>OY757915.1:40508418-40528418 GCA_963585895.1 Sepioteuthis lessoniana | reverse complement strand
AGTGTTTCGGCTTGGTCGGGTGTATTTGCCAGAATCGCTGTCATCGGCGTAGTCGGTGTCGGTAATTGTTTTCCCGGGGTACCTTCTGCGTCTTTTAATGTCAGTAAATTTGGCGACCATATGTCGAGGGCCACCTGTGGCTCCTTTTTCAATAGCTTTCCCTGGATTGCTCCACTATACCCTTGATAGTACCTCATCATGCTGAGTGTTAGGCAAGGACGTATCAAGTACCATTTTTTTAGTCTTTGGAATGACTCTACCTGGGATTGATCCCCAGTCTCTCGGAACACTCTACCTTCTACGCCAATAGGCCGTAGAGGATAGAGTGTTCCGGGAGTTACTTTTTGAGATGTACAGGCTGCTTTAGGAATTAAATAACTTGACCGATTCTCGTTCATATCATATCAAATTTTAACCATATATTTCGAAACAAATCAAAAAGGCATGTTTAATGTTTAAATGCCTTTTCTGTTTACAAGAAATGGCAATTTCTTAACCTGAATAAAATACATAAAATATTAGATTTAGAGTTTTGAATTGTTTCTACAAATACTGTCAAAATTTTAGATCATTTAAACGAGAACTTACGAAGTCTTAGAAAAAAGAATGATACGCCCTGTATGTATGTATGTATGTATGTATGTATACAAGTGTGTGTGTGTGTGTTTACTTCACTCTCACATTGTGATTGTTGTGTCCCCTTGGCGTAATTGTTAAAGCGTCGGACTGCGGCCTCGATATATGCGAGTTCGAACACCAGCCGCGCTATTACGTTCACTTTATGACTTATACCCTTTGGTAAATTATTGAATCTCCTTATTCCCCTCTCCAGCTATGGATTATATAGTAGCACTGCTCTTCTTGTACAAGGAAGGAGTTAGAATTAAATAACCCTGGAAGGTTGATATGCCATTAAACAAAAACAAAAATATATTTGAATTACGGCTTTACATAAAGATTAGAACAAAACTGATGAGGTTAATAGGAATATTTCTTTTGTGCTCTTCATTTTTTTTTTTTATTCGTCTGAATGAATTTCGACATTAGATTACTGTCTGGAGAAAAGTTGTCACAGAATTTTTTTTTTTTTTTTAGATTTTTTAAAAAGTTGATATCATTAAAGAGATGCAATGAAAATACGTAGCCGATCTATTTGTAGAATTAAAATCATTTTCTGCCATCTGAATATCTTCAACTGACAATTATAAAACTGTTGTGAGGACACCTGGTAAATGAGCTCCGCACTTGCAAGGTATATGTTTGCAAGGTATATGTTTAAAATTTACCATGACTGAATGGTTTGTTTGTTTGTTTGATTTGGGGTTTTTTTGTTTACTTTATATACATATATATATATATATATAATTAGAAGACTACTCAAACCTGGTTAAATTGTCATTATAAATTTATTTCGGCGAAGAATATCCTTATGCTCTTCTTCTTATCAGATGACTCCACACGTTTAATTTGAGGTTAAAAAACAACAAATATGGATAACAGTCTATGTATGGGTAAAAAAAAAAAAAGAAAAAGAATTATACAAATTTAAATTCTCAGGCGAAAGTAAAAGGGGTGAAAACAATAGAGTATTAGAAAAATTAAGAAACCAGGAAAAGGGTCTTCCTGTAAATTAACCCATTTAATTTGAGCATTTGCTAGATTTTTCTTAGCTGGTGAAATTTTTTGAATAACATCATCATCATCATCATCATCATCATCATATCGCGCTGGTAGCACGGATATCCCTGACCCTCTCTCGCCACTCCTCCCTATCGTTCATCGCCCTAGGTAGGTCTTCAGGACAACAGCCTGTATCCTCACATAGCTGCTGAATGTACGTTCGAGCTGGTCGTCCTGCTTTTGCGCGGCCATGTGTGAGGATCCATAAGAGTACATCTCTTATGAGTTCATCTCTGCTTCTCCAGCAGTGTCCTGCATGTCTGGTTCGTCTAACTTGAATAGTTTTCGTGATAGGGGGCAGGTGGCCGTACAGTTGGTGTCTTGTGGGGTGCTGCTGCCAGGACTTGTTCAGGATTGCACGTAGCATTCTTGTGTAATTGCCATCCAGTTTCTTCTCCAGCCGTTTTGTTAGCGTCCATGTAGTGCATCCATATAGCAGTATCGATGTGACCGCTGCCTGGAAGAAGCTGCGTTTCATTTTATCGGTTAGGTCTGATTTCCATATAATCGATAGCCTATTGATAGCTGTCCATGCTTTCGTTAGCCTCGTTTCGATGTCCTTTTCGGTTGATTCGACGCTGCTTCCTAGGTACGTGAATTTGTCTACTAGTTTAAGTGGGGTTCCTTCTAGAGTGGAGATGTCCCCCGTTTGGTTATAGCACATATATTCCGTTTTGTGTGCATTAACATAGAGGCCTATGCTTGCTGCTGCTCGTTCCAAACTATGCAGAAGAGTTTCGGCTTGGTCAGGTGTATTTGCCAGTATCGCTATGTCATCGGCGTAGTCGGCGTCGGTAATTGTTGTTGCGGGGTATCTTCTGCTTCTTTTCTTCGTCAGTTCGAAGCCATTCTCTTTGATTTTGTCAATCGATGTTCTAAGTACGTAGTCTAGACAAATGATAAAGAGGTACGGGGCCAGCGTGTCCCCTTGTAGTACTCCTGCTACAATGTCAAAGTATTCTGTGTCTCCATCCGGTGATCGTACTTTTACTTTAGTGTTTCTATAGAGAATCGTTATTGCCGCTACGGTTTCTTTAGGTATGCCGTACGCTAGTAGGATTTGTTCGAATTAATCGTTTGAGTCATCATAGAATTGTGCGGATAGACAACAAGCCATAGTTGTCTGATCCGCTGCCTTGGTGCTGTGACGTTCCAGTTAGTGTTTATAGTCTGTGCAGCAGTTGTTAGCAACGGCGCGTGATATATCGTTAATATGATGCTAAATTTGTATTATTGTTCTATCATTTTATATTGATATCTCTGTTAATTTGTTAAGTATGTTCACTAAACACGAGTATAAGTTGGAAGGTTTTGTGGCAATCAGCTGTAATTACAATAAGTGGTATATATCGATTGTTAGAAGTGCTGTTCCATTGGTTGATCCCTCTATGGCAAAATTTGGGATTTCAGTCTTTCTGTATTAGTCGACTCCTGGTTTGGTAAAGATCTTTTCACGCAAATAAAGTCTTTTTATGCGCTGCAATTTATAAGATGTTGGCCGCCGCTCGCATAATGCAAAGCTCTTCGAAAGAATTGAACACTCGAGTAGCCGATAGGGTATGAAAAATGTAAACAAACGGCTGCTGCTGCAGTTGCTAAATAAATACCTGAAAAATTCCCTTGGTCAATGTGTTCCGCTTGGTGGTCGAGAAGTCTGAGACTTAATTTAACGTAAAGTTGGACAGGTTTCGATCCCGGCTTCGAGCGTCCTGCGTGTCTAGCTACACTGAAGAGTTCCGATAGAACGAAATAGTCTGTCTGTGGATGACAATATATATATATATATATATATATATACCAATAATTATATGCAATATATAGAGAGATTTTCTTATTTCTTTTCAACTTTTTTTCTTTCTTATTTATTTTTGGGGGCTGTAGAATACACCGAATGCATCACAGCATAGGAGTAAGACGCCTCCAACGAGTGTCCTGGCCATGACACAAAACAATCTGATGGTAAGGCTTCAGTAATGCTAGAGCTTTGGAGACTACAGAGTACCCCTTCATTGCCAACACTCCCAGGTCAACTCTGTCTCGGAGAGGTAGCACCTGACAGGGTCCTATCTATGGGTCAAATAGAACTAAGCTATGTACTTATACTAAACTGAATTTTTTGAAATAGGACTGTTTTATATTTAAACAGCAATTGTTTGAAATAGAACTTTATACGTATACGTATGGATTTGGCATTAAATAACCCACAATGGTTGATATGTTATAAAATCAAACTAATCCAACCCAAATCAATCTTAATTATTTTTCATTTTTATTCATTTTTCTTCTTTTTTTTCGCTCTCATTTATTTAAGAGAACAAGCACGTATGTGTATCAATGAGCCTGATTCTAATATACGTACTTGTGTCTATGGAGGTATTCGTGATATAATAGTTACTGTCGTAGGAAATGAAAAAGGCGACCCGAGTTCAAATCCTGGACGTGTGTATTTGCACTTCACAAAGTGTTTATACACTTGAGAAAGATATGAATTCAGCTCTTCTCCTTTTATCCATGGGTAAATCGTAGAGCAAGTAATTTTTTAAAGTCATGTCTAGAAGGAAAACTCTGAATTTAAACCAATTAAACTCCGCCTAAAACTGACCTTTTGTCTCATCCTTATTTTGCAGAAGAATTGGGTAAATGCATCTACCAGTGCATATTCTTACCAACAACAAATACAGCAGTGGCCCAGTCGACTGGGGCCGTAGAATACACTGATTTCACCTCTACAGATGGGTAAGACTCCCCCAAAGAGTGTCTTGAATTTGACACTAAAAAATCTGAGGGTGAAGCTTTGGTAATGTTGGAGCTTTGGGGAACGTGGAATACTTCTTTATTGCCATCGGTCCCAGGTCCACTCTGACCCGGAGTGGTAGCACCTGATAGGGTCCTACCTATGGATCAAATATAACTGTTTGATATATAGACTATTTACTTATGCTAAATTGTGTTGTTTGGAATATAAATTTTCTCACATTTAACTGTTTGTAAATTAAAAAAAAACTTGTGTAGTTATGTTAAACTGAATTGTTTGAAATAGAGCAGTTGAAATTTAAACTGAACTTATGCTAAACTGAATTGCTTGAAATAGAACTATTTTTTACATTTAAATTGTGTACTTATGCTAAATTGAATTGTTTGAAGAAGAAATGTTGACATCTAAATTGTAAAATGAATTCTTAGAAATAAAACTGTTTTTACATTTAACTATTTGAGAACAAAAAACTGTATTTCAAATACAGTTTTTTCTCTCAAATAGTGTATTTATGCTAAACCGAATTTTGTTCTCAAACTGTGTATTTATGCAAAACCGAATTGTTTAAAATAGAACTGTTTTTACATTTATCTCTGTATTCGTATTAGGTTGAAATAAGTGAAACCATTTAACTACCTGTAAAAAATAACCTCAAACACATTTAAAAATATTAATCTTATATTTAATATACATGTATTAAAGGAATTTGGCATTAATCAGCGTACAATGGTTGATATGCCATAAAACTTAACCAAAACAAATCATATATATTTAATATATATTTATGAAATAGATTTGGCATTAAATAACCTACAATGGTTGATATGCCATAAAACTTAATGAAAACAAATCATATATATGTAATATATTCATGAAAAAGACTTGGCATTAAATAACCTACAATGGTTGATATGCCATAAAACTTATCCAAAACAAATCATATATATTTAATATATATTCATGAAAAATATTTGGCATTAAATAATCTACAATGGTTGATATGTTATAAAACCAAAGCAAATCAAACCAAAGCAAACCCAGGATATAAGAAAACGAGCGTTTCTTTTGGATCATCCTATGCTATGTATTAGAACTGACACCTTTGTGTATTAAAAGCAACGTTGTCTTCACTATAGACGCTTTGGGAATTAACAACAACGCAAAAAATGCACACAACAATGCATATGCAAATTCATCATCAAGTCCAATACATGTCACTGGCCAATGATTTACGATGCCCGATAAAACAAGATGGTCGCCGGGGTGAATTTAGTTCAACCGATAACTGATTACTCTTCACCGAAATGAGAATTTAGACCATCTTCATAAAAATGGATCACACCGAGCTTTTCATAAACCCGCTTATCAGAACTGGCCAGGCGGAAAATCACACTCTGGGCATTTTTATTTCTTTATCATCGTCTTTTTTACGGATAATTTTTTCTTTCTTTTTTCTTTTTTCTTTCTTTCCTTTCTTTTTCTCTCTTTCTTTTTTTTTTTTTTTTATACTTTTCGTTATTTTAGTTTTAGTTTCTTATTTTTGTTTGTATTGTTGTTCAACATGTTTTAAATATAAAACGACAGCATTTAAAACGATGTATTTCTCTCATTTCATTTTTGTTTTTAGTTCCGGTAAATCTTTTCTGGGTTTCTTTTTTTTTTTTTTTGTTGGTTTTTTTTTTTTTTTGTTTTTTTTTTTGTAGTAGTGGTAGGTTGTTGGTGTCAAAAAACGATACCTTTTTTTCCCTTTCTTCCAATTTTCGTAATTTTCCCTTTTTTTCTCTCTCTTTTTCATGAAATCTGTTTCTCCTTTATTCTTTTATTTCTCTTTCTTTCTTGCTATCTTTCTTTCTTATGACTTCATTTGCCTTCCTCTTTCTTCAACGTTTTCTTTCTTTTTCGTTCTTTCTTTATCTTCACGAAGGTTTGGTGCCGCTTGTTCATTTACTTCTTTCTTTCTTTCTTTCTTTCTTTCTTTCTTTCTTTTCACGATTCTTTCTTTCTTTTTCTTTTTTCTCTCTTTTTCTTTTCTTTTTTCTGTTCAGATTTTGTTACCTGTTTTCTGTCTTTCTGTTCAGAGTTTCTTTCTTTCTTTCTTTCTTTCTTTCTTTCTTTCTTTCTTTCTTTCTGTTTAGAGCTTGTTACCTGTTTTCTGTCTTTCTATTCAGAGTTTCTTTCTTTCTTTCTTTTAACATTTCTTTTTTTCTGTACAAAGTTTCTTTCTTTCTTTCCTTCTTTTTTTAACTCTCTTTCTTTCTTTCTTTCTTTCTTTTAACATACCTTTTTTCAGTTCAAAGTTTCTTTCTTTCTTTCTTTCTTTCCTTTTTTTTTAACTTTCTTTCTTTCTTTCTTTCTTTCTTTCTTTCTTTCTTTCTTTCTTCAATCCAACTTTTCTTTCTCTTTTTATCCTGCTCTTCATTTTCTCTTTCTTATTGATCCTATTTCACTCATTACTTCATTATCCCAGTTTTCTTCATTAAAAATCGGGCACTTGTCTTTAAATCCTTCTTTATTTCACACTCCTCCGTTTTTATTTCCTCCCACTTACCCCCACCTGAAGCCATTCATCCTGATTTACAATTTCCATTTGTAATGGAGCCAACAAAGTAATTGAGAAAGGTCTGGCTTTAGGGCTGGCGAACATGAAAATAGGAACCCGAAATGCAATTTGTACTAAATTAATGATGGCTATGCCAAAAGAAAGAAAGAAAGAAAGAAAGAAAGAAAGAAAGAAAGAAAGAAAGAAAGAAAGAAAGAAAATATTGAAAAGGAAGAAAAAAGAGAGAAAGAAATAAACAACCAAAGGAAAAAAGAAAAGTCCATTTTGTTAAGAAAGAAAGTGTCGAACAAACAGAAAGAAAGAAAGAAAGAAAGAAAGAAAGAAAGAAAGAAAGAAAGAAAAAGTGAGAAAGAAAGAAATGACCAAAAGAAAAAAGAAAAATTCATTTTGTAAAGAAAGAAATAGTGTCGAACAAATTGATAAAAGCAAAGAAAGAAAGAAAGAAAGAAAGAAAGAAAGAAAGATAGAAAGGGTTTTGAAAAGAAGGAAAAATAACAAATAAAAAAGGGAAAAAAAAGAAAGAAAGAAAGAAAGAAAGAAAGAAAGAAAGAAAGAAAGAACTACGACTTAAGATGAAGATGTGTGGCCTTTTCATACGTTGAGATTTATTTCGGGAAAGGTAGGAAATAGTAAACAGTTTTCTGCTAAATGTCGCTTTCCATTTTCAATAATCTGGTCCGTCACACACACACACATACACACACACACATACACACATGCAGACAGGCATATACGAACGCACCCCCCCACCCCGATGCATTTCTATCTCCACGTGTGCGTATAAATGTATCAATGCATCGAAGTATCAATACAACTCATTTTCTCCATTGACGATCGCACCGACTAACCCGGCGTGACGTCACTGGCAGCCTTTTACTTTTCGATTGTGTCCTTATCTTTAGTAACATTTTCATTAATGCCTTGTTAGGTAGGCAAAGTGAAATCTTATCGGCTATTTGTTTTCAAAATTCGTCCTATTTTTACACCAGTTCATTCTAACGACCTCTTCCTCTTTAGTTTGCTTGGCCGTTTTCAAATAAGTGTGGTAGTTGTTTGGAGACGATGGAAAAATTTAAGTGGATTTAAATGGAAATCGACTGAAAATAATTGACGGATGAGAATCTTGGATGCGGGTTTCGCATCACTGAGAATAGGAAAGAAGGACAGAATGAAAAGAAGGGGTGAAAAAGTGCGAAAATGATCATCGAAAGGAGAAGAAAAGAATAAATACGATTGACCAGTCGGCTGGCGCTTTATAATACACTGACTGCTTCTCTGCAGAGGGTTAAGACCGCCCCCCCCCAAGGAGTGTCCTGCTTATGACAATAAACAATCTGATGGTGAAGCTTCAGTAATGTTAGACCTTTGGGGAAGGCGGAGTACCCCACCATTAGAATCGCTCCTAGGTCCACTCTGGCCTGGAGTTGTAGCACCTGATAGGGTCCAATCTCTGGGTCAAATATAACAATACTGACTACTTACGCCGAACTGAATTGCTTGAAATAGGACTGTTTTGACATTTAAACTACGTACTTATGCTGAACTGAATTGCTCGAAATAGAACTGTTTTGACATTTAAACTACGTAGTTATGCTAAACGTAATTATTTGAAATGGAACAGTCTTTGACATTGAAACTGTACTTGCGCTGAATTGAATTCTTTGAAATAGAACTGTTTTGACATTTAACTGTGTGTAAACAAAAACGATACTTATACTAAATTGAATTGTTTTAATTAGAACTGTTTAAATAAACTGAATAGCTTGAAATAAAAATGTTTTTTGACAATTGAGCTGTGTACTTATGCTAAACTGAATTGTTTGAAACAGAACTGTTTATTTGTATAAAAATGAATTTGGCATTAAATAGCCTAAAAAGGTTGATATGCCATAAAAACCAACCAAACAAACAGACAATAACTATAACGAAGAATCAAAGAGCGAAGAGACGGTGAAAGGAATTTTTTAAAGATAAAATCATACGGGAGATAAAGTAATGATTGGCAATCAAAGAAAGAAAAACGAAGGAAGGAAGGAAGAAAAAAAGAAAGTAAGCAAAACTAGATAAAAATGAAAAACTAATAAATGAAAAAATTGAAAAAAAAGCTTTGAACAAAAAGGAGCAAAGAGGAAAAAACGAAAGTTAAACCAAAAAAAAAAAAGGTATACAAAGAAAGAAAGAAAGAAAGAAAGAAAGAAAGAAAGAGAAATGAGTGAATGATAGCAAAAGAAAGAAAATAAAAGTAAAAAATAAAATAACAACCCCCCCACCAAAAAAAAGAAACACTCCGAATAAAAAGATTCCAAAAGAAAAAATAAACAAAATAAGAGTGCAAAGAAAGAAAGAAAGAAAGAAAGAAAGAAAGAAAGAAAGAAGTGAGGGAATGATAGCAAAACAAAGAAAATAAAAGTACAAAAAAATATAACAACCAAAAAAAAAAGAAACACTCTGAATAAAAAGATTCCAAAAGAAAAAATAAACAAAATAAGAGTGCAAAGAAAGAAAGAAAGAAAGAAAGAAAGAAAGAAAGAAAGAAAGAAAGAAAGAATTACAATAAAATATGACTATATTATAAGTCAAATCGCAGGATGTGGACACGACGACACGAGTTCAAGTCCTGGACGAGCCTGATTACATTTCACATAGCACTAATACCCTTGAGAAAGATATGAATCCAAATATTCTGCCTCCAGCTAAGGGTAAATAGTAGGGCAGACTAGGTTCTTCAGCCTTGGTGAGGCGACTAGTCTAGGAGAAGGAAAACTCTGAATTCAAACCTGTTAAACTCCGCTTAAAAATTGACCTTGTGTCATATCCTGCCCAAGCGGAGAGGTTGGTAAATAGGGTAAATAGGATATTATAAGTCAAATCGAACCAAACCAGAAAAGAGTTTTGAAAAGAGACAAAGGACAAAAAAGAATAAAAGACAAAAAGAAAATTGGAATTGTTCGTAGAAAAGAAGCCAACTAAGGAAAGAAAACTGATAAGATGTACGTCAATAATTAAAATTTAAGAGTCGAAATTTCTTTTGTTTTTGATTAAATGATATATTGTATTTTTTACTATTAAAACTGCAACAGGATTTTAAACCAGATAGATAGATAGATATGAACACACTGATATAGATAAATATATATGTCAATACTGAGATAGATAGATAGATAGATAGATAGATAACAGGGGATAGATAGATAAATTTAACAACTGGTAGTTGGTGTTCACTGTTTACTAAAACCCTTACAAAATATTGAAAACCTTTATACATATATATATAAGAAAATCTGATTACAAGAATTTCTTCCTCACTCACTCTTCTCTTTTCACCCTCTCTTCTTTTGTCCCACTCCTTCCCACCTATTGACAGCGGAAATATTTGTTAATATGTAAAGGTGCATGCCAGTACATACACGAACATACACACATATGTATGCACGAGCAACAGCATACTCACACACATACTATCGTTCAATAACACGTAAACTTAGGCACAGATACAAATAACTCCCACTTTTCGAACAAAAATTAAACATATTAATCGTTTTGTAAAGACCTTCTCTCTGTCCAACAATTGCTGTCCGACAAGTGCATGATACCCAGGGTCACAGATAGAACCATGTAATATATATATATATATATATATATATATATATATATATATATATATATATATATATATATGTGTGTGTGTGTGTGTGTGTGTGTGTGTGTGGAGGTGCCCGTGGTGTAATGGTTATCGTCGTAGGAAATGGACGAAACTGATTGCATTTCACATTGCACTAATACTCTTGGGAAAGGTATGAATCCAAATATTCTCCCTCCAGCTATGGGTAGATAGTAGGACAGACTAGGTTCTTCAGCCTTGGTAAGGCAACTAGTCTAGGAGAAGGAAAACTCTGAATTCTAACCTGTTAAACTCCGCTTAAAAATTGACCTTGTGTCACATCCTTACTGAGCGGAGGGGTTGGTAAATATATATATATATATATATATAATGGGCCCTTCCAAAAAAACAATTTCACACCTAAACTAAGCAAAAACAAATAATAACTGCCCAAAGAATAATACCCCTGAAGACAATCAATAGATATGATCGACATTGCTTGTGAACAGAACTTTGAGCAACTACTCTATCAAATGAACATGTAAGAAACCTCTTGGAAAGGAGCAAAAAACATAAGATTTTAATATAGGAAAGTTCCGTATTCTTTAACCAATATACATGGGGCCCATGTGACTGTTAATAACCCGACTAATAATAATGCAGTGTTCTTTTTTGTTTCAGATTTGTAAATAATTTTCTTAAAACAACTATTAATCCTTGATCCCAATGCTTTGGACAAGAGAGGAAAAAACATTTTACGTCACTGCTTATTTGGAGACAAAAATCATTCAAAACTGTCTCAAAATAGATGCAACCTATTAATATGATAATGATTTATTAATGAGACAATGAATTTAAAAAGGATTGCATGTCTTGGTCGTAGATATAATAACAATTAAAAAAACATTGATTTAATGTCGCTAGCTTAAAGGATACATTTTTTTTTACAGGAAATGTTCCAAATGACCGCCATTGCTTTTGTTTCAGTAATAAATCATATTAAAGGACCCTGATACATATATATATATATATATATATATATATATATATATATATATATATATAGTGAATAGATGAGTATAAATTAATTGTTAAAAAATGTTTGATGAAACAATAAGAGCTCAAATATAGGGTGTCTCAATATACATGGGACCCATGTGACTGCTAATAACTCTACTAATAACAATGTGTTATTTTTTGTTTCAGATTTGAAAATAAATAATGTTGGCAACTGTAGTCAAGGACGACCCGATGGATCCCCTTTCAATAGCTACTACACTGAGTTGTAGGGCAGGGCATGACTCCTTTCCCTGGATTGCTTCACTTTACCCTTGATATGTACCTATTAAAGCTGAGTGTTAAGCAAGGAGGTACCAAGTACCATTTTTTGTGTCTAAGATAGAACCCTGGTCTTCAGAGCCATTGGTGAACAATCCTTGATCACAATGCCTTGGACAAGAGAGGAAAAAACATTTTACGTCACTGCTTATTTGGAGACAAAAATCATTCAAAACTGTCAGAAAATAGATGCCACCCATTAATATGATCATGATTTATTACCGAGGCAAGAAACTCAAAAAAAGATTGCATGTCTTGGAAGCTGATATAATATCAATTAAAAAATCATTGATTTGATGTCTTTAGCTCGAAGGAAGCATTTTTACAGGACGTGTTCCAAATGATCGCTATTGCGCTTGTCTCAGTCATAAATCATTATCTTATTAATGGGTTGCATTTATTTTGAGACAACCTGTATATGGGATCAGTAAAAAAATATGTGTTTCCTCTGTTACAGCGCTAAGTATATGATAAAACTAATCTTGCCAAATAGCAACAACTTGACTGAATGAGAAATGAATACCCACAATTTCACCAATTCTGGTCAACATTCTTCAGAATGATAATGCACGCCTACACTACGTCAAAATAGACTAACTAAACACAGAGAGATCAGCTTGTTAGGCTGGAATATTTTCCCCACAACCTCCTTCCTCTACCCGCTAAACAACAAACGATTCACATGTTATCAGATCAACCAAAACATTCCCTTCGCGCCAGAACCTTTGAAAGGTTTAAGACAGAAAGGATCAGAATTAATTTTCGCCAGAAACTAAGATTTCTTCCAGTTCAATCGGTGGGCGCTGAAGAATGTATTGACTGCATCTCTGAAGACGGGTAAGATTCCTCCCCACTGAATATCCAGGACATTGCACAAAACTGTCTGATCCTATTTATCAACCCCTCCGCTCCGTAAGGATATGACACAAGGTCAATTTTAAGCGGAGTTTAACAGGTTTTAATTCAGAGTTTTCCTTCTCCTAGACTAGTTACCTCACCAAGGCTGAAGAACCCAGTATGTCCTACTATTTACCCATAACTGGAGGGAGAATAATTGGATTCATACCTTTCCCAAGGGTATTAGTACTATGTGAAATGCAATCAGCGTCGTCCAGGATTTGAACTCGTGTCGCCGTGTTTATTTCCTACGACGATTACCATTACACCACGGGCACCTCCGCACCAAACTATCTGATGATGGGGCTCCAGTCCTGGAGCTTTGGAGAAAATGGAGAACCCCTTAATTCTCCTTGTTCCTTAGTATACTCTGACCTGGAGGCGTAGCATCTGATAGGGTCCTATCTATGGGGCCAATAGAACTGTTTGACCGTTTCAACTGTGTGTAAAAAAATGACTGACGTTTAAATGAATTGTTAGTGAGACATAGTAATACATGGAACACTTTGAAAGCGTGCCAATAAATTATCAATGTTAAATAGAATTATTAGTTAAATAGCAATACTTGAAACTCTGAAGTTGTACAGGGTTCAGAAACAAAATATGGAATAATCTTCAAAATTTTTTTCTGTCTGATTAGTCCAATTTTTTGAAAAAAAAAACCCTAACAAATCTAAATTTTCATTTTGAACTCTATAAGTCAATCACTTTTTTAAATCAAAATTCAGCCCAATATTAATGACCAAGAAAAGAAACGACAAAGAATCTATGATTTGCTTAACACTGAAAGCAAGCCAAAGTTTATTCCTCTACCATATACAAAGCAAATAATTTTTTTTCCCTGAAAAATAGCTTTTTTAGGAAAAGGGAAAGTGGAGGATTGATTAAAAAACAAAAAGAAGGCTTTTTTTAAACAGCTCTCGCTACGATGATTAAGAATGACCCCACAACGTTAATAAGAGAGCACGTTAATGTATAGAAAATCTACGAGAAAACTGTAAAGACAGCAATTAATCAATATTCAAGCCTAGATTTTTATCCCCTTTGTTACGCTATAGAAAAAAACAAACAAATGCAACTTCCCATCAAAATATTGGTTCGCTTAAGACTGCTCTTGAGGAGGAATAAAATAAAATGTCTGAAGAATTTATTTTGAAAGCATGCAAATTGTTTTGAAGGCGTGTTTATATAATAATTGAAAAAAATGGTGGCCATATTGTGTAAATTTACTGTTTCGTGTCTATCTTCTTATTTTGTTGTTTATTTTTAAAAATTAAATCGTTTGTTATTGTTATAGAATATTCCTAATTTTGCTTCCGCACACTTTACCTACATTGAATTATTTGTATTATATAGCAATATGTGGAACCATTTGACTGTTTGGAAATGAGTGAGTAGTGTTGAATAGAATAATTAGTGTTAAATAGCAATACTTGTAACCACTTCCCTGTGTGCAAAAAATGATTAATATTAAATAAAAGTGCTGGTGTTAATCGCAATGATTACAACCATTTAACTTTGTTGAAACAATAGCAATACTTGTGTGCAAACAAATTAGTTCTAACTCATTTAAAAATAAGGTTACTTACAAAATATAGGCTTACAAATCATATATGTATATCGATTTAAATGCGTGCCAACAAATGACTGGTGTTAGATAGTTATCCCAGTACTTGAAATCGTTTAACTATAAGCTAACAAATGAGTAATAGTAAATTAAATCATTCGTGTTAGATAGAAATATTTGAAACCATTTAACTGGACACAAAAAAATTAGCTCAGGCTGGTTAAAAAGGCTATCCACAAAATTTTACTTATATATATTTAATATCGATGTATATATATGATTTGGCATTAAATATCCATCAAGGATTGATATGACAGAAAATTAAAGAATCATAGTCGGACCGATTTTTTTGTCGATTCTAAGAAATAATGATGATGATTTATACTATATAAGATCACAAAGTCCGTGGGCGTTGTGGCTAACACGCTGGACTACGACATCGTTGTAAGCGAGTTCGAACTCCAGTCATTCTATTACGTTCATTTTTGGACTAATACCTTGAGAAAATTTATGAACCACTTTACGTATAAGGATGTCTTAGACAGTAAATAACCTATGAAGTTTGATATGCCATTAAAGAAATCAAACATACTCTTTATAAGTTTATTGTTTATATAATATTATATTCCATACAAGTTTGACTTTTGCTATTGTTGGCTTGGTTTCTTATTTAATGGTTAATTAAGATTCATCAATTACATTACGTTGTGGTTGAGTTTTATGGCATTTCAACCCTTGTGGGTTATTGATGTTACTGAAGTTATCAATAACAGCATTGAATTCGGAAGGTTAACAATAGGTTTATTCCTTTTGTACCAGGGAATATACAATGAATGAAAACGCACGATAATGAATTACTGTTAAGCGGGACAAGCTCCGGGATGACAATAAAGGAGTTATCTGCATTTCCCAAAGCTCCAGCATTACTGCAACCTCACGATCAAATTATTTAGTGTTATATCTTGGACACTCGTTGGAGGAGACTTACCCCTCTGAAGAGATGCAGCTGACGGGGCCATAATGTCGTAGAGTCATTTATAATTTTTAGATGTGTTCATAAAATAAGTTTAGGTACAAATGAAAATACTTTTGGTAATAAGGACGGATTTACATACCAATTTTTATCTCTTTGTTCTGAATATTTTCTTTTTAAGGTTTGGTTTTTTGGTTGTTTGTTTTTTATGGCATATCAACCTTTGTAGGTTATTTAATGCCAAATCCATTTTTATACAAATAAATAGTTTTATTTCAAGCTATTTAGTTTAGTCAAACAATTCTAATTCAAAAAATTTAGTTTAGTGTAAGTATAGTTTTTGTTTACACAATGTTAAAACAGTTCTATTTCGAACAATTCTGTTTAGCGGAAGAACAGTTTCGATGTCAAAAACAGCTCATTTTCAAATCATTCAGTTTAGCATAAGTACGCGATTTAGTTCTATTTAACCCTTAGATTGGGTCCCATCCGGTGCTATCACTCCGGGCCAAAGCGTACCTGGGAGAGATCGCAATGAAGGGGTGCTCTACATTTCCCAAAGTTCCAGCATTACTGGAACTTCACCATCAGATTGTTTAGTGTCAGATCTATGACACTCATTGGTGGTGGGGTCTTACTCCACAGCAGAGATGCAGTCGGTGTATTCTACAGCCCCAACCGACTGGGCAATTTTTTGGTTGTATGGCATATCAACCTTTGTAGGCTATTTCAAAGCCATCCTTCTAGAAGAACAACAGTAAAGCTATTTTCCCCATAGCTGGAAGGATGAGGGGATTCAAACTTTTTCTCAGGGGTATTTGTCCAAAAGTGAACGTAATGACGCGACTGGAGTTCGAACTCGCTTACTACTATTCCGCAGCCTATCGCTTTAACCATTACACCAAGAGGAGAACCCATTTTCTTTTTAAAGTTTTAAAAGATCTCTCGCATATTTTCCCCCGATTATGACCCTTATAAATGCCCTCGCTTGATAGGTTCACATATTTTGCTCATAAAATCAAACTTAATTTCAACTGTCGTTACACTCGATAAAACTAAAACGGATTTAATGTGGCTTCAATCCAAGTTTTCAGATAACGATTCTCATTGTTCTCTTTGGCGTTGGTCAAGGTTGACAATGAGTGTAACGTCTTGTTCTAATCCTATGGCCTAAATAAACAGAACCCACACACTCTCGTCTCTGTCAATTATTGTGGCATAACAGAAACAAGAGATTTTCTCGAAGATATTTTTAACGAAGTGACAGAATATTTCACAAGAGTTTGAATGATAGCGCAAGCAACCTCAGATTACCGAGAGGGACGACATTCATTATTACCAATAGTTGTTGGAGCACCGGAACTACACGAGAAGAAGGTTGGTGATTTAGCACTCACTTCCACTCGATGCATCTGAAACAAATTCATGTTATTACAAACTAACGAAGTCCAAGTAATTGTAATTTGGTTAGTTGTTTTATTTATTCAACGGCATATCAACTTCTTATGGGTCATGTAGTGCCGAAATTTGATTATTTGTAAATGTTTGATAGTAATGATTTTTTTTTCATTTTCAACGGCATTTTTGACATTACACTTTTTATTGTCTAGAAATCATTTGTTCGTTCACAGTTATAGGTTATCAAGTATTCTTATCTAATACAAATAATTTCACGCCGTTGTACGGGTTCACGTATTCCTATTGTTACGTGGAGTAGAAAATAGGAGAAATATATTTCTTATGTACATTACAAATGTGTTTTATTTGTCATTATTATTCCGAGACGAAAAATAAAGTTGAGAGGGAGAGGCGCCAAGCCTACCCTTTCTCTTCATGCATGATTTTCTCGGTAGTCCACGAGGCTAAAGGAGGAAGAGGAAAGAAAGAAGGAAGACGGCAAGAAATGGAATTGAAAGTCAACCCCTTTCCACTATTTACCCATCTCAGCTAGCCTTGAACTCTTGGAGTGAACTTTGGGTGACCTTACCAGCCACGTGTCCAGCTCTAAGAGTTAGTGGAGAGACCCTATTTCGGCATTGACAAATTGACAATAGTAGTAGCAGTGATGACTTTAAGGCGTCAACATCCATCCAGGAGCTTCGTTCCAGTACACCCGAAATGTGACTAAGAAAAAACAGCCGAAACCGAACAACTCCTCGTGGCACTTAAGTTCAAGCCTCTCCAAGAAAAAAAAAAAAAAAAAAGAACGAAAGAAAAAAAAAAGAACGAAAGAAAATAAGATTGTTAACAAGTCCTAAACCCTCAGTGAGTTTCATAGTTCTTTTGCCTCTATGTGTTTACCTTGCAAATCTGTTTGAGTTGTGATTCATCTCGGATTTTATATATAAATAGTAACGTTAGTTTTCCATCCCCTTCTTTTCTTAAAGCCTTTTTTTTATTCTTATTTTTCCCTAATTAAGTTGTTGATTTTATAATAAATTTTGTTGTTAAATCTTCAAATTGTGTTATGTTGGTTTTGTGAGTACTTGTCGCTTATTCCGCTGTGATTTACCGAGAGTCTTCGATTGGAGAAATTCCCTTCCCATAGTTCACCCTTTTTTTTATCGAACCTTGGGACATTCTCGCTATTTTATATATATATATATATATATATATTATTATTCTCGTTACGTGCCAGCTATCGCAGTCCCTGTGAAAGCCGGTTTGTAACACTGTCTAATACTCATAATTAATACATAACTATATATGGTGACAGGTATTCCTATCTAATAAGAATACTTTATAAACAATAGTATAAAAGCCCAGTTGGCAGCGTCTTATAGAATACACCGAGTACATCCCAAGGATATGACACAAGAACATTTGGATCTTTAGAGAATGTGGAGTACCCCTTCATTGACATTTTTCCGGATTCAGTCTGACCTAGAGAACTGTTCGACCATTTAACTATATGCAACCAAATAACTGTTTGAATTTAGTGTAAGTGACGAGGATCAGAAACAGTACTTTTAACAGAAGGGAGAAAGAATTACGAAAACAGCAATGGATAATTATCTAACAAATAAAAGCGATTAGAAAAAGACTGTAGAGGTCATGGTGATAATTTACTAAGCTTTTTGCTTAGATGTGGCACAAGGCCATATAAATGGGGCACCCAATGAGACTGTAGAAGTCATGGTGAAGAAGTGATCTACATCGAAAGTTGAAAGAAACGCACACCACGGATAAGCAGAAGGCGAAGCAATTGTTAATTTTTTTTTCTCAATGGCTCCTTTGTACTCATTAATTTCACAAGGTTTTCTTATCGTAGCTTTGTTTTTGTTTTTTATTCTTTTTTTGTCACGAACTTCTAGGTCGAGTGGAGGATTGATTAAAAAACAAAAAGAAGGCTTTTTTTTAAACAGCTCTCGCTACGATGATTAAGAATGACCCCACAACGTTAATAAGAGAGCACGTTAATGAATAGAAAATCCACGAGAAAACTGTAAAGACAGCAATTAATCAAGATTTAAGCCTAGATTTTTATCCCCTTTGTTACGCTATAGAAAAAAAAAAAACAAATGCAACTTCCCATCAAAATATTGGTTCGCTTAAGACTGCTGTTCTAGGTCTAGTATCTTCCAACCGTTCAAGTTTGCTGACTAAACAAGTAGACTTCCACCGAGACTTGAATTGTATCCAATATCGTGTATTGAATGGACGCCACCTGAAACAATTTGGTCACAGAACTTATCTAAACTGGGATCAAACCCAAGTCACATTGCCACTTCAAGATTAAAAAAACAGTGTAATAATAATACACATATCGGCATTACGTAAAGACATACGATTTAACAACAGGTTTGTATATATATATATATATATAGGCAACAAGTTGTTATCTAAACATGTTCGGTTAAAGACCGCGGATTGTTGTTGTTTTTTTTTTTCAAGATCTTTAAGTGAAGATGTTCAAGTCTTCTGGTTACTCTTCTTATGTCTGGGTCATGGTGCTGAAGAAAGTGTCTCATACTAGCACGAGCGTTTTCGACCATTTAGCAGGTCGTTCTCAAGGGTTTGTTGCTGTGAGTTTCATTTAAATCAATTTGAATTGTTTTTTTGTTTTTTTTGTTTTTTTGTTTTTTCAATATGTGGTTGCCTCATCCATTAACACAGACATGTGAAAAATAAGAAGACTTGAACGTCTTCACTTAAAGATCTTGAAAATAAAAGAATCCGCAGTCTTTAACCGAACATGTATATATATTTATATATATATATATGTAAACGTGCCGTTAAATATATTGCCCAGTCGGTTGGGCCTGTAGAATACATAGACTGCTTCTCTGCTGAGGGGTATGACCCCCTCCCCAAACGAGTGCCCTGGATATGACAATAAACAATCTGATGGTGAAGTTCCAGTAACGCTGGAGGTTTGGGTAATGCGGACACCCCTTCATTGCTATTGCTCCCAGGTCCATTCTGGCCCGGCGTGGGAACATCTGATGGAGGCCTATCTATGGGTTAAATAGAACTAACTGCATACTTATGCTAAAATGAATTGTTTGAATTAGAATTGCTAGACTAAACTAAATAGCTTGAAATAGAAATGTTTTTGACATTGAAACAGTACTTATATTTAAATTGAGTGCTCATGCTAAACAGAATTATTTGAAATCGAACTGTTTT
>OY757915.1:40453418-40498418 GCA_963585895.1 Sepioteuthis lessoniana | reverse complement strand
AAAATGTTTGATAGGATTACACTGCTCAGGGGTAAGACAACCCCCACAAGTAGGAGTGTCCTAGCTCGGCTACTAAATTGTATCTGCTATTGAGGCTCAAGGTCTAAAGTTCTGGAAAGTGTGGAGTACTCTTTTATCATATTTACCCAACCCCTCCGCTCGGGCAGGATATGACACAAGGTCAATTTTTTAAGCGGAGTTTAACAGGTTTGAATTCAGAGTTTTCCTTCTCCTAGACTAGTTGCCTCACCAAGGCTGAAGAACCTAGTCTGCCCTACTATTTACCCATAGCTGGAGGGAGAATAATTGGATTCATACCTTTCCCAAGGGTATTAGTGCTATGTGAAGTGCAATCAGTCCGGTACTCTTTTATTGCCATTACTTCCAGATCCACTCTGACTCAAGTTAGGGTCCCATTTCCAGATCCACTCTAACTCTTGCTAGGGTCCCATTTCTAGATCCACTCTAACTCTTGTTAGGGTACCATTTCCATATCCACTCTGACTCGTGCTAGGTTCCCATTTCGAAGATCCACTCTGACTCATGCCAGGGCTCCATTTCCACACCCACTCTGACTCATGTTAGGGTTCCATTTCCAGATCCACTCTGGCTCATGTTAGGATCCTATTTCCAGATCCACTCTGACACATGCTTGGGTCACATATCTAGATCCGCTCCGACTCATGCTAGGGTCCCATTTTCAGATTCACTCTAACATAGGCTAGGGTCCCATTTATGAATTAATGAAATGTGTTCGAAAATTACACTTTTGGATTGGAATACTTCAAACAATTGATTATTATCATTTTACTCTTTTGAGAATTTTTCACGCTGTCACCTTCATGTTTCATAGATTTTTCAGTTCTCTGGCAAGGTCTATGTACTGATCTCTCATTTCGCTTTCTTTTAGTTTTAACCTGTGGTCAGCCCGAACGACAAAGTCCACTATTCAGCTGTTTTTTGTTTTTGTTTTTCTCTTTTTTTTTTTTTTGTTATTTTTTACTGTCATGTGGTCTTGTCATCTGACTGAGATGAGGTGAACGTTTGTGTCCCAAAATCCCAGAGAACGTTGTGTGTCTCATTTTCCAGGATGGATGCTGGGTTGTGCATATACCATATGTTCGTATAGTCAAATTTAAACTTCTTGCATAATTCCCAGTGACTCACCTTCCCTACCCAGTCGTGTCTAGTCATGTACTCTTTTGGCGCTAACTTACTGCATTTGGTTATAATATGATTGATTGTTTCATCTCTATCACCACATAACCTACATCTGCTATTTTGTTACTTCTTGTCTATTTTTGCTTTGACATTGTTAGTCCTTATGTCGTTGTTCTGTGGTGCTATCAGAAAAAATTCAGTTTTACTCTAAAGGTTTCCCTTTCTTAGCCATTTCCAAGTTTTTCAGTTATCATCATTATAATTATTATTGTTTACTCCTTGAGAATTTTTCACATCAGCATTAGCTGATGATCTTTCACTGAAATTTGAGGGACAACAAGTCTCCTAAAGTCTCCAGGACTCTTCTCCATGTTCTGACCGATCTCAATAATGTAGAAGTTTGGATGGTCTCCACTCGTCCTCTAATTTCTAAGTCCTCCAGTCTCTTTAATAATCCTTTGGTGAATGTACGAAGAGCATTAATTACAATTGGTATAAACGTCACTTTCATCATATTTACCCAACCCCTCCGCTCGGGCAGGATATGACACAAGGTCAATTTTTTTTTAAAGCGGAGTTTAACAGGTTTCAATTCAGAGTTTTCCTTCTCCTAGACTAGTTGCCTCACGAGGGCTGAAGAACCTAGTCTGTCCTACTATTTACCCATAGCTGGAGGGAGAATAATTGGATTCGTACCTTTCCCAAGGGTAAAATGCAATCAGTCTCGTCCAGGATTTGAACTCGCGTCGCCGTGTCCATTTCCTGCGACGATAACCATTACACCACAGGCACCTCCAAACGTTACTTTCATGTTCCACAGTCGTTTCAATTCCCAAGCAAGGTTCAGGTACTTATCCTTCTTTTCACTTTCTTTCAATTTTACACTTTGGTAAACGAGACAGCAAAGTTCACATTTCTGCAGATTCTCTTATTTTTTATTGATTATTATAAGGTCTGGTCGTCTGGCCGAGATTAGGTGATCTGATTCTATGTCAAAATCCCATTGGAGTTTGTGTGACTCATTCTCCAGGACAGATGCTGGGTTGTGCGTATACGATTTGTTCGTATGGTTAAATTAAAATTTCTTGCACTATTCCCAGTGAAGTACATTGCCCACCCAGTCGTGCCTAGACTTATACTCTTTCTGTGTTAATTTGCTGCATTCACTTTTTACGTGATTCATGGGTTCGTCTCTTTCATCACATAACATACATTAGCTGTTTTGTTGCGTCTTATTTATTCTTGCTTTGATATGATTGGTTCTTACGGCGTCGTTTTGTGCTGCTATTCCTAGCGAGATTTTCACACCAGTATTAGCTGGTGATCTTTCACTGGAGTCCGAGTGACATCAAATCTCAAGTCTCCAGGACTCTTCTCAGTATTCTACCCGCTCTTAACCATGCTATAGTTTGGATGATCCCTGCACGTCCTCGGATTTCCAGCTCTTATAATCTCCTTACCAAGCCTTTGGGGACTGTTCTGAATACATCAATTATAATTATTCCATACCACAATTATTATTATTATTATGAAGTAGAAATTATGTGAAAACATAGAATTTAGGGGTGCAAATTATTTGTATTAGATTGGAATACTTGCTATCGTATAACAGGGGAAAAAAAAACATAAAAAGAAAATTGAAATGCATTGAAACTTTGAAAATATAGTTATAATTACCAATAAATCATATTTTAGCATTAAATGACCCATAAGCAATTGATGTACCGTTAAACAAATAACCAAAAGCAAACTAAATTAAACAAAATGCACACGCACGCGCACACACGCACATACACACACGTACATACCCCACCCCAAAAAATACAAATGTACCAATGTTAGGATTGATTATTTATAATATTGTAGCAAAATGTGTCAATTTGATTTTCCTTCGTATTGTCTTTGTTTTCTTATGACCATTTTGATCAAATTTTGATTCTGAGTAAGAAGAAAGATCTTTTCTCCGCATAAACACACGCACACAGAAACACACACACACACACACACACACACACGCGCGCGCGCGCGCGCACACACACACACACATATATATGTATATATGTATGAATGTATAGGCAAATAGATAAATACCCCCACACACACACCACAGAATTATAAAGATGTGTTAATGTATAAGCAAATAGATAAATACACATGCACACATATATATGTATGCACACGTACACACACACACACACACACACACACACACACATATATATATATATATATATATAGGCAAAAAGATATATAGGCAAATAGATAACCACGCACTTACACATATATAGATATATGGATACCCCCCACACACACATATAATGATTAATGTATTAATGTACAGACAAGTAGATAAGCACACACACACACACACACACACACACACACACACACATATATATATATATATATATATAGGCAAAAAGATATATAGGCAAATAGATAACCACGCACTTACACATATATAGATATATGGATACCCCACACACACACACACATATAATGATTAATGTATTAATGTACAGACAAATAGATAAGCACACACACACACACACATATATATATATAGATATATATATATGCAACCTCACAATCAAATTTTAATTATGAATCTGTCGAAAGATCCTTTCACCAGTTGTGGTCAGCACTTGCTCCTCTCTATCAATGGGCCCTCTGACTCAGGCTGTTGAATCATGAGAAAACAGTCTCGTGATTTATCTGATTACTCATCGAAATAGTCACCTCCCTCTACCTGTGTTCATCCGTCGAAGTTTAAAATTGGACCCAAAACAAAAAGGCTTTCATAATTAACACCCCAGCCTAAAAGATCTGACCATGTCCGTGTTGAATGTCTATATGTAAATATTTTAAAGTGCCGTTTAAAGTGATTCAATAAAAAGGGTTTCCATCATTCATTTCTCTTCGGAGAGAAGTCCCCGTGGCAAAGATTTGGACAGCGACATTGTAGTAAGCCAAGTCAATCTTTAATCACGCTATTCTGTTCGTTTTCGATAGCTTTGGCTTTACATTATCCTCGAAGGTTGATGTGACATAAAGAAAATCAGTCTTTTCTTGTTGAAACTTTAAATTTAACTTCTTGTGAAAGAGACATAATTATATTTTTGTTCTATAGAGACGCTTGATGGTATTTGAGTCCATGTAAAAGACAAGATTAAGAAACGAGCTTAATCCATTCCAGAGTTTTGCTTTAATCCTGTTGTTCCGAAACAACCAAATGCAACACATTGATGCATTTCTAGGTGATGAGCAGCGAGAGAATTGCTGTTGAAGTTCATCGGTATTATCTTGTCATTCTGGCTCCTGTGGAACGAGAAAAAAGTTACCAACCGAAAACTCATTCCTACATCAATTTTTTCTTGTAGTATAGGAACCAGAGCTACAAGAAAATACCTAGAAAGTTTAACTTTAGCGATGAGCCAATGCAATTCCTTCCTAGCCCATGGCCTATACTAAATGTAGTGATGTTTGTTTGTTTGTTTGTTTTTGGTTTATGGCATATCAACCTTATTTAATGCCAAATCCATTTTATACGAAGAAACAGTTCTATTCAAAAACAATAGAGTTTAGCATAAGTCCACAGTTTAATTATCAAAAACATTTCTATTTCAAGCTATTCAGTTTAGTTAGTTCTAATTCAAACTATTCAGTTTAGTATAAGTATAGTTTTTGTTTACGCGCAGTTAAAAGTCAAAACAGTTCCATTTTATAACGATGCTTGAATCTATTCAACTGCGTGTGAATAAAACTATTGGGGTTAGATAGCAATTCTTGAAGCTATTTAAGTGAGTGAAAAGAAGTTATTCATACTAGATTGATTAATCATGTTAAATAGAAATACTTGAAACCATTTGACACTGTGCAAATAAAACTATTAGTATGGGCCATTACTGAAACTACTTTACGGTGAGCAAAAAACGAATGATGTTAAATAGAATTATTAATGTAAGATTGCAATACTTGAAACCATTTAACTGTGTGCAAATAAAACTATTTGCATCGGCTATCATTGAAATCACTTTACTGTGAACAAAAAAAAAAAAAAGAACATTGTTAAATATAATAATTTATGTAAGATAGCAATACATTAAGCCATTCCACTGTGTACAATCAATAGCAATACTTGTGTGCAAAGAAACTGGCTCTAGCTCATTTAAAAATAAGATTACCAACAAACTATTCCTTTACAAATTATATACGTACAACTATTTAACTATGTGCAAACAAATGACTGATGTTAAATTAAATTTTAATTGTTACATACAATACTTGAAACATTTCGCTATAGACAAACGAATGATCTCGGACTTTTTATCTACAAATTTTTGGATTACAAATCATGCAAAACTCTTCAAACAAACAGAACACTCCGGTATCTGTTAGCGTAAAATGTAAACAAACGAACCTTAATAGATATCCGTTATATTCCCGAACTGAGGTTAGGTCGCCAAAAGGCTGAGAGGTATGTTTTCGGTTTGACGTAAAGTCAGGCGGGTTTCAATCCCCGTTTGAAGCATCCGGCGTGTCTAACGACACTGAAGACTTGTGAAATAACGAAACAATCTCTCAGTGGATATATGGAGATATGAAAGATTTAATGAATCTAACAATTACTCCGCAGAAGTTCTGTGAATAAAGAATGAAATATTACCACTTGTAAGTGGCCGATTTTTACGCTTATTTTTATAATATCTATCTATCTATCTATCTATCTATCTAAGATTGGCATTGAATAACCTACTATAGTTGATATGCCATAAAAACCAACCAACCATGTATACGCAAAACTTGCATAAAAATACCGTATATTATTACGTAATGAACGACTTTGTGTAATTTACGACCCCTAAATGTTAGCCACTAAAAGGGGTTTTAATGATGCATTGCGTGTGGTGAATAACACCAAAATTTCGGGTATTTCTTCAACATCCAATGAAATAAAAAGAAAATATTCAAACATTTATTAACACTTTCAAAACTATCGTAATACAACCAAAGTCAAGGCAATACTGTAAAGAAACAATGTAGTCTAGACCTTTATATAGGAAGGAGTCTCCGTGGCGGAGTAGCTAACATATTAGACTACGATATCGTAGTTGAGTTTGAATGCCAGTCATGCTATTAGTATTTGTTATACGTCCTACCAACTTGCTGAGTACGGCACAAGGTATTTTGAAGATGGGTCCAGGCGAAGGGCCGTAGTTCAGAAACGCCCAATGGCTCCAAAAATACATCAGGCCCCGTCAGCATTCTCTTAAAAAAGAGCGCTTCAAGCGCCAGGCGATAAACCTAGCCCCTTCGAGGAGAGTTAGAGCCTGGAGGTACGACCCTCTGAAGCTCGAGGATGGTCAGCCGCGTGACGTGAATGCTGGGCTTCCGGACTGCTACTCTTGGGAAAGATATTTTATTTTTCCCAGCCATGGGTTAAATAGAACCTCTGCTGTCCTTCTATAAGGATGACTTTGGCATTAAATAACCCACAAATGCTGATATGCCATTAAGCAAAGAAACAAAACCAAATCAAACCTTGATGTAGCCCAGTTAATGCATAACCAGAGGCTTTTTGTGAAAATAATGAAGTTTTTAAATAATTTTGTTTACTATTGATAACATTTAGTTTCTAGCTTCTTTTTTTAATGGCATATAAACCTTCGTGGCTTATCTAATGCTAAAGTCATACTTCTAGAAGAACGATAGTGACACTACTTAACTTATAATTGGGAGGATGAGAAAGTTCATACCTTATCGAAGGATTTTAGTCCGAAAGTGAATGTAATAGCGCGACTGAATTTCGAACTCACTTCGCGGTCGCAATACACTACGTTTGCCACTAAACCATTTTTTTTTGTTTTGTTTTAGTTGATAGTTTTACGGTGTATCAACTATTTTCGAGTCATCTAACGTCGAATTAAGTTATTTTGATAAAAATGTTGTGTTTCAAGGTCTTCATATCTTTAAATATTTCAGTAGAATGTAAAAACAGTTCTATTTCAAACGATTCAGTTTATCATATCAACAAAGTTAAATGGTTCCAAGTATTGCTATGTATCACAAACAATTTCATTAACCATCAGTCATTCGTTGACATACAGTTAAACAATCAAACAATTCTATGTTAAACAATTCAGTTTAGCATAAGTACAGCGATGTTTTTTGTTTACACGCAGTTAAATCTAACAGTCCTATTTCAAACAATTCAGTTTAGTAAAATTACAGTCCTATTTCAAACAATTCAGTCCTATTTCAAACAAACAGTACCATTTCAAACAATTCAGTTTAGCATAATAGGCAGTTTGAATTTAAGTACATAGTTTAGATGTCAAAAACATTTCTATTTCAAGTTATTCGATTTAGTCAAACTGTTTTAATTCAAACAATTCATTTTAGCATAAGTATGCAGTTAGTTCTATTTAACCCATGGATAGGACCCTTATCAGGTGCTACGATTCCAGGCCAGGGTGGACCTGGGAGCAATGGCAATGAAGAGGTACTCCGCATTCCCCAAAGCTCCAGCATCACTGGAACCTCACCATGAGATTGTTTAGTGTCATATACAGGACACTCATTAGGGATGGTCTTACGCCTCTGTAAAGGTGCAGTCGGTGTATTCCACAGTCCTAACTGACTGGGTAATACACAGACTTAATATTAAAACAGTTTTCTTTCAGATAATTCAGTTTAGCATAAGTATATATTTTAGATGTCAAAACAGTTCTATTTTAAACAATTCAGTTTAGCATAAATACGCAGTTTAAATGCAAAAAACAGTAAAGTCCAGAAACCATGGTTTAGTCCTATTTACCCCATAGATAGGGCCAGGGTGCTTGGAGCGATGGCAATGAAGTGGAACTCTGCATTCCTCAAAGCTCCAGATTTACTGGAATCTCACCATCAAATTGTTTAGTGTTATATTCAGGACACTCGGTGGGAGGGCTCTTACCCATCTGCAGAGAAAGACTCGGTGTATTCTACAGCTCCAGCCGACTGGGTACTTACAAATAAAGACTCTGCGATATACTGTAAAAGTCGCTAAATTGTAAGCATTTACATTTACGAGTATTCTATCCTTTCGGGAAGACTTTCGGCCGCCAACTTGACCAGGCCTATGGGTTGAGTGTTCGCCAATGGTCCGGGAGACCGGGGTTCAATCCTAGGGAAAAGGGAGCCGTCGTATCGGCCTCAATTTCGGTCACCAACTTTACTTTTACTTATATTTACATGTATGTACGTGCATGTATTCGTTAATTTAAATTACTTTTTTTTCCTGAACTATATTAAAAACTGAGATTGTCTGACACAAATACTGAAGTCATGATATCACTAGAAAATCGCTACTGTACAATGAATAAGAATAAGGAACTTTTACTCCTTATCATGTATTCATTAAAGTGAAGAAAAACACAGTTCAAGGAACTCTCAGCTAGTTTCTTATAAAAAAGTCCATCGAACAACAGCAACAGCCAGAATGAACTGTTGATGCTGACGATCCACAGCCATCTACATCTGCGATGTAAATAAACATTTTGAATGTAAAAATTTGAAAATTTAATAAAAGTTTATTTATTTTTTACTATCGCAAAATAATTTTAATAACTGTATTTGTCATTTAACCTTACAAAATCATTTTATTTTATAATATCTTAGAGCAAACCACAGTCACAAATAGTCTGCAATGTACAGTAAAGATCGCCAAATTATAAACATCTACATTTACAAGTATGTACGTGCATGTTATCAAAGCCTGCTGACTACACAGATTCTCTTGAAACTATTATCTATCCGTTCCTCTCGCTATCCGTTCCTCTCAGCCATCGAACTCGATAAGTCTTCCTAACGCCATCCAGTGTCCGCACAGAATGTAAGTTTTTGATGGTCATCTGAAAATAGTATATCAATGTATACTTTACCAGTAGTGCTCAGCATGTCATGTTCGTTTTACGTGGATGGCTAAAGAAACGGAATAAAAGAGATCATACACTGGTTGAAAATGCTGGGAAGATGAAAATGGTGGTGCTACCGAATAATAGCTGGCGCGCTAGGATCAGTCCTCAAGGGCTTGAAACAAAGATTGGCGGAATTTGAAATCAAAGGAAGAATCAATTCCCGACCTAAGGTGAGGTATACCTGAATATAAAAAGGCAAACTTACTCTAGAACGCTGGTAAATATGCTTGTCCAACGGATGATTGGGGACCTGTTTCGGTCTAATGTATGAATCGAATTCATCTGCTTGAAAATATCGGAATACTTAAAACTACATAACAGTATACAAGTTTGTGTTAGGACTAGTAACTTGAAGCTTTAATTCTTTTTACAAACGATTATTGTTTTTGTTAGTTTCTTGAAAGCATAAAATTGCTTGAAATACTTGAAACCATATAACTGTAGGCAAATTATCATTTCTTTGTTTGTTTCTGTTTTATGGCTTATCAACCTTTGTAGGTTATTTAACGCCAAAATCCATTTTTATACAAATAAACTGTTCTACTTAAGCAATTCAGTTTAGCAAAGGTACACAGCTTAATTGTCAAAAATATTTCTTTTTCAAGCTATTCAGTTTAGCGAAACAGTTCAAATTCAAGCAATTCAATTCAGTAATAGTATAGTTTTTGTTTACTCATGGTTAAATGTCAAAACAGTTCTATTTCAAACAATTCAGTCTAGCATACAAAAACAGTTCTATTTCGAACAATTCAGTTTAGCAAAAGTAGTTTAAATGTCAAAACAAACGGTTCAGTTTAGTATAAGTACACAGTTTAGTTCTCGTTGAACAATTGATAGGACCCTATCAGGTACTACCACTCCGGGTCAAAGTGGACCTGGGAGCAATGACAATGAAGGGGTACTTTACGTTCCCCAAAGCGCAAGAAAACTCACAATTAGACTGTTTAGTGTCATATCTAGGACTCTCGTTGGGGAAGCAAATTATTAATACTAAAAACAGTTACAAAAATTTTTTAATGTTTAGTAGTGTTTTACTTTATTAGTACCTTGAAACTATAATTTCTTGGGAAAAAACGTATTTTGACATTAAATAACCTAGCAAGAGTTGAAATGCCGTAAAACCAACCGACCAATCAACAAGTGTTTCCAAACCACTGTGATTGACAGTGCCAGTTATGTAAAACTCGTATTATTATAATATGAACAAAGTATTTGAAAGCACTCGTTACTTAGATAGATAGATAGATAGATAGATAGATAGATAGATAGATAGATAGATAGATAGATAGATAGATAGACTAGAATAGATAGATAGATAGATAGATAGATAGATAGATTGATAGATAGATTAGAAAAGATGGATAGACTAGAAAAGATAGATAGATAGATAGATAGATAGATAGACAGAAATAACCATACTGAGATAGATTCATAGATAGATATGACTATACTTAGATAGATAGATAGATAGATAGATAGATAGATAGATAGATAAGAAAAGATAGATAGATAGATAGATAGATAGATAGATATTGTGAGCAAACCGAAATAGAAAGATTCCTAAATCATAAAAATGACACTTGCTATGAAACTATGCAAAATTTTAACACTCCTATGCAAGGAAAAATTATAGCACAAGAGACACCCCGGGTAGAAACACGCCACTTGGCTCGGAAAAAAACAGTTGGAAAAAAGAGAGAAAGTCAGAGAGTGTGACAGAGAATGAAGAGCAGAGACAAAATTGCATAGAAAGCTAGAGAGAGAGAGAGAGAGAGAGAGAGAGAGAGAGAGAGAGAGAGAGAGAGAGAGAGAGAGAGAGAAAGAGGTGGTGACAAAAGGGCGGATGGGGGTATCCAAACGAATGCCTGTTTTGCGTGAACTAAAAAGAATTAAGTTTTACATGCATCACGTGAACGCAAAGGAAGTAAACTCTCTCTCTCTCTCTCTCTCTCTCTCTCTCTCTCTCTCTTTCATATATATATATATATATATATATATATATATATGAAAGAGAGAATGTGCTTGTTCCAAGCTAGAAGGTAATGGCTTTTTCTTATTTTAGGTAATTTTTAGCATTTTTATTATTTTGGGGTTGAAGAGAAACAAAATGCTCATTGTGTTATTCTGTGAAGGACCGAGATCCTTTAAATATTGTTGTTGGTCCAACGAGAGAAGAGTAAAAATCCTAAAAATGAATAGGTTTACAAATGAATCTGACTTAGGCATTTATTTTGTATTTATTATTTCATATGAAATAATAAAAGCCTAAAATCCAAATTCAGATTCATTTGCGGTCCCATTCATTATATATATATATATATATATATATATATATATATATATATATATATATATATATATATATATATATATATATATATATATATATATATATATATATATATCGGTCACTCGATCAAGTGTCTGTTCAGAGTAGTAAGTAATTACATTGGTATGGTAACACGATGCATTGCTCAAGCAAATAGAAAGAAAGAAAGAAAGAAAGACTAACTAGCTAGCATGCTAGCTAGCATGCTAGCTAGCTAGTTTGATAGATAGATAGATAGATAGATAGATAGATAGATAGATAGATAGATAGAACTTAGATAAAGCATAAAGAAAACGAGAAAGATAGAGAAATGAATAGATAGATAGATAGATAGATAGATAGATAGATAGATAGATAGTGGGAAATAGAGAGAGTGAGAAGGTGACCAAGAGAAAGTGAAAGAAAGTGATAAATTCAATACTGAAAGACTTTTACCTCGCTGTTTCTTTTTCTTTTTCTTTCTTTTTTTTTACGTCTTTATTTTTGTAATTTGTTTGGTTTTATTTATTGGGTGAGACTCTTTTAGGCTTGTTTTTTATTACTGTAATTGACCTCGGCTTAAACAAGCTATGTAGTTGCTAAATGATTTGAATGGTGCTTTATTTTCTCAGAGCACGTTGACGCTATTACACTTACAAAAATCTCGCTGCAGTGTGCCATCCTTACTATTTCGGTAACATGTATAGAAAGGATAAATAATTACGGTGGTGTAATGGTTTATCGATGGAGGAAATGAACTCTGTGAGAAAATTTCAACATCTAGGTGAGGAAGACTACGTTCACCTGTGTACTAATGCCAAGAGTCTAACATAACTGAAAAGGAAAAATTAACAAAAAAAGCAGATTACAAATAATATAAAGCCAAATTATTGCTTAAAGCATGAAGTATGGGTAGGTTATTAGGTTTCTTGGTATATCAACCATCAATGATTATCTAAAGTCAATTTATATATATATATATATATATATATATATATATATACCATATAAAAGAAAACAAAACGAAAAATTACTCATATTTTTTGTAATAATATTTATTTCAGCAGACCCTATGATTTTTTAAATGTTAGATCTACATCTTCAGACAAAGAAATGAAGAAAAATTTTTAATGAAGATTTAGAAAAACCTACAAAATTCCGGTCACCCTATCTTCCTAACCCAAATATCATTTGCTTTTTTATTTATTTTTTTAAATTTTATTTAGCAAAGCCCAAGCCATTTGTTTTTTCTATCTGGTTGACAAATGACATTCAATTCCTGTAACAAGATGTGTCAATTTTTGTCTTCTCTTTGTTTTCCACTTATTTTTATTTCATTTTCTTTTTTATAATGGCAAACAAACTTTTAAAGCCAAATAAAGGAGATAAGTAAAACAGACTAATGGAATAAATTGATTTGAGGAAAGAAAATAATCTACAATAAACAACTTACATGGGAATTAATAACCTCTTAACAAAATTGAATTCTATTATAAAGATTATATTGCATATTATTACTATTTTATCAACAAAAAAAAAAAAAAACGAAGATTATCATTTTAATACTATTCAATATAATTGATCACATTAAAAGTAAAAATAAAAATTATACCAGTAACTGTTAAGACCTTATCTAAAGTTATAAACAAATACAACGTAATATATATCCTCAAGATTATAATGATATCATAAACATTATCATAATATTCATATTATTACTAAAACTCAAAAAATACCATATTAAAAATTATTTGCTCTGTAATTTATTTTATCACTATTTTACATTAGGCACTCTTTTGGATTTTGAATTACATGAATATTGAAGAAAGAAAATCCGAAAATAGAATCGTTCCCACCATCAGCTGATTTGGCGTTGGATGATATATATATATATATCATCATCATCATCATATCGCGCTGGTAGCACGGATATCCCTGACCCTCTCTCGCCATTCCTCCCTATCGTTCATCGCTCTAGGTAGGTCTTCAGGACAACATCCCGTATCCTCACATAGCTGCTGAATGTATGTTCGTGCTGGTCGTCCTGCTTTTGCACGGCCATGTGTGGGGGTCCATAAGAGTACATCTCTTATGAGTTCGTCCCTGCTTCTCCAGCAGTGTCCTGCATGTCTGGTTCGTCTAACTTGAATAGTTTTCGTGATAGGGGGCAGGTGGCCGTACAGTTGGTGTCTTGTGGGGTGTTGCCGCCCGATATATATATATATATATATATGGGTTTGTGTGTGTGTATATATATATATATATATATATATATATAATAAATGTATATTAGATTTATATATTTAATGCCATGGAAGTTAGTCTACGACCTTTGGTTTCATGAAATTCTCACAAGCAACAATCTTCAGACAGATGTCGAAACGCGTTTCGTTATCTGCCGGAAGATTGTTGTTAGTAAACATTTCGTGGAACCAAAGATCGTAGAATAACTTTCATGGCATTAAATATATAAATCTAATATATATTTATTATTATTATTATTATTATTATTATTATTATTATTATTATTATTCACTCATTAGAGCTTTTCACATCAGCGATAGCCGATTATTATTATTATTATTATTATATGATAGCTCTATCCCAGATATTGAACACTCTCCAAATTATATCGCACTTGGTTCGCCACAAACCGACAAAGTGAATTAGTGACAACCAATACTGTTGCAATATATATATATATATATATATATATATATATATTTGATTGAACATATAGACATTTTTTGTCGAGATATTTTTTCTCCTTTCGAATTGCTGTATTGATCTCATGATATTCAGCGGGGATTGGTTGATAAACCTTCCATATTTAGTTATGTTAGAAATGGAAAATAACTAATTATGGAAGGTTTATCAACCAATTCCCGTCATAAAAACGATACGGCTATCCGAAAGTATTAACTAAAAAATATGTAGACAAAAAAATGTCGATTACGTTCAATCAAATATGTATCAATAAAGAAATGCGGCCAAAAGATAGATAGATAAATAGATAGATAGATCATTTAGGTTGTAGATAACTTTAAACGAATTAGAGCTCTTTGTTTGTACACAGTTAAATCGTTTCTCTTCAATGGAATTGCTTTTAAAAAAGAAATGAAATAATATCAATTGTTGATAGAGGAACTAAATTAGGTTTCAAAAGATAAGCACTTATAAATCTTCGTTTAAACAATAGTGCCAGAAAATATCTTTGCAGCAGGTGGGTGTGTTTCGTGTACTAAAACTCTGAAGAATATTTATAGCAAAAGATTGTAAACTCACTTAATCGTAACAAAATTTACAACTTACTCTCTCAATTTCTACGGTCAATTGACTCTCTTGTCTAATAATAATCTAAAATCGTACAACAATACAAATACATCCATTAGCTCATGTAAACGCGTTAGTCATCATGAATCCTACAATTCATCCAAAGGAATAAACAGGTATTAAGATTTAAGATATGTAGAAATGCCACTGTGATGTAACCACAAATAAACACTGGCCCATTCACCTAGGACTGTAGAATAGTGTTGCATTCTGGTTAGTGAACGCTTGTAATATTAAATAAAGGACAAACCACGATATGAGAGGAAATAGAGATATATTCACAGGAAAAAGTATATACAATAGAGAGACTATTAGTAGACAAGAACATAGGATTAGTGAATACAAAATTAAGTCCAACGATAGTATTGGCTTCCGTTATTACGGTAGCGAGTAAGGTGATCTAGTGCGATCTCCAGTCTCCAACGCTCTAATACTATTCCTATAAGAAGCTGCTCTTCACCTTCTAATCTGCCTTGGTATTAGTAGCTACTGCTATATATGGCAGATGGACTAGGTCATTGTGTGGAAAAAGGTGGGTGATACCCAACAAATACACCGACTGCATCTCTGTTAGTTTTATTTGTACACAATAAAAAAGGATGTCAAGTATTGCTATTTAATATTAGCACTTCTATTAATCAAGTATTCATATCTTATTTAATACTAAATCTCCTGTTTCAAGTTAAAGGTTCTCAAACATTGCTATCTAACATTAATAGAGCTATATGCAAACAGTTAAAAAGTTTCAAGTATTCTTATGTAATACAAATAATTCTATTTAAGATTGATAATTTGTTTGTACATGGTTAAATAGATTAAAATACAGCAAGTACAGACGGCTGGGACTGTAAAATATACCGACAAAATCTCTTCAGAGGAGTAAGACCTCTACCCCAACGAGTGTCCGAGATATGATATAAAACAATCTGATGGTGAGGCTCCAGTAATGCTGGAGCTTTGGGGAATGTGGTGTATCCCTTAATTGCTATCGCTCCCAGGTCCACTCTAGATCAGAGTGGTAACACCTAATAAGGTCTTATGTATGGGTAAAATAAAATTGTTTGATATTTAAACTGTGTGTAAACAAAGGATTTATGCGAAATTGAATAGTTTGAAATAGAAGTGTTTGATCCCTTAACTGTATATAAAGAAATGACTGATGTTTAATTGAATTGTTAATAATACTTAAGAATACTTGGAAACATTTAACTGTGCAAAAAAGTGAGCTTTACTTGGTTTAAAAGCGTTGTCAATAAAATGTGTTAACAAATCATATATATTTAATATATATGCATAAAGTTGATTTTGCATTAGATAACCGAAAATTGTTGATAAAACCAATCAAATATAGAAAATGATTAAATAATTCTATTTGACCCATTGGGTCAGCTGAGCTTGCAAAGCAGGAAATACTTGTCCCAATTAGAGAGGTTTCACAATTCAAATAATCAACAAATGGTATCGCCCAAATTTTTATTCGTTTTCAAAATCAGATTCATAAAATGTCTCATCTAGTAAACTTAACTCAAACACATTTACCTCCTAAGAAAACTAGGTTGGTTGGTTGGTTGGTTGGTTGGTTGGTGTTTGTTTTATGGCATATCAACCTTTGTTGGTTATTTAATGCCAAATCCTGTTTTCCCATACATATTAAATATATGATTTGTTAACACATTTTGTAGATGCACGCAGTTAAATGGTAAAACAGTTCTATTTCAAACAGTTCAATTTAGCGTGAGTAAACAAAGGTAAATGATTCCAATTATTGCTATGTATCACTAACTTAAAACTAACTTAAAATGTAATCATTTGTTTAATGATCAAACAGTTCTATTTCAAACAAATCAATTTAGGATAAGTGATTTGTTTGCACTCTGTTTAAATCTCAAACAGTTCCATTTGACCCAATGATGGGTCCCTTTCAGGTGTTACCACTCCGGACAAGAGTGGACCTGTGAGCAATGGCAATGAAGGGATACTTCACATTCCTGAAAGCTCTAGCATAACTGGAGCCTCACCATCAGATTTTTTATTGTCGAATTCAAGATACTCACAAGGGGCAGGGGTCTTACCCCATCTGCAGAGATGCAGTTGGTGTAATCCATAGCCCCAGTCGAATGGGCTCGAGCTTACTTGGGAACAAACCAAACCACGTTTCCTTATATCTTATATTAGTGCCGCCAAATCTGCCGAGAAGGCTGAAGATCTGTTATGATCAGTGTAAACTATTCAAGTTCAAAAGACTATTTCGCACCCTTTTCAATCGGGATTAGAATAATCCGACAGTATCTCATGCAGTGACCCAGTCGGCTGAGATTGAAGAATACACCGACTACATTTTTGCAGAGGGTTAAGACCCTCCCCCAACAAGTGTTCTGAATATGACATTAAATAATCTGATGGTGAGGCTCCAGTAATGTCGGAGCTTTAAGGAATATGGAGTACCCATTCATTGCCTACGCTCCCAGGTTCACTCAGGCCCGGAGTGGTAGCAACCGATAGGGTCCTATCTATGGATCAAATAGGACTAAAACGTGTACTTACGCTAAACTGAATTGTTTGAAGTAGAACTGTTTTGACATTTAATTGTGAGTAAACAAAAAAAAATTGTAATTGAGCTAAAATGGATTGTTTGAAATAGGACTTTTTCTACATTTACAAATGACTGTGTTTAATTGAATTGTTAGTGGTACAAAGCAATACTTGGAACCATTTAACTTTGTTCACTTTTGCTAAATTGAATTGTTAGAAATAGAACTGTTTGATCGTTTAACTGTGTTAAAAAAAACTGTGTACTTATGCTAAACTGAATTGTTTAAAATACAACTGTCGACATTAAAACTGTACTTATGCTAAGTTGAATTGTTTGATATAGAACTGTTTTTACATTTAACTGTGTGTTAACAAAAATCTGTATTTAAAAAATTTACTGTGTGTCAACGAAAAAACTGTGTACTTTGCTAAACTGAATTGATTGAAATAGAATTGTCGACATTTAAACTGTATTTATGCTAAGTTGAATTGTTTGATATAGAACTGTTTTTACATTTAACTGTGTGTTAACAAAAATCTGTATTTAAAAAAATGACTGTGTGTAAACAAAAATCTGTGTACTTATGATAAACTGAATTGTTTGAAATTAAGTAAAATCATTTAACTGTGCACAAAAAAAAATATGAACTCAGGCTTGTTTAAAAATGTTATCTACAAAATGTGTTTACAAATCATAACTCTAATATACGTATGAAACGGATTTGGCATTAAATAACCTTCAACGGTTGATGTGCCATGGAATCAAAACCAATCAAACTTACTTGAGGAGGGGTATAAATAGTTATCCTGGATGTGACATTAAACTGTATCTGATGGTGAGGCTCCATTTCTTGGGATCTAATTCTGAGGAGTATGGAGCACCCTTTCATTACCATTACTCCCAGGTTCACTCTCAACCAGGAGTGGTAGTACCTGTTAGGGTCCCATCAATTGCTCAAATAGATCTGTTTAAAAATTATTTGTATTAGAAAGGATTGTGTGCAAAAAGATCTTAAGATATAAGTACACAAGGAATGTAGATATGAACGTAAAATGATCCCGATTATCTAATATCTCGGCATAAAATAACCCTACACGGGTTGATATGTCGTTAAAGTCGGTCAATATTTATAGGTAAACTTTTACCCGCTGCGCTGTACATATTGGTCTTCCAAACAGATTTCCGTTGCCATTTGCCCAAGGTATATCCACAGACTAAAACTTATCCCATCAATTGGGGCTGTAGAATATACCGACTGCTTTTCAGCAGAGAGGTAAGACCCCCTCCCCGCAAAAAGTGTACTCGATATGACATTAAACAATCTGATGGTGAGGTTCCAGTAATGCTGGAGCTTTGGGAAATGCGGAGTACCCCTTTCATTGCCATTGCTCCCAGGTCCACATTGGCCCGGAGTAGTAGCACCTGATAAGGTTCTCTCTATGGGTTAAATAGAACTAAACAATATACTTAAGCTAAACTGAATTTCTTTGAATAGGACTGTTTTGACATTTAAACGGCATAATTATGCCTAAGTGAATTTTTTTTTTAATGGAACTGTGTTCTTATTCTAAACTGAATTGTTTGAAATAAAATTGCTTTTGACATTGAAACTGTACTTATGCTAAACTGAACTGTTTGAAATAGATCTGTTTTGACATCTAAACTGCGTACTTATGCTAAACTGAATTGTTTCAAATAGAACTTTTTTTACATTTAAAGTGTATTTTCAGTAAACTGAATTGTTTGAAATTGAACTGTTTTGGCATTTAACTGTGTGTAGACAAAAACTATACTCATACTAAACTGAATAATTTGAATTAGAACTGTTTGACTAAACTGAATAGTTTGAAATAGAAATGTATTTGACAAGTAAACAGTGTACTTATGCTAAACAGAACTATTTGAAATAGAACTATTTATTAGTATAAAAATGGATTTGGCATTAAATAACCAGCAAACTTTGATATGCCATAAAACCCAAGCAAGCAAACAAACACCATCTGGTGTAGTCGTAGGGGTGCTACTCATCTAATATGTCTAGGGCAGGAATAACCTGACAGAGCCCATCTCTCTCCAGGTTCATTTTAAATCCAAAGTTTTCTGTCTCCTAATTTGGTTGCCATACCGAAGTTACAGAGTCCAGTCTGCACTACTGTTTACCCATAGCTAGAGGGAGAGCAGTTGAATTCATACCTTCCCCAAGGGCATTAGGATGAAGTGAAACGCACACAGCTTCTTATATATTTGCCCAAGCCCTCTACCACGAGAAGGATGCAAGAGGAGTATACTGAATTGTTTGAATTAGGTTTGTTTGACTAAACTCCTGGCGGCAACACCCCACAAGACACCAACTGTACGGCCACCTGCCTCCTATCACGAAAACTATTCAAGTTAGACGAACCAGACATGCAGGACACTACTGGAGAAGCAGGGACGAACTCATTAGCGATGTACTCTTGTGGACCCCCACACATGGCCGTGCAAAAGCAGGACGACCAGCACGAACATACATTCAGCAACTATATGAGGATACGGGATGTTGTCCAGAAGACCTGCCTAAAGCGATGAACGATAGGGAAAAGTGGCGAGAGAGGGTCAGGGATATCCGTGCTGCCAGCACATGATGATGATGATGATGACTAATGCTAAACTGAATTGTTTGAAATAGAACTGAAAATTTGTATAAAAATGGAGTTGGCCTTAAATAACCTACAAAGGTTGATATGCCATAAAACAATATGTCAGATCTTTCTATAACTTAAATCCCCCTATTTCTTAGTTGTTTTTTTTTTGTGTGTGTGTGTGTGTGTGCGTGTGTGTGTGTGTGTGTGTGTGTGCTTTTTATTTATTTATTTATTATTATTTTTTTTTTGCGTGTTTAAAATGGTAACGTCAATCAGAATGTGTGTCTTTTCCGCTTTTATCGCATACTCTAAAGTCTGACCGGTTGACTGCAATAGCTCTGTCTGTGTTGATAGTCATGTTCCACATGATCATTCCATTGCTGGCGTTCGTGACTACTTGTAGAACATTTTCAAACCGGTAATCAGATATTCTATGGCTTGGCAGATAAATTGCCACTTTGTAGTGTCTACGTAGATATTCACAAGGTGCCAACAATGAGAATCCAACCACAACATGACCGACAAAGTAACATTCTTTTCATCCCTCCCGTTACAACTAATACTACTAATACGATAACAAGACGATAGCCTGTTCCCTAAGTGTGGTCCAGGGACCCCTCACCAAAAGTGTAAAAGGCGAAATGGGCAAGAAAAATGCATTCTTGAAAAAAAAGTGTTGAATTTATTATACAATCTTTAAAAAAATTATCTTAACATCATTTTTTTTTCAGAAATATTGTTACATTGATCGATTGAAAGATTTTAACGCCATATCAATCTGTCTAGGGTTACTTAATGCTTAGAGGTTAAGGAATAGCGTTCATTTTATGCTTATAATTATATTCTTCGTGTTTTTTTTTTTTTTTTTTTTTTTGTTTTTTGCGACCACTCAAGGCAATAGCAATGAAGGGGAACTCCATACTCCCCAGATCTCTGGATTTGGTGCCTCACAATCAGATGTGGTTCAGTGTCATTTCCTTTTTTGGTGGGTATCACCCCTCTACTGGGATACAGTTGGCTTATTCCCAGCACTGTCGACAAGGCAGAAATTGTAATATCGGGTAAAAATAGCTTTTTTGTTCTCACATGTAGCTTGTAAAATCAGATTGCTTAATTAGGCCTCTGCCTTGTTTTACCTCCTGGGAGTTTTTCGTTCCAGCGTTAGCTGATTGTCTTTCACTGGAGTAGGGTGACAGCAAGTCTCCTCAAGTCTCCAGTAATCTTGGTAATCTGGCCGAACTATTGTCATTATCATTCCTCCATTAAGAGTTTTTCACACCAACGTTACTGAAACCTGTTCAATGGTGACGCAAGGGACTGAGACTGTGCAGGGCATGGAGTTGCAAGAAACCCCAGCGAATCCGAGTAAGGTGCTTGAGACTTGCTGTCACTCGATCTGGATATTGAGTGAATATAAAAAAGCATGGCGCCCAATAATGATGAAAAATAGATGAATAAAAGACTGAGAATGTTCATTGGGTCTACATGGAAACCGGGAGAGGTGTCGAATATTTCTGGAGACTTGCTGTCACTTAATCTCGAATAAGTTCAAAACATCTTAAGGGAACATAGCATAGCATCTAACCACAGCAGTATGATCGTCAACAACAACATAATCACTTAGGAGTAGCAGGTACTTTAAAAGCAACATAAGGACTTTGTTACATTGGTTGGTTGTTTGGTTGGATTTAATGGCATATCAACCTCTATCGGTTATTTAATGGCAGAGCCTTTTTACACATATATTGTATATATGATTTGTTAATGCAAATGTTTAGGTTGGTGATGATTGGGTTTTATGGCAAATTGACCTCTTAAAAGACACTGAGTGTTAAATTCTGATATGTATGTGTGTGCATATATTAATGTTAAAGCTTTTTGCTTGAATAAACTTGATGGTCGAAGGTGTTGGTAACATAATCTATATCTTTAATAGGAGGCCAATTGTTTTTAAGAAGATGATTATGTTTTTGAGAGCAATTTTTTAAAATAGTTCCTTCATGCTGTTCGCCTTATAAAACTTTTTCCTGCTATGGTTTAGTTTTGTGCATTCTATCAAAATGTGCTTGATTGAGTACTGGTTTCCATATGGACATTTTGGGGGTGGTTCTTTTTTCAGAATAAAGGGGTGAGTCAGTCGAGTCTGTCCAATACGTAGTCGAGTAAGGGTAGTTTCTCTTCAAGTGTTATTAGGATCCAGCTTCCTTTCTTTTAAAATTGGTTGTACTTGAAAGAGCTTATTGCGGGGATTTTCATCTCATGATTGTTGCCATTTTTTGGTTACTATTTGTTTGATTTTTGATTTGAGGTCAGTATATGGAGTTTTAATGTTTTTATAGGGAGTCATGTTGATTGCAGCTTTAGCTAATGAGTCGGCTTTATCATTGCTCTGAATTCCGATATGGCTTGGAATCCAGCAAAATATCACCTTTTTGCTATGGATCAGTGAGTTGAGTTTGTTGAAGATCTTCACAATTAGCGGATTTTCCAATTTGGTGTATTTGACTTTGTTACAGACAATACAAAACTTAGCTTATGATAATGAGGAGACTTGCTATCACTCACACTCCAGTGAAAGCATACTAGGGTTAGCTGGTGTAAAAGAAAAACTCGCTAGTCAGACGACAAGACCAAGTGATCGTCCACAAAAAAGTAAAGTTGCCAAATTTTGGATTTTGCTGTCTCGGTTGACCACAGAACAAAATTGAAAGAAAGCGAAAAGAAGGATAAGTACATTGACCTTGTTGGGAAATTGAAAAAAAACAAACAAAAACTGTGGAACATGAAAGTGACGATAATACTAATTGTAATTGTTGCTCTTGGTACAGTCACCAAAAGATTGGTTCAAGGACTGGATGGCTTGGAAATAACGGGACGAGTAGAGACCATCTAAACGACAGCATTGTTGACATCGGCCAGAATACTGAGAAGAGTCCTGGAGACTTGATGAGATTTGCTGTCACTCAAACTGCTGTGTGAAAAACTCTCAAAAGATAATAATAATAATAATAATAATAATAATAATAATAATAATAATACGCAATAAAATAGCAAATGTTGGCTATGCAGTGACAGAGATGAAACCATCAATCACATAATAAGCGAATGCAGCAAATTAGCGCAGAAGGAATATAAGACTAGACACGACTAGGTCGGCAAGGTGATCCACTGGGAGATGTGCAAGAAATTTAGATTTGACCATACGAACAAATGATATAGTAATTTACAAAGCTCTTTGCTTCGATGTGGCACAAGGCTGAATGAATGGGGCGCCCAATGAGACTCGAACTCACTCGTGTAGGTTTGCTAGTCAAGCTTGCTAACATACGAACAAATGATATATACACAACCCAGTACCTGTTCTAGAAAATAACACACATAAACTCCTATGGAACTTTGACATAAACACGGATCATCTAATCTCGGCCAGAAGATCAGACCTTATAATAATCAACAAAAAAGAGAGAACGTGCTAAATAGTCGACTTTGCTGTCCGGCTGACTTCAGAATAAAACTGAAAGAAAATGAAAAGAAGGATAAGTACCTCGACCTTGCTAGAGAATTGAAAAAGCTGTGGAACATGAGTGTGACGATTGTACCAATTGTAAATGGTACGTTTGGAACAGAAACTAAATGATAACTAAAGGGACTGGAGGACTTGGAAGTTGGCAGACAAGTGCAGACAATCCAAACTACTACATTATTGAGAACGGCTAGAATACTGAGAAGAGTCTTGGAGACTTGAGGAGACTTGTTGTCATTCAAACTCCAGTGAAAGACCATCAGCTAATGCTAACGTGAAAAACTCTAATGAGTAGATAATAATAATAATAATAATAATAATTAGGAAATCGTACGTGCACAAACCAGAATCTGCACTTGAGAATGAGAGGCATAAAATTCTCTGGGATGTTGCAAAAAAAATGTATCGCCAAATTCCGACCTGAAGAGACTTAATGCTGATTAACAAGAAAAAAAACAAGCACTTGCTATCTAATGGATTTTGTCGTTCGGGCTCACCACAGATAGAAAATAAAAGAAAGCGAAAAGAGAGACAAATACTTGGACCTTGCCAGAGAACTAAAAAGACTGTGGAACATGAGGGTGACGATGATAGCAATTATAGATGGAGCCCTTCAAACGGCCCAAAAAAACTGGAGAAATTGGAAATAAGAGGAAAACTCGAAACCATCCAGACTACACATTGTTGGCATCGGCTAGAATACTGAGAAGAGTCCTGGGTACCTGAGGAGACTTGCTGTCACTCAGACTCCAGTGAAAGCCCAGCAGCTAACGCTTGTGTGGAAAAGGAGTAAAATAATAAAATAGAAAACAAATGTGACAACTAAAAACTACCACCATGCCATGAATAGAGGGAGCCTCGGGTGTGATTTGAGATAACCACTCAAACAAGGTACCTGGTAGTCCCAGCCTAAATGGAAAAAAAGTTCCACTTTGCATAACGGATCATCTCCTTAGGAGAATACAATCAATTTGTCTGAAAAATATCACACAAAAAAGGCATAAAAAAACATAAATATATAAAACACATATAATCTCTACCTTCCCTCACCCTAGGTCTTGGTTAAAGACCTGATGAAAAATTTTAAGAAACTGAAAATGAGACTGAAAATTAAACAATAATAATAATAATACCAATTTTAATTGGTGCTCTTGGTACAGTCATCAAATGATTGGTACAAAGACTGGAGGACTTGGAAATAAGAGGATGAGTGGAGACCATCTAAACTACAGCATTGTTGAGATCGGCCAAAATACTGAGAAGAGTCCTGGAGCCTTGATGAGACTCGCTGTCACTCAAAATCCTGTGAAAGACCATCAGCTAACACTGATGTGAAAAAGTCTCAAGGAGTAAATAATAACAATAAATAGGAGACTAGCTGTCACTCAGACTCCAGTTAAAAACTGCCTGTTTGAGCTGGTGTGAAAAACACGCTACGGGTAAAATAATCATAATAATTTGTAATTGCTGCTTTTTTAAATTTTTTGTTTTTTTGTTTTCCGGCGGGAGCAGTGTTGGTGGCGCTGTTGGTGGCGTTAAAAGTAATTTTTACAATAACAATAACTGACAAAAAAAAGTACGACTTGAAATTTCTTCAGAAAATGATCCAGCCGAAATGAATGGTGTGAATTAAAAATAAATGAATAGATAAATAAATAAATTGAATTAAGTAAGATAAAATAAAATTTTATAAAGAAAGCACTGACAACAAATAAAAGATGACATGACATCATGAATGTATGGGAGGAGGTGATAAGATGTTGTTGTTGTTGATGATGATGATGATGATGATGATGAAATAAAGGGGCGATGGCTGTGGAGGCGGGTAATGGTGACGATGGTGACATCAGAGTTTTGTGAAAGAAATGAAACAGCCTTAAAACAGGAAGAAGTTGAAGAGAAGAAACGGCGAAAGACTCAAGTAGTTGTTAACTTGGGGGAATGAAAAAATCTGTAAACCCTCCCACTTGAGGGCGAAATCATTTATAATCAGTGAACCAAGGACAGTGTAAGGAAAAAACACGATAAACGAACCCTTACGGGATATATATATATATATATATATGTGTGTGTGTGTGTGTGTGTGTGTGTGTGTGTGTTAGACACACGTACACGCCAAGTGGTGGCGTGTAAGAGAGCTATGAATGTGAATAGAGTTACTGGAAACACGGATAATTAATATAAACACACACAAGAGCGCGCGCGCGCACACACACACACGGACACACACACACACATATATATATATATATATATGTATGTATGTATGTTAAGAGAGAGAGAGAGGACGGCAGGTAGAGAGTGATATTATATACTTGTGGGGGCAGACTCACTTACATGTTAAATGTTAGTGGATATGTGAAAACGATTCATGCAAGCAAAATATGGTGTACATAATGATAAGTACATAGATAGATAGATAGATAGATAGATATTCCATTTATCTATCTATCTATCTATCTATCTATGGGTTTATTGAGAAATAGATGGGGGAGGCAGACACATTTACACGTTAAATGTTAATAGGCAATATAGTTAAAGGTATACACACACACACACACACACATACAAACACACACACACACACACACACACATATATATATATATATACATTTATTTATTTATCAACATTAAGTGTTAGTCATTAAGATAATTGTCCTTGTGAATAGAATTTCTGGAATGGGCACTTCGTTTGGGACAATGTTTAGCGAATGATACGTGCAGTGCATTGCTAGTGAGTTCCATGTTCACTGTGTGGCCAAATTAAGATTAGCATAGTAAATGATCATATAATTTTGCATATATTAAGAGACTGAAGCGTACATATATAAAAAGGAACATAGATAGATAGATAGATAGATAGATAGATTCTTCATTCAAAATTTCAAATGATCGCTATGATCGGATATGACGTAATGAAAACAGTGATTCAAAAATCAGCCTCTTACTGCATCCGACGAAGAGTTTTTACATTCATTTTGAAATTCTCTTTTTTATTTATTTTCTTTTGTTGCGTATTTAGAGTTGTAATTATTGTCACAAGAAATAGAATCGGTGAACTGATTTTAAATCCAGAATGAGGCTGTTTGTGTTGTCTTTGGAAAGACATGGATCCTTTTCCGAAATTCATGTAAACAGAAGATGGTATACACAAGGATAAATATATATATATATATATATATATATATATATATATGTGTGTGTGTGTGTGTGTGTGTGTGTGTGTGTGTGTGTGTGTGTGTGCAGTTGGGCAGCAGCCCTTCATTTAAGCACGTTTGATTAAATAACAAAGACTCATTTTGTCTTTCAAGTATCCAGACAAGTGTTTTGGTTTTAAGCTGGAGTTCGTAGATGAATTTACCGAAATTGTCCCGAGCGCTTTCGGACCTTTCAGAGGCCATTATCAGGGATTGCTTTCGAATGTAAAGATTGTTTTTTGTTGTTGTTGTTGTTGTTTTTTAAGTTTTAGGGGTTTTATAACATTTCAATAATTACATAAACGTTGAGGTGAACTAATCTGAGATTCTAATGACATCGAATGATTTTAAAACAGAAAGCTATCAACGGAAATAGAATACATATAAAAATTTAATAAAAATAGAATCAATAGAATTAACTTTGAAAATAGCGACAAAGTTTTGATATGCTTTAAGTCCTTTTTTTTAAATGTTTTATTTCTCTTGATAATATTCTATTGTTTGCACACAGCTAAGTGGTTTCTAGTATAATAAATGATTTAAAATTTCTATTTGACCTAGATGAACCTTAACAGATACAACCACTCCGGTTCAGAGTGGATCAGGAATACTTGAAACTATTTAACTATATAATTTATTTCTATAAAGATTAGTTACTTGAATCGAAACTTTTTTATAAAAAATAATTATCATGACTTACTTGAAACCAAACTTACCAAACGATTCAGATAAATATCACAGCCAGGACAGGAAACCGTTTACGGATTCTTTGATTGATTGATTAATTGATTTTAACGCCATGTCAATCCGTCTCGGGCTATTTTATACCAAAAGGTTATGGAATTGCTCTCACTGAAAATTTTACATTTAGATTTATGTATAATTTTTAAAGAGTTTTTTCCTTTTTTTTTCAAACAATTCGTGATTTTTATTTTCATCATCTTCAATGTGTGCCGACGGCGTGGATTTCCGCCCCTCTCTCTCTCTCTCTCTCTCTCTCTATCACTCCATCTGTACCAATCAGCCATCGACTTAGGCAAGTTCTCTTGACGGCACAGAGTTTCTGCACAGTGCTGATGAATGTAAGTTTTTTGCTGCTCGATCAACATTGGTAAGTCATTGTGTATGAGTTCATTGGAGAATTCCGCTTACGAATTCGCCTTACTAGTGCCTAGCATATCTTAGGTGGTTTCCGAGATGGGAGGTAAGTGGCCGAACAAAAACAGTTTTCTGGGTGCTGATTCTAGGATTTGTTCAAAATACAATTCTTGCGTACTCCTTTTCTTTCCCTTGATCACTCCACTTACCCTTGATCCGTACAGTGTTGAGCAATGAGTCATCAAGTACCGTTTTTGAGCCTTTGGTATGACTCGACCTGGGACTGAACCTCGGTGTCCTGGGCCATCAGCGAACACTCGGACCATTATACCAATAGGCTGGTCATTCTTCTGTCGTTTCCGTTATCAAGTATTCCAATCTAATACAAATAATTTGCCCAGTTCTAACAGGTGCAACAACTCCGGATCAAAGTGGGAAATGAAAGGGTTCTCCCCATTTCCCAGAGCTTTAGAACCTATCCTCACCACCAAATACAGTTTAGTGTCACATCTTTTTAATATATGAGGGCAGGGGATAGAATCATTATATTCCTAGCCCCACTGATAGGGCGTCTCTCAAGTTAAATGCATGTAGCTGTAACTGCATAAAGGGAAATGACGAATAAAAAATGCTAATAGTAAATTAATCTTTTCGTTTGTAGGCAGAATGCGGATTATACAAGGAAAGATGTACTACTAACATAAAGGAATTCCAGATCCACATATCTTTATCTCTCTTTTTGTTTTGTTTTTGTTTTCTTTGCTGTTTTTTTTTTTTTTTGTTTTTTTTTGTTTCTTTGCTTTGCTCTTTGTTTTTTGTTTTTGTTTTGTTTTTTGTTTTTTTTTTGCTTTGTTTTTTGCTTGCTTGTTTGTTTGTTTAATTGAACCTTCTGTTTCTAGAAATCTCTCTATTGTTTGTTTGTTGTTTTTTGGGGGTTTTTTTTGCTTTGCTCTTTGTTTATTTTTTGTTTTTTGTTATGTTTTTTTTTGTTTTTGCTTTGTTTTTTGCTTGTTTGCTTGTTTGTTTGTTTGTTTAATTGTACCTTCTGTTTCTAGAAATCTCTCTTTTGTTTGTTTGTTTATTTTTTTTTTGTTTTTTTTTTTTGCTTTGCTCTTTGTTTATTTTTTTGTTTTTTGTTATGTTTTTTTTTACTTAGTTTTTTGCTTGTTTGTTTGTTTGTTGTTTTTTTTTTTTTTTTTCGTTTAATTGAACCTTCTGTTTCTAGAAACCTCTCTTCCTACTTTTCTTTTTTTGTGTATTCTTCTTTTCTTTTTCTTTTTTTTTTTTTTTTTTTTTTTTGGTAAGGTGGGGTTAATACTTTATTTAATTAAACCTTCTGTTTCTAGAGACCTTCTTTTCTTAAGATTTTCAATCTTGCTGTATTTCTGTCCATTCTCATGTGCTCACTAACTAAACTAAAGTCACCATGTGTCTGTCTGTCTCCCTCCCTTCTGTCATCTCCCCTCTCACTCAGTCTCTCTCTGTCTCTGTCTCTCTCGCTGAGCCCGATTCACACTTATTGAACAGCTGTATCAAGTAACATCCGAGCCGAAGCATGTACCTACGAATTACTTTACATTCCATGGCACATACAAACAGTGTTACATGATGATACTATTTACCCAACCCCTCCGCTCGGGCAGGATATGACACAAGGTCAGTTTTTAAACGGAGTTTAACAGGTTTGAATTCAGAGTTTTCCTTCTCCTAGACTAGTTGCCTAACCAAGGCTGAAGAACCTAGTCTGTCCTACTATTTACCCATAGCTGGAGGGAGAATAATTGGATTCATACCTTTCCCAAGGGTATTAGTGCTATGTGAAATGCAATCAGTCTCGTCCAGGATTTGAACTCGTGTCGCCGTGTCCATTTCCTACGACGATAACGACTACACCACGGGCACCTCCAGTGTTACATGATGATGCAGTCGAAAACGATCCAAAGCGTACACGAACACACACGTTTGTGCAAATATACACTCAGATTGCAGACACAATATGTTCTTGTTGGTTTTAACAGCGTGTCCCAGCCTTTCTAAGAAGGCGTTCCACTTGAGGTACAGGTCTTTTGATCTCTTTGGTGACCAGTAAGTGATGATTAAATCCGAACTCTGTGGCTTGCCAACGAAAATTTGAGAAAATAGGATAAGGACGAATTTCCGGTGATAGTCGTCTTTACCTTTTCTGCTGTTCCTCTCAAAAAGTGAGATGACTGGAAAACGCTTCCTCACTATATTTTCCAATCTTTGTGTTAAATAGTAGCAATACTGATTTTTAGAAGATGTTATGTGCTCTACCGGTGTACATTAATGAGTATGTTCTATTCCTCATAAATACGATGGAGGTGCTTGTGGTGTAATAGTTATCGTCGTAGGAAATGGACGCGGTGACACGAGTTCAAATCCTGGACGAGACTGATTGCATTCCACATAGCACTAATACCTTTGGGGAAGTTATGAATCCAGTTATTCACCCTCCAGCTATGGGTAAATAGTAGGGCAGACTATTTTCTTCAGCCTTGGTGAGGCAACTAGTCTAGGAGAAGGAAAACTCTGAATTCAAACCTGTTAAACTCCGCTTAAAAACTGACCTTGTGTCATATCCTGCCCGAGCGGAGGGGATTGGTAAATATGATAAATACGATGGATATTATTGTGAGGAGGGCATTTTTGCTGACTAAATAGTCACCACTAGCTGTGGCTACCGTCTTCACGCTGTTGGCGAGTATTGTATTTTGTTAATACTGTAAAGATTTCCATTTAATTTCCAACCTCCGTTTTGGTAATTTCTTATTCAGTAAACTTTTGTTAGGTTACAACACAAGATGAGTTTGGCATTAAATAACCCATCGAGTTTGATGCACCGTTAAACAAAGAAACCTAACTTAACCTTTTGACTTGAAATAGCCCAAGATCGGTTGACATCCCGTTAAAATCAATGAATTTCAATTCTTAATTTCAGAATTTGAAATTTAGAATTTACCTAAATATGTATTACTTCTCCTTGACCTAAAAGAAGAGATGATAGTCTGAAGGCATTAAATCTAGCCAATCGATAAGTTCCCCCTCTGTATGACAATGCTCGACCACACGCAAGCATCAAGACAGGGGAGACAATCGCCTTATTCGGGTGGACAACTTTACCGCTTCCTCAATACTCAACAGATTTAGTGCCTTTAAACAATTATCTCTTTGGCCCCCAAGAAAGAGGGTTTACGAAGCAAACATTATGCTAATGATAAGGGAGAGAAAACTGCAGTGATGAAGTGACTCAAAGAACAGTCAACAGAATTTTGCGAGGCAAGGATACATAATCTCATTCAAATGTGGAACATTGTTTTGAGAGAAACGGTGTCTATGTTGAGAATTAGGTACGATCTATGTTCTTGTGAAGGTAATTATTCCATAATAATTAAAATAATTATTCCAAAATAATTATTCGTAAATTTTCTAAAGAAAAAGTCATTGCTTTTTCACTCACCCTCGTACTTACAAATCATATATACATATATGTATAAACATGATTTAGCATAAAATATCCACTACGGGTTGATGAGTCATTAAGTCAAATAAAATAAACCGAAGCATATATAAATATATATATGTGTGTGTGTGTGTGTCTGTCTGTCTGTCTGTCTGAGTGTGATTTGTCTGCTAAAATTATGTAGCTAAATTCATTTTTAAACGAGAGTTGTTTGAGTCTGTCTAAATTCTTAAGATGGGGCTTGATGAGTATTATTTTGGTTGTGATTTTTTTTACTGTTGTCCTCATGTTTATTGTGACAAGTTGAAACACATCGTTTCGGCCGCTCTATCCTCTGGCCTTCCTCAGGTATCCCTTGTTTATCTGGGCACAGAAATTATTCAACCACGGAAATTATTTTTATTGTTTGACAATTGATCAAACAAGGCTTTATTTCTAAAAAAAAGATTATATATATACAACATATAATTTTGGTGGGAGCATGAAGCCCCAATGATTTTTGTGAGGGAGCGGCCATTCTTGAACTCATGGTTCCAAAGAGGCCCTAGTTAGCCACATTCGTCGATTGATACACACTATACAATATTGGCAACCATTCATTGACAAGACATTGACCTGACATTCACCAAAATACCATAAGTTACTCAAAATCTGAATGAATGAAATGATTTATTTACGATGAAAATGTTAAAGAAAAGGATGGGAGAAAAAAAGCCAAAATTAATTGGAAAAACACCACGTTGATTGCCCTTCAGTCTCTCCGTCAAAGATGTGGAGAGCCGACTGTTTTCCAATATCCGAGGGGACCAAAAACAAGCCGGACTATCCCAAAATGCGATGAGGGTTTAAACTGATCGGACAAAAGAGACGCCGGCAAGGAGTGGGTAACATGGATTATTGAAATGTGAGTCCAAGATCTTCAGAAAAAAATGAGACTGGAGTGAGGTCAGAGTGTGAAAAAGAATAAGGAGGCGGGGAAGACCTTGGAGACTAAGAACTAGATGATTGAGCAAATGATTGATCAAATAAGCCATTTAAGAACTATGAAAATCTTATTCAAAAAATGACGTCATTGTCTTTCACGCTTATCAATCCCAGAATCACCACAAGAAGTTTCACGAGAAGCGTCATGAGATGATTTCGAAACGTAAAATCCAATGGCATCAGTTATTCTTGATAGATCTTTAAAAGTAATTTACTTTAAAAACCATTTTATTTGGCCTTTTCATTATTGGTTCCCCAGATTATGTTAGAACTCTTTTTTTTTTTCGTAGTTAAATTGATACGTGTATTTCTTATTTAACATTATTAATTCTATTCATAAAGTATTCCTCTCTAATATGAATGATTTTCACGCTGCAAAAAAATTTCGAATACCTAATAATACACCTCAATAAATCATTGAACAGCTCCCGAAAAAAAACATGAATGATGGTTTTTGCATTGAATAACCCACAAATGTTGATATGCCATTAAACAAAGAAACTAAATCAAACCAACCTTACCCGGTTCCAGGCCATTTAATACACTTTCACCTCGTCATTAACGTTAACTAATATTAATGAGGGATGAGTCATCGTAGCGCAGTGTCTAATGTACTGGACTGCAACCTCGAAGTAAATGAGTTCGAGTTCCAGACATGCTATTCCGCTCATTTTCGGACAAATACTCTTGAGAAATGTATGAACCCCAGTATTTCTCCTAGCTAGGGGTCTACCAGTATCACAGGATGTCCTTCTGCAAGAATGGGTTTGACATTAAATATTCCACCAAGATTAACATGCCATTATACCAGTGCAATATAACTCACAGCTATAGATCAAATAGTATAACTGCTGTTCTTCTACAAGTATGACCCTGGCATTAAATTCTCCACGAAGGTTAATATGCCATTAAACATAGAAACTAAACCAGTGCAATGTAACTCACAGCTACGGATCAAATAGTATCACTGCTGTCCTTCTACAAGTATGACCCTGGCATTAAATTCTCCACGAAGGTTAATATGCCATTAAACATAGAAACTAAACCAGTGCAATGTAACTCACAGCTACGGATAAAATAGTATCACTGCTGTCCTTCTACAAGTATGACCCTGGCATTAAATTCTCCACGAAGGTTAATATGCCATTAAACATAGAAACTAAACCAGTCCAATGTAACTCACAGCTACGGATAAAATAGTATCACTGCTGTCCTTCTACAAGTATGGCCTTGGCATTAAATACTCCACAAAGGTTGATATGTCATTAAACAAAGAAATCAAACAAATTTTCTACTTATTAATTGGATTTTGCGGAGTTTAATTCAATAGGTCTTTTGATCACTCAGTTACTCCACACAACTCAGAGCTTCAAAATTGGGGCCTCAAACCAGATGCAGTTTAGTGTCAAACCTAGGACAGAAAACCCTTTTACTGATTCTTTTTAGCATGTTAAAATCAACAGGATCTCCAGACTTAAGCTTTATAAGGAATATTTAGTAAATCTTAAATTGTTTATTTGAACGTGGTCTGCTGAGACCGTTGAAAGTGAAACGGTAAATAAGACTGGACTACTGTAAATCCAGTTTCGTTTTAATTTGTTTAAGGTATATTTTAGGAAGTCAGAATATTCAGCTATGAAGGAAAAATGTTTCATGTCTAATCTGTTATTAGTTTATATACTGCTAAAGAAAAAAATAAGATAAAAGAATAAGTGGATTTCATGTAAGTTTGCTTATAACATAATTTTTGCCAGTGGTAATACGTCATTATCATCATCATGTCGTGCTGGTAGCATGGATATCCCTGACCCTCTCTCGCCACTTTTCGCTATCGTTCATCGCCTCAGGCAGGTCTTCTGGACAATATCCTGTATCCCCACATAGTTGCTGAATGTATGTTCGTGCTGGTCGTCCTGCTTTTGCACGGCCATGTGTGGGGGTCCATAAGAGTACATCACTTATGAGTTCGTTTGCGCATATTAATATTTATACGGCTGATATTCTAGATTGTAAAACGCCAAATAGCTAATGCGCAGCTTCACATATCATCATCATCATGTCGTGCTGGTAGCACGGATATCCCTGACCCTCTCTCGCCACTTTTCCCTATCGTTCATCGCCTCAGGCAGGTCTTCTGGACAACATCCCGTATCCTCACATAGTTGCTGAATGTATGTTCGTGCTGGTCGTTGTATGTGGTTTGAGTGTGGGTCATGGTTATCTTTCGATGGCTGTTTTATTCTCTTCTATAGAAGCCACTCTTGTAGAGGAGCAGACGCCCAAGGTTTTGGGTGCACCTTCTTAAATGTCTATTGTTTTGGTGTTTGGGAAAACAGGATATGACACTTCAATCATAAGAATGGTATTGTCTAATCTGAACGTCATTCCTTTACATTCTAAAGTAAACTATGAAGAACAACGGGTTCATTTTTCTACAAAAATCATGACAAATCAGATGTTCGCACACCCACTCACGCACAAATACTGACAGACTTTCTTTTTTTTCTTTTCTTTTTTATTTGGTTTGTTTTATTTTGTTTTGTTTTGGAGGTTTTGTTTTCCCTAGTGCGTTTATGTTATTATTGTATCATTTGAGTTTTTATTAAGTTGAAGGAATAGTCTTTATCATGAAGATGAGTGACTAAGGCATTTACACTATCTCCGATTTTTATCTAAAAACAATTGAGTACATTTATAAACACAAAAGAGCGATAAAAACAGGAGATATTTTAAATGCCTCAGTCACACATCTTCAGGATAAAGACCATTCCATCAATTCAAAAGCGTCCAAAAGATTATATATATATATATATATATATATATATATATATATATAAGAGAGTGGTTCAAAAAGTTTTACGCCTTATCCAGAAAGAAGAACTTTATCTGGCTATTTTGTTGTGGCAACATACTAGCACTTCTTATAAAATTAGAAAAACTAATTTAGTTTTCTCTAGTTTTAAAAGAAGTGGTGGATGTTGCCAGAATAAAAATATTTAGCTATGCACTTCTTTCAGGGTAATGCTTAGAACTTTTTGAACATCCCTCGCGTATTTGTATGTCTGTGTGTGTGTGTGTGTGTGGGTGTGTGTGTACATATATAAATTTGTTATTAGTCCAAGTAAATATTCTAAAACGAATAGGTCCCCAAATGAATTTGAATTTGATACTTTGGATTTTTATTTCGTGCAATTATGCTCCATGCGTGTTTCGAACTTCATAGTCTTTTTCAGGAGACTAATAATGGCTAATCCTTATATATATATATATATATATATATATATATATATATATATATATATATAATATATATATATACATATATATATATATATATATATATATATATATATATATATATATATATATATATAATAATGGCTAATCCTTATTTATATATATATATATATATATATACAAGTCCATTGGCAAAATGGTTACAGTGTTAGTAAAAGTTCCAAGAAACCGGGGTTCAATTCCAGGCCGAGCCATGCCAAAGACTAAAAGAATGGTACTCGATGCATCCTTGCTTATCACTTAGCATTATAAGGTACGGGTCAAGAGTAAGTTAAGCAATCTAGAGAAAGAAGTATCGCTTTCCCTACGCCTCGGTGTCGTAGTTATTGATAAAGGAACATTCGGGTCGACCTCGACTGCGGTCGGCCAACTTAAAATATATATATATATATATATATATATATTAAGAGAGAGAGAGAGAGAGAGACATTGATAAATAGAGATATAGATAGATGAATAATAATGCCATTGATGAGGGTCCATTTCAGGAGTTCTTCGGAGTGTGGAGTATTCATTTATTCTCTCTTCGGAGTGTGGAGTATTCATTTATTCTCATTACTCCTAAGTACACTCTAGCCTGGACTTGTAGTACCAATTATGGTTTATATGGAGTTAAATAGGTCTGTTTGCAATGTTTTGTTTTTTTAATGGGAATACTTGATATCATCATCGACTGGAAAACTCGTCAGAAATAACCCCAAAAATATAAATATAAATGTACCATGTAACTCTGGGCATGAAATAACCCCAGAGTTGCCCGTGGTGTAATGGTTATCGTCGTAGGAAATGGACACAGCGATACGAGTTCAAATCCTGGACGAGACTGATTGCATTTCACAAAGCACTAATACCTTTGATAATGGTATGAATCCAGTTATTCACCCTCCAGCTATGGGTAAATAGTAGGGCAGACTTGGTTCTTGAGCTTTGGTGAGGCAATTAGTCTAGGAGAAGAAAAACTCTGAATTTAAACCTTTTAAACTCCACTTAAAAATTGACCGGTAAATATGATGAAATAACTCCAGACAGTTTGATACGCCGTGCAAATGAATCACTTAATCAATAAGAACTTTAGATTCAACAATTTTAGATCAACTCTTGTGTACTGAAAAGAAACGAGAGAAAATGTTCTGTTCAATTTATTGAACAAAATCTGCTTCAAAATTTCTTGATTTGGGAATTTGACACAACTTATCCACCCCCGTTTATCATTCCCTCGTTCCCACCCCCCATTACGTCTCTCTCTCTCTCTCTCTCTCTCTCTCTCTCTCTCTCTCTCTCTCTCTCTCTCTCAGTCCGCTTCATTTTATAAATATTTACAGACACACCTCATTTTACTGCACTTCGCATACACTGCATTTTTTCACAAATTGTAAGTCGGCGACAACCCTAAGTCGAAGTTTCTCACTTTCTTCCTGCGTTTCATTTTTATTATTATTTTGCTCCTTGAAAGTTTTTCACATCAGTGTTTGCTGATGGTCTTTCACTGGAGTTTGAGTGACAGCAAGTCTCTTAAAGTATCCAGGACTCTTCTCATTATTCTGACCCATCTTAACAATGCTGTAATTTGGATAGTCTCCTATCGTCCGGTTATTTCTAAGTCCTCCAGTCTCTGTACCAATCCTTTGGTGACTGTACTAAGAACACCAATTACAGTTCGTATAACCGTCACTTCCATGTTCCTCAGTTTTTTAATTCCCTAGCAAAAGGTTCAGTTACTTATCCTTCTTTTCGCTTTCTTTCAATTTTACTCTGTGGTCCACTAGGACAGCAAAGTCCACAAATCTGCAAATTCTTAATATTTTTGTTGATTATTATAAGATCAAGTCGTCTGGCCGAGATTAGGTGATCCGTTTTTATCTCAAAATCCCAGAGAAGTTTGTGCGTCTCATTCTCCAGAAGAGATTCGTGAGGTCAAATCTAAATTTCTTGCACAATTCCCAGTGGATCACCTTTCCTATCTAGTCGTACCTAGTCTTATACTCTTTCTGTGCTGGTTTACTGTATTTGCTTATTATGTGATTGATCGTTTCGTCTTTATCACCACATAACCAACATCTGCAGATTTGTTGCATCTTATCTATTCTCGCTTTGATTATTATTATCATTATTATCAGTATTTTAGTTCTTGCGATTTTTTCCGCAACAGCAGAGGGTGTTGGTTTTCACTAAATTCAAAGTGACAGCAAGTCTCCTCAGATCTTCAGAACTCTTATCAGGTTTTAACCGATCTCCCCAGTCTTGCAGTCTGGAGAGCCTCAATTCATCCTTGGATTTCAAGTTCCTTCAGTCTCTTCTCTAGCGTCCTAGATAGTGTTTCAGTTGCCCCAACTATTATTGGTTATACTATTTTGTTTGTTTTAGTTTGGTTTCCTTGTTAAATGGCATGGCAATGGGTTATTTAATACCAAAGCCATTCTTGTAGTAGAACAGTTGTGGAACTAGTCAATCCATAACTATCGGGGCAAGGGATCAGGGAGTTGATACATTTCTCAGGGGTATTAGTCCGAAAGTGGACATAAAAGCGCGACTGCAGTTCGAACTCACTTCTATCCAGGCCGCAGTCCACTATGTTTGCTACTTCGCCATAGGGATTACCCACAAAATTGTTTCTGAATGAAGATTTAGGAAAACTGTTATGGCCCAGGAAGGGGTCCCAAAGAGAACAGAACACCGTGGTTATAGTATAGGTATATATTTAAAAGAACAAAGGATGGTTACAAGAACACGGAACGGTAAGTTAGTTCGCATAACCGCGCAGGGGCGAGGTTAGTTTCCAGATCGAGACTGACTTCGTGTTGCTGCGTCTTCTGGTATTATGGAGAGTGGTTGAGTCCATTAGTAGGTGATTCCGCCACAACAAAAACCTTACGAGTTTTTGTTAATACCATTTCTATCATCAGGTTATTAGTAAGTTTGGTTTCTTTGTTTATTGTCATATCAAACTTTGTGGGTTATTTAATGCCAAAACCATCACTTTAATCATAGCTGGTGGGGAATAAGGGTATTCTTAACTTTCCCAAGGATATTAGTACGAAAGTGAACATGAAAGCGCGACTGGAGATCGAACTCGCTTTCTAGGGTTTCACAGTGCAGCACTTTAGCCGCTATACTGCGGGTACTCTCTCGCCAGTGAAGACCGATGTGATAAACTTGCATAGAGTGAAAGTAATCATATCAGCAACATGAGAACAGCAACTGATGGATCTCATATTTATTCCCAGTGCGTGATTTGGTACAACAGGGCACCCAGTGAGGACCAAACTCACCGTTCAGTGGCAGTTATGTGCAAGACAAGACTGCTAAACATGGTAAGGGGTTCAAAGTTGTTCTTGTGAATGTTAAGCTTATTTTCATTTGCATTTTTTTTTTTGTCTGGTTTTGTTTGTTTGTTTTTATTTTTTGGGGTTTTTTTTTTGTTTTTTTTTTTTGTTTTTGTTTTTGTTTTTTTCTTATCTATTACATTCCAACTGATCTACTGAAATAAATATATTACCTCACGGCTAGACACTATCGTATTGTTTACGTGTATGGCGGACATTAGTCTTGCATTACAGTCCAGATTACGCCAGAAACGCACGCCTCGTTTTTGTCTTTTGTGTTGTGGAATATCATTAAAGCGTTTTGATATAAAGTTTTTCAAGTCGCAACCAGCCCAGTCAGCTGGGGCTGTAGAATACGTCGACTGAATCTCTGCAGAGAGATAGGACACCCACCCCACCACGAGTGTTCTAGATATGACAGTAAACCATCTGATTGTGAGGCTTCAGTCCTAGATATTTGGACTAAGTGGAATCCGTAGAACACGCCAACTAAATCTCTGCAGAGAGATAGGACACCCGCCCCACCACGAGTGTTCTGGATATGCCACAAAACCATCTATTGGCGAGGCTTCAGTCTTAGATATTTGAGCAATGAGAAATACCTCATCATTGCCAGTATTCCCAGGTCCACTCTTAGCCGAATCAATACTACCTTCTGGGTCACATCAAATAGAATCATCAAATCATTTACGATGCTTGAAACTATTTAACTGATTTCAAACAAATAAACTTTTGCTTGTTTAAAAATATTACCTACAAATTATTACTTTGTAAATCATATATATATATATATATATATATATATATATATATATATATATATATATATATATATATATCATATGTATGTATGGATAAGACAGGATTTGGTCTTAAATACCCTACCAACCAATCAAGGAATGAATCCATAAAAATCTTTAAGAGGAGGAAAATTGGAATCAATTTCAGTTTAGAATTTTTTTTTTTTTTTTTTTGCTTTTGTTAAACGTCCAGAGATCGCTTTGTGCTTGTTATCAGCAATAGTAAATATTGCCGAAAAATCAATCCGAACGCGCTGGAAAGAACCGACTTTTTGTTTGTTTGTTTAATGGCATATCGAACTTCTGGAATTATTTAATGCCAAATCCACCCTTTTAAAAGAACAGTTGTGGTACTAATTCATCCATATCTGGGAGGATAAGGAGGTATATTACTTTCCCAAGGGTATTTATCCAAAAGCGAACGTAATACAGTTGGAAATCGCGAACTGGGATGCTGCAGGCCTACACTTTAACCATTACAACACGAGGACACCACCACTGGCCAAGGAAAGAATTAGATTCATAACAAATCCAAGAATTAAGTTTTCAAATAGAGATTTTTGCATAAAAATGAATTGATTCTTTAAAAGAGGGAGGTACTTTTTGCTTCTTTGAAAGGAGATAAGGAGATACTTGTTGTACATTGAGGAATAAAGCCAAACGAGAAAAAATATGCATAAATTATTGTAAATAAATGAACACGTATATCAAGAAATCACGCTCGGCTTATATATATATATATATATAAATATATATATATATATATATATATATATATATATATATATATATATATATATAAGTGCATGTGTGTGTGTGTGTGTGTGTGTATGTGTGTGGATAAATATAGATATACGTGTGTGTGTGAGTGAGTGTTTGTGTTGTGCATGTGTATATATGTAGATATAGATATATACGTGTGTGTAGTGTGTGTTTATAGATAGATATAGATATACACGTTAGTGTCAGTATATATATATATATATATATATATATATATATATATATATATATATATATATATATATAGATAGATAGATAGATAGATATTTATTGATATATAAACAAGTGTGTATGTATGTGTGTATAGATAGATATAGATATAAATATTAATACATGTGTGTGTGAATATATTTATAGATATATATGGATATATATATATACATGTGTGTGTGTGGATATATATCTCTCTATATGTGTGTGTGCGCGCGTGCGTATACGTGTATTTGCGTTGTGTATGTATAGGTAGATAAAGATATATACGTGTGTGTGTATATAGATAGATATATATATAGATATATAAAAATGTGAGTGTGTGTATATATGTATAAATATATATGTATATATATATATATATATATACATGTGCGTTTGTGTGTGTGTGTGTGTGTGTGGCATTGTGGGTGTTTCAGTTTATGGGAGAGTTTGAAGTTCATTTGTGTCCGTAGGTGTTAGTGATTATGAGATTACAATTCACAGCTTCATCTCCATCCACCTCACACACACATATATATAAAGTAAAGTTGGTGACCGTAGTGTAGTGGAGGGTGCTACTCCTTTCCCTGGATTGCTCCACTTTACCCTTGATACGTACTTTATATTTTTGAGTGTTAAACAAGGAGGCATGAAGTACCATTTTTAAAGTCTTTGGTATGACGTGACCTGAGATCGAACCCAAGTCTCCCGGACTATTGGCGAACACTCTACCCACAAGTCCAATGATAATATATATATATATATATATATATATATATATATATATATATATATAGAGAGAGAGAGAGAGAGAGAGAGAGAGAGAAAGAAAGAGAGATACATGTATCTATATGCATTATGCATAATAAAAAATGGATTTATTTTAAAAGCGAATTCAATAGATTCCTTTACTAAATTTATCAAAACTTTTAAAGATTTTTCCATTTATTAGCATTATTATTATTATTATTATTATTATTAATCTTGCTCAAATCAGAGTTTATCGCACCAGTGTAAGCTGATGTTTTCCCGCTGGCGTATGGGAGACAGCAAATCTCTCCAAGTCTCCGGGATTCTTAGTATTCTGGCCTATTAGATCATCTGTTTGTATCTCAAAAACTCGGAGAAAATCGTGTGTCTCAAATTCCGTGATGGCTTCTGGTTTGTGCATATACCATTAGTCCGTATGATCAAATTTTATGTTCTTGCACAGTTCCCCGTGGATCACCTTGTCCACTTAGTCGTGTCTAGTCTCATACTCCTTTTCTGCTGGCTTACTGCATTCGCTTATCATGTGATTGATTTTTTCATCCCCATCACGACATAAGCTACCTCTGCTATTTTGTTGCATCTTGTCTATTTTTTGTTTTGGCTATTATTATTATTATCCTATTTACCCAACCCCTCCGCTCGGGCAGAATATGACACAAGGTCAATTTTTTAAGCGGAGTTTAACAGGTTTGAATTCAGAGTTTTCCTTCTCCTAGACTAGTTGCCTCACCAAGGCTGAAGAACCTAGTCTGTCCTACTATTTACCCATAGCTGGAGGGAGAATAATTGGATTCATACCTTTCCCAAGGGTATTAGTGCTATGTGAAACGCAATCAGTCTCGTCCAGGATTTGAACTCGTGTCGCCGTGTTCATTTCCTACGACGGTAACCATTATTATTATTATTATTATTATTATTATTATTATTATTATTATTATTATTATTTAGTATTTTGTTTTTTTCTTATTCTTAACTTTTAAACTTTTTGTAGTTTTAAAGTTGTTTGAAAATTTCATTAAAAAATATTTATATATTCATGAATATATAGTTTTCCATTTGTGCGTGTGTGTGTATTTCATAAATTGCATATATATATATATATATATATATATATATATAACTCTGTATACATATATAAAAGTACATATATACGGATAGATATGATTTAGTTTCTTTGTTTAATGGCATATCAACCTTCGGGGGTTATTTAATGTCAAATCCATCCTTCTAGAAGAACAGCAGTGATGTTATTTAACCCATAGCTGAGGGGATAAGGGGGTTCATCCCTTTAGCCAAGGGTATTTTTTCGAAATATAAGCATGTTCGAACCCCCAGTTGCGCTATTACGTTCACTTTCGAACAAATACCCTTGGGTAAAGGTATGAACCCCCTTATCCTCTCAGCTATGGGTTAAATAACATCGCTGCTGTTCTTCTTCTAGAAGGAGGATTTGACATTGAATAACCCACGAAAAAATTTATCAATAATTTCGTAAAAATTTAACCTAATATGCATCTATTTTTTACCCTTTACGCAGCGAGCATTAGTACGTCTGCTAGTATGTTTTATTTAAGTTTCGAGGTTAGAATTGACTGATAGATTGATATGAATAAGCCGAGAAAGGTATATGAATATAATGAAAGAAAGAAAGAGAGAAAGAAAGAAAGAAAAACAAGAGATAGATAGATAGATAGATAGATAGATAGCCCTCAAAAGAAAAGAAAATGAAATATTTTCCTGACATAATTAACCATATTTAATTACGTATCATTCAGTAATTATAATTACTTGGATTCATAGGTATATCCTCAAACTTGACGTCTAAAAATATTTTTATAGGATTACTGCGTAATCAATCTGAATAGGATTACTGCGTACCAATCTGAATATATATATATATATATATATATATATATATATATATATATATATATATATATATATATATATATATATATATATATATATATATATATATAGGATTACTGCGTATATATTCTGATTGGTACTCTTGATTACGCATATATATATATATATATATATATATATATTTGGATTGAATTGGATTGGATGGACACGGTGACACAAGTTCAAATCATGGACGGGGCTGAGTGCATTCCTCATAGATTTAATACCCGGAAATAACTCATTCAATCAATTAATCATTGCACAACCAGTTTCATCAATCGTCTGACGCGCTACATTCTTCTTTTTCAAAGTTGAATTTACTTTATAATCATCTCCCAAATGCGCCATCCCTGTCATCAATCCATCAAAGTTAGTGGTTCGACATTTGCAAAGAGCGCTTGATATAGATAATTCCTTTAAAAAGCCATCAGTTTTAGTTTTATTCTCATCAATCTCGAACTAACGAGCTTAAGATATATTTATCAAATGCCTGTGGAGGTACCCGTGGTGTAATGGTTATCGTCGTAGGAAAAAGACACGGCGGCACGAGTTCAAATCCTGGACGAGACTGATTGCATTTCACATTGCACTAATACCCTTGGGAAAAGTATGAATCCAATTATTCTCCCTCCAGCTATGGGTAAAATAGTAGGGCAGACTAGGTTCTTCAGCCTTGGGGAGGCAAGTAGTCTAGGAGAAGGAAAACTCTGAATTCAAACCTATTAAACTCCGCTTAAAAATTGACCTTGTGTCATATCCTGCCCAAGCGGAGGGGTTGGGTAAATATGTATCAAATGCCTGCATCATATATATATATATATATATATATATATATATATATATATATATTACATTGTAATATCTGTGAATAACAGTTTCATGTTTCACGCATTCATCTGTTTGATGAATGTGTCAATCATGAAACCAGAGGTCGCAGATATTAACATGAAATATATATGTATATATGTATATATATATATATATATATATATATATATATATATATATATATATATATATATCTGATAGCTCTGTCATTCATATTGAGCACTCCAATAATGCCACAAAATTTGGTCCATCATTAACTCATAATAACCATAAACTACTACGATATATATATATATATATATATATATATATATATATATATATATATATATATATATATATATATAAATTAAGTATAGAATAGAATTTAGAATATATTTCTCTGGTGATTTTAACTAATAATCTTGTCTTTTCTTTTTTCTTTTTTTTTGGGGGTGGTGGTTTTGTTTTAGGTCTTATATAGCGAAGGCGACTAACATTTAAAAAAATGAATAAGTAAAAATGAGAGTTGACGAATAATTCCACTACCTGAAATAGAGTAATCGGTTGAAATATTATGAGAGAATTTCATTGAATTAAAGCCTTATCTATCAGGTTCATATTCTCTGCTAATTAACGGACATTGAAAAGGAACGAGATTATGTTACAAAATTAAGTTTTGTAGTGCAAAATAGATGCTTCATTCATCATTAGATTGGTAGATCTAGTGATGTGCGTGTGTGGGTGGGTGGGTGGTTGTGAGTTTGTATATATATATATATATATATATATATATATATATATATATATATATATATATATATATATATATCGTAGCCTAATTATTACTCCCATTTTGTCTGTATATATAAGTCTGTGGTCTATGTATAATTTGGGCCTTCTTAATATCTATCTAT
>OY757915.1:40440918-40443418 GCA_963585895.1 Sepioteuthis lessoniana | reverse complement strand
GCGTGTTATCCAACAATATGCACCTATTTTCATAGGCCCACAAGTGTGTAATTTACCCCTTCGTACTACTTGTCACCATGTACTCACGTGTGCATAAACTCCCACACACTGCATTGAAATACACTTGTTTCTGTTTGAGCAGCGAGGAAATGCAGTTTGCACTGCTAGTATAAAATTTCGTATATTTATAAATGCTTACATGTTAGCATATACGGGGTCTCAGCAAACCCCTCATTATCACGAGAACAACATTCTATTTGGTTGGGTAGGTCTCATGTGTATACTTTTCTGCTTTCCTCAAATTAGTGTCCCCCTTGATGAAAAAAAAAAAAAGACAACTTTTATGTAGTAATTGAAGAAGACCGAAGAATACAAATGAGCCGAGATGATAGGATAAAAACAAAAATAAAGAGACTATACTGAATGATGAGAGAGAGAGAGAGAGACAGAGACAGAGACAGAGTTTGACTTCATTTTAATTTTTTTTTTTTTTTACTTAACTTACCGATATCTTTTTTTCTAAAATAAAGTTTCTGCGCGAAGTAGCATAGTGGTAAGGTGTTGAATTGCGGCCCCCAAGTTCTAACGCTATTACCTGCATTTTCGGCCTAATATCCTTGGAAAGTTATACCCCCCCCCTATTGTATCCCTTCTGTTCTCCTGTAAATATGACTTCGGTATTGAATAATTAATGAAAGTTGATATGCCGTTAAACAATAAAACCGAATTAAATATCTTTGCAGAGATATAGCATGATAATCAAATTGCTTTAAGTTCTCTAAATAAATTCATAAAAAAATAGAACAGTTAGAAAAAAAAATTATATTAAAAAAATCTATTTTCTTGAATTATATAAAAACAAGGTTTTTATAAATTTGTTTACCGTCTATATTCTAAAAACAAAAATTTAGTATATTTTCAATGCTAAATTCACTCGTAATCTAAAACTATTCCACATATTTACTAATTTTTAATAGTTAATTTGTTTAATAAACTTTTTCGGTATTTTTCTCTAATTGTCCCTTTCCTATCATTTATTAATCATTAAAAACAAATATTATTTAAAAAATTTATTGAATCTTAGTGAATTACCTAGTTTTTGTCAGTGGATATCAATTCTTTGAGAAGTGCGTAATTATTGCAATCAGAAGGCCAAATAAATAGAAAAGGTATTAGAAAGATTATACTGCGCCAATTATCCAAGAGATACCTGGTCTTAAAATTATATTTAAAAAATGCAATGCTACCATTTCTGTGGGGTCGAACTCAAGCCATTAGTATTCAAGACAATTAACACAACTATCTCAACCACCAATCATCGACGCATAAATTTAGTAGGGAAATCTAGATTTACAGGTGTTGACATCTATTAAGCTAAGTACGGCAGCACAAAACCAGATACTTACATGTGAGCGTACGAATGGTCTTAGCAGGCCCCCACACGATCACAAGGACAGCCTACTATTTGATTGGGTGGATCTTGTCGTAAGATGTACTTACTGTCCCATCTAAATTTTAAACAATTACTTAAAAGAAGCCTTCTATTTTTGGTTAGGTTCGTTGGTTTTTATGGCATATCAACCTTTGTAGGTTATATAATACCAACTCCTCTTTATACATATACTCATCAAATATATATGATATGCAAACGAATAGTTTGTCGGTTTCAATTATTGCTATCTAACACAAACAATTAAATTTAACCTCAGTCATTTGTTTTAAGCATTTTAAACAATTTCTTGAAAGAAGCCTTCTATTTTTGTTTAGATTCATTGGTTTTTATGGCATATCAAACTTTGTAGATTATTTAATACTAAATCCTCTTCATATTAAATGTTTATATATATATATATATATATATATATATATATATATATATATATATATATATATATACATTAAATGTTAAGGATATGAAAACGGATAGTTTTGTACTACTATGGACCCCCACATATGGCCAATCAAAAGCAAGACGACCAGCTCGAACATACATACAGCAGCTATGTGATGATACGGGATGTAACCCTGAAGACATGCCAGAGCCGATGAATGATAGGGAAAAGTGGCGAGAGAGGGTCAGAGATATCCGTGCTGGTCGCACGACATGATGATGATGATGATGATGAATGTAAGTAATATTTTCAAGTGAGCCAGGAACCATTTATTTGCACACAGTTAAATGGTATTGCTATCAAACACAAATGATTCAATTTAACATCAGTCATTCGTTTGCACACAGTTCAATCGTTATATAAATATGTATAGGATTTGTAAGTCAATAATTAGTTAATAATCTTATTTTAAAGGTAGTTTGTTTGCATTCAATTAATTATTATTAGAGTTTACACTTAATTAAAAGATTTCAAGTGCTGTTATTAAACACTTACAATCTTATTCAACACTATTCATTCAATTCGCGGGTGTAATGGTTAAAGCGCCACACTACGGAATTGTAGTACGCGACCTCGAACTCCAGTCGCGCTATTACGTTCACTTTCGG
>OY757915.1:40288418-40430918 GCA_963585895.1 Sepioteuthis lessoniana | reverse complement strand
TGGATTATGAAGGTGACAGTCGTACCTACAATTACTGGCGCACTGCGAAAATCCCCAAAGTGTTTTACAAAAAAGAAAAGGTAGAAATGTGAAAAAAAAAAAATTTAGATATCAAAGCTGAAAAAAGAATACGTATTAGATTATAAGAATATTCAGAAGACTTGCTGTCACTTGATCGCCATTGAAAGTCACCAGTTGCTAACATAGGAAGCTAATGAATGCAGAGTAAAATAAGAAGTAATTTTACAGGATTGAGAGTTCAGCATAAACTAGGTTTTAAATTTAACTAAGTTTGGCACATGGCTGGAAATATGGGTATCCAATAAGAAAGGAACCCAATAGTCATGGTTTGCAAGTCTGCCTGACTACTCTGATTTTACCACCCCTCGTTAAATAGAGAATATTCCATTCTGCTCTCAGTTTCTTTGTTTAATGGCATATAAACTTTTGTATCTAATGCCAAAGCCATCCTTGTAGAAAAAAGTAGTGGCGCTATGACTAAAGGGTACATGGGCGTTCATACCTTTCTAAGGGTATTAGTCCGAGAAAGAGCGCAATAACATGACTGGGGATCGAAATCGCTTACTTCGAAGCCGAAGTACTGCCATTACGCCACGGGAACTTCCCTAATAGAAGGCCTAAGACTAATAATGATAATATTTAAACTTTTATGAACTCATTTTAAAATTAGAATCATCCCATTAAAACTGTTTGGTTTGGTCAATTTGTTTAACGATATCAACTACTTATGGGTCATTCAATGCCGAAATTGATTCATAACTTTCGTGGGTTATTTAATGCCAAAGCCACCATTGTAGAAGAACTAAAGTGGTACTATTTAACCCATAGCCGGGGTTATAAGGGTGTTCATACTTTTCCCAAGGCGGGGTCCTCGTGATGTAATGGTTAAAGCGCTGGACTGCGGAATCGTAGTAAGCGAGTTCGAACTCCAGTGGCGCTATTACATCCACTTTCTGACAAATAGTCTTGGGAAAGGCATGAAACCCCAAACCTTCCCAGCTATGGGTTAAATAATATCACTGCTGTTCTTCTAAAAGGATGACTGTGGCATTAAATAACCCACGAAGCTTGATAAACCATTAAACAAAGAAACCTAAACCTTTTCCCAAGGGTATTAGTCCGAGAATGAACGTGATGGCGCGAACTCACTTACTACGATGTCGCAGTCCAACACATTATCCTCTACACCACGCAATTGGCATTAATCCTAACTAAATTTTCATTTTTTTGAGCAGTGCTTTTTCATTCGTCCACAATTATTTGTTTGCACATAGTTATTTGATATCGAGCATCCATAATACAAATAATTTGCACCCAGCTGTATGGTTTCAAATATTCTTATTTAACAAAAATAATCTTTTCATAATTTTTCATGGTTTCAAGTAATACTAATAATTTATTCATAATTATATATGGTTTCAAGTATTCCTATCTAATACAAATAATTTGCACAGCATTCTCGATATAGATAATGAGTATCTTACATAGATAGAAGCATCGATATCATTATGGCTACAGCTAGAGCCAAATGGTTTCACGGATCGTTTTGTAAACCACTAAACCACTGAATTAAAAAAAGATCAATTATCAGACACACTGCCGGACCATTAGAGGTTGCCGAGTCATAGACTGTCGGATTAAAGAGATAAAACCTGTAATTGTATGAAACAGATAGTAGTGATCATTATGAACTCAGGTTTAGGGCTTCAGGTAGACCAGTAATTTGCTAGCAATTATATGGATTCTCTTAACTAAAAATAATAATTCTTAATCAACAATTATACCTTCAAATAACTATCCTTAATACAAATAATCTGCACACAGTTATATGATATCAAGTATTCCTATCCAATAATAATAATTTTTAAAGTTGCAGGGGTCGTAGAATACGCCGACTGCACCTCTGCAGAGGGGTTAGTCCCCTTCCCAATGAGTGTCTTGGATATGACACTAAACAATCTGATGGTGAGGTTCCAGTGATGCTATGGAGTTTTGGGGAATGCGGAGCACCCCTTCATTGTCATTGCTCCCAGGTCCAATCTGACCCGGAATGGTAGCACCTGATAGGGACTTATCTATGGGTTAAATAGAACTAAATGCATACTTATGCTAAACTGAATTGTTTGAATTAGAACTGTTTGACTAAACTGAATAGCTTGAAATAGAAATGTTTTTCACGATTAAACCGTACTTACATTTAAACTGCGTGCTTATGCTAAACTGAATTGTTTGAAATGGAACTGGTTTTGACATTGAAACTCTACTTACACAAAACTGATTTGTTTAATATAGAACTGTTTTGACATTTAACTATGTAAAGAAAATCTGTACTTATACTAAACTGAATTAGCTGAATTAGAACTGCTTGACTAAATTGAATAGCTTGAAATAGAAATGTTTTTCACGAATAAACTGTACTTACATTCAAACTGTGTACTTATGCTAAACTGAAATTGTTTGAAATAGAACTATTTTCATAAAAATCGATTTGGCGTTAAATAACCTACAAAGGTTGATATGCCATAAAACCCAAACAACCAACCAACTAATTTTTAAACAGATTTATTTGACCCATAAATGGAAACTAAATACTCCGGGTCAGGGTGAACCTGAGTGGAAGGAATACTCCAAACTCCCCGGACCTCTAGAACTGCAGCCTCACCACCAGATATAATTTAGTGCCTTACTCAGGGCATCTAAAAGCAGTACTCTTAAAAGGAAGTTAAGTTTGACTTGAATTTTAGCTCAGCCGTCTAATCATTCACTCAGCTTTGTCACACATGTCTCGGGTTGTCGGTTGATTGGTTTTACGCCATAACAACCTTTGTTGCAAAGCTATATCTTCACAATCATTTTAAATAGGTAAACACTTCATACTCCGTAGCAATATGAATTTTTTTTAAGGGCTTATATATCTATCAAAATAAAAAACATTGTAAACGCTACCTAAAATAGATTTGTTTGATCGATCGATGAAACGCGAACAAGTGCTACCACTCTGGTTTCTGGTTGACTCCTGTATCTGCTTTTACAAAGTGGTCACCCATCTCAGTACTGAACAGGCTCAACTTCGATGATTTGACAGGAACCGATACTTTCAGGAGGACTTGATCTAAGGGGTTAGAGTTAACTTTTGAATTAATTTAGCAAAAACCCAAACGTTTGGTACATCCAGTTAGAACCGAACTTGCTGACAAGGATCCGTGAACCTTGAAAACTAAATATCACAACAAACGAGGTATCCCAAGTGGAGTGTCTTCTTAAGGCAACCACCAAATAACAAGCCATTTAACAAGGTCTTCTTGTATACATTGTAGTGAGATTAATTCTCAGTTAGCGACCCACTATTGTGCCTTATGTCAGACTTGACTGAGCTACACGTAATAAGTGAAGAACTACTGGTTTTCCTCTTGAAATGTTTAATTCTTGTTTTTTTTTTTCTTTCATCTTATTTTTGTTGCTTTGGTTTATTCTAGAGCAAGATACAGGTCGTTTTTTACATTCTATGACCTTTTTAAATAGACAGCAAGAATCGAAGAATAGAGTGATGTGAAATGTTTTCTTATCCTGAAGCTTGTGATAGTTGAGATGAAAAGCAACAAAAACAGGATGGACGAATTAGTAATAAATTATTTATTATTTTTTTTAATAGAAAATGTTTAATTTTCAATGATGGGAATCTAAAATCAGCAAAATAATCCGCAAGCAACATAAAATTCCCTGGGAAGCTTCATGTGTAGTAATTGTTAACAAGCTTGGTTAAGAGATCATTGTGAATGAGTTCGACACTCACTGGGTGCCCCATACTTCTGACCTATTTAGTAAAACTAAGCTAAATCTATGGTATATAATAATAATTGTTAACAAGTTTGGCTTAAAGATCATTGTGAATGAGTTCGACACTCACTGGGTGCCCCATATTTCTGTCTTTTTAAGTAAAACTAAGCTAAACTCATGATAACATATAACACTACTGTTTTACGAGTTTGACTTACAGATGATGGTTAATTTGAATTTCGCAAGTGCTCCCATGTTTCTATCCTTGTACCAGACTTAACGTGGTAAATTAATGAATTTAAGTTCGTTTTAAGGCGAAAAATATTGCTAAGTATATTTTTAGTCGGTTACTTTTCTGCATATTTTTATTAAAAGAAATTATCATAAGAATAATTTTAACTAATATTCTAAAAATTATCATAATATATCACTACTAACATCAAATGTTATGACGATTAACTTTTACAAGGAAGTATTCATCCTTCAATTTTATTTCAGCCTAGTCAGCTGGGACAGTAGAATACGCCAACTGCATCTCTGCAGGGGAGTAAGACTCTCATCCTGCCCCAACGAGTATCCTAGATATAATACTCAACAATCTGATGAGGCTCCAGTTCTGGTGTTTGGAGGAAAGTGGAGTACTCCTTTATTGTTAATCCTCCCAGCTCCTCTCTGACCAACAGTGGCTGTAACACTAAGGGTCCCATCTATAAATCAAATAGAAGTAATGAATCATTTTCTCTACTTGAAACCATTTAACTGTGCACAAACCACTGTTAAATTGAATTATTATTATTATTACATAGAAATGTTTTCAACCATTTAACTGTGTGCAAACGAATGAGTTTACTAGTGTTACATTGCAATAAAACTATCGGTTTTAGATTACCATATTTGAAACCATATATATATATATATATATATATATATATATATATAAAGTTGAAAAAACAAAATAATCCTAAATTTGATTTAAATCATTATGAAAGTCGATATTGAACGTTCCGCTCGTAATAAATTTCTTCGGTGCTTTAAATTCATGAAAAATGTAATAATAGCGATGGATGTTTGATGAAATACTAAGAGAAAAAAAGGTGTGCATATATATATATATATATATATATATATATATATAAAAGATTAATATACATAGTTTCTTTTCTCCTGTTATTTCATCAAACATCCATCACTATTCAGACAACATATCCGGAAGAAGGTGATTACAAGCGAAACGTTAAACGTCGACTTTCATAGTAAATTCATTAAATTTTGGATTTTTTTTTTTCAACTTTCTTCGTACTATCGGATTTATTTCCACCCAGATCGAATCTTACCAAAAACTCCAAAACGGTACTTGCAGCCTCCTTGCTTAACACTCAGTGTTATAAGGTACGGATCAAGTTTAAAATCGAGCAGTTGAGTGAATGGAGTAGAGCCCTCTCCTACACCTCAGTGTAGTAGGTATTGAAAAAAGGAGCCTTCGGGTCGCCTTCGACTACAGTCGTCGACTTTACTTATATATATATATGTATATATATATATTTCATTAAGAAAAAACAACAAACCGGTAACATTAGGATTATAAATTCATTTCCATTCCAGGAAAATTTAAATGGTAACTCTTGAATAGTTTTCTTGTCCTGATGGAATTACTCCCAACTCCGGTTTAACTGGACCAAATAATACTTATATATATATATATATATATATATATATATATATAAACCTGATATACGGTAAAATGCAACCAAGCCAATCAAGTTCATTTATCCTAACTCATGTCATCCTTTTTTACGACAAAGTGTATCGGAAAAAACAATAGTTAAGCAGAAGTTCTTGGTAAGACTTGAACTTACTCACCCACTGGCCTCGAGGAAGACTTGTTATTTGTGCCGATAACTACATCAACTAAGCTATTAGAGCATAAACCACACCTATTGGAGAGTCCCCGTGGCGCAATGGCTAAAATTCTAGACTGCGATCTCAGAGTAAGCGAGTTCGAACTCTAATCGCCCAGTAATATTCACTAACGGACAAATATCCTTAAAAAAAGGTATGAACTCCCTCATTTCCTCAGCTGGGCACAGGGACTAGCAAATCTTCACGAGTTCAAGTCTCATTGGGTGCCCCACTCATACGGCCTTGTGCCACATCTAAGCAAAGCGCTTTGTAAATTACTAACTGAATGGATTGTGTTGGCACCTCTGATGGTGAAATGGTTAGCAAGCTAGACCAGCAAATCTTCACGAGTGAGTTCAAGTCTCATTAGGTGCCCAATTCATGCGCCCTCGAGCCACATCCAAGCAAAAAGTTTTGTAAATTATCTCTTCAGCTATTGGTTAAATAGTATCACCGCTGTTCTTCAACAAGGATGGCTTTGACATTAAATAACCCACGTAGGTTGATATACCATTAAAAGAAAAAAGAAAGCAAATCTCACTAATAACTCATTCTCTTCTCGAAACAGACAATAAAGCAGAAATTAACCCTGGGTTTTAAAAGGTGGAAAATATTCATAAGTTCGATCCACAGCAGAGATATTCTCGGAATGAAACTATAGAAATGGAATATACGTCTGTTGTTTTTCAATTTCAATTTTTTTAAATTTCTGTGGTTGATTGATTTATTTTGATCGAAAATGTATTCCACACAGAAAAGACCAGATCCCGTATTGCAAAATAAAACATATTTACAATTTATCAGACTGACTGTTTTTTTTAATGACATGTAAACCCATGAAAGGGTTATTCTATCCCTACAGGTTAGAGAATCGCGTTCATTGTACGTTCATGTTTATATTTACTTTCAAAAGTTTTTGTTTTGTTTTTTGGTTTGTTTTGTTCTCTTTTTTTTTTTCTTTTGCATCTTTTAAATTTTGCACACGGTCCTATAGAAAACGAATGATTTGTAAACAGATCTAATTGATCCAGAGATAGGATCCTAACAGGTGCTACCATTCCAGGTAAGAGTCGATTTGGGAGTAGCGGCAAGGAACGGGTACTCCACACTGTGCCAATTAGCAGAACTGGAACCTCACATTGAGATGCAGTTTGATGCCCTACCCAGGACCCCACTTTCTGAAAGAGGTTTCCCCCTCTACAGAGGGATACAGTCAAGATTTTCTAAGATTCGTCGACATGTGCAAATTTGTGTGTATGTGTATGTGAGTGTGTGTGTGCATGAGTGTGTATGCGTATATGTGTGTAACAGTGTGTACATGCGTGTGTGTGTAAGTGTATATTTCTGTGTGCTAGAGTGTATGTGTGTGTGTATGCGTGAGTGTGTGCATGTGTGAGATGTGCATGTGTGAGTGTGTAAGAGAGAGTGTATGTGTGTGTGTGTGTATGTGTGTGCGTGAGTGTGTGTGTGTGTGTGTGTGTGTGTGTGTGTGTGTGTGTGTGTGTGTGTGTGTGTGTGTGTGTAGATGTGTACGTGTGTGAGAATGTGGATGTGTATGTGCGTTATTAACATCAGTTGAATTTTTTTTAGTGTTATTAACGTTTTTTTTACATGAAACATTGTTAATCATTATTATTATTATTATTATAATTATTATTATTATTATCATTATTATTATTATTATTATTATTATTATTATTATTATTATTTACTCAATGAGAGTTTTTCACATCAGTGTTAGCTGATGGTCTTTCAGTGGAGTTTGAGTGACAGCAAGTCTCCCAAAGTTTCCAGGACTCTTCTCAGTATTCTATCCGTTCTCAATAATGTAGTAGTTTGGATGGTCTCCACTCGTCCTCCAACTTTCAAATCCTCCAGTCCCTTTAATAATCCTTTGGTGACAGTACCAAGAGCACCAATTACAATTGGTATAATTGTCACTTTCACGTTGTTATCATTATTATTATCATTATTATTAATAATAATAATAATAGTGATAATAATAATAATAGTTTTATTTGTATTTTCTTTCCTTTTTTCGTGTTTCAGTCTCAGCGTGAACTTTTCTTTCATTATGCAATCTGACACTCGTTGCAACTCGCTGTCGAATAAAAGCCCTGACCGAGTAGTAAAAAAAGAAGGAATCTACCAACACAAAAAAGAAAATAGAAATTTATTATAAGAAACCTTCATCTACAAAAAAAAAATTAAAAATTAAATTTATATTTTACATGAAATTGACTAATATTACTCGTTTTCTAATCACCCCCACCAAAAAAACACCCTGTATTTGTTGGTTTGGTTTACTTATTGAACGGTATATCAGATCCCTATAGGTTATTCAGTACCGAAATTTGATTTATTTGTAAATATTTTAATATAATCATAACTGCTTATATTTTAAACATTCCCTGTGCAATCATTTTTTTTAAATCGCACTTTTTTAGTTGACAGTAATTATAATCATTTGGTGGCAAAGTTATATGGTATCAAGTATGCCTACCTAACACGAATGATCTGTACACAGATAAATGGTATCGATTATTCCTATCTAATACAAATAATCTAATGGTTTTAAGTAGTACTATGTAATAACAATGATCAACAAACATTTATATGGTTTTGAGTATTCCTATCTGATATGAATGATCTACAAACATTTATATGGTTTTAAGGATTCCTATCTAATATGAATGATCTACAAACATTTATATGGTTTTAAGTATTCCTATCTAATACGAATAATCTACACCTATCAACTTGAAATAATCGGCATACAGTTACACGGTTTTAAGTATTCTTATCTAATTCTAATAAGAACAAAATCCTCTTTCATCACTTCATAATACGCCTGAAGAAGACCGGAGATGCAACTGGTTGAAATCTTAATGATTTGGTTTTGTTTGGTTTATTTGTTTTACGGCATATCAACTCCTTATGGATTATTTAATGCTGAAATTTGATTCATTTCTATAGGCTTTATTGTATTCAAAGCTATATATATATATATATAAACATTAGATCATATAAATCTACACATATGTTAACGGGGTGAATGGAATGGATTTATTAATGAATCTTATGAATGTTCGTTGGATATCGGGAATGAATTAAGGATAACATGGTAATCCTCGGATATCCTTCCTCGAAAAGTATTTCAAGATTACTCGGATATTGTGCTTGTAATTTTTTTTTTTAAATACCTGCTAGATAGAGGATGCATATCGGTTGCTTCAGTATTGTACAATACTTAGAATTCTAATCTAGCAGTCTAACCAAATCGGGCTCTTCTGCACGTAGCCATGTACCAGAGTCGACAAAATTTTGTTTATCTTTATACAGAGAGAAAAAATAAGGAGGCAGTTACTTCCAGATAGAATGTACGGCTCGTAAGAAAATAATATAATAGATAGTGATGTCATTGAAATATATATATATATATATATATATATATATATATATTTTAATGACATCACTATCTATACATACTATATATATATATATATATATATATATATATATATATATATATATATATATAGCCATAACCAAGCATTGATTTAGTATATTTGTATGAATTATTTAATGCCGAAATTTATTACAAAGAACTCATTTACAGTTATATACTTTTAAGTGATTATTCTTATAATCATTTGTTTGCACACAGTTATAGGGTTTCAAGTATTTCTATCTAATACTAAAAACGCATGCATGCGTGGCACCCTAAACAAGTACTATCACTCACAAACTTTTACGATAACAATTCATCTCGTAACTTAGCTGATAAAAGTGCGACTTCAGTAAGAAAGAAAACCAAAAATAATCAAGCGGCCTAACTCTAAACTTTATTCATCTTTCTTTTTAAGGTATTTGTGAGAAAATTGTAGAATGGGGAGATTTCCAAGGAGGCATAACAACTGAATAAGTAAATAATAAATTCATAGAAGTAAATTTTGAATATACTATCACGTTTGAGATTCTTTCTAAATAGTATAAAATATTAAACCTTATCTCTATCGACTTCTCAAAAATATGGGTGATCTGCTTAGTTTGTAATTGTCTCGCAAATCGAAGACTTTCGTTATATATATATATATATATATATATATATATACCCTCAAATTAAGCGTGTATGTCATCTGTAGAGACGGAGATTATATTCTACGCCGAAATAAATTTATTATCACAATTTAACCATGTTTGAGTTTCCTTCTGTTACCTTCTATACGCTCTGCATGTGAGTTTTCTCATTTCAACCCAAAAAAGGAATTTATAACAATAGCCATACATCGAGCACTCCTACAGATTTATATGAAATCCCTCACATATTCTATACATGAATAATCCAGACTCATAGTCTTCGGACGCCGACTGGATATTATTGATATATGTATTTCAATGACATCTATTATATTATTTCCTTCCAAACCCTTTTTTTTTCCTGTCTATATTAGGATTAACTAAATCTTGACTATTCTGGCGCAAGACTACGTGTAGAAGAGCTCGTTTAGGTTAGACTGCTAGATTAGAATACTAAGCATTCAACCAGAGTGAAACAACCGATATAAATCCTCTATCTAGCAAGTATTCTTTAGAAATGAAATTACCTAAGTAACCTTTGAAATAGTTTCTAAGAAAGGATATCCAAGGATTACCATGTGATCCTTAATTCATTCCCGATAACCAATAAACGTTCATTAGATCCATAAATAAATCCATTCCATTTACCCAATTAACATATGTGTGGATTGACTGGTTGGTTGTTTGGGTTTTATGGCATATCAACCTTTGTAGGTTATTTAACGCCAAATCCATTTTTATTAAAATAATTCTATTCAATGCAGTTTAAATGTAAGTACAGTTTATTCGTGAAAACATTTCTATTTCAAGCAATTTAGTTTAGTCAAGCAGTTCTAGTTCAGCTAATTCAGTTTACAGTACAGGTTTTGTTTGCACACAGTTAAATGTCAAAACAGTTGTATATTAGATAAATCAATTTAGTGTAAGTACATTTTCAATCAAAACACAGTTCCATTTCAAATAATTAAGTTTAGCATAAGCAAGCAGTTTAAATGTAAGTACGGTTTAATTGTGAAAAACATCTCTATTTAAAGCTATTCAGATTAGTCAAATGATTCAGTTTAGCATAAATATGACGTTAGTTCTATTTAACCCATAGATAGGGCCCGATCAAGTGCTACCACGCCGAGCCAGAGTGGACCTGGGAGCAATAGCAATGAAGGGGTGCTCCGCATTCCCCAAAGCCCCAGCATTACTGGAACCTCACCATCAGATTGTTTAGTGTCACATCCAGACATTCATTGGTGGGGGTCTTACCCCTCTGCAGAGGTGCAGTCGGTGTATTCAACCAACCCAGCTGACTGGGTATGGATTGATGTAGTCTAATCATATATATATATATATATATATATATATATATATATATATATATATATATATATAAGAAACGTTTCAGGCAGAAATCTAGGAACAGGTTCCATTTGCGCGGTTTAATTCGGCCTTGCACAAAACCACAGATGTGGAATACTCACCCAGTAAAGATTGACATCATTGACTTCAGAAGTAATGGTCTACTGAACAAGTTCGATCGCCATTACACTATGATAGGGTAAACAATCCCCACCACCACAAATAAAAAACAGAAAATAGACGAATAAACATAAATGCGATACTGAAAACTATCTTATATTCTTTTTATTTATTTTCAGAATGCTTAAAACAATATCAAATGTTCGAGGGCTTGTCACTTATTAAAAAGATACGCATAGATAGCTAGCAAGATAGATAGATGTTTTATTATTTTATTTAATTTATTTAGATTTTTAACTTTTATTATATATTTCAAACACCTAGTGAAGGTTCAATGTTTTCATAAAAAAAATGCAGAAGCGCTTATCGTTGGCAAATAATTCAAACTACAAATGAAATCATCCTCTGAAAACGTGTTTTTTATTTATTTATCTATTTTTTTTTTTTTTTAAATTCGTGCATTTTCATAGATAGATAGATAGATAGATAGATACATACATACATACATATATACATACATACAGATGAATTCGTAGGAATTGTTCAATAGCAAGTCACAATACTACCTTTTTAAAAACGTTCTATGTTGAATCAAAAACGTTATTGAAGCAAGTTCAATAATTTTAGGAGTGCGTTCCAATATTATTTAGTTATTGTCAACATTGACTCGGTTGCAAATACTATATATGTATATGCGGATGTAAGCACTTGCATGCTTATAAAATTTTTCTGAGAATCCTCTCTCTCTCTCTCTCTCTCTCTCTCATATATATATATATATATATATATATATATATATAAGTATTATTCGGTCCAGTTAAACCGGAGTTGGGAGGAATTCCATCAGGACAAAAAAAAAAACGTTCAACAGGGAACATTTAATTAATCCTAATGTAACCGGTTTTGTTTTTTCTTTAAGATATATATATATATATATATATATATATATATATATATATATATATATATATATATATATAATGTGTGTGTGAGATAGATAGATAGATTGATAGATGCAACGTAAGATATAAATGCAAAATACAAGATGAATAGAATTTCTATATAAGAAAACGGGTTGTATTTTGAATATATCAACAATTTTTAACAGTGAAAATCAGGATACTTTTTTCAGAACACGTGTGATTTCAAACAAAAATTTAAGATAGAAAAATAGAATAGAGTATTGTGAATATATATATATATATATATATATATATATATAAAATCATATTTACCAACCCCTCCGCTCGGGCAGGATATGACACAAGGTCAATTTTTAAGCGGAGTTTAACAGGTTTCAATTCAGAGTTTTCCTTCTCCTAGACTAGTTGCCTCACCAAGGCTGAAGAACCTAGTCTGCCCTACTATTTACCCATAGCTGGAGGGAGAATAATTGGATTCATACCTTACCCAAGGGTATTAGTGCTATGTGAAATGCAATCAGTCTCGTTCAGGATTTGAACTCGTGTCGCCGCGTCCATTTCCTACGATGATATCCATTACATCACAGGCGTATATATATATATATATATATATATAACAGATGGAGAGAGGGAGAGAGAGATGCTTCTAAAAACACATAGATAGAAGATATAATGGGAAAACTTGATAAGGTAGACAGAAAGTACACAGAAGAAATGAGTTGGCTGTATCATTACTTTTAGTTATGAAAATAGGGATACTTTTCCGTAACACGTGTGATTTCCAAGGTAATAGATAGATAGATAGATAGATAGATAGATAGATCTCAAACCAAGGTACAGATTTAAGGGAAGACGAATATACAAACAGATTTGAAAGGTATGAAGATAGATAGATAGATAGATAGATGCTTTTAAAAAAGTAATTGTCACGGGATGTAAAGGAAAATATAAGGTTAATGAAGTTGGACTGGTAATATATCATTAATCTTTAATTTTGAAAATTGGGATATATTTTCATAACACGTGTGATTTCAGACAAACGTTCATTATACATTGATAGATTGAGAGATTGAAAGATAAAAAGAAATCGGGGTAGACAGAGATAAATAAAAACGAACTGGGATAGATAGATAGATAGATAGATAACAGACTAAAGAAAATAATAGAATCAGTTTTGATTGGTGAATCAATATTTTGTTAATTGTTGTAAATCACATGTAAGCTTAGAAAACTAATTCAAAACATAACCCAGAAAGAACTATATATATATATATATATATATATATATATATATATATATATATATATATATATGTACGTTGACGAATATATATATATTCGTCAACATACATATATATATATATATATATATATATATATATATATATATATATATATGTTGACGAGAATATATATATATATATATATATATATATATATATATATAGCGAAAACATCAAATGACAAAAAGAACAGAACAACTGTCAAAACAAAAATGAATGAAAGAATATATATATATATATATATATATATATATATATATATATATATATATATATATATACATATATATATATATATATATATATATATATATATATATATATATATATGACTGTAAAAACGTCTATATTTTGTCCAGGAATAACAATATTATCATTAACCCTTATGATAAAGGTGGAAAAGTTGTCATTGTGGATTCTACATATTACAACAACAAAATAACGAAGCTATAAAATAACAAAAAAAAAAACAAAAAAAAAACTCGAACGAATTTCTCTGTAAACCCTATCTAAAAAGAGATGTTTTTGATAAGTTCTACATAAAAAAAATAATCAATCACGAAAGAAGACAAATGCTAGTTTTCATGCATTGATCATCACTGTACAATCAACATATATATATATATATATATATATATATATATATATATATGTTGAATAAATGAAAGGAAGGCAAACTTACCGTATATGATAGACATCGCCGCATTCTTGTAACGTGTCCCCATGGTAAAGAAAAGGAAATTGAAAGGAAAAAAAATGAATAAATAAAATAAAATAAGATAAAATAAACAAGAGCAAATTATCAAAGTTCTGAATGTGTATGCTTGAGGTGATAAGTGCGAACTATCTCTTAGCTTTTTCGCCCGTTGAAATAAAGAGTTGAGAGTCAAATCGCAAAATTGTTCTTTCTACAACCGAGTGATCTTGCTAAATGAGTTAGAAGAAAAAAAAAAAGCCCGCGACGACTTTCTTTATTTTTTATTTTTTTTGATTTTTTTTCTTCTTCTTCTTCTTCTTCTTCTTCCTTCTTTTTGATTTATTTTTTCTCTCTTTTCATTTTCTTTTTCTTTTTTTTTCTTTTGCTTTTTCTTTCTTTTCACAAGCTTGCTTCTTCCTCTTCCTCTCACCTCCACCGTCTCTCCCTTTCTCTCTCTCTCTCTCTCTCTCTCTCTTGCCCTTTCTCTTTTTCTCTTACTTTCTCTCCCACTTTTTTCTACCGGTTGCCTGTGACGTTGTTGTTGTTGTTGTAGTAGCGGTGAAGGTGGTGTAATTGTTTATTGTTGTTGTTGTTGTTGTTGCGGTGGTGGTGGTTGTAGTGGTTGTTTTAGTGGTGTTGGTGGTGGGAGAAGAAAATTCCAAAAGAAGAAGACTTACGGAGATATAACTAAAGAAAAAGAAGAAGAAGTCTTACGGAGATGTAGCTTTGGAAGAAGATGAAGAAGAAGAGGAAGAAGATTTACGGAGATATAGCTATGGAAGAAAAAGAAGAAGAATTGCCGAGATATAGCTTTGGAAGAAGAAAAGAAAGAAGATTTACGGAGATATGGCAATAGAAGAAGAAAAAGGTGTACTTCTCGTAAGCTTATATATTGCTTATATATTAAACGTAGATATTTACACTTAATACCAACCCTATGGGTAACATGTCATAGACATGGAAAGAAAGAACACTTTCGAAGACATCTAAGATTTTCTTCCTCAGAAATGAGAATTCCCTATTCATTAATAATAAAACGATTGTTTTTGTATGATTTTTTTTTGTTTTGTTTTGTTTGGCTCTGTTTTTTTTTTTTGTTTGTTTTTTTTGCTTTCTTTAGTGCTTTTGTTTTTTGTTTTTTGTTTTTTTGTTTTTTTTTAAACAAGAACGAAAAACCTTTCAGAGTTCGGTTTTATACTCTACAAATACGTTTGAACGCAACTACATTCTCCGTGTATGTATTTGTTTACGGGGGAATGTGTGTGTGTGTGTGTATGTGTGTGTGTGTGTGTGTGTGTGTGTGTGTGTGTGTGTGTGTGTGTGCGTATATTGTCTTATCTGTGATGAAAACGTAATTATCCGTGTACAAGTCTAGACAATAATTGCGGTCTGTTAACCACAAGAAAAATAGTTGTATATTTCAGAGCATATACGGTTATTAACCTATGTCTATTTTGATATCAGACTACATGTTAAGGGCGCCTTGTGAGGATCACCCTCTTTAATCATTTTGTGATTCAGTGAAACTGGCAAGCTATTCGTGAGGGGTTCTCGAGTACAAAGAGGTACACAAACATGGAAACGCTATAAAAGATATACCTAACCAATGACGCGTTCATTTACATAAGGGTATTAACCGAAAATATTTTCGTGGGTTTTATGGAAGGAAATTTCTATTTGTGATAAAAAGGACTTGTTGTATTTTCAGGGTACTTTCTCATGAATGAGATTGGAGAGGTGGCTTAAAGGTACATAGGTAGAAAGGTCGAGGTTGTACGTTCTTATAAATAAACAATTTTGAAAAAAAGAAGTATTTTCATAGTAGTTTTTTTGCTTTTGTTAGATTACTTATCCAGCGAAATTTTGGGGTTTGTTTGTTTGTTTGTTTGTTTTTTTGGGTCTCTGTTTTTCGAAAGGCAAGATTTAAAGGTATCTTCAGATAAATACTCGGGATAGATAGATAGATAGATAGATAGATAGATAGATAGATAGATAGATAGATTGGGGTACATTGGAAAGAAAGAAAGAAAGAAAGTAAGAAAGAAAGAAAGAAATTAACTGAGATAGAAAACGATGAGGATCGATCAATCGATAGATAGATTAATAAATGAATAGATTGATTAAAATAAAGGAAGAATGTTGCCTTTATATATATATATATATATATATATATATATATATATATATATATATACAAAGAAAAAAGAAAGAATAGAGTTGACGAAAGCAGATAGATAGATAGATAGATAGATAGATAGATAGATAGATAGATAGATAGATTGAAGTAGATAAAGATGGCAGATAGATTGATAGAAAAATACAGAGAGAGAGAGGGATATATATATATATATATATATATATATATATATATATATATATATATATATATATATATATATATATATAGACAGAGAGAGAGTGGGGGGGAGAAAGAGAGAGAGAGGTAAAGTAGAGTATATCGTCGTCGAGTAGAAGACGAAAATAAATAAAAGAAATCTTAATGATAAACAACCGGACCACAAATACAAATCCTCCCGAAAAGATCCCTTTATCTCTTCTTTAAAGTAGGTAGTAGTAGTAGTAGTAGTAATAATAATAATAATAATAATAATAATAATAATAAGCGTGGCGAATAAAGTGTTCACGAGTTCGTGTGTGCGTGCTTTTATTGTGTTTGTTGAAACGTAAAATTCGCTGTTTTCTCTCCGTAACTCATCGGCAAGTGAATCAAGGAAGCCTTTCTGGGTGTGTATGTATGTGTATGTGTGACACACACACACACACACACATTCTCTCTCTCTCTCTCTCTCTCTCTCTCTCTCTCTCTCTCTCTCTCTCTCTCTCTCTCTCTCTCTCCCAAGACGCTCCTGTCTTTTCTTTTCGCCCAATACCCGACTTTCTCAGGGGGCTTTTAAACCCTGCAATGGAAGAAGCGATTTGCCTTTAACAGTATTTTCTCCTCCTCCACTCACGTCACTTACTTCTGTCTTCTATTTTGATTTTATTTATATTGAGGATTTCTTTAAAACACTTTTTTTCCTTTTATTTTCATCTTTTACTTTACTTTGTTTTTTTCTTTTCTTTTCTTTTCTTTTCCTGTTTTTTTTTTGTAATCGTAATAAACAGAAGCGCCAATTTCAAAGTGAAGATTACGAAGAAGGAACGTATATTTCTTTTCGTTTTGTTTTTGTTTTGTTTTTGTTTTTTCGTTTGTTTTTTTGTTTTTTTTATTGTTTTGTTTTTCTTCCTTTAACTTATTTTTTCATTTCATTGATTCTTTATTCTTGCGATTTTGATTTGATTGATTTTAACGGCCTATCAACTCGTCAGTGGCTATTTTATGCCTAGTGATTAGGGAATCTCATTCATAGTAGCATTTCTCTCTGTGTGTGTATGTGTGTGTGTAGTTGATTCTTCAAAATTTTTTGGTGGGAGGAGTAGGTTCTTTTTTTCTGCTTACGGTCCTATTGAATACGAAACATTTTGTTAAATTTATTTGACAGATAAGTGGTATCCTAACTCCAATTACTGCTCCAGCAATGAAAGTGTGATGACTTTTCTTTAGACTCTGAGTGATAGCAAATTTCCTCGAGACCCAGGACTATACAAAATATCCAAGCTGATTTTAGTAGTGCTTTGATAGTTTCGATTCTTTTTCTGATATCCTTTTCGCCCAAGTCTTTTTTTTTTTCCCAGGTCTTTGAGGATCGTTCCAAGGTCATTAACTGCAACTGGTATCACCACCATTTACACGTTCTCCAATTTTTTTTTTTTTTTTTTTAGCTCTCTGGTAAACTCAGGGTATTAATCCAGCTTCTCACGTTCTTTTGTTTTTATTCTATAGTGTGCCTAAGACGGAAAAGTCCACTAGATGACCAGTTCTTTTTCCCCAGTATATATATATATATATATATATATATATATATATATATATATATATATATATATATATTCTTCAAGACAAAAAAACAAAGACCGGTTATTTTAGGATTATAAATTTATTTCCATCCTGTTTTGTGTTTCTGATGTAAACCAAAAACACGAAGAAAAATATAACATGACTTCTTCATTTTATCCATAAGATCTGAAGAAGGCCTGTTATATTTTTCTTCGTGTTTTTGGTTTATATCAGAAACACAAAACGGGATGGAAATAAATTTATAATCCTAAAATAACCGGTCTTTGGTTTTTTCTTTAAAGAAATATTGCTCTGTAATATTAATTACATTGAGCTCTCCACCAGGAAAATTTAAATGTTCAGCTTTTGAATGATTTTCTTGTCCTGAAGGAATTACTTCCAACTCTGGTTTAACTGGACCGAATAATACTATATATATATATATATAATTAGAGGAATTGATATTATATTTAATTAAATTACCATAACTAGAAAATGGTAGATTTGGCATCGCTTAAGTGTGGCATGAAATGGTGGCCCATTGGTAGAAGTTCGGTTTCACATAGCACTAATACCCTTGGGAAAGGTATGAATCCAATTATTCTCCCTCCAGCTATGGGTAAATAGTAGGGCAGACTAGGTTCTTCAGCCTTGGTTAGACAACTAGTCTAGGAGAAGGAAAACTCTGATTTAAAACCTGTTAAACTCCGCTTAAAAATTGACCTTATGTCATATCCTGCCCGAGCGGAGGGGTTGGTATATAGGATAAATATATATGCATAGGATATATATATGTAAAATGGGATCTGGTCGTCCGTTTGTGTTTCAAAGTCCCAGAGAATTTTATGCACTTCATTTTCAAGGACAGATTCTGTTTTGTGAATAAACTATTTATCAGGTGCCGAAATTTTAATTTCTTGCATAATTCCCGGTGGAATACCTTTCCCTCTTATTCATGTATATTCTTGTATTCTTTTTCTACAGCATTCGTTTATTATGAGATTATTTTATTGGGAGGTATCTTGACTGGGGAATCATCGTAAGCGAGTTCGAACTCCATTTGCGTTAAGGCATTTACTTTCGAACAAATACCCTTAGGAAAGCTATGAACCCCCTAATCCTCCTAGCTATGGGCTAAATAGTATCACTACTGTCTTTCTAAAAGGATGGATTTGGCATTGGATAACCCAAGAAGGTTGATGTGACATTAAACAACAAACAAATTTTATTCCTTGCGATTTTTTTACACCAGCTTAAACTGGTGGTCCTTTAGAGAAGTCTAAATGACAACAAGTCTTCCCAGGTTTCCTGGATTCTTCTCAATATTCTAGCCGATCTAAACAATGCTGAGGTCAATTCGGTTTCGATTCTTCCTCTGATTTCCAATTCCTTCAGTTTTTCTTCCAAGACTTTTTCAAAGCCTTTAGAAACCGTTTCAAAAACACTAATTACGATTGATATCAACATCAGCCTCATGTTCCACAGTTTTTGTTTTTTTTTTATTTGTGTTCTCTGGCAAGGTCCAAGTATTTGTCTATCTTTTCGTTTTTTTACATTTTCCCTCAGTGGTCCGCTGGAATGGCAAAGTCCACAAAACGAAAAGTTCTTTTTCTCCTGTTAGCACTAAGTCTGGTCTTAGGTGACCCATTTGTATCTCATAATCCCAGAGAAATGTTGCGTCTTCTTCTCTCAAACGGATTCTGATTTGTGCATATACCATTTGGTAGTAAAATCAAATTTCAATTTCTTGCACAATTCCCAATGGATCATCGTTCCTGCTCCGTCATACCTACTCTTGAACTCCTTTTGTGCTAGTTTTCTCCATTCGCTTAGGAAATCAACCGTTTCATTTCTGTCTCCACATTGTTCCTTTTAGCGTTGTTTTTTGCTGCTATTAAAAGAGATCCGGTTTCTCTCTTGAGGTTTCAGTAGTAGTATTAGGAGTAGTTGCATTTTCAAGATATCTTCTTTCTTCTGCGAATATTTCTATCTTTGTATGTGATTACCAGTTCGAGAAAGTGACTATGTCTGTACCTAAAGTAGATAGTTGGCAGTTAAAACATTTCATTCTTTCTTTACAAAATTTCAATCCAGCTAAACCATTGAAATATGCAGGTAATATCCATAACCTATAAACTTCACTATATACAACGAAACTCACCTGATAAATGTTGACTTGAAACTGAGAGTCGTAAGTTAGTTTCATGTCTATTTCGCAGTGGACTGTGGGTGATGTGATGTAAAGGATGTGGATTTGTATTCCAGTGGATTATGGTGGAATACGCTTGTACGACACTATTGCCATTCTCTGGATCTACTCAGATAAAGCTCAGTGACAAGCATAACAAGATAGATGGTGACAATACAAACTGCAGGTTTTATTTCTGATCTTCTCTTTGAATTTTTCCTTCAAAGGATACCTACAAATCAACAGCAGTTTGATGTGGAAGCTTTCGGAGTTAACTTCTAGAAGGGTTGCCTTCACTCTGGCCTGGTCATTAGATTAGACTGGAACCCTGTCTTGCATGGGGGTTGAGCTCTCTGGCGAAGGAATTGCCGGCCGCCGCTAGCGTAATGCAAAGCTTTTCGAAAGAATTGAGCACTCTGGTAGCCGATAGGGCATAAAAAAATGTAAACAAAGGCTGCTGCTGCTGTTTCTAAAAATAAAAATACCTTAAAATTCCCTTTGCCAACGTGGTCCGCTTGGTGGACGAGTGGTCTTTAACACAGTCTAACGTAAAGTTGGACGGGTTTTGATCCCGGCTTCGAGCGTCCTGCGTGTCTAGCCACATTGAAGAGTTCTGATAGAACGAAACAGTATGTCTGTGGATGACTATATATATATATTAGAGTATATGAATATGTATAATAGAGTATAGATATATATATAATAGAGTATATATATATATATATATATGTATAATAGAGCAAAGATATATATATTTATAATATATATATATATATATATATTAGAGTATATATATATATATATATTATAAATATATATATATAATAGAGTATATATACATATATGTATATATCATAGAGTATATATATATCGTATATATTTGCAAACAGGCTTTGGCATTAAATAGCCGATAGAGGTTGATATACCATTAAACCCAACCAACCAACATATATATATGCATATAATAGAGTATATATATATATAGATATATACATCGGATAAATATATTTTTAAGTAAAATATATGTATATATATATATATATATATATATATTGTCATACACAGACGGATTCTTTCGTTGTATTACACCCCTTCAGTGTGGCAAGACACGTTGGAAGTTTCTAGCTAGGATCGAAACCCGCCAAACATTACGTTTGACAACTCACCGCTCAACTCTTTCTGCGACTTACGTTAGCTGGGGAATTTAGCGTATTTTGCATTTAACTTTTGTTTGTCAACATTTTACGCCATCGGTTATCAGAGTGCTCGATTCGTTGGTAGAGCTTCGCATTACGCGAGTGGCAGTTGTTAATTCCTTCGCCAAAGTACTCATCCTCCAGGATATATATATATATATATATATATATATATATGTATATAAGAATGTATATTATCCTATTTACCCAACCCCTCCGCTCGGGCAGGATATGACACAAGGTCAATTTTTAAGCGGAGTTTAACAGGTTTCAATTCAGAGTTTTCCTTCTCCTAGACTAGTTGCCTAACCAAGGCTGAAGAACCTAGTCTGTTCTACTATTTACCCATAGCTGGAGGGAGATTAATTGGATTCATACCTTTCCCAAGGGTATTAGTGCTATGTGAAATGCAATCAGTCTCGTCCAGTATTTGAACTCGTGTCGCCGTGTTCATTTCCTACGACGATAACAATTACAAATATATATATATATATATATATGGGATATATATAGAATGTTATATATCTATCAATATATATATATATATAGAATGTATATATATGCATATATATATGTATATATATAGGATTTAAACATCGGGCACATATATGTATATGTAGGATATATATTTACTTATTATTTACTTATATATTTACACTCAGCATTATAAGGGTAACGTGGAGCAATTCATAGAAAATAGTAGCTCCCTTACCTAAACTTCGCTGCGGTGAAAAGGGAGACTACGATCGCCAAAATTACTACTTCTACATCTATCTATCTATCTATCTATATATATATGTGTGTGTGTGTGTGTGTGTGTGTGATAAACAGTACGTGCTCTGACTAATGTTATCGAGGTTAATCATTAGATATAATAGATGCTTCCATCTCGTTATACATTTTTAACCTAACAAATTCAATCTTTAAGAATCGTTGTGGCATGGTAGCTAACGTTCTGGACTGCGATACCCTACTTAGTGAGTTCGATCTCTGGTCATGCAATCACTTTTACTTTCGGAGAATACGTAACACCCTTTTGAAAGGTACAAGCCACTATTCCCCCACATTTCTGGTAGAATAACGGGACTGTCAAATGTTGGGACCTTTATAAATTCTTATAAGATAGTAAGAGACATAATTACAGTTTCACATTGTTTGTACTTTTCAGTCACAAAAAAATTGTTGACAGACCTCTATTCATGCCTGAAACACTCAGTTTGATTTACTGCCATTTTAAATTGCCTCAAACGAAATATATTAACTAATTCAAAGCAATGCAGAGTGTACGTTTGTAGAAACATTTTCTGAAAAAAAATCCCATCCTATAAGAAAAAACTCAGATATTCCACTAACAGTTACTTAATTTTTGTTTATATTTTAGTATTTGAGAATAAAGAATAACAGCCAAGGTTAAAACAATAGTTGGAATTAATGATTTTATCAGACTGTTCCGAAAATACTGTTCGATTTTAGAAGTTATTCCAGAATTAACGACTTTAAACTGTATTTTAATCATTCAAAATCTGACACTTGAACGTCTCTGAATTTCTGCCATCGATTAACAAGGTTATAAATTATACCTGTATAATAAAACCATAAAGGTTTGCATATTAAGAAATCTTTAAAAGCAGTTTCTACATCTCCTTTGGAACGGAATGTCTTCTATCGTAAAAAAAATGTCTTGATGTCGATGGATGAGAAATCAGGAGAATATAATGGACGTGGCAAAGTCTCATATCTCAAGTCAGTGAGCTTCTGCGGTGACATCCTGTCCACATGTGGCTGAGCATTGTCATCTTGGCTACATGTGGCCGAGCATTGTCATGAGACAAAATTATGACTAAGATTGAAAAGTAAACACATCACTTCTTTTTTTCCTGTTCCTAATTAGAGATATACAACCTTCAAAATCAAATTCTAAAAGAAGTAATTAAAAATTAACAAAAAGACACTTTAACTATTAGGAATTGGATTTTTTTAAACATAACTTCTATTAGAATAATATGCTGAAACAGAATTTAAACAGTTTATACTAAATTCGGACAACCAAATATAATAACAATTATGATATATATATATATATATATATACATATATATATATATATATATATACTGGCACTATTTACAGAATTACATTTAAAAGCAAGCGCCATAATCTCCAACAGCAAAGACGTCCTTACACAGTAGTAATTTGCTAAAACAAAAGTTACATCACTTTTGTAACAGATTCTCCCCTGATGATGGCCCAAAGTCGGGCAGAAAGTACTAGGGATACATACAACTATGGACAATACCTAAATCAATTCCCCCCGAATACGATAAAAGTAATACGGGAATTCGAACGGATCCAAAAGAGAATATGTAGGCATAAAATGTCTATTATGTTTAATGAAATTTGCATGAACGAAGAAATGCTGCCTAAATATACATATATATATATATATATGTATATATATATATATATATATATATATATAAGTACACCCCTACCGATTATTTTATAAAAATTTCATTTTTCTTCTAAACCAAAGGTACCAGGATTTCATCTTTTCTAATGGAACAGTTTACTATAAAAACGGACATTATGATATCTGAAGATCAGATTGAAACGTTCTTTCAAGTTTTGTGTTGATGTTGATTTTGTTTGTCTATTTTTGTGGGGTTGCTTTTTTGTTTTTTGCTTTTTTAATAAAATCACAAAATCGAAGTAAATAGGAAAGAAGGTGTTATGTCTGGTTATTAGGGGTCAATAAATAAGTAACTCAACGCGGAGATATGAGTGCCACACAAATGTATCTAAAAGTCTCTGAGGAGGGTTCTCCTTGGTTCAACGTACACGAAGACAGGCAAGGTGCTTACTACAGCTGCTGCTCTCCAGCTTAGTTCATGATTAATATTCTCTTCGGGTAAGTCCATTATTCTGGTCATAGGTGAGTTACCTACAACAGAAGGTTGTTTTGAAATAATCCCGGAAGCAACAACCAACAAAACAGCATTGTGTACGGCCACTTACCTCCCATCTTTGTAGCCATCCAAGCAAGACGTACGGGGCACTGCTGGAGAAGTAAGGACAAACTCATAAGCGATGTTCTTATATGAACTCCAAGACTAGAATAAGCCTGTGTCAGCCAACCTATAAGGACATACAGCTCTATGAGGACACTGGATGCAATCTAGAAGACCTGCCCAGAGATATGGATGGTAGAGATGGATGGTGAGAGAGGGATATAGAGTCAGGGAACTCTGCGCCATGAGCACGTTTGGCTGCTGCTGCTGCTGCTGATGATGATGATGATGATGATTGTTCCGCAAACGCTTCGATCGAATTACACGTTTTCACTGTGTTCTTGTCGACCATTGAATCCCCTTCCCTCATCACGTAGTTGCTATACTTGACGTCCCCCATACACAACACGTCGGATAGAAGACTCTGCCATTCTCAGCCGGTCAGCGGTGGTAGTTGCTATACTTGACGTCCCCCATACACAACACGTCGGATAGAAGACTCTGCCATTCTCAGCCGGTCAGCGGTGGCCGTCATAGACTTGCTGAGTTCGTGGCTGTTGATAACCTGTGTCAGCCGTATGAATTTGATCGTTCTCATGACGTCTGACCGCTTTGAGAATGTTTCTTTCTTTTGACTAAAGATGATACTTTTCAACCAGAGGCCTCGAGCTCTCATCTTGAACGCAGACAACCTAACCACTTTCAAAACGTTAACTATTTCTTTGTTGCAGTTGTAGGCTAGTGAAACATACACGAAGTACCTTTTTATCGCCCAAGTCAGATTGAAAGCTGTCATGTAAGTATTCCCAATATGTCTGAAGGAAAAACAAGAATATTAAAATTTGGTTTCTTTGTTGCTTGTTTGGTTTTATGCCATGTCAACCCTTATGGTTTCGAATTAAATGCAGTACAAAAAGTAACGTGACACTCATTTTAAACAGATAAATACTTCATATTTAGATTCAATATCAATCTTTAAAAAGCGAATGTACAAAAAAAAAAAAGGATCCATTGTAAATCCTTTGAAACATTAACAGAACTAGGGGAGTACCAGTGATGTAGTGGCTAACGTCCTGAACTATATCAATGTAAGCGAGTTCAAACTCTAGTCAAGTTATCTTGTTCACTTTCGGAACTAAGCGGCTGAAGAAGAAGCTAGACGGCAATTACACAAGAATGTTGCGAGCAATATTGAACAAGTCCTGGCGGCAACACCCCACAAGGCACCAACTATACGGCCACCTGCCTCCCATCACGAAAACTATACAAGTTAGACGAACCAGACACGCAGGACACTGCTTGAGAAGCAAGGACGAACTCATCAGTCATGTACTCCTATGGACCACCGTATATGCCCACGCAAAAGCAGGACGACCAGCTCGAACATACATACAGCAGCTATGTGAGGATACGGGATGTAGCCCTGAAGACCTGCCATGAAAGAAAGGGAGACGTGGCGAGAGAGGATCAGGGATATCCGTACTGGCGGCACGACATGATGATCATGATGATGATTCCTTAAATCATTTTTCTTTTTCTTTTGTGTCATATGTTTTTTATATCGATCACATTTATTGTTCTAAATCAAGCCGCAAAATTTCGGAAAACGAATTTATTATAGAAAGGGAACATTATCAATTGGTGTTACACCCATCATTTTTAAAGGAGGATGTCGCTGTGGCATAAAGATGAACTATAAAGTCGTAGGAAGCAAGTTCGAGCTCTAGTCGCACTATTATGTTCACTTTCGGACTTATATCCTTGGGAAAGGCACGTATCTTCTAATTCCCTAGCTATGGGTTAAATACTTCCACTGATGTTCCTCTACATGGATGTCTTTGGCTTTAAATAACCCGTGAAGCTTGACATACCATTAAACATAGAAACCAAACCACCAAACAGATTTACATGTCTCTATGTCAGAGTGTTTCATCACATTAAAAAAAAAATTGCTTTTGGTATTGCCGTGATATCAATAGCAGATATGATGTCATTGTATAAACTCTTCAACTTCACCTTGTATGTCCTTATATATATATATATATATATATATATATATATATATATATTAACTAAATTATAATTAAGATCTCACTTTCTTTCTATAAGTTTAATGTCTTGTAAAGAATAGAAGATACAATCTTCAGATGAAACTTTGTTTCCAAAATAAATGATTGATTAATTATAACGTCATGTTAACTTGTCTGGGGTATTTTATGCCTTGAGATTATGGAATTCCATTCATAGAAAAACCGTGTTTACATGTTTTGTGGATGTTTCAAAATAAGTGAAAGATTAATTTTAATGGCATATCCATTTGTCAAGGGTATTTTATGCCGAGAACTTAAGGAATTTCATTCATAGTAAATTCTTGTTTACATGTTTTATAGATGTTTCTTAAAATATTTCTTTTGCACACAGTTCAATCGAATACAAATAGTTTTTAAACAAATGTATTTGACCCATTGATGTAACCCTAACAGATACTACTACTTCTACTACAACTACTATAGGTCAAAGTAGACCCTGGATGATTCGCAATGTAAGAGTTTTCCACAGTTTTCAGATGTCTAGAACTGGAGCCATCAGATGTAATTTAATGTCATACCCTTCTGGTGGAGAGGCGTCTTCATTAGGGAAGTTTCATCTAATTATGGCATCTTCTATTCTATCCAAGATATATGAAACCTATGAAACAATCGTAAGAAAGTGAGATCTTCATTACTTTTAGTTTTTATACTGGTCAGCTGGTCAGCCAGTGAGCACTCTTTGATTGATCAAATGCTTTTTAAATGATTTTTAATTCACATTTATTTGTTATATTTAAGTAGCAGATAAATGTGTAACTTGAATGACTTGTTTTTATTTTGCCACCAAAATCTAGTGGATCAGTTTTATCCACTGCCTGGACAATAGAAACCCGGGATTCAAAGCCGACATACCCAATATATTTCACTGCTATTCCAACTGTCGAAATCAAGTGGGTATGGTACCAACTATCCCCTAACAACAGAGTATAATTCCAGTACTCAAAGAGAACAGACCTAATATATGTTACTACTATTCCAACAACTGAACCAAAATATCAGTTTCGAATTTAACAAACGATAACAAAAGAATTCTAGACTGACACACATGAGAGTAACTTTTTTTAAATACTAAAAACATTTACTTGAATGCACACAGTAAATATATAAGATTAATACCCACTCGAAAACATATTAGTAAATTATTGCTTATCGCCAAAAATATATAAATACATTAGAAGACAACGTCTGTTCAACACAACCACATTTTTTTTATTTTATCGTTTGTATGTTTTATTTTTATTTTATAATTCATTAACTTTTCATCATAATTATCTGGAAGAACTTCTGCTACAATATAAAGCTACATTTTGCTATTGTAATTCGTAACGCTAAATTGCTATACCCTCGTAATAGAATCCTAAAAGATACTACGGTTTCCGCTTCAATTTGACTAGGGGGACCAGGAGTGACAAATCGGTCAGCCACTAAGTGCCGAACAGGATTATTGCCGATAAATATTTCTACTTATTACAAATATCCCTGATTAATCCAAATAGCATGCAGTAATATAGTTTTAGGTGTACCTCTCCAATGGAAATAATTTTTAAATCAATTAAAGTCTTTTAAATTTTTTAATCAATTCTTTGATTTCAAGTTAATAATAATAATAATAATCAACAACAACAAAAAAAGAAAATTTGTAAAATTGTCGACTTTGCTGTCCCAGCGGACCACAGAATAAATCGGAAGGAAAGTGAAAAGAAAGATAAGTACCTCGACCTTGCTAGAGAATTGAAAAAGCTGTGGAACATGAAAGTAACGATTGTGCCAATTGTGATCGGTGCACAATAACTAAATGATTATTAAAAGGCATGGAAGACTTGGAAATTGGCGGACGGACAGCATGGCTAAGAACGGCCAGAATACTGAGACGAGTCCTGAAGACTTGGGGAGACTTGCTGTCACTCAAACTCCAGTGAAAAACCATCAGTTAACACGGATGTGAAAAACTCTAAAGGAGTAAATAATAATCCTCCATAAATAATTTTAATTTCAAGTTGGAAAAATTATTTGCACAGTTATATTCAAACATTCCCATCTAATAATAATTCTCAAATAGATCTACTTGATCCATGATTGGGACCCTAACAGGTACCACCACACTGGACCAAAAGATTAACGAAGACCTGGCAGCACGCTTCCCAGAATTCCAGAATTGAGATCTCATTACTAAATTCAGTTTAGTGTCACACCCAGAGCTGTAAAATTTGGCACATGCCGCGTAATATCACGTAAGATCTCCTTTCATTTACAGCCTTTTAAAGGTGAGTCTTCAGATGCCTGGCACACATTTCATGTATCCAGTCACCAAGATTAGGATGACAGTTTGAATAAATCAATGCATGATAAAAAGTAGCATGCCCGTGGTGTAATTGTTATCGTCCTAGGAAATAAACACGGCGACACGAGTTCAAATCCTGGACGAGACTGATTGCATTTCACATTGCACTAATACCCTTGGGAAAGGTATGAATCCAATTATTCTCCCTCCAGCTATCGATAAATACTAGGACAGACTAGGTTCTTCAGCCTTGGTTAGGCAACTAGTCTAGGAGAAGGAAAACCCTGAATTGAAACCTGTTAAACTCCGCTTAAAAATTGACCTTGTGTCATATCCTGCCCGAGTGGAGGGGTTGGTAAATAGGATAAAAAGTAGCATATAAAAAATTAGACGGTAAAAATTCTTAATTGTTTTGTATTTGTGTAGTTTTCATAATAAGCTTAAAATTAATTCGCAAGTCTCCTCAGTTCCCCAGGACTCTTCTCAGTATTCTAGCCGATCTTGACAATGCTCAGATTTGGATGGTTTCGATTCTTCTGATTTCCAATCACTCATTTTTCCAAGCCTTTGGGGGTTGATCCAAGTTCACCAATTACAAATGGTATCACCGTCACTTTCAAGTTCCTTTTTTTTATTTCTCTAGTTTGGTGATGGTATTTATCTCTCTTTTCGCTTTCCTTTAATTCTACTCTGTGGTCTGCCAGGACGGTGAAGTAAGTAAAGTTGGCGACCGAAGTCGAAGGTGACCCGAAGGCTCCCTTTTCAATAGCTACTACACCGAGATGTAGGGGAGGGCGCTACTCTATTCCCTGGATTGCTCCACTTTATCCTTGATCCTTACCTTATAATGCTGTGTTAAGCTATGCAGCATCCAGTACCATTTTTTGAGTCTTTGGTATGACTCTAGCAGAGATCGAACCCCAGTCTCCCGGACCAGTGGCGAACACGAGTTTTCGGATCGCCCTCGACTACAGTCGCCAACTTTACTTCACAAAACGGTAAAGTTCAATATTATGTAGGTTCTCTTTTTTGTGGGCTTTTAATCTGGTCGTCTGGCTGAGATTAGAGGATTTGTTTGTATCTCAAAACCCTAGAGAATTATTATTATTATTATTATTATTATTATTATTAGTTAATTTTCCGTTTTATTTTCGGTTTCCTATAATCCTTCACCGGGTCTTTGCCCAAGATCTAGCTTGAGGGAAGGTACTGTTTATACGCATTCTATGTATTTGGTTTTTGCTGCCCCTTTTGGGTGATTTTTTTCAGTCACATTGATAGTACTCTACTAAGGAGATAAGCATTTCCGCAAAGTGCAACGTTTTGTATTTTACGATGGCTAGTGCCACCAGTTATCTTGTTAATGTGTTCATTTCTTCTTTTCTTGATCATATCCAGGGATCATACTATTACTGGCATGGTATTATTATTATTATTATTGTCGGTGAAGTGAAGTCCGAGTGACAGCAAATATCCCCACCTCTCCAGAAAATTCGCTGTATCATAGCCGATCTCATTAGTGCTGTGGTCTAATTTATTCCACTGATGTCTACTTCTACCATTTTCTTTTCAAGATTCTTCCGGGGTATTCCAAAAGCTTAAGATATTAATGGTATCATTGCCACTTTCAGGTTTCATGAAGTCTTCGGTTCTCTAGAAAGGTCTAAGTTGTTGTCTAATTTTTTTATTCTTTTAGTTTTCACTCTGTGATCTGCTGGAATTGCTACTTATAATTATTTACTCCTTGAGAGTTTTTAACATCAGTGTTAACTGGTGGTCTTTCACTGAAGTTTGAGTGGCAGCAACTCTCTTCAAGTCTCAAGGACACGTCTCAGTATTTTGGCCGATCTCATTAGTGTAGTAGTTTGGATGGTCTCCACGCGTCCTTTTATTTCTAAGTCCTCCAGTCCTTTTTTTAATCCTCCAGCGTACCAAGAACACCAATCAAATAAATAAATATCACTTTCATGTTCCACAGTTTTTTTCAATTCCATCGCAAATTCGAGGCACTTATTTTTCTTTTCACCTTCTTTCAATTTTACTCTGTTGTTAGCGGGGACAGGGAAGTCCAAAATTTTGCAACATCTCTTGTTTTGTTGATTATTACAAGGTCTGGTCGTCTAACCAAGATTGGGTGATCCGTTTGCATGTTTTGTATTTTAGTCCTGGCGAGTTTTTCACACCAGTTTAAATAGCGGTCTTTCCCTGGAGTCTGAGTAACAGCAAATCTCCAGGAGTCTTCTCTGTATTCTGGTAGATCATAACAATGTTGTAGTCTGTATGGTCTCTTTCACCGCATAACTTATACTTGCTTTTCAGTTATTCAACCCCTGGGTGAGGTATAGCCACCATATACTACCCAGGAAAAATGACAAATCCAAATCTAAATCAATTGGAAACATAGACAACAGGTTTGGGTGTCATGATCGCCAGGTGCTCCCTTAATAGCTAAAATGGGATACGCGATCAGCTTCCCGTGAATATTGTTTGTTATTATTTGAGGCACACAACGACCAAAATAACACCGAATCTGAGAAACATGAAATGAAAAAATGGATTGGAGAAGATAATCGATTATTTCTTTTTAAGTAACTTTTCATAAAGAAACGGATGATAAAGATCTGGAAAGAATCCACTAAGTTTAATACAAATCAAAGACTTGCTGATCAAATCAGCTTGATTTTAAAGAAAGGCTGGTAGTCTGACCAAGGAATACTAGAAATACGTGAACAGGTAATTCATGAAGAACATTATCAAAGAGAGCTCCTTTAACAAATCAAAACGACATATTAAACCCCAAATAATCACTGAACCCAGTGATAAAATTCTCCAAAGAAATCTGAATAGAAATACAAAACCTGGATGGCAAATGAGACTAGAAGTGTAATATAATGGCGGAGGGATTTCGTTTTATATATCTTGCCTTTTGGTTTAGTTAGGCTGAGAACCTTTCGCTAAGTGCATGGGTTAGTTAGGTACAATATTAACACAGGTGTTCACGCGCACGCGGAGAGGATGTGTCATTCAGAGATGTCAAAATAAAAATCCCAGATTTGAATTGGGACCAGGGTATTTGGGTGACGTCACGCACCGGAAGCGTGGACTGAGATTTGAGAAAAAGCAGTTAGTTGAGTTCCCGCCTCGGAAGGAGAAGGTTGACTTTCAGAGCTGGGCGAGGCCAGACGATTTTGTGCGCTACGGGCGCCGCGCGTTGGTTGGGTTGAGAGCTGACGATGTAAAAGTAGTCAGCATAGAAAGATTGCGTCTCTCTCTCCTCATGTCGAAAAACCTTGAAACTCAAAGGTAATAAAAAGTTTCGTACCTGAACCAATTTCGTAAAGTTTCGTGTTTTTAGATTCCCTATGTCTATTTCACATATCCGTGTATCAAGGGTATGTTACAGAAGGTCAAATAAAGAAACTGGGACCACAAGCGAAACTTTTTAGGGAGGTGAAACACACGGAAACCCAACAGAAAGAAAAGATCCCAAAAAGACAACCGTTGACAGGTCTGGCAACACAACTAGAAGAAATAAATCAAAAGATATTAGCGAAGGAAGGAAGACTCTAAAGATAGCGGGACATGGTCAAACAAAACAAACAAAACAAGAAATTCCAAAATAACGAAAGAAATTTTTACCAACGAGTTGGTGGAGAGTGCACAAAGACAAATCAGCAACAGGAGGCAAAAGAAATTTAACAATTTAGGAGTAAGTATGGCAAATGAAAGAACACAATAGAAATTCTGAATGAATAACTAGAAAAAAAAAAATTGAACGTCCAGCCGTTTAGATGTCCATGAAGCATTAGACATGCAGCTTCATTGGCTGGAACAATTTTATTAGGTAGATTTTAAGTAAACATTTAATTTCTTGATAAGTTTTAATGACCCCTTTTTTGCTGTAGATGATTGTTTTCCGCCTCGTCTTGCTCTCCTTGAAGATGTGTTGATCAATGTATAGTAGCTCTCCTGTACATCTGGTTCCCTTGCGGCATCCTTTCTGTTTTTCGGGAAAGAGTCCGTGGCTTGAAGAAGGCCCTGAGGAAAACATACATCGGGACTCACTAAGAGCAACACCTGTTGTATATTGACCAACGATCCGGCCGGGCTGTCAAAATAGGAAATGCACTTGTGTAAATAACAGGTGCATCCGCTCAAGGAATATCAGAATATAACCTTGACTGTGGATGAGTTGAAAGAGTGCGATTGTGACGTCCACAAGAAGAAGGTGGTCGTTGAACTATTATATAACGCAGTGCACAGGAAATTCAATCAGTTTGGAGACCAGACCAGTTGGAGACAAGATGCGGTAGAGAAAGCCAGCAGAGGGGGCCCTCAGGCCCCCGATTGAGAGTTTGGAGATCAGGCGAGTTAAAGATAAGATGCAGTAGAGGAAACCAGCACCCAGAGAGGCTGGGCCCCCAGTCCCCCGGTTGAGCAGCCCAGGAGAACGGGGAAGAAACGCTGATGGCCATAAGAGTGGGGGTCAATATGTTGCAGTTCTGTTCGGTCTCCAACTCCCTTCCACACACAACCCTTTCAAATAAAGTGAGAGGTATATTTTTCTAAGAACTGTGTCGCTCGTCTTTATTGCGTCGTCGTTATGATTCTTTATGCTTGCATCTGCATATGAGTATACAACACACCTAAGAAAATACCAAATTGGAAAACGCTAGGGCATGATGGCATACATGGAATCCGGTTTAAAGAATCCATGACAGACCGGTTCTATAACTGAGTAAATGCCTACAGGAACCAAGCAAACTCGAAAGAGAAAGCAAGCCTGACCCAGAATGGCCCCCAAAAAGGGATTATCCCCTAATAACCACTGACCGATAACGTGTTTACCTATGATGTAGAAAATCCTAACCACATAGAGGAGAGAGGAAATTTTGTATGCCACGATTTCCAGAAGAACAAAAGGATGCTACAGGGGAACAAAAGGAAAAAGTGACCTACTATATATAGACCAGCACATACACCATGAAACCAAATCGAGCTGAAAAAAGTAGCCATGACATAAACTGACAACAAGAAAACTGACAACAAGAAAACCTATGATAAGGTCCCGCAAACGAATAATAAAGTGTCTGAAAATGTAGAGAATATCCGACAAAATCATGATCTTCATCAAGAATGCTATGGAAAGCTGAAGGTTAGAATTGATAACGAGAGGTTAAATCCCATCAGAGGTAAAAATTCAAAGACACATCTACTGGAGAGACTCGCACTCGCTCCTGCTATTCGTTATAGTAATGATGCTTTTCAACCACATACTTAGGAAATGAACGGGATGGGGTCTACAAATTTTCCTAATTACAAGAAAAGATTAATCACTTAATGGATGACATAAAGGTATTTTCAAAAAATGGAAACCCTAATTTAACAATAAGAATATTTGGCCAGGATGTAAGAATTGAAATTGGCATTGAAAAATGTGCCATCTTCATAACGAAAAATGAAAAAAAAAAAAAAAACAGAATCAGCGGAAGGAATCGAACTATTAAATCGAGGATGCATTAGGACTCTTGAAGAGACAGAAAACTACAAGTACTTAGGAATCTTGAAAGCAGACACCATCAAACAAGCAGAGATGAAGGAAAAAATAAAAAAATAAATGAAATAAAAAGAGTACCTCAGAAGAACAAAAAAGATTTTCGAAATCACACTCGGCAAGAGAACTCTAATCGAAGGAATAAACACCTGGATAATCCCCCGTGTAAAATACTCAGAACCATTCTTAAAGTGGACTAGGGAGGAACTCAGATGAATGAACCAAAAGACAAGAGAATTGATGACTATACGCAAGGCCTTACATCTGAGAAAAGACATAGACTATATGTGACAAGAAAAGAAGAAGGAAGAGGAGTTGTCACCACTGTGGATTGCGTTGATGACTATACACAAGGCCTAACATCTAAGAAAAGACATATACAATATTTGAGAAGAAAAGAAGGAGGAAGAGGAGTTGTCACCACTGATGATTGCGTTGATGTATCAATTGGACTATATTAAGATTAACTGTACGACTCATTGGGTAGAGTGTTTGCCAATGGCCCGGTACACCAGAGTTCAATCCCAGGTCGAGTCATACCAAAGACTTTAAAAAATGGTACTTGATACTTCCTTGCTTAACTCTCAGTATTATAAGGTACTATCAAGAGTAAAGTGGAGAAATCTGGGGGAAGGAAGCGCCCTCCCCTTCACTTCGTTGTAGTAACTATTGAAAAGGGAGCCTTCGAGACAACCCCTACTACGGTCGCTAACTTTACTTACTTATAGCGGCCAATTGCAACTGTGCCAACAAAAGTATTGATAGAAAACATAAAAAAGTCAAGGAGGTAGAAACGGGAAGAAGAACAACAGTATGGATATTTCTAACGACGAATTGGCGAGATTCCACACGGGAAGACGTGGATATAGCTACAGAGGACAATCTCAAGAGAGAAACTGAATCTCTGGCAATAACAGCACAAAACAACGCCATAAGGAGCAATTATATTAACGCCAGAATCGATAATACGCGACAGAAACTCTTGTGTAGTGTTTTGCGGAGAAAGAGATCAAATAATTAATCGCAAAGTAAGAGAATGCAGAACTATAGCTCAAACAGAGTACAAGACCTGGCGCGTCTGGCCGGGGAAAGATGATCCATTGGGAATTGTACAAAAGATTGAAATTTGACCATACTACCAAATGGTATGCTCACAAACTAGAATACTCTTTGAAAATGAGACATATAAAATTCTATGGGATTTGGAGATCCAAAGAGATCAGTTAAAATCACACGGGAGACCAGACCAAAAAATTAAAAATAAAGGAGAGAGAGAGAGAGAGAGAGAGAGAATTTGTCGTCTTGTGGACTTATCCGTTTCATTGGACCACAGAGGGAAAATAAAAGAAAGCAAAATAATAGTGAAATATTTTGTCCTTGCCAGAGAACTATAAAACAGTGTCATCTACGGGTGCCGGTGATACCAGTTGTAATTGGCGCACTTGGAACGGTCTCCAAAGTATTGGAAGGAGGATCGGAACAGTTGGAAATCAGAGGAAGACTTGAGACCATTCAGCCTACGGCATAATTAAGATGGGTAAAAATACTCAAAAGAGTACTGGAGACCCGAGAAAGCTTTCTGCCACTCAGAATTCAGCGTGAAAAATGTATCATCATGTGAATTTCGCTGAACTAGTAGATCACAAAGTGAAAGTGAAAGTGAAAGAAGACGAAAAAAGAATTTGCCATCAAGTGGATTTTGCAATTCCGGCAGAGTAACCAGTATAATGATAGACAAGACTTAATCTCCGGCTGAACCTTTTAGCAGTTCTCTGATTGGTTGATTCAGTCGTGAGACCGAATCAGTTTGGTAGAATTAATTAAGAGTAGTTCAAGGCGCCGTAACAAACGGACGCCTAAAATGGCAAGATCTCCAGTCGTACGGTCGACTCGAGAAATTGGGTCAATAAACATGTCTAAAATCTAACAAAATCTTTGAGTCCATTTACAAGAAAAGAAGCAGATACGGAGACCAAGATAATCTCAAGACAACTCTAAAAAGTTCCCAGACAATACGGCCAAATAGATAAGTATGAAACATCAAGGTGTAAATCTTAGCGGTTCCCTATCAATCCCAACTCTCTTCACGCCACTATTTCGTACTTTTCGTAAAAAGAAAGAGATGATATTTTTATATATAAGCGTAATTCTCTTTCCTTCTTTTTGCCGGTAGAATATTAAGACGAGACCGGAAGACTTGTGAAGATTTGCAGTCACTTAGACTTCAGTAGAAAACCACCAGCTAACGTTGTGTGAAAAACAAACAATTGCCTAGCCGGCTTGGTCTGTAAAATACACCGACTGCCTATCTGCAGAGGGCTATCCTCCCCCAATGAGTGTCCTGGATATGACACTAAACAAACTGATAGTGAGGTTCCAGTGATGCTGGAGCTTTGGAGAATGCTGAGTACTCCCTCATTGCCATTGATCCCAGGTCCACTCTGGCCCGGAATGGTAACACCTGATAAAGGCCCTATCTATGGGTTAAATAGAACTAACTGCATACCTATGCTAAACTGAATTGTTTGAATTAGAACTGTTTGACTAAACTGAGTAGCTTGAAATAGAAATGTTTTTGACAATTAAACTGTGTACTTAGATTTAAACCTGATTTGTTTGAAATAGAACTGTTTTTGACATTGAAACTGTACTTACGCTAAACTGAATTGTTTTGACATTCAACTGTGTGTAAACAAAATCTGTATTTATACTAAACTGAATTAGCTGAATGAGAACTGTTTGAATAAACTGAATAGCTTTAAATAGAAATGTTTTTTACAATTAAACTGTTTACTCATGCTAAACTGAATTCTTTGAAATACAACTGACTATTTGCATAAAATGAATTTGGTATTAAATAACCTACAAATTTTGATATGCCATAAAATCCAAACAAACAAACAAAATGTAATAATAATAATAATAATAATAATTAGAAGAAGAAGAAGAAGAAGAAGAAGAAGAAGAAGAAGAAGAAGAAGAAGAACTGGAAACTCTCATACATGCAGTTAGAATATACAGTCAGGACATAGGAATGGAATTTGGCAGAGAAAAATGTGCCATGCTCGTCATGAAAAGTGGAAAACGACATATGACTGACGGAATGGAACTACCAAATCACGAAAGAATTAGGACGCTTGAAGAAAATGAAACCTACAAATACTTGGGCATCTTGGAGGCTGACACCATCAAACAAGTGCAAATGAAAGACATGATCCGAAAAGAATATCTCAGGAGAACGCGAAAACTACTCGAGACAAAATTCTCCAGCAGAAACCTCATCAAAGGAATAAATACTTGGGCTGTGCCACTCGTCAGATACTCGGGACCCTTTCTCAATTGGACCCGAGAGGTACTTAAACAAATGGACCAAAGGACAAGAAAACTAATGACCATGCATAAGGCATTACACCCCAGAGACGACGTTGACAGATTATACGTATCTAGAAAACAGGGAGGAAGAGGACTTGCCAGCATCAAAGACACCGTTGACGCATCCATACAACGGCTCGAAGACTACATAGAAAAACACGAACGAGGACTAATTACAACCACCAGAGTCGATACGGACAACACGATAAACAAAAGAATGACAACAACTAGGAAACAAAAATGGGAAGGAAAACAACTCTATGGCCGCTTTAAGCGTCTAATAAACAATATCTCACACCAGAAAACCTGGACCTGGCTAAGAAAAGGAAACCTTAAGAGAGAAACGGAATCCCTCCTAATAACAGCACAGGACAACGCCATAAGAACGAATCATATCAAAGCGAGAATAGATAAGACGCAACAAAGCAGTAAATGTAGGCTATGCGGTGTCAGAGACGAAACGATCAATCACATTATAAGCTAATGCAGCAAATTAGCACAGAAGGAGTACAAGGCGAGACACGACTGGGTCGGCAAGGTAATCCACTGGGAAATGTGCAGGAAATTTTAATTCGACCATACAAACAAATGGTATATGCACAACCCAGCGCCAGTCCTAGAAAATGACTCGCATAAACTCCTATGTGACTTTAACATACAAACGGATCACCTAATCCCGGCCAGAAGACCAGACCTCATAATAACCAACAAAAGAAAGAGAATCTGCAAGATTGTTGACTTTGCTGTCCCGGCGGACCACAGAATAAATCTGAAGGAAAGTGAAAAGAAGGATAAATACCTCGACCTTGCTAGAGAATTGAAAAAACTGTGGAACATGAAAGTAACGATTGTGCCACAGGCACAGTAACTAAAGGATTATTAAAGGGCCTGGAGGACTTGGATGTTGGCGGATGGGCAGAGACTATCCAAACGACAGCATTGCTGAGGACGGCCAGAATACTGAGACGAGTCCTGGAAACTTGAGAAGACTTGCTGTCACTCAAACTCCAGTGAAAAACCATCAGCTAACACTGATGTGAAAAACTCTAGAGGAGTAATAATAATAATAATAATAATAATAATATAGCTGGCATCAATTTTTACTCAATACTTAGAGATTCGGGAGATGCTTTTTTTTAATGCGCTTGATGATTTTGTAGCATTGTGGAAATTTACTAAGCTTTTTACTTAGATGTAGCACAAGGCCATATGAAAGGGGCACCCAATGAGACTCGAACTCACTCGTGTAGGCTTGCTAGTCGAGCTTGCTAACCATTACACCACCTGTGTCCTCTAAACCTTTCGAATTGTGGCAACTTGCTTGAATGTATCAACAGGAATACCTAGAGCTATAAGATTATATTTTTTACTTTGTCCGAGTACCTGAGATATGGTTGTTCAGCAGCTCTCTTTCCGTGATGAAGCTCGCCATTTATGACACCTGCCGAATATATATATATATAACTTTTCAGTATCACTGATAGAGAATATATCTCCAAGTTAGGATAGCATAGACAAAGAGTATGTCCGATGATAACATGGGTGAGAAACTGACAGTCACCAGGCGCAATCCTAAACACACACACACACACACACATATACATTAGACGGGAAACAATTTGATCTACCAATGTAGAAGGCTCGAATTTTTTATGAGATTCGTTTTTTCTTTATCAGTGACTGCGTGTGTAGGATAGGTTTAACTCTCTCTCTCTCTCTCTCTCTCTCTCTCTCTGTATATATATATATATATATATATATATATATATATGTATCTCTCTCTGAGTGTGTGTCTACAGAAGCGTGAAATTGTTTACGCATATAAAATGGTCGCCACTCACTATTCGGTTTTCTGCTTACAACACACTTTTGGCGCGTTGGGTTTTAGTCCGTCCCGACCCCTATTGGGTTTCCGCCCAACACCTTTGAATCCATCTTCCCAGGGGTGATGTTATGTTTTGCTTTTATAGACGCAATGTTCTTATATATACATATATATATATATATATATATATATGGGCCTGAAGAACTATTCTCTCAAGTCTATTTCGAAGCGATAGAAATAAAATCATTTATCCTTGACTTTGGTTGGACTCAATATCCTGACCCGAACCCCAACATGAATAATTACTTTACCTCGGTAACTTTTATCGTTGTATCTTATTTTCATGCCTTAAAATGTTGATTTTGATAAATTTGGCTGGGGGTTTTCATAATAATGTAATACGACGAAAAAAAATAATGCAGCTCGTTATTTTGGGCCCATGAAAACCCGTCCAAAACAAAACGAAACAAAACAAACGATATTCAGAAAAATTGGATTCTGCCTGAAATGATTAATAACGATAAAAATAATCTTGTAAAAAAATCTTAAATCTGTTTTACTCCTGTTTTTCAAAGAATATGTTTTTGTTTCAACTGCACACCAAAATTCTAACAATATACAGTTTGGTTTGGTTTGGTTTGGTTTGGTTTTTATGGCACATCAATCGTTGTAGGTTATTCAATGCCAAATTTTATTCATAAAAACAGTTCTATTTCAAGCAATTCAGTTGAGCATAAGTACGCAGTTTAGATCTATTTGACCCGTAGATAGGACCTTATCAGGTGCTACCACTCCGGCCAGAGTGGACCTGGAAGCGATGGCAATGAAGAGGTACTCTGCATTCTCCAAAGCTCGAGCATTACTGGAATCTCATCATCAGATTGTTTTCTAGTTATATATATATATATATATATATATATGTGTGTGTGTGTGTGTGTGTGTGTGTGTGTGTGTGTGTGTGAGAGAGAGTTTTTTAAAGTATTCTTAAATTGCAAAAAAACATTGAATAAACGTATAGCTAGATTAAACTGAGATTCTAATAACATCACACCAAAAAATTAATAAAAAACATTCTTTACATTTACAGAAACCACTGATGAAGGGACCGGAAGTACTCATCTACTGACTCCATTCTAAAACCAAAGCACTGGTCAGGAATTATTCTATTTCCGTTGATAGCATTTTGTTTTAAATTTGATGTCATTAGATTCAGTTTAATCCATATATATATATATATATATATATATATATATATATATATATATTAGTGCTGTGGCTTCGTGGTTTAGAAGTGTTTTAGATGCTTCTAAGTATTCTTGTCTATGGCGTGGAAAAATGTGATGCGAGTCGAAAACCTTTCTAAACCACGAAGACACAGCACTATTTCACGAAGCCAACCAACAGTCCCTCGAACTACATAAACACACACACACACACACACACACACACATACATATATATATATATATATAATCAGCAGAAAAATATTTACAGTTATAATCGAGAGAGTCAAAGTTTTGCAGTATTTTGTTACGAGCTACTTCGTGATGCATAAACTATGTGACCGAAGCAGTTCAAACAGTAGTGGGTAAAGTCTGTGGTCGGTAGTGTCGTAATAACTTATTCTCGTCGTGCAATTTGAAAGGCGTGCGTTTGAACGTGCAATGTAATCTAATTTAGGAACTTATGTTTAACGAATAAAATCAAAAACTCTGGTTGTGCGAAAGGTAAAAGTACAGTTGATCACAGTACGAGATATTTCTCTCGGGTTTCATGAAACTCGACCATCAAAAAGGGTAAAGTAAGTAAAGTTGGCGACCGTAGTCGAGGGCGACCAGAAGGCTCCCTTTTCAATTGCTACTACACTAAGGTGTAGGTGGGACACTACTCTTTTCTCTGGATTGCTCCACTTTACCCTCGATACCTACCTTATATTTCTGATTGTTAAGCAAGGAAGTATCAAGTACAATTTTTAAAGTCTTTGTTAAGACGCAACCTGGGATTGAACCCAAGTCTCCCGGTCGTGGATTCCGAAGTTATGCCCCAAACCATTGAGATAAATCGAGCGAGCAGCACATGGAGAGTACCAGGCGAGCTCGGCACCTGACAGTCCAATGTAGTTCGTCACCTTAGCAAAGCTGTGAAATTGTACCTAAGGTTACGAAAATTATTTGCAAAACATTTAAGCGCCCTGGTGATATGAATCAGACGAATAGATTTCTGGCTGAAAAAATAAAGTTAACTATTAAATGCAGTTTCTCAAAGAATCTGATTTTGTGGGGGTATGTCCTCGTGGTGCAATGGTTAAAGCGATGGACTGCGGAATCGTAGTAATCGAGTTCGTATTCCAGTCGCGCTATTAGGTTCACTTTCGGGCAAATACCCTTGGGAAAGGTATGAACCCCCTTATCCTCCCATTTATAGGTTAAATAGTACCACTACTGTTCTTCTAAGAGAATGGCTTTGGCATTAACCTACAAAGGTTGATATGCCATTAAACAAAGAAACCAAGCCAAACCAAACCTGCTTTTAAACTTAACAGTTTAATTCTGAGCGACTTTTTGGTTATTTCATTTTTTTTTTCTTTTAGTTTAATATAATCAATGAGAGAAAAGTAATAATACGACATCGGACCTTGAAGATTCAAGCTCCATCTAAGTTCTGTGCTAGCTCATGTGTGTGTGTGTGTGTGTGCGAATGTGTGTGTGTGTGTGCGAATGTGTGTGTGTGTGTGCGAATGTGTGTGTTTATACTGAAAGCAAAAACAGTAGCATCACTAAGTTGTGTTTTGAGCTAATCAAGATTAAACGTTTAGATAACAAAGTTGTAAATAATTGCATAAAAAGATCAAACAAGTTCCCAAATGACAGGTATACTCACATGGTGCCTGTGGTGTAATGGTTATCGTCGTAGGAAATAGACACGGCGACACGAGTTCAAATCCTGGACGACACTGATTGTATTTCACATAGCACTAGTACCCTTACGAAAGGTATGAATCCAATTATTCTCCCTCCAGCTATGGGTAAATAGTAGGGCAGACTGGGTTCTTCAGCCTTGGTGAGGCAATTAGTCTAGGAGAAGGAAATCTCTGAACTGAAATCTGTTAAACTCCGCTTAAAAATTGACCTTGTGTCATATCCTGCCCGAGCGGAGGGGTTGGTAAATATGGTATATTCACAATATAAGTGAGTTGGCCGACCGTAGACGCGGGCGACCCAAAGGCTCCTTTTTCAAAAGCTACAACACCGAGATGTAGGTGAGGCCGCTACTCATTTCCCTGAATTGCTTCACTTTACCCTTGATCCGTACCTTATAATGCTGAAATTTAGGCAAGGATGCATCAAGTATCATTTTTTGAGTCTTATATGAGAGTCATTCAGTAAGATGAATTTTGTCGCAGGAATGACCAAAAGGAAGCACTGTTTGGAGTTGCATATTTTAAGGAAATAAATAGCGATGAATCATTTCTTGTGGCAAGAGACTGACAGCATGACCTTCTTTACTGAATGCGGCATGTTTTTGTGTCTGTGATGGTTATCGTCATAGGAAATAGACTCGGTGAACCACGATCAAAACCTGGACGAGGCTGTCCGCATTTCACATGGCGCTAATGCCCTTGAGAAAGGTATGCATCCAAATATCATCCTTCCATCTATGGGTAAATAAGAGAGCTGACTGGGATCTTTAACCGAGGCATAGCAACCGGTTTAGGAGAAGGAAAAACTCTGAATTCAAACCAGTTAAACTTCGCTTAATAAATGACTTATGCTCGCATCCTGCTCGAATCGAAAGGTAACAACGCATATATAGAGAGTCAAACCGACAGACAGAGAAGGTACCTCACACATTTTAAACTGTTACCTTTGAGGTGCAAGTGAACTGAGGCAAATGGTAATGGTAGCTCTAACTAGCTAATGTCTTAACATCTTTTTTTTCCAGGTACCATCAGTTACCATCATGACTTGGACCAGAACATTCCGTGAGTTGGCAGTTGAAACAACTTTTACTGCTGATGGATCTATAATTGCTACACAGAGAGCCTTTCGTACCCATTTCATTTTACGTAGGAATGATACTATTCCGGATTGAAAATCTGTACAGCAAAAGGTTGAAAATTCTATCGATCGCAATAGCTGCAACAAACAGAATCGATAAACACGCATGTTATAGTTTGGTTGTCTTGTTTATTGAGGTGTTAATAATTCAAGTCAGCCATTCTCAGGGGGTGGGGTTTCCAAGCCGTCTTTCAAAGAGAAGTACTCCAAACATTTAACGGCCCAAATCTCAAAAATGCATCAGTTTCTCATCAGTTGTTCCCAACGAAATAATCTCTATCCTCACCGTTTCACAACGAATTAACCTCTATCTACACATGTTAATCAAACGTTTTCAGTTCACCCCCTTTTTTTTAGGAGTCTAACCCCCGAAAGGAAAACTGTTGGGCTATTCTCAGCATCGCGAACAGAGTGGCTATCGATAAAGTGACATCTTTTGTATGTTGCAAAAAAACCAAAAAAAAACCCAACCAAATAAAGCGCTTGAGTGCGTAATCGTAGAACGCAAGTTCGAACTCCAGTCGCGCCATTACGTTCACTTTCGGGCAAATACCTTTGGGAAAGGTGTGAACCCCCTTATCCTCCCATCTATGGGTTAAATTGTATCACCACTGTCCATATAAAAAAAATGATGGATTAGGCATTAAATATCCCAAGAAGGTTGATATCCATTTAATTACAAAAAAACAAAAAGATCATTTAAGTTGAATATTGCTAAAGCAGTTGATATATATATATATATATATATATATATAGTATTCTTTGTTCTAGTTTTTTTATCTAAAAGATCTGAAGAAGTCCTGTTAATTTTTTTTCGTGTTTTTGGAAATTTCAAAAATGCGTAACAGGATGGAAATAAATTTATAATCCTATGTGACCGGTTTTGTAGTTTTTCTTAAAGTATATATATATATATATATATATGTGTGTGTGTGTGTGTGTGTGATAAAAATAAGTGGATAAACCAAACACTTACAATGGGTTTAGTAGTGATATTTCGTTTTTTATTCAAGGAAGATCTTCTTCAGATTAATTTTTTAATAGTTTTTCTACATTTTAAGAACTCCCTTCATATTTTAATATTTTCATCATTATTTTATCTATTTCCTCAATTGCTAAAATGTAAAAAACTAAAAAAATCTCACAGAGATTAGATAGGTATGAACATACTGAGATAGATAGATAGATAGATTGATATCAAACCAAAGGACAGATTTCAGGGAAAACAAATATACTCAGAGAATAGATAGATAGATAGATAGATAGATAGATAGATACGAAGGGAGGAAGATAGATAGATAGATAGATAGATAGATAGATAGATAGATAGATATGCGTAGGCCGATGAAGAAAGATAAATAAGAAGGAAAAAAGGCAGACCCTTGCTAGCCATTGTTATTTTATTGATGTTAACGCCTCAGATAAACCTACAAAGCGGCCGATTTTAAGTAGTTCACCCACTGACGCTTTATCGCACCGTTTTATTTCTCTAAAAACCACAAAAGATCGCCACCCTGACCCAAACTTTTTCTTTTTCTTTTCATTTATTCATTCATTTTTTTTTTTTTTTTTCGTTTTGTTTTTTGCCTTGTCAAATTTTTATTCGCTGCTTCTTGTTACCAAAGTACTTAAAGCATTTATTACTGTTTATACTGACGTAAATGAGGTTTTATATATATATATATATATATATATATATATATATATATATATATATATATATATATATATGTGTGTGTATGTGTGTGTGTGTGTGTAGTCGGGCAGCAGTCTTTCATTTAAGCATGTTTGATTAAATAATATAGACACATTTTGTCTATATAATTTTCTTAAGATCCTTTCAAGTTTCCTGATAAGTGTCTTGGTTTCAGGTTGGAATCAGTGGGTCAATTCACCAAAATTGTCCCGAGCGCTTTCGAACCTTTCATAGACCATTATGAGGGGTTGCTTGTATGTATATTGAGTTTTTTTAAGTATGTGTTTTTTTTTTGGGGGTTTTTTTTTTTTTGCAAGAGTGTTTATTTTTTTCTTATAACATTACAAAATTACGTAAACGCAGAGTTGGATAAAACTGAGATGCTGATGAATTTGAAAAATAGAATGTTATCAACAGAAATAGAAAATTATCAACAAATATGGAATATTGAAAAAAAAAAAAAAAAAAAGCTACAGGCATTTCAAAACATTGTCGCTATTTTCAAAATTAATTGATTGTATTTTTTTATATGTAGGGTTTCTACGATTGGTAGTCGTAGCTTATAAATTCGTGTGCTATTATCGTGGTGTTTTTACCTCTTTCAAAAAACTCTTTTAAAAACACTCTTTATCATCATCATCATCATCATATCGCGCTGGTAGCACGGATATCCCTGACCCTCACTCGCCACTCCTCCCTATCGTTCATCGCCCTAGGTAGGTCTTCAGGACAACATCCTGTATCCTCACATAGCTGCTGAATGTATGTTCGTGCTGGTCGTCCTGCTTTTGCGCGGCCATGTGTGGGGATCCATAAGAGTACATCTCTTATGAGTTCGTCCCTACTTCTCCAACAGTGTCCTGCATGTCTGGTTCTTCTAACTTGAATAGTTTTCGTGATAGGGGGCAGGTGGCCGTACAGTTGGTGTCTTGTGGGGTGTTGCTGCCAGGACTTGTTCAGGATTGCACGCAGCATTCTTGTGTAATTGCCATCTAGCTTCTTCTCCCGCCGTTTTGTTAGCGTCCATGTAGTGCATCCATATAGCAGTATCGATGTGACCGCTGCCTGCAAGAAACTGCGTTTCATTTTATCGGTTAGGTCTGATTTCCATATAATCGATAGCCTATTGATAGCTGTCCATGCTTTCGTTAACCTCGTTTCGATGTCCTTTTCGGTTGATTCGACGCTGCTTCCTAGGTAAGTGAATTTGTCTACTAGTTTAAGAGGGGTTCCTTCTAGAGTGGAGATGTCCCCCGTTTGGTTATAGCACATATATTCCGTTTTGTGTGCATTAACATAGAGGCCTATGCTTGCTGCTGCTCGTTCCAAACTATGCAGTAGTGTTTCGGCTTGGTCAGGTGTATTTGCCAGTATCGCTATGTCATCGGCGTTGTCGGCGTCGGTAATTGTTGTTGCGGGGTACCTTCTGCTTCTTTTCTTCGTCAGTTCGAAGCCATTCTCTTTGATTTTGTCAATCGATGTTCTAAGTACGTAGTCTAGACAAATGATAAAGAGGTACGGAGCCAGCGTGTCCCCTTGTAGTACTCCTGCTACAATAGAAGCAAATCCTGATGATGGCCTATCAAAGGTCCAAAAGCGCTCGGGACAATTTTGGTAAATTCATCCACCAATTCCAACCTGAAAACAAGACACTTATCAGGAAACTTGAAAAGAGCTTAATAAAATTATATAGACAAAATGTGTCTATATTATTCAATCATATATATATATAGTGGGGATCTACAGGAGGATGTTGATAGCTGTTTTGAATCCACTCTAGAAGGAACACTCTACAAAACAGTGGTTGTGTAGTAACTTACCTTCCATTTCACAAACTATCCAAGAAAGATGAACAAGACATACGGAACAGAGCTGGAGAAGCAAGGACGAACTCTTAAGCGACGTTCTTCCGTTGTCTCCTCCACATAGACACGCCAGTGCCGACCGACCAGGAAAGTGTGGACACTAGATGTCGTCAGTGTGGACACTAGATGTCGTCAAGTGGACATACCAAGTGGTATATTCGATAATGAGGAATGACACGCTTTGATTATGATATATATATATATATATATATATATTGGACGCTAACTAAACGGCTTAAGAAGAAGCTAGACGGCAATTACACAAGAATGCTGCGAGCAATATTAAACAAGTCCTGGCGGCAACACCCCACAAGGCACCAACTATACGGCCACCTGCCTCCAATCACGAAAACTATACAAGTTAGACGAACCAGACACGCTGGACGCTGCTGGAGAAGCAAAGACGAACTCATCAGTGATGTACTCTTATGGACCCCCGCATATGGCCAAGCATAAGCAGGACGACCAGCTCGAACATAAAAAATGCAGCCATGTGAGGATACGGGATGTAGCCCTGAAGACCTGCCAGAAGCGATGAATGATAGGGAGAAGTGGCAAGAGAGGGTCAGGAATATCCGTGCTGGCGGCACGATATGATGATGATATATATACATATATATATCTATATATATAATTATGAAATGGGAAATAGTGAAAAGATGTTGTTAATATATGACGGGATAGATATTAGGAATTATATATGGAGGAAAAATTAACCATAACTACACTTAATAGACCAAAGGAATTGTTTAACCAAAGGTCTGAAGTATTTAATATTTGCAGACATAGGAAAAATTGGTTTATTAGTGGATAAAAAGATTGATAAAAATTGTTTAATATTAAAAAAGGAGAAAGAAAAAGGAATTTTAGAATATTAATCTTTCATGTCGATTTCTTGAATAAAGGTTGTTTTTTTTAATATGCCTATTTTTGTATAGCTGAGGGGTCTTTTTAACCAATCAAATGTATTTTATCCGAACCCACTTCGCCAGAGCAACCCTGAAGAGCCGTTTAGTGAAACCTAGGTAGACTCGCTCTTGGCCATATGGGAATTATTTTCATAATATAAGCTCTATCACATGTATTGAGCACTTTATTATGTTTTACCTTAGGTAATTCTGTCGGTGTTTTTTCTTTCGACTAGACATAGGTGCTGCTTGATTTTGTTCAAGTAGCATGTGTGTTTTTGGTTTTTTTCTTTTTTTTTACGAATTTTTTCCGGAATATCAGTTTATAGAATTTTCAAATTTGTACCTCCTGGGTTTTTTCACACCAGCAGAATAATAGATCAGATATAAGAATTAATATATATATGCATATATATATATAGTTTACTATATTTATTTTTAAAAAAGTGCTGGTTATCAGTGACAGAGCATATATATCTATATCTAACTTGGGATAATACAGACATCGAGTCAACGGCATTAAGTTAACCTACAGTTTTTCGCCTATCTACTCAATGGACCAATGATGGTATATATATATATATATACATATATATATATATATATATAAGGAGGTTCGCCTGATTTAATGTTTAGCATCGTTGGAAAGGGAGACGGTGACCAGAGTTCAAATCCCGGACTAGACTGTTCGCATTTCACAGAGCGTTTATACACTTCGGGAAGGTTTTCATCCAACACATCTCCCGTTAGACCTTTTAAAACCCGCTAAAGAATTAATTTTGCATCATATCCTGTGCGCGTGGAAGATCTTGTAAATGCACACATACACACACACACACACACACACACACATATATATATATATATACCAACCCCTCCGCTCGGGCAGGATTTGACGAGGTCAATTTTTTCAGCGGAATTTAACAGGTTTGAATTCAGAGTTTTCCTTCTCCTAGATTAGTTGCCTAACCAAGGCTGAAGAACCTAGTCTGTCCTACTATTTACCGATAGCTGGAGGAAGAATAATTGGATTCATACCTTTCCCAAGGGCATTAGTGGTATGTGAAATGCAATCAGACTCATATATATATCGTGAGCGTGTAAACTTTGCTTCCTCTGAAAAAAAAGGCCAAAGGGTGCTTTCAGTACCTGCTGCCACTAAGCAGTCCCCCATCTAATTACCTAACCGGCTCATTGTTGCTAATCTAAGGGATTGACTAGAAGCGCTACTTTCAGCGTGCATTATCCATAATCTTAACATTATGACCGAGTTGCAAGTTCGAACCTAACTGTATACCTAAAAGTGTGCGGCCTCGTGCCCAGCTGAAGGTACGCTAAGTTTGACGTAGCCCCTGCCGTGGCACACTGGTTCAAAAGTCAATTCCTACATGGTGTTCCATATTTTTGGTCTTTTTACAAATCTAACCAATGTTTGATTTTATTAAGGAATCTCGCCTGGTGTTATCGTTTGTGAAGATAGGCAAGTGAATTATTACAAAAGAATTAGATTCTCATAGAGTGCCCTACTCTTCGTAAAAACTTTGTAAAAACTTCAGTATCGCCTTAAAACTGCATTTATTCCACGAGCTGGCGCCCGTTCATCGGTTTTAAGGGGGCCACCTGGCATTTGTGCCAGGTGAGGATGAATGATAAGTATAGATTCACACTGTACTCGACCTTCGGGTCTAGTAAATCTATGACCAGCAAGGTCACCTGGCATGCGTGTTGAGAGACTTAGCAAAGGCTAGCATAGTTCACTTTGCACATAGCGATCTAATGACCAGCATTGATCAGCTGCGCACGGGTTTCGGCTCTTGCCCGACCTCCGACCTCTGATAAATCCCTACTATAAAAAAAAGACCTACACGACGATTGGATCTTATTGTCATTTACAATGTATTTGTGCATAGATTATTAGTATTAAATAAAAATACTTGATACCAGATAACTGTGTGCAAATAAATTAAAATTATCAAATAGGCAAAGATCCTATACAATTGAGTATAAACTATTAGTATTTGATAGGGACTCTTAAAACAACATAACAGTGCGAATTGTTTGTGTTAGTTAGAAATACTTGATACCATATAATTGTATGCAAACAAATGATTATTGTTCTTATTTTAGGCAAATTCAGTAGGATTAAAGATATCGCGATATAGCCTCGAAAATAGAAATTGGTCAAATTAAAGAAACATCAACTACTGAAAAAATTGTGGCATTAAATAACCCATAAGCAATTGATATGCCGTTAAATAAATCGCAACAAACGACCCTACGTATACAGGGTATCTTACTATACATGGGACCCATGCGGCTTCTAATAATACCTCTACTAATAATAATGTTGTGTTCTTTTTTATTTCAGATTTGAAAATAGTATACTATAACAACAATTAATCCTCGATCACAACGCCTTGGACAAGAGAGGAAAAATGTTTTGCGTCACTACTTATTCAAAACTGCCTGTAAAATTTAGCAAGAACTTTAACAGAAAAGCCAAATTTATGGTTGGGTGCACAAATTTCAAGCCACAGGATCAGTAAACAACCTTAACAGATCTGGTAGGAACATGACTGCAAGATGTTCTGACAATGTGGATACGGTGAGAGATTCTGTCAGAAGGAGTCCGAAAAAGTCCCTCCGAAGATGTTCCCAAGAACTTAGCCTTTCACGTGCATCGGTGTAAAGAATTTTAAAGGAGGATCTTCAGCTGTACCCATACGGAATCCAGATAAAGCAAAAAACTCACACCACCTGACATGGAAAAACATTTCGGTTATAAAACCATATCATTAATGGGTTACATTTATTTTGAGAAACCCGATATATATATATATATTGTTGTGATGCTGACAAAAGAAAGACACGGGGAACACAAAAAGGTTGATAGAAAAACATATATATTCAAGTAACAGAAACAAGATACAAGTGAACCTGGTTAAACATTAGTTAATTGATAGGAAGCTGAGAGTCCAGTGGGGTAGTAACTATCCGTCCACTACGCAAATGGTATCACACGTGATTGTGTCACACTGATTTGGTTAACTCCGTCTAACGCTCTCGTCTTGATCAGCGACTCTGTATTTACGCTCATTGATCTGGTGGGAGAGCTGGTGGGAGATCGGATAAATACTTAGATCTATATATATTCTGTTTGGTTTTGGTTTGGTTTGGTTTGGTTTTATGGCACATCAACCATTGCAATTTATTTAAAGCCAAAATTCATTTTTTATACATATAAGCAGTTCTACTTCAAACAGTTCAGTTTGATACAAATATAGTTTTTTGTTAACACACAGTTAAATATCAAAACAGTTCTATTTCAAACAATTTAGTTTAGCATAAATATACAGTTTAAATTTCAAAAAAAGGTTCCATTTCAAGCAATTCTTCAAAGCTCCAGCATTATTGGAACCTCATCATCAGATTGCTTTGTGTCATAACAGGACACTCGTTGGAGCGGAGTCTTACCTTTCTGCAGAGAAGCAATTGGTGTATTCTTCAGCCCCAGCCGACTGGGCAATACATATCTTCTATCATCGATATTTAGCACACTTTATTAATAAACATCGTAAGCAATATATATATATATATATATATATAGAGAGAGAGAGAGAGGAGTTGGATAAAGTAATGGAACCACCTGGAAATTTCAAACAAATTTATTCTGATATGATTTTCTGATTGTAGCTCTACCTTGAAATCCGACTATGTACAGCTATCATCTCACATCTTTTTGAGGAAAATGGGTTCTCGAGATGGTTATTAAGTTCTGCTGTAATTTTCGAAGCACACTTTATCCTCCTTAACAATCTGCGTGAGAGTCCGACAGTCTCTATCAAACAGCTTTTGCTTTCTTCCAGAGTTTTGCTTCTGTTAAGAGGTTTTTCCCTGTTTCTAAAATGTTGTCAAGACTTTCGAGACAGTATTCCTTGCTACACCGAATAATTCAGCGGTTTTTGTCACACAAGCGCCTGCCATACGATTACCATCAATTTGACCTCTTTTAAAGTCTGATCGATCTGCCATTTTAATGAATTTTGATTAATTTCTTATGTTGATATCGGTAAAAAAAAACCCAACAATTTTAGTAAAATAAAACGAGAAAAATGAATAATGAATTAAAAAAAAATAACTAAAAATAACAAAGGTCTGATGGTTTTATAGGAGTTTCAAAATTATGAAACAAAGATTCTAGATGTTTCCATTATTTTGTCCCACCCATATATATATATATATATATATATGTGTGTGTGTGTGTGAGTGTGTGTGTGTGTGTGTGCCTGTTTGTGTGTGTTGAAATGATATATTGTGGTGATTTTGACAATATGATAGAAATATGAGGAAAGTTGGATGAATCAAAAACTTAAAATCGGTTTAGAGTCGCAATATTTCGTTCTTTTATTTCATTTTTAATATCCACTGAAGATGAGTTCGGAGTGATTCAAGTTGTGAATATATAAGAGGATTCTTATAAATCTCCAGGAGTCTCCAATGTATGATAATTAATACATGAATTTATACATTTTATACAGCGCAAATTCATATAATTGGAAGAAAAACTTAACATAACATCATTTGGTTATCATAAATTTATTTTAGCTGGTAACTCGATTTGAGCAATTGCCCAGTCGGCTGCGGGGCTGTAGAATACACTGACTGCTCCTCTGAAGAAGGGTAAGACCCCCTATCCAACGAGTGTCCTGATTATGACACTAAACAATCTAATGGTGAAGTTCCAGTAATGCTGCAGCTTTGTGAAATGCGGAGTACCCCTTCATTGCCATATCTCTCGGGTTTGAGAGTTTACCATTTTTGCATTTAAAGTGCGTATTTGTTCTAAACTAAATTGTTTAAAATAGAAAGTGTTTTGACATTTAATCTGCGTACTTATGCTAAACTAAATTACTGTTTTGATATTTAAGCTGTGTATTTATGCTAAACTGAATTGTTTGAAATAGAACTGTTTTTGACTTTGAAACTGTACTTACGCTAAACTGAATTCTTTGAATGAGAACTGTCTGACTTAACTGAATAATTTGAAATAGAAATGTTTTTGACAATTAAACTGTGTACTGAGATTTAAACTGCGTACTTATGCTAAACTGAATTGTTTGAAATAGAAATGTTTTTGACATTGAAACTGTACTTGCACTAAACTGAATTGTTTAAAATACAACTGATTGATTAGTATAAAAAAGGAATTGGCATTAAATAACCTACAAAGGCTGATATTCCATAAAACCCAAACCACCAACAACCAATCGATAGGAGCAACAAACCTCTACAAATATTTTTTGTAGATACATAAAGACACCTGACACCAGACATTGACATTACATCCGGTTTTGACCCAAACTTTTAGTCCATATCCTTTTGTTCCCCGCCTCTTTATATATTTCTATTTCTTTTAAGAATGGGAACCCACTTGGAGAACATTTTTATAAGTTTTTCTCTCCATTATATGATAGCTGTCTGAAGAGATCTGTTGCTCAAATGGAGTGACCAGCTGAAATAAATCTATAATAGCCAAATTTTCATTTGGTTATTATAGATTTCATTTGGCTGTTGAGATTTTCTTCCTTTTATTGGCCTAATGAGTAGAATGTTCGCCAATGATCTGAGAGACCGGGGTTCAATCCCAGGTCGAGTCATAACAAAGATTCAAAAAATGATACTTGATGCCACCTTGCTTAACACAGCATTATAAGGTAAGGATCAAGGGTAAAGTGGATCAATCCAGGGAATAGAGGAGCACCATCCCCTACATCTCGGTGTAGTAGCTATTGAAAAGGGAGCCTTCGTCTCACCCTTGACTAAGGTCGCCAAGTCTGTTTCACTGTCATCATAGGCTTCTTGTTACCAGTAATAGCATGAGCTGTCCCCATGAAGAAGTTTTCTGGGGGGTCACCAAGCGTTCATGCTGTGTGGGTATTATTCTCTTGATCTCCTGGTCTCGAGGGGGGGGAATTGCTCCTGCGGCAGTACTTGTATAGCAGGGCGAAATTTATCAAGCATTTTTTGTAACGGCACGCATGAAACTCAGTTCATGCCTAGCCCTCCGCATGAAAGTGACCTGGTGGGAGATCGGATAAATACTTAGGCTTCTCAGAGTGTTCACCAATGGCCCGGGAGACCTGGGTTCAATTTCAGGTCGAGTCATACCAAAGACTCAAAAAATGGCACAGAATGCTTCCTTGCTTAAGTATTATAAGGTACGGATCAAGAGTTATCACCCTGGTTGGCGGCTGATGAGGACAGAGTATCACACGTGCTTTCACACGTTTTATGATGAAAAAGAAAATGTACGGATCAAGAGTAAAGTGGAACAATTCAGAGAAAGGAATAGCGCCCTCCCCTACACCTTGGTGTAGTAGCTATCGAAAAGGGAGCCTTCGGGTCACCCTCGACTGTGGTCGCCAACTTTACTTACTTTTATTCCCGTAACACTTTGCACTAGCAGGATGTGATGCAAGGTCAATTTTTAAGCGGAATTTAGCAGGTTTGAATTAAGAGTTTTCCTTCTCTAAGACTAGCTACAATACCAAGCTTTAAGAACCCAGTCTGCCCTACTATTTACCCATTGCTGGGGGAATATTATTAGCGCCATGGGAAATACAAACAGCCCCGTCCAAGATTTGAACTCAGGTCGCCGTGTCCTTCAACGATACCCATTACACATCGAGCGCCTGCCGTCTTGTATATTAGTGTAAACGTTTGCCAGCTGGAGCTAGTCGAGACATTACAGGTCTCGTTCTGACTTTTCACAGCATCGTTTGTTCTTCATTTGTAAGTGGGAAGGATGGCTACTTAAAAGAAAGAAAGAAAGAAAGAAAGAAAGAAAGAAAGGGAAAGAAGAAGGGACAGGTGACGGAAGGGTGTGCATAATATATATCAGAATCGTAGCTACATGAAGAGTGTGTTTATAAGAAGTTTTTCTTTTTATGTGCCTCTTTAAATAAATGCCCGGGTGCCCCTGTAAGAGAAATCTGAAAACCAGACACGTGCGTACACTGACACCAGTCATTAAGGGTGGCAGACACTTTCACTAAGCGTCAACATATCTAGGAAATGCATTTCTGTTAGCATGTGTTACACTGTGTCTCTATGTACATATATCTATGTGTGGTTGGGGTGCCAATATAGGGTTTTGATTCATTAGAAACGGGTTCCTTAACTTAGTTTGAGCGCAAAGCACTTTTCAAAAGGTTCACGATGAATGTGCCAATGTTCGGTAGATCTGAGAAATCGCACAGACCGATGCAAAAAGTGTCCATAATTTTTTTTGTTCTATACAAGGGAAATATTAGAAGGGTTTAATCAGCTCTTTATTGCTTTTGAGTGCATATACTCGTGCAGTTCAGATTTGGCTTCCTGTGGTTTTCGAAAAACTGCCTTGGAAAGTTATCGGCCAAAGCAACCTAGGGACTGACGTTTATTTTTTTCAACTGATTTATCAAGATTTGCTTTGCTTTGCTTTTCTTTGGTTCTATTGCATATCAACCATTGTAGGTTATTTAATGCCAAATCCTCTTTATACATATATATTAAATATATAAGATTTGGTTTGGTTTGGTTTTCTGTAATATCGAACCGCGTTAGTCATTAAATACCAAATCCTCTTTATATATATATATATATATATATATATATATATTAAATATATATGTTTTGGTTTGAATTGGTTTTATGGTATATCAACCATTATAGGTTATTGAATGCCAAATCCTCTCTATACACATATATTAAATATAAATATGATTACTCAATACATTTATAACCTAGCCAGGGCTCATGTTTTTCAGGTACAGTTAAATGATTTTATGGCAAATCAACTATTGCAGGTTATTTAATGCCAAATCCTCTTCATACATATATTTTAGATTTATTTAATTTGTAAACACATTTGTTGATGACATTTTTTAATGAACCCGAGCTCATTCTTTTTTGAACACAGTTAAATGGTTTCAAGTATTGCTATATAACAGTCAAAATTTAGTATCAGGCATTTGTTCACAAACATTTAAAGAGATATACATAATATATACGAAATGAGTTTGTCGGTAATTTTATTTTTAAATGAGTTAGAACTAATTTGTTTGCACTATTGTATTGTCATTGTTTCTACTGTTGTATATTACAGCTGTGTTTTGATGAACAACGAAGAACACGTATATATAAAAATATAAGATTATAATTTTATTTTTGACGATGATACTAGTGTGGAGCGGATCAGGAGTCGAAAGAGCCAGTGAACAACTGACTTTAGCCAAAATTCAGGAACTTATATAGTCTAAAACTCCCACGTGACTTGCAGCAATTCCTCTTTTTCATTGGTTATGATTACGCCAACGTCTCACTTCTTTGTTTTTCATTGGTTACAGTTCACGTCCATTTGTTGCTTGGCTATTTGCCCAAGCCACTTCTATGGGTGGACGTATCTGCCACCATTCACCGAGTTCAGCCACGTCCATAGGTTAAGGTGATATTCCGATAATAACCTTGTTGATATTATCTTCGGCCGGATGAAGCTTTCAACAACATCCACTGTGTTCAACACTTGCAGGACATGGTGACATTCCGGTAATCCCTTTGTTGATATTATCTCCGGCCAGAAGAAGCTGTCAACAACATCCACCGAAACAACAACACCTGCAGAACATGGTGACATTTCGGTAATCACTCTGATATTATCAATGACTCTGTCAACAATATCCGCTGTGTTCAACCCCTGCAAGTCACGTTAATATATTACACTACACATTTAAATGGTTTCAATTTTTGCTATCTAACTAATAATTCTATTCAATATCAATCATTTGTTTGCACACAGATTGTTCCAAGAATTGCTTTGTGTCACAAAAAATTCAGTTAAAAATCAGTCATTTGCTTAAGCACAGTTAAATGGTCAAACAGTTCTGTTTTTTAACTATTCAATTTAGCATAATCATTTGTTTACACACTGTTTAAATGTTGAATAGTTCTATTTAACTCATACATAGGACCTTATAAATGCTACCACTCCGAGCCAGAGCTATGGTAATGAAGGGGTATTCTGCATTGCCAAAAGCTCCATCATGACTAGAGCCCCACCATCATATTGTTTAGTGTCATATTCAGGACACTCGTCGTGTGGAGGTCTTTCCTCTCTGCAGAGATGCAGTCGGTGTATTCTACAGCCCCAGCCGACTGGGTTGATGCATTAAGGGTCAGAGAAACTTGAGAAACAGTGTGTCAAATGTGTTGAACAGCGGTTTAATGTCAAATAGCATTTACGAAGTTTGATTGAAAAGTTCAAAGACTGACCAAAATAGTCTCATGGAATGTGATCCAATGAAATTAATTTTTCACTGTATCCTCCTGGGTGGTCCTTCCACTTTTAAATGGTTTGTTTAAACATAGTTAAATGGTTTCAAGTATTTCTATCAAACTCAAATATTTCTATTTACTATGAATCAGTTGTTTACACACAGTTAAATGATTTCAAGTATTACAATGTAACAGTAAAAACGTAACATCAATCGTTTTTTTTTTTTTTGCACACATTTAAATGGATATTCATATACGATTTGTTAGTGAATAGTTTGTGGTTAATTTCATTTTTAAATGAGTTAGAACTAATTTGTTTCCTCTCTACTATTACTGTGGTTTCTACATTGTTAAATGCTTTCAATTGTTCTTATCTAACACACTTAATTCTATTCAATATTAATCATTCGTTTGCACATAGTGAAGTGGTTCCAAATATTGCTATCTATCAGTAACAATTCAATTAAACATCACTTATTTGTTTATACATAGTTAAATGATCAAACAGTTCTATTCATTGCAATTCAATTAGTAAAAATGAAATGTTTAAAGATTATTTGTATTGTTGTATATTGATCTTCGACCCGGCCAAACATGCCATTCCAAAGTGATGCACCGGAAGGAAGTGACACATTCCGATGGCAGTTATGAGAAGAAATCGCGTAGGCGGGCTTTGCTGACAATATGGGACAAGGTAAAATCCCATGGTACACTCATAGTCTGATGCGCCGGAAGAGAGTGACCTGTGAACTGCATGACAGTTATTTCCGCTTGATGACGATAAAACATGCCATTCCAAAGATTGTGTGGGTGATTGAACAATTATATAACTCAGTAAGACGGGAAGTCAGTGAGTTGGAGATCAGAGAAGTCGGAGGAAGATGTGATAGAGAAAGCCACCACCCGGCAGAAGGGGCCTTCGGGACCCCCGATTGAGTTTTGGAGACCAGTTGGTGAGAAGTTGCTGGGATGAGAACATGTCCCAGAGAGGCTGGGCCCAACCCTCCGGTTGAGCGGCAGTCCAGGAGAACGAGAATGACACACGTCTATGTCCGGAGGGGCTGGTGAGGTCAATATGTTGCAGTCTTTGTTCAGTCTCCAACTCCCTCTCACACACAACACCTTTCAAATAAACTGAGAGGTATATTTTTTTAAAGAAGTCTTCGCTCGTCTTTATTCATTGCGTCAATATGTATTCTGCATGTATATATATATATATATATGTATATGTATTATGTGGCTATACAACAGTATTCCCTAGGTCCGAGTTTTAAAAAAATCTCCAGCCCTGTCGGCTGCGGCCGTAGAATACACTGACTGCATCCCACAAACCCCACAATTATTATCCTGAATATGACGCTTAACAATCTGTGGTAAGCATTGGAGAATGCAGAATATCCCTTCATTGTCCACTTGGGTCTGGAGTGGTAGTACCTGATTGGGTCCTCTCTATGGCTCAAAGAGAATTAAACGGTGTACTTATGTTAAACTGAATTGTTAGAAGTAGAACTGTTTAACATTTAAACTGTGTGTAAACAAATGATTATGCTAAATTGAATTGTTAGAAATAGAACTGTTTGTTCATTTAACTGTGTGGGAACAAATGACTGATGTTTAAATGTATTGTTAGTTATACGTAGCAATACTTAGTGTCATTTAACTGTGGGCAAATAAATGATTAATAGTAAATAAAATCTTTCATGTTAGAGAGAAACACTTGAGGCTGTTTAACTGTGTGCCAAAAAATGAACTCAAGACCATTTAGAGATGTTTTCAACAAACTGTCGTTATAAATCCTATGTACTTAATGAATATGTATGAAGGGTTTTTGGCATTATATAACCTACAATGATTGATATGCCATAAAAAATAACTAAACCAAATCATATATATCTAATATATATGTATAAAGAGGACTTGGCTTTAAATAACCAACAACGGTTGATATCCCATAAAACCAAGCCAAACCAAAGAGGATTTGGCATTAAATAGCCAGCAATCTATCATAAAATCAAAACATACCAAATCAAAAAAAATCTCTTATGGAAAAACTACACAAAAACTGTAAATAAAGACGTACAATTGTACCCTAGGACCAACGTTTTGTACTGTAAAGAAAGAAGTCCGCAGAAAAAGAAATACTCAAACTCGAAGGTAAGGGGAAAAAATATAGCTGTCGTTTTTATTCAGCTATGATCACTACAAATCGAAAAGTTCCTTTTTCTCCCTTCCTCTCGGTGGTGACGGGATGTGTGTGAGAGCTGGTTGTTTGACACACGCCTGTCACAGCAGATGGGCCACAGCAGATGGGACACAGCAGACTGGGGTATGATGGGTCGGGGCCTCCGGAACATTTAACGCACCCGTTTTGACAACTGCCTTCAACTCTGCCAAAATCTCATAACTTGTTTTCTTATATAGAGATTTTCGAAAGATCCTCGAAAGTTCGATGTCACTAGCGAAACACGAGATGATACATCTGTGATTATTTCAAAATCACGTTTAACTTCGCTGGTCAATCTGCCCGCACGCGCTAGTCTCGTGATATCTTCACTGATTGACGACAGCGCCCGTCCGTAATATTACACAATGAACCCTATTCCTTCTGCATAAAATAACCCTAAACGGGTTGGTATATCAATCAATCAATCAATCAATCAGTTGAGAATGGCTTGACATCTTTTAAGAAAACATGATTCTGAGCTTGAGGAAAAACTATTTTTTTGAAGATTCAAGATTTATTCAATAAATCAGATGAAATATTGCCCTTGCAATTGGCAACAGGAAGCTTTTTATTTTTCAAGGAAATCATTAGCGATTGCTCCTTTCATGTCCTGGAAGATTCTCAGTATGATATTCTTTGCAGACCGCTGCGTCAGGAACGTTTTCTTTTAACCGGAGAGTTGGCTTATTTCTTTTTCATGAACTGTCTTTTCTATTCAGGCTCGGAGTAGCAAACCTATGTTTAGCCCATTTGTAAACATTTTTTTTTTTCTGAAACATGCTTCCCCGTATACATAATACATTAATCTTTATATTTCCCCTAGTTTATACTTCTCAGCCACTAAAAACTTAATACCAGACCTCTGTTCAAGCATGGAGCACTGTCTGATTTGCTCTAGTTTTGAATGGCCTCAAACACATCAACACGCGAGTAGCAAAGGCATGGACAGCTATCAAAAGACTATTGGTCATATGGAAGTCAGACCTGACCGATAAAATAAAACGCAGTTTCTTCCAAGCAGTGGTCATGTCGATACTGCTATATGGATGCACTACATGGACGCTAAAAAACGTATGGAGAAAAAGCTTGACAGCAACTACACAAGAATGCTGCGAGCAATATTGAACAAGTACTGGAGGCAGCATCTCACAAAGCAGCAGCTGTACTGCCACTTACCACGCATCACAAAAAATATCAAAGTTAGAAGAACCAGACATGTGGGACACTGCTGGAGAAGTAAGGACGAACTCATAAGTGATGTACTCCTGTGGACCCCATCACATGGACGAGAAAAGGCAGGAAAACCAGCTCGAACCTACATATAGCAGCTCTGTGTCGAGACGGGCTGTAGCCTTGAAGACCTGCCGGAAGCAATGGACGATAGAGAAGGGTGGCGAGAAGGATATCCGTGCTGATGGTATGACATGATGATGAAAATAATTTTTACTGGAACCTAATTTCAAACAATACAGAAACCTCATTTATGAAAAAAGATTCTGAAGAAAATAATTTTTGCTTTAAAAAAAAAAAAATTGTCCCATCTATTCAATGATCCCCTTATTTTAAAGTTATGTTTTAAATATGACAAGTAATTAATTAGAGGATCTCTTGAAAATGGACACAGCTCTAACGAAACTGGAATTTTCACTAGAAAAATAGAACATTAATAACTCGCTGGAAGAAAAAAGATTTTCTACTTGGCAATGAAGTCGTCTGTCGATTTTGCTGCATGAAAATCCGTTCTCAAGTCGCAAAGTCGACTCAGAAAAGGTTTATGAAGTTGGAATGGTAAGTTCTTCCAGACGTGTTGTATTATCAAGGCCTATAACCTTCAAATTGTTATTTGTTCCGCTACTTGTTAGGTCAGTGATCCCAACAAGTTAAAGATATTGAAAAAGATCCTCGAAGAATTAACTGAATCAAAACTGGAACCTTTTTGAGTTTTTTTTTTTCGGTAGTAAAGTTCATTATTACTATTATTATTCTAAAAGAGAACTTTTCAACACCCCCTGGTAGATATTGCTTAACCATTTCGGGGATCATATTCTAAGCCGTTATCAAGATCAGGCGGAAAAAAACAATGATAGCTGTTCGTTTTTATTTCAATTTAAATACATTTCAACTAGGAATTCTAAATGCATTTAAACGAGAATCTTGTGGGTAAATCTAACAATTATTTTCTAAAAAAGCTCTTGACGTTCCTAAACCAAAACCAGCTGGTATCAATGTTAAGAAAAGTCTGCGAATGAAATCAAATGCCGTTACTAAAAGTTCTATGTAATCTAAACACTATACACTTTAGACTGCAGAAACACACATACATAAACCCACTTATATATATATATATATATATATATATATATATATATATATATATATTCATTAAACTTACAAAAAGACCAAATTTATTCATGTCAAAAAATAAAAATGAACAACTCACCGATCACACTTAAACTATGATTCTTGATCGTTGTCGTAGTTTAACTATGACCTGGTAGGACCGAAACCGGTTAGTGGTTCATTTCATTTTTAACATGAATGAATTAGTTCTTTTTGTTAGTTTAATTAAATTTTGTACCCCCCAATAGAATATTCAAATATATATATATATATATATATATATATATATATAGTTGAAGTGACTCGAAGCCTCCCTTTTCTAAATTAGACTGTTTTTTAAGATAACACGCACACACACATTTACACACACAAACACACCATATATATATATACATATATATATATATATATATATATATATATATATATATATATATATATATATATAGTGTGTGTGTGTGTGTGTGTGTGTGTGAGTGTGTGTTAGCTTTTAAAACAGTATATTTTAGAAAATATAAATCTCTATACATAGAATGCATAGCAATATCATATTTAAACTATAAAACAAAATAAAAGAATTCTAAAATTACTGACTCTTCCAAATTTTAAATACACAATATGAAGAATAAGAGTGTCCTGAGTATAACACAAAATCAAGGGAAGGAGAATCTTCTGTCTTGGAGTTTTGGGTAAAATAGAAATATTCAATCATTTTTTATTCTTGGAACCATTTATCTGTGTGCAAACAAATTAATGCTAAATTGAATTTTTAGTATTATATAGCAATATTTGGGACAATTTTTAACTGTTTGGTTTGATTTTACGGCATATCAACCTTTATAGGTTATTTAATGCCAAATCCATTTTTATACAAAGAAACAGTTCTATTTCAAACAATTCAGTTGAGTATGAGTGCACAGTTTAAAAACACAGTTAAATGTAAAAACAGTTAATTTCAAACACTTCTGTTTAGCGTAATTACACAATTTACTTCTATTTGACTCAAAGATTGGACCCTATTTGGTGTTACCTCTCCAGGCTAAAGTGGACCTGAGAGCGATGACAATGAAAGGGTACTCCGCATTTCCCAAAGCTCCAGCATTTCTGAAGTCTCACCATCAGATCGTTTAGTGTCACACCCAGAAGACTCGTTGGGGGAATCGAAACTCTCTTCAAAGAGGCAGTCAGTGTATTCTGCAGTCCCAGCCGACTGGGCCCCTATTTAACTGTGTGTAAATGAATGAATAATGTTGTATATATATACTAGTCTTTAGTGACAATATTTGAAACCATTTAACTGTCTGCCAAAAAAAAAAATATTCGTGTTAGATAGCAATTTTTGAAATCATTTAACAGTGATCAAACAAATGAGCCCTGGCTCGTTTGAAAATAATATTACCTACAAACTATTCGTTTATAAATCATATATATTTAAAGCATATGTATAAACAGGATTTGGCATTATATAGCCAACAAGGTTTTATATGCCTTAAAATATAACCAATTGGCTACCAAACAAAGTAAAACATATCATTAGGGACAACAAGATTACATCCAAAACTAAATCAATAGAATCAAAAGTTCTATAGAAGACAATCTCAATTAGCATGACAGACGGTAAATGAAATGAGTGGAAGTAAAAGCAGTTCGAGATCAAAACTAAAAGCTCTCAGTCATGAGAAAAGGCTTCAGAAGTGGAAAGAGCATTTCAAGAATCTGCTTGAAAATAACAGATAAACTAACTGAAAAAATTATTAATAGCTAACTCGACATCAAACTTGGATATCTTAAGAAGGATGAGCTTGGCGCAATTATGAAAATAATCAAAACCTTCAGGAGTATAGAAGAGAAGGAAATTTGACGACAAAATTTTTCAATTATGCAACGCTGCCTATAAACAAAACACGACAGAGAAATGGGCGAAAGACTACATCCTCCCCAAAGAAAAGTGACCTCTGAATCACTAAAAACTTCAGAAGCCTAACTCTTGCCTGTAAATTTTATTCTGACCAGCTCGTCAGTTGTAACCGACCTAAAACATCAGAACGGATTTTAGAGAAGTCGGTGCGTAATTTCTCAGATTGTCACTATTTGTCTCACTATCGAAGCAGTACGATTAAGAAAATCTCCCGTTGTAAATTTCTCTAAGGCATTTGACTCAACTCATAGAAGAAAGAGCAAATAACTCTCGCATTTAGCTTTCCGAAAGAAACTTTCTGATATTATGATGCTCAGTAAAAACACAAAAGCAACGGTCTCACTCACTAAATAGTGACACTGATTTATTTTGCATTGTACTGGAGTCTTGCGAGGAGATACATTGACATTTTTTTCTATTCATATTATGACTAGATGACTTACTAAGAACGTCAATACGTCTCATAAAAGAAAATAGTTTTACACCTTAAAATGCCCGAGGCATACTATATACCACAGAAGATATGACGGATGCTGACTACGTATAGGATCTAGCGCTTCTCGCAAACACACCTGCCCAAGCCGATTCTCTGCGGCATAGTTTATGTCTTTGAAACTTGAAGAATCTCTACATTTTCTTTTTTTAACTTGAGGAATTATATTGTGAATTGAATTACCATGACCAGTGGTGGAGATTACAATATACACTGCTGATGATACCAAAAAAGGTCGAAACGGCTGTCCAGTGTTTCTGTATGTCGTGCGTAAGTGTTTGCAGGATTTTCTGGTCATGGTAATTCAATTCACAAGAAGAATCTCTGTCCACATTGAATAACAAGCAACTGAAATTAGTAAACCAGTTCCCATACCTCAGCAGCAATATCTCATCTATTGAAAGCGTTGTCTATGTATGCATCGGAAATGCAGGGATGATATTAGCAAGTTATTTACCATATGGAAATCTGATATCCTTGACCAAATAAAAGGAATTCTTTCAAGGTGTAGCCGTGTAATACTATTGTATGGTGGCATGTCGCAGACTTTAATGAAACTGGATAGGAACTACAGAAGAATAAAGCGTACTGCTTTGAACAAATCCAGGAAGTAGCAACCTAACAAAAAACAGTTGCTATGCGGGTATGTCGCTTTGGCGTAGTGATTATCGTGTTTTTGGAGGTGCCCGTGGTTTAATGGTTATCCTCGCAGGAAATGGACACAACGACTCGAGTTCAAATCCTGGACGAGACTGATTGCATTTCACATAGCACTAATACCCTTGGGAAAGGTATGAATCCAATTATTCTCCCTCCAGCTATGGGTAAATAGTAGGACAGACTAGGTTCTTCAGCCTTGGTGAGGCAACAAGTCTAGGAGAAGGAAAACTCTGAATTGAAACCTGTTAAACTCCGCTTAAAAAATTGACCTTGTGTCATATCCCGCCCGAGTGGAGGGGTTGGGTAAATAGATTAGTGCTTGACTGTCATCGTAGTAAGCAAGTTCGAATTCCACTTGCGCTATATTCGTTCACTTTCGGGTCCATAGGAATCCTCTTATCACTTATTAGTTAAATATCCCCACAACTGCTCAAATAAGGTAGCTTTGGCATCAAATAACCCATGAAGATTGACGTGCTATTAAACAAGGAAACCAGCTGTGCTTCCACAAGCCATTCAGGTAAGACAAACAAGACATCCAGGGCTTGTAAAGAAAGGATAAACGTATAAACGACCTTCTCTTGTGGACTCCTTCACAGGGAGACATCAGTTTTGGACGACCAGCAAAAAATTTATATTAATCAGTTCTGAGCTGATACTGGATACCGTAAAAAAAAGGAAAGGGGCGGCCCAGTCGGCTGGAGCAGTAGAATACGCCGACCATATCTCTGCTAAGGGATGATTTTGAGGAATGCCCAGTTCCCCCTCATTGCCATTATTCCAAGGTCCATTCTGACCCGGAGTGGTAGTTCTTGTTAGGGTCCCATCTCTGGGTCAAGTAGAACTATTTAACAGTCTAATATTATGCAAACAAAGGACTGATTTTAAATTGAATTATTGATATTACATGGCAATGCTTGGAACCATTTAACTGTGGGCAAATAGTAAAGTTGGCGACTGTAGTCGAGGGCGACCAGAAGGCTCCCTTTTTTAATAGCTACTACACCGTGGTGTAGGAGAAGGCAATACTCCTTTCCTTGGATTGTTCCACTTTACCCTTGATATGTACCTTATATTGCTGAGTATTAAGCAAGGAGGTATCAAGTACCATTTTAAAAGTCTTTTGTATGTCGTGACCTGGGATTGAACCCAGGTCTCTCGGACCATTGGCGAATACTCAACCCACTAGGCCAATAAAACTATTACTGTTTGCAATACTTGAAACCACTTCACAGCATGCAAACTAATGATTTATATTAGATCGAATTATTAGTGTTTGATCGAAATAATTTAAATTATTTGATGATGTTTAAACAAATTAACTCTACCTCATTCAAAAATAAATCTACGAGCAAACTATTCACTTACAAATCATATAGCTTGCCCAGTCGGCTGGGACTGTAGAATACACCGACTGCACCTCTGCAGAGAGGTAAGACCCTTCCCCAGTGAGTGTACTGTATAGGACTTTAAACAATCTGATAGTGAGTTTCCAGTAATGCTGGAGCTTTGTGGAGTGGGGAGTACCCCTTCATTAACTTTGCTCCTGGGTCTGCTCTGGCCTGGAGTAGCAACATCTGATAGGGTAGTATCTATGGGTCAAATAGAACTTTTTGACATTTAAACTGGATACTCATGCTAAACTGAATTGCTTGAAAAAGAACTGATTTTACATTTAACTGTGTGTAAACGAATGAATGATGTTTAATTGAATTGTTTTTTATTCATAGTAATACTTGAAAACATTAAACTGTGCAAACAAACAATTTAATAGAATAATTCGTATTAAATAGAAGTAAGGGAAACCATTTAACTGCGTGCAAAAAAAAAAAAAAATGAGCTTAGGCTCGTTTAAAAACATTGTCTACGAAAAACGTTTAGAAATCATGCATTTAATAAATATGCAAAAAAAAAAAAAAAGGATTTGGCATTAAATAACCTACAATAGTTGATATGCCATTAAACCACACCACACCAAACCAAACCAAAACTAGGTTCACTCAGACTCGAAGTGATAGTACCTGTTTCGGTTTGGTATATGGATCAAAGAGATCAGTTTGAAAATTATTACAATCAAATAACAATACTTTCTTTGTAAAAAAAAGAAATACATAAAACACGATAGCTATGTACAAAACAAGTGATAATTATTATTTCGACTACTTTCTTGAAGCGATATAACTGTGTTAAGAAATAAATTGGCATAATCTATCGTTTGATATCAAGTATTGGTTTGTTTGATTAAGTTTTTGATATAAGATAATCAGATGTTAATATTTTGATGAATCTTTTTAACCTATTCTCGATAATAGAATATTGATTTTTTTTTAAAGCAAATAACTTCAAAGCTGCGTTGACGCCAGTTCGACACAAAATAAACGAAACTGCACATCAGGGCAATTTCATTCGCGTCTTATTAAAATGTAATTTATTTCTGACTATTAGGACTGCCAGTGACCCTCCCCGTCGGTTGAGGTTATAGAATATGCTGACTGCACCGATGCTGTTGGGTAAGGCCACTCCCGACAACGTATGTCCAAGGTATGACACTAAACTTTATAGTGGAGCACTGAGGAATATAGAATACTCTTTAAGGGCCATTACTTCTAGATCCACTCTGGTTCAGAAAGGTAGTTTAGTTTCGGTTTCTTTTAATGGCATATCGACATTCGTTGGTTATTTAAAGCCATTCTTATATAAGAACAGCAATGATACTCCTTAGTTGGTGGGACAAAGGCTTTCATAGATTTTTTCAAGGGTTTTAGCCCAAAAGTGAAGGAAAGGGCGTGGCTGGAGTTCGAACCCGCGGTTCAGCACTTAAACTATTAAGCCAACGAAGCTCACCAGAATTGGGTTTACCGGCTTGGGTCCAATCTATCGATCAAATAGAACTGTTCGACTATTTACTAAGGCTTATTATTGGTTTGGTTTGGTTTGGTTTCATGGCATATCGACCATTGTTGGTAATTTATGTCAACGTCAGTTTATACATATATATTAGATATATATTAGATATATGATTTGTTAAAACATTTTGTAGATACACACAGTTAAATGATCAAACAGTTTTATTTCGAACAATTCAATTTACAATTACTCAACAAAGTTAAATGGTTCCAAGTATTACTATCTATCACAAACAATCGAAATAAACATCAGTCATTTGTTTACACACAGCTCACTGAACAAACGGATCTATTTCTAAGAATTCAATTTAGCAGAAGTTATTTGTTTGCACTCATTTTAAATAAAAAAACAGTTCTATTTTTCCCAGAGTGAAACTGGGAGTGATGGCAATGAATAGGTAGGACGCTTTCCCACCCCCACAAACTCCAGTATTACTGGAGCCTCACCATGAGATCGTTTGATGTTATATCCGGGACACTTGTTGGTGGGGGTCTTACCCCCTTGCAGAGAAGCAGTCGGTGTATCATATAGACCCAGCCGACTGGGCCGGGCTTAATATTAATAGTTATTTAAAACCATACTGCTGCGCACTAATCTCTTTATGTTAGACAGAAATACTTGATAAATAGAATTACTGAAGTTAAATAGCAACACTTAAAAAGCAACACTTGAAACCATTTAACTGAGAACAAACAAAAAAGCTTTAATAACTCGTTTAAAAACAAAACTACTTACAAGCTATTAACTTACAAACCATATCTGGTTTATATATATATATATATATATATATATATATATATATATATATATGATTTGTAAGTTATGAGCTTGTAGACCACTTAACTTGTAAATATATTTATCATGTTTATGTGTTTATATATAAATATAATAAACATATATGAAAATAGTTAACTAACACACACATAAATATATATATATATATATATATATATATATACGATTTGTTAGTTAATACCTAGTAGGTAACTTTATTTTCATAAATGTCATATAAATATATATATATATATATATATATATGATATTTATGAAAATATATATATATATATATATATATATATATATATGATTTGTAAGTTAATAGCTTTATTTTGATAAACATTATATATATAAATATATATATGAAGAAAATAGAAAAACAAAATAATCTAAATTAGTTGAATTTATTGTGATATAAAGCTGTTGTATACCCACGATAATCATCTCAGTCAAAACTTATACACATATACATATGCAAAAACACAAGGATGACTCAAATACACAAACGACTCCATTGTTCACGTACGAACGTTTATTAACTTCTTGACTTCTGAGTTCGGTTCTTCGACACGAGGAGAAAGAGACACAATTCTTAAAAGTCTTTCGTATCATACTATGCTAACAAAACTAACAAATGCCTGGTCGGACCCCAAAAACGCGCAGCGCATCCCGTAGTTTTTAACATCTCTGTCGGTAGAGATCTGCAGAACTCCATGGTCAGGCTTCAACTTCTCAACACCATGGTCTTAACTCAAATTCATCTCTCGACATGGCCCAAGTCAACTCCCAACTCGACCGGTCCCCATTCGACAACCAACTTGACTGGTCCCCAGTAAACTACCAACTCGACTGGCCCACAGCTGAGACCTAACTGACGTCTTTTTCAAAATCTACAAATTCTCAGCACATCGCTTCCGGGCATGACGTCATTCACACTCCAGCCCTATTTCCTATCTGGGGTTTATTATGACAATTGTGATTGTCATATTCTCTGCGCGCGAGCGTAAACTGTACCCAATGTCTGTACACCTGAACTAAGAACGGAATAGTTCAAAGCCCAACCAAACTGACTGATAAGATATAATTAACGAAAAATGATTTATATAAAAAAAAAATCGTTCCGTAATTATATAACAAAGCCAACGTTAAACGTTTCGGTTTTAATAACCTTCATCAGGACTTTGATATCAGGAGAATTGTTCACACGGCTATGGATGCTTGTTGAGATAACAGGAGCAAATAAAATGTATACAGCGAAAAAGATACAAACGTGCATATAGCGTTCTTGATTTAAAAGCATTAAATACGTGTTTGGCACGTGGAAAGATATTTGAAAATGTTGGATTTTTTCAAGGGACAAGAAAAATCCTTCCGTCTACGCCGAGAGAGGTAAGTTTTCATATATACAGATCGTTTTGAAGGTATCCTTCTTAGATGTCATGTAAGAATGTATTTGGTATTCAAATATCATTCCACGTGCCAAACACATACGTAATGTTTTTTTTTTTAATTAAGAACGCTATATACACGAAGTATCTTTTTGTCGTATACATTTTATTTTATCCTGTTATCCGGACAAGCATCCATCTCCGTGTGAACAATTCTCATGACATCAAAGTCCTGATGAAGGTCATTAAAACCAAAACGTTCAACGTTGGCTTTAAATCACAATAAATTAATCTAATTTTGATCATTCTGTTTTTCTACTTTCTTCATACTATTGGATTCAGAGTTATATTTACTTTCACACAGATATATATATATATATATATATATATATATATATATATATATATATATATATATCAAATTAAATGTACTCGAAAATTTATAAATGCACAAGATTAATGGAATCATTATCAATATATATATATATATATATATATATATATATATTGATAAGCATGTAAATACGATTTATAAGTTAATAGATCGTAAGTAACTTTATTTCAATAAATATTATATATATATATATATACGATTTGTAAGTTAATAAATTGTAATTACTTTGTCTTAGTATATATATATATATATATATATATATATATATATATATATATATTAAATGAATTTATAAATGAATAAATAAACAAATATATACTATGCATATATATATAAATAAGTACATTACATATATATATATATATATATATATATATATATATATATTTCATATGAATATATGTATATATAGTATAATATAGATATATTATATATATAAATATATATTATATATAAATATATAAATACATATATAAACAAATATATATCATAATATATATTAAACTTTACCATGTTTATATATATATATATATATATATATATATATATATATATATATTATACATGAATATATTATATATAGATAAATATATAAATGAATTATATATATATATATATATATATATATATATATAAACTTGATTATTGATATATAGATATATTTAATTGTATATTTATATTTGTTAATGTCTTTCGAGATCAGGGTTCAATTTCAGGTCGAGTCATATCAAAAACTCAAAAATGGTACTTGATACTCTCGTTGCTTAACTCTTAGCTCAATAAGATACGTATCAAGGGTAAATTGGAGCAATCAAGAGCAAGGAGACGCGCTGTTCCCTCCACCTCGTAGTAGAAGCAAATGAAATTGGAGCCTTTGTATCGCCTTTAGGTCGGCTTTGGCTACTGTCACCAACTTCCCTCTTTACTTTACCCCACACACAAACACACAAACACTCATATGTATAAACGAATTTTGAATTAAATAACCCACAGTGGTTGACATGCTATAAATAACACAAATCAACTTCTAGCAACGTTAATTCACGAATGAGAAAGGTTGCCTGTTAGATTAACACATTACGTTCATCGGTAGTTATAATGTCAAAAGATGGAATGTTTACATTATCTCCGTGGAGGACTGTTTGATAAGGTTTTATTGGGTATCAATTCTTGTATGTTATTTAAAACAAAATCTTTTTTATGTATACATATATTCAGTATATATGATTTGTTGACGAATAGTTTGTATTTAGCATTTTAAACAAGTTCATTTGTTTGTAGAAAGTTAAATGCTTTAAAAACTAACAATTCAATTTAACATCAATCATTTGTTTTCACACAGTTAAATGGTTATAGCGAAATGATTTGTTTGTTTGTTTGGGTTTTACGGCATATCAACCTTTGTAGGTTATATAATGCCAAATCCATATTTATACAAATGAACAGATCTATTTCAAACAATTCAGTTTAGCATAAGATCATAGTTTAATTGTCAAAAACATGTGTATTTCAAGCTATTCAGTTTAGTCAAACAGTTCTAATTCAAACATTTCAGTTTATTATGAGTATAGTTTTTGTCCATACACTGTTAAATGTCAAAACAGTTCTATATCAAATAATTCAGTTTAGCGTAAGAACAGTTTCAATATCAAAAACAGTTCTATTTCGAGTAATTCAGTTTAGCATAAATACGTAGTTTACTTTTATTTGACCAATAGATAGGACCCTATCAGGCGTTGCCACTACGGGCCTGAGTGGACCTGGGAGCGATGGCAATGAAAGGGTACTCTGCATTTCCCAAAGCTCCAGCATTAGTGGAACCTCACAATCAGATTGTTTAGTGTCATATCCAGAACACTCCAGAGATGCAGTAGGGGTATTCTGCCGCCCCAACAGACTGGGCCCCTAGATTTGGTATGATTTGTTTTGTTTTGGTTTGGTTTCTTTGTTTAATGGCATATCAACCATTTAAAAGAACAGCAATGATACTATTTAACAGTTGGTGTAACAAGGGCTTTCATAGATTTTCCAAGTGTTTTAGTCCGAAAGTTAACATAATAGTGCGGCTAGAGTTCGAACTCGCTTACTTCGAGACCGCAATTCAGCAATTTAGCTAATACGCCACGGGGACTCCCCAATGATAAAATTTAGCCCCTATCTGGGGAGATAAGTGGTCCATACCTTTCCCAAGGGTATTGATCCGAAAGTAAACAGTATAACGCCACTGGAGTTTGAACCTGCTTACTACGATGACACAGTCCAGCACATTAGCCACTATGCCATGGGTACTTCTCCAAAGGATCAAGAGGGATATACCCTCATCACAGGATCCAGTTTAATAGTCAGAACACTCATTTTGTGGAGTGATGTCTTTTAGACCTCCGTGAAGTATGCAGTCGGCTTATTCTACACCCTCTCAACAGAGCCGGCAAAGAATTGTGCATTTTTGTAATATATCTAGGTCACCCTTTTGTGAGGATTGGTCTAAACTCTCGGTATAGGATACAGTCAGCAGATTTGAATACAGAGTTTTACAGTCTTCTAGATTGGTCTCTGTACCGACTATTTAATCATAGAAGAAGTGTTTTACAGCAGCAACTGAGACCAAAAATCAAAGACACAAGTCTCGCACCGATGAAGATGTATATCTTTATTGCACACGTGTTCAGCGTAAAAACAAGCTTACATTCTCCAACTATACAATCTCCAACTATACCTTCCTCAACTATACATTCTCCAACGTGAAAACTGAAACAAAACAAATGCACTCATAAATGTTCCAAAAAAGGAAACACACCACGAAAGTGATGATTTAAATCGAATCAATTCAAGAGAATTCACGTGCTTACCTCTTTTTGCCTTGCTAGTGACCCACAAAGAAAAACGTCAGTCTTGCATGCCGGTCAATTTGAAAAAGACTGAATTCCCGCCAGCCGGTGTTCAGGCCGGAAGTTCTTCCCGCACCTTCCACAGGAAAGAGACCGGTGCTGGAGGCAAAGTTCAATCTAAAAAACTATACCGGTTGAAACGCAAACTCTTACATTTACAAAGTGGATTCATACCTTTCCCGTTTACACGTACGTGAACCGCTCCAGATTAACTGAACCCCGTGTTACATATTACAGACGCGGGGTGTAGTTAAATACCGTGAACGAAGTAATGATATTCTCAAATGTTATTAGGGCGCGCCGCGTTGGATGTTGGTGAGCAAACTTAACACGATACTCCCTGGATGTACAATACTTCTGGTTTGTTGTTAAACTAAACATAGCAAATCATTAGTATCCATATTAAAATGATCCGGTTTTATATAAGCTCACCAAAACGTATACTTTAAAATCCACTACTACAAATATATATATATATATTTTCATTAAGAAAAACACGAACCGGTTACATTAGGATTATAGATTTATTTCCATCCTGTTATGTGTTTTTGATAAAATCAAAAAACACGAAAAAAATTTAACAGGACTTCTTCAGATCTTATAGATAAAATAAATCAGAATATACAAAGGAAAGAAGGGTGGGAGGGGATAGAAGAGGGGTGAAGAGTTATCTCCTCATTTAGCCCACTTCCGTTTTTTATTTTATTCTAATTACTTTTCGACTTAAACTAAAATGGAAAATTAACTTTATGCAATAACTTTACGTAATGATACAGTAATAAGTATATTAGATTAAATTCAAGATTTAATTAAATTTAACTTGTTTTAAAATCAAATTTATTTTTGAGCCTATTAAATCAGTTACACTTTTATTGATTAGTACGTATATATGATATGGTTTTTTCACATTTTTTTATCTTTTATTTCATTTTTATTCATTTACATAATTCTCAAATTAATCCCACGTTTTTTTAAAAAAATATTATTTACGTTAATTTTTCTATAGTTTAAATTTAGCCCTATGTCTACACCTAGCTATTAATTCACATCTCTAATTTAATAATTTTTCAGGCTCTGGGTAAAGTAATATCTGTATTTTATCTTCTAAACACAGATTTCATCTACTATCGAAACATTTTAGAGTGTTCTGTAAAGTCTGTTACATTGAGCTCTTTACCAGGAAAATTTAAATGTTCACTTTTGAATAGTTTTCTTGTCCTGATGGAATCACTCTCAACCCCGGTTTAACTGGACCAAATAATATATATATATATATATATATATATATATATATATATATATATATATATATATATATATATATAAGGTTCATTCAATGAGTGAGGGAGATTTTTTTGAGTTGGGTTGGATCTATTATATATACGAAGGTCATTCAATAAATAAGTGGAATTTTTGAACTGTAGAAGGACCAACTCATTCAATGAATAAGCATCAGATTGTTTAGTGTCATATCCAGGACACTTGTTGTGGGCGGGGATCTTATCCCTTTGCAGAGAAGCAGTCGGTGTATTCTACAGCACCAGCCGACTGGGAAATATTTGGTTTAGTTTCGGTTTCTTTGTTTGGTGGCATATCAACCTTCGTGGGTAATTTAATGCCGAATCCACCCTTGTAGAAGAATAGCAGTTATACTATTTAACACATAACGGGTTGGGATAACGGAGTTCATAAATTTCAAAAGGTTTTTGTTTGGTTTGGTTTGGTTTGGTTTGGTTTGGCTTGGTTTGGTTTTATGGCATATCAACCAATCTAGGTTATATTATGCCAAATCCAGTTTATTCATATATAATAGATTTATGATTTATAAATCTGTCAACAAAGTTAAATTGTTCCAAGTATCAATAATAACTCAATTAAACATCAGTCATTTTTTACACACAATTGAATGATTAAATGGTTCTATTTCAAACAATTCAATTTAGCATTTGTTTGCACTCTGTCTATATCTAAAATAGTTCTATAAAAATAACCACAGATAGGACTCTTTCAGGTGCTACCGATCCTGGCCAAAGTAGACCTGGGAACAATGGCAACGAAGGAGTATTCCACATTGCTCAAAAACAGGAACCTCATCATCAGCTTGTTTAGTATCATATCCGGACACTCGTTGGTGGAGGTCTTACATTTTTGAAGAGCTGCAATCGGTGTATTCTACAGCCCCAGTCGACTGGGTTCCTTTTTAAAGTGTATAACTCATAGTAATAAGTGTCATCGTAATAGCCTCACTGGAGTTCGAACTCACATACTTCGAGACTGTAGTACAGCACTTTAGCCATTACACCACAGAGACTTAGTCTATCCAGCCGAGTCCAATCATATAATATTATTTCATATCTATCTTAGTATGAAAACTAATAATTTCTATGGCAGGCTGTATTGATTGTTTGGTGTGACTTTTAATATATAGAGAAAGTCACTCCTTGTCCGTTACAAAAAAAAAAAAAAAAAGACAACGAATAAACGGCGAGTCAGCAGAGCAGAGGAGCAGACAAACTTACTGTCAGGCATTAATAGTATTCCTTTCTGATTGGACGAGTGCTTTTTTATTCTCTTTTTTTTTTTTCTGTAACGAGCCAATTTTTACCCTAAAAAAAAAACAAGGAAGCTTCAAATAAATTACCCCATCAAACAAACATCAGAAAACCTATTTGGATATCAGTGGGAAGTGTTTGGAAAATTTCTGATTATATCATCCCATTAAGACAACATTAAAAGAAAGGGATATTTTAAAAATCGAAAAATGAATAGAAAAAATTATAATGGCTGACCAGTCCCACCTCAAGTGCAATATTGTATTATATCATAACTTGTAAGCACACACACGCAAGCATACGCGCTCATACATAGACAAGCATGCACATACATACACAGGCACACAGACATACACATACACACCGCACATACACACACAGACCAGATATTACAATGCCGTTTTAATATACTCATACTCATATATCAGGCTCTGCGGGTAGGTCATCACGTGACTGAAGAGACATCAAAGCAACCAAACGATTCTTTTTTAAAATCATGATTTATAATTATAATAGGCATCATTAGATAATTATATATTATTAAATACTAGAATACACCCGTCAATAATGACGGTTGAATTTTATATAAAATATCTGTTTATATCAAAATAACTAAATGAATGAAAAACAAAAGAATCGCAATTTTTTTTTTTTCAATATAAACTGATGATTCCATTAATAAGTGTCTCATAATATGATGGGCAAAAATCGATATGAAAAGCAAAAAAAAAAAAAAAATTCCAAAAAAAATACCCTTTTTTCATATTAAAAGAAATGAATTCAGAATTTTTTCGACCAAAAGAAAAATTATTAAATTTCTTTCAAAGCGGAACATTTTCCAATATGGGAAATATTTTTCTCCTAATATACATGACTGTTTAAACAACACTGAAATAATACTTTTCATAACTTTTAGAATCATTCCGTGGATTCTTCTCTACTTGTTTTATTTTCTTTTGGTGTTTTCTTCGACGCTGGGAAACTCCAAATCTCTCAATTTCTTCGATTTTTCTTTCTTTTTTACTTTCATTTCTTTTTCCTTTAAGATTTCAAAAACACCAACAAAAACAACTGATATCTCACCTTCCTTCCTTTCTTTCTTTCTTTCTTTCTTTCTTTCTTTCTTTTTCTCAAGTCAGCCTGCTGTTACGATTGCTGACTTGACACTTGGTCTGAATTCTCTTCTTTTGTCTTTCAATGCGACAAGCTACAAATCAAATGATTCATTAATTCTTTCTTTTATCTTTCTTTCTTTTTTTCTTTCTTTCTTTCTCAAGTTAGCTAAAAATCAAATGATTCTTTCTTTCTTTCTTTTACTTTCTCAAGTTAGCCTGCGGTTACGACTGCTGACTTGACACTTGGTCTACTTTCTTTTCTTTTATCTTTCGGGGCAGCTAGCTACAAATCACATGATTCTTTCTTTCTTTCATTAATTTTTTTCTATCTTTAAAGATTATAACAAAAAACGTCAGATATCTCACCTTCCATTCATTCATTCATTCTTTCTTTCTTTCTTTCTTTCTTTCTTTTTTAAATATTATGTGTACAGACACAGATGTACACACAGAACACTTTTGTCTTATATTATTAGGAGATTAGATATTTTTATAAAAGAATAAATGAATTTTAGTACTACGTTTCTCTTATCGACTACACAGTGGCTTCTGATTTGTCTTTGGCTTTTGCCGGCCGCGAGATTATATTTTTGATAAGATGTATTTTCCTTTGGTTTATTTTATCAAAATATGTCAATGTTTGTAGAATGTATTTCTTCCGTAGGAAATATTGGAATTGTATATTTTTCTTCACATCCATGGCTTTAGCATAAAAGTATCCCGTAAAAGTTGATATGCCATTAAACAAAGTAACCGAAACCATATATATATATATATTTATATACAAACCGGCCCATTGACAAAGTGGGTAGAGTGTTCGCCAATGGCCCGGGACACCGGAGTTTAATCCCAGGTTGAGTCATACCAAAGACTCAAAAAGTGGTACTTGATAAACACCCAGCATTATAAGGTAGGTATCAAGGGTAAAGAGGAGCAATCAAGGGAAAGGAGTGGCACCCTCCCCTACAGCTCGGTGTAGTAACTATTGAAAAGGAAGCTTTCGAGCCATCCTCGATTACAGTCAAATTGACTTTTAACATATATATATATATATATATATATATATATATGTGTGTGTGTGTGTGTGTGTGCGTGTGTGAGTGTGTATCTGAATAAAACAAAGGGAGACAGTTGAAAAAATCAGACTGACATGTTTCATTATAGAAATATCTGCACTAGATATATTTCATGTCGATCTGATTTTTCATACTGCCTTCCTTGTTCTTCATATATTTCCTTGGGATTCATTCCCAAACTGTCATCACACACACACACTCACACATACATATGTATATATATATATATATATATATATATATATATATATATATATATATATATATACTTACTAATACAAGGAGCATTAGATAAGTTTCCAGACATTTTTCGTATGGGCATTCCAAATTGTCGTAAACTCTTGAAAATTCAGAATGTTATTGCTATTCATCTTAAGAGATGATTGACCAATTTTTATGATTTCAGGTTTAAAGGAACAGCTACAGCAGCAATTGGAATATACCCTACTAAAGACTGATTGTCAAAGCTGGTGAATTTCAAAAATGCGATTTGGACTTTAGGAGAACGATATGCAATCAAATTCAGTTTTAAACCAAGAAAAAATGCCACAGAAACGTATGGAATGCTTCAGACAGTTTTTCGACCATCTCGCATGAATCGAGCATCAGTTTTTGAGTGGCATAAGAGATTCAAGGAAGGTAGGGAGTCTGTGAGGGATGATGAGAGATGTGGGAGGAGTAGGGAAGTCAATATACCAGAATTGATTTGCCAAAGGGTTAGGGTTAGGGTTACTATGTTGAGGTTTTAAGGGAGTTCAAGGAGAGATTCCGTCAGAAGAAGCCAGCACTCTTCGAATCGGGTCAATGGCATTTCCACCAGGACAATGCACCACTCCACAGCTCCATCCTTGTCACAGACTATTTGATCAAGATGGGCATCAACACAGTTCCTCACCATCCCCATAGTCCATACCTTGCTCCCTGTGTCTTTTGCTTATTCCCTAAGCTCAGAGACTGTCGTTATGAGACAACTGAGGAGATGGAAGAGGCTATAACGAAGGTCATTGACACGCTCACAAAAGAGGACTTCCATGGGGCCTTCCAGAAGTTGTTGGAACGGTACAACAAGTGTATTGCAGCTGGAGGATAATACTTCAAAGGGGACCAGAGCTTCATGTGTGTACTATCAATAAAAGTGCCCATACGAAAAAAGTCTGGAAACTTGCCCCTCGTATATATATATACTACTATTACTACGACTATAATTCTCATATTTGTAAACATACATTCCCATTAGGAAATTAAAAATAGATAAATATAGCCAAAAGGAATATATATATATAGAGAGAGAGAGAGAGAGGAAGAGAGAGAGAGAGAGAGAGAGAGAGAGAGATGGTCATAGCACAAAAAAATCATATAGATACTCGTAGATATATAAATAACCCATGGATGTTAATATGGCGTTAAACGAAAAGAAAACAAACCAACACATATACAGAGTCAGGCAAAATGATCTGACACATTTGTAGGTTTAATAAAAGACAAATAAAGAAAAGAAACAAAAAAGTGTTTATATTTTCGAAAAGTATGTATAATGCCATTCTGTTTCATTAGGTTTTGAAAATTAAATCAGTCAAATGGGATTTTCTACACACTGTCGAAGGCGTTCACGTAAGTTGTCTATAACTCGGCGGGTCATTTCATGTGGACTGGCAGTAATTTCTTGACGAATTGCATCTTTAAGTTGTTCAATAGATTGAGGGCGATTACTGTATACCTTTGACTTGAGGTATCTCCAGAGAAAAAAATCGCACGGATTTAAACCAGGTGTGTCAGATCATTTTGCCTGACCCAATATGTAAATTTAAATATATATGTATGTGTGTGTGTGTGTGTTTGTATGCACACGTGCGTGTGTCTTGGTTTGGTTTCCTTTTGTTGAATAGCATAAAATAAACTCGCATTCATATATATATATATATATATATATAAGAAAGATAACATGTCCGATGGGGTAGTACCAGCTAAGGTCCCAAATGTAGGTCAAACGTTGAATGGTAAAAGAAACCAAACCAACACACACACACACACACACACACACACAAATATATATATATATATATATATATATATATATATATATATATATATTAATAACAAGAAAATTGATTGATATACTTTTTTGTAAATTTATTTCACAAGCTCATCAACTGGATCTTCAGATGAGAGGAAATGTATTCTCCGATGTTAACAGTAAAAAGAAAATTACATCTGTTTAAACCCCATTTTATATTTATATATATATATATATATATATATATTGATTAGCCGTACTATCTGTCGGAATTTTTGAGATGTGGCTTGATGTGCATTATTTTAGTTGTGATTTTTCAGACTGTTGTCATCATCTTTATTGTTGTTAGTTGAAACACACACTTTTGGCAGCTGTAAAATAATGCTTCTCGGATTGTTAAGTGTGAAAAACAACGACATCATCATCTGAATAACTCTTTCATATCTTTTTAACACCTTGTTTGATCAATAAACTTTAAAAATGATTTTCCTGGTTGAATCATTTCAATGCCCAGATAAACAAAGGACATCGGTGGAAGATACTGCGGCTGAAATGTCGTGTTTGGACTAGCAATAATAAAGATAAGGACTATTGTACGAAAAATCACAACCAAAATAATTAGCGTTGGATTGAACCCTCTATTTGAATTTTACTTTTTTTAAAAGTCTATTCACATATATATATAATTGTAAAAAAAACTTCACAAACGATCATTTGGCTTTTATACATTTATTTCAGCTAACCACTCCATAAGAGCAACCAAAATCTTCTGATAGCCACCACACAAGGGGAAATTTTTTTTTTATATAAAAATTTCTTTCAATTTTCATTTACAAAAACAAGAAAGACAAAAAGAAAAAAATAGTTGCGACAAAAGATATGTGCAAAAGTTAATGTCGAAATCAGATATAATGTAATCTTATCTTTATATATATATATATATATATATATATGCATGTATGTAAAAAAAAATTCTTTTGTTGGTCCAAAGAAAGAAAATAAATATTTCAAAATGAATAGGTCCACTAAGAGAGTTATATATTTTTAAGAATTGTATATTTCGTTCTTACATATATGTATGTTTCAAGCTTGTGGCTTTCGTCAGAGAACATTTGGTAATTTACTTAATTTTGTTGCTTTGATGTGGCACAAAGCTATACGAATGGAGCACGAGTGAGTTCGAGTCTCTTTAGGTGCCCCATTCAAATAGCCTTGTGCTGCATCTAATCAAAAACCTTGTAAATTACTAGATGTTCTCTGACGATAGCAACAAGCTGGAAACATACACGTATGTAAGAATGAAATAAGTTATTCTGTAAAAAATATAAATACCCTCTCCACCATCTTATCATTCCTCCTCACATGCTTTTAAATAGAAAAACTCAGAAAACAATCTCTGAATAAGTTCGATGAAATGAAACTGAAGGAAATATCACACATCTAAATCTTTTGTCAAGTGTTTGATTTATCCACATATTTCTATCATATATATATATATATATATATATATATATATATATATATATATATATATATAAATGTGTGTGTGTGTGTGTGTGTTTGTGTGTGTTGGTTTGATTTCTTTTTGTTTAATGGCATATCAACCTTGGTGAGTTATTTAATGCCAAAGCCATCCTCGTAGAAAAACAGTAGTGATACAATTCAACCCAGAGCTGGGGGATAAAGGGGTTCATATATTTCCCAAAGGCATCATTATAAAAGTGAACTTGATAACGCGACTGGTACTGATACTAAACTGCGTATATACGCTTGTCCAATCAACTGGGGCTGCAGAATACACCGGCTGCTTCTCTACAGAGTGGTAAGACACTGCCCCCAACCTGCAGCTTGGAGTGATAGCACCTGATAAGGTCCTATCTATGGGTCAAATAGAAATAAATTGCATACTTATTCTAAACTGAATTACTTGAAATAGAACTGTTTTGGTATTTAAACTGCGTACTTAAACTTAACTGAATTGTTTGAAATAGTACTGTTTTGACATTTAACTGAGTAGGCAAAAACTATTCTCATACTAAATTAAAGTATTTAACTAAATTGAATTGCTTGAAATAGAAATGTTTTTGACAAATGTGGATGACAATATATACGCTCCCCCATGAGGGTTGAGCACTCTGGTGAAGGAATTTACGGCTGCCGCTTGCATAATGCAAAGCTCTTCGAACGAATTGAGCACTCTGGTATCCGGTAAGTTATAAAATTTAAACAAACGAACGTTACTATTTAATACTTTATAATGCCCGAGCTGACGTGGTACGCTTGTTGGCAGAGTGGTATGATACTAAGTCTAACGTAAAATTGGGCGGATTTCGATCCCAGCTTCAATCGTCCTACGTGTGTAGCCACACTGGAGAGTCGTGATACAACGAAACAGTCTGTCAGTGGATTATATATATATATATATTTTGGCCATGAGTGGCGACCCGTAATACTTGTGGATGGGATCCTGGTGTTATGGTTTATTTAATGCCAAATCCTGTTTATATATATATATATATATATATATATATATATGTGTGTGTGTGTGTGTGTGTGTGTGTTGTATGTGTGTGTGCCCAACCCTCAGCACGACCCAGGTCAATTTATCAGTTTCAATTAAGAGCTTTCTTTCTCCGGTCGCGTTCCTAAGCTTAAAGAGCCAAGTCTGTCGCACTAACTGTCTATACATGGCGGGAGAATTGTTGGATTCCAACCTTTCTCAAGGGTACTAACGCTATGGGAAACGCTACGGCCTCGTCCAGGATTTGAACTCTAGCCGACAATTCCTTTTTCTAAGAGAGTAACCATTACATTACATCACGGACACCTCCGTGCACACACACATACACACACACACACACACACAAACACACACACACACACACACACATATATATATATATATATATTATATAATGATCATCCATCGTTTCCGGTAGGTCTTCCGAGCTACATCCTGTGTTCGTACTGAACTGTGGTAAATAAGCTCTTGCTGGACGTCCTATATTTGTGCGTCCATGTAAAGGGCTCCATTGGAGAACGTTGCTTCTGAGTTCCTCTTTATTTTCCAGCAGTGTCCAGCATGTCTTGTCCGTCTAATTTGGACGGTCTTCGAGATGGGTGATAGATAGCCGTACAACTGCAGTTTTGTGGGAGCTTGCTTCCAGGATTTGTTTAATATAGCTCGTAGCATCCTTGCGCAATTGCTTCCAAGCTTTTTCTCTGCGCGCTTTATCAGCGTCCAAGTGGTGCATACATACAGTAGTATGGACACGACTACCATGACTCTCACTCAAACCATATATATATATATATATACTCCCCTAACCCCGAAGGGTTGAGTTCTCTGGCGAAGAAGTAATCGTGTTGCCATTAGCGTTCATTGCAAGCCTCTTCATAAATGAATTGAGGTCTCGAAAGCCATTGAACGGATGTATGTAAACAATAGTAATTGTGATTCATAACCGTTTAAAATTTACTTAATAGCTAATGGCTCCTTGTGGCTGAATGGTTAGAAGCCTTGGCTTAGTGTTTGAGTCAACCAGGGTTTCGATCCCAGCTACGGGATCCTACTGGCTAGCCACACTGATTAGTTCTGATAGAACGAAACAGATTTGTTTGTGGATGACTATAGCGATATGCAGATATATATATGTATATTCTGTAATATATTACTATTAAATTACATATATTATATTATTATTACTATATATATATATTTATATAAGTTCCAAGCAAATAATTTGTAGGTAAGATCAATTTTTAAAATGCCAGATCTTATGTGCTTGTACATAGTTAAATGGTTTCAAATATTCCTAATACTTCAATTTCATATTAATCATTTGTTTGCACGCAATTAATTCGTTTCAAGTACTCCTGACATTAATCATTCTATTTCATATAAATTATTCGGTTTCACGCAATTAATTCATTTCAAATACTCCAAACATTGATAATTCTATTTCATATAAATCATTTGTTTGCACTCGGATTGAATGGTTTCAAGTATTACGATCTCAGCTCACTTCACTCTCAGTCACCGCCTTTAAGAACCTTCACGGCAAAATAGGGTCGGATAATTGTTTACTACTAGAGAAATTAGATAAATACAGTCGGGTCAGTCATATAGCTGCTTGGGCTTGACATGATCAGCCAACTGATCGGGCCTCACCAACTGGCCGTCTGGCCTAAATAAGAAACAAAGTACAGTATTTGCCAGCCACCAGGATCTCATCCTCAATCATTACGGGTCGCCATCTACGGCAAAAAGTGTTTCAGCCTCGTGGGGCGGAGTCTTAACCCTCTGCAGAGGCCCCGTCAGATTTTCCACTGCTGCAACCGATAGGTCGTTGTTTTACGGATAGATAGATAGATAGATAGATAGATATGGACAAGCTGATATGGATGTATGAACATGCTGAGATAGATAAATAGATTGATGGATAGATACGCATGATTGCCCTCACCCAGTCGACTACGGCTGTAGAATACACCGACTGCACCTCTGCAGAGGGGTAAGAACCCCACCCCGACGAGTATCCTGAATATGATACTAAACAATCTGATGGTGAGGTTCCAGTGATGCTGGAGCTTTAGGGAATGCAGACTACCCCTTCATTTCCATCGCTCCCAGGTCCACTCTGGCCCAGAATGGTAGCACCTGATAGGGTCCTATCTATGAGTTAAATCGAACTAAACTGCGTACTTATGCTAAACTGAATTGTTTGAATTAGAACTGTTTGATTAACTCAATAGCTTGAAATAGAAATGTTTTTGACAATTAAACTGTGTACTCATGCTAAACTGAATTATTTTAAATAGAACTGATTATTTGTTTAAAAATGGATTTGGCATTAAATAACCTCCAAAGATTGATATGCCATAAAACCCAAACAACCAATCAACCATGATTGCCTATAGCCTGAGTAACTGGACCTCGATATATAAGAAAGTCGTGACGAAGACCAATTATTGTAAGTTCAGTTCTCTGTGAAACTATTTGCTGTGTCCTTGTGCCAGACTAGATTGTGTTTACTTTATATCTGTGACTTTTAAACCTCAACCCACTAACCAATGCATGTGATACTTACTCGTTGTAAGTCTTATTTTATAAAGTTTTTAAAATTCCTGGTTTCTTTTTTTTCTGCGGGAGGGTGTCTCAACTATTTTTCTTTTTTCTTTTTTTCTTTCATTATTTTTTGCTGTTTTCATTGTTATTTATTTGTTGTTTTTTTTTTCTAGCACCTCCAACATCCGACGCCCACGCCAGTCGGTGGGTGTTAGAGTGGCTGCTACCCTATCCATCAAATAAAATTGGATAGCAGCCGACGCCGTCGGTATGCAAAGCGTTCTGACTATGAAAGTGCTGACGAAGAGAGACTGACGCGTTGTTAACTTTCCTGCTTTCCTTCCTTCTTTTCTTCCTTTCTCCCTTCTCCTTCTCGTCCTCTTCCTTCTTCCAAGACCTCATCAAACCTATCACAGCTGTTGGCAGCAGAGTGGCACCGGTTTTGTATTTGCTTCCACTCGCAGGAAAAAATTGTCTGCGAGTCTCTGATTCCTGCTTCTTGTCACTGTCTTGTTTCCTTAAAGTCTTGTTGAAGAAGAACCGACGGAATAACTGCGATGGGAACAAAGACATAGATAGAAGAAAGGAAGGAAGGAAGGAAGGAAGGGAGGGAGGAAGGAAACGAGAGATGTTGAAAAAATAGAATCAATGAATTCGGGAAAGAGAGAGCGAGAGAGAGTGAGTTAATGTGGAACAAAAGGAAAGAGGGGAAATTAGACCATTAATAAGAAAGAAAGAAAGAAAGAAAGAAAGAAAGAAAGAAAGAAAGAAAGAAAGGAAGGAACAAACAAACAAACAAACAAACAAACAAACAAATACAAAAAGGGAAGAATAAATGTATGAACAGATAAATATGTCGAAAAAAAAAAAAAGAAGTGAAAGAGAAATAATGAAAAATGGTAAAATAAAGAATGGAAAAAAGAATAGATAGATAGAAAAAAGAAAAATACAAAGACGACAAGAAAGAGAGAGAAAAGGACAGATAGAGAGTCGAGAAAAAGAAAGATAGAATATAAAGAAAACAAGAAAGAAAGAAAAAACATTGATTTGGAGATAGATAGATAGATAGATAGATCAAGCATGTAAGCAAGCAATAAGAAAGAAAGAAAGAAAGAAAGAAAGAATGCAAAACTAAATTAAGCTATGAAAAGAATGAAATAGAATTGGAAAGGAATATAAGATTAAAAAAAAACAGGATAAAAGAAGCAACAAAAATAGAAGAAACTCGTGAAGAAAAGAAAGAAAATTGAATGAGAAATAAAGGAAACGAAGAAGGAAATAAAAAAATGAACGCATCTGTGAATAAAAAGTCAAAAGAATAAGATGAGTATATAGAAGCGAAAAGGACAAGAATTTAAAAAAAAGGAACGAATAGGTATATATCCCTCATAGAGTCGTAATTTACTTAGTTTTCTGCTTAAATGTGGCACAAAGCCAGATGAATGGGACACCCGATGAGAATCGAACTCACACGTGAAGGTCTCGCTTGCTAACCACTACACCACCCGAGATGCCTTATCTCCTTCGTACCGTCAACATCTGATTTCACTTTTCATTTTTAAACAATCTGATGGAAAACATATTTCCAATCTGGATTGTTCCATTCTATTAGTAATTTTCCAATCATTTTTTTTTCAATTTTTAACTCTAAAGGAATATATGTTCCCAACACAATTTAATAAAACTTCAGTATGTCTAATTTGAAATATTCACCTCATTTTAAAGAATGGAGTCGGTGTTCTTTCTCGCGAAAAAGATTGTCGGGAAACAATTGGTTGGTTGGTTGTTTTGTTTTACGGCGTATCAACCCTTTTCGATTTACGTCTTTTCGAATTAAGTCATTTTGTTTGTTGGTTTGTTTGGGTTTTATGGCATTTGTTGGTTATTCAATGCCAAATCAATTTTTATACAAATGAACAGTTCTATTTCAAACAATTCAGTTTAGCATGACTACGCAGCATAGTTGTCAAAAACTTTTCGATTTCAAGCTATTCAGTTTAGTCAAACTGTTCTAATTCAATTCAAAGAATTCAGCTTAGTATAAGTATAGATTTTTTGTTTACACAGTTAAATGTCAATTTATTTCGCATAAGTACAGTTTCAATGTCAAATACAGTTACATTTCAAACAATTCAGCATAAGTACGTAGTTTAAATATCAAAACAGTTTTATTTCGAGCAGTTCGCTTTATCATAAGTACGCAGTTTAAATATCAAAATAGTTCTATTTCGAGCAGTTCGCTTTATCATAAGTACGCAGTTTAAATATCAAAACAGTTCTATTTCGAGCAGTTCGCTTTATCATAAGTACGCAGTTTAAATATCAAAACAGTTCTATTTCAAGCAATTCACTATACCATAACTACACAGTTTAGTTCTATTTAACTCACAGATAGGACCCTTATCAGGTGCTACCACACCGGGTCAGGGTAGACCTGGGAGTGATGGCAATGAAGGGGTACTCCGTATTCCCCAAAGGTCCTGCATTATAGGAACTTCACCATCAGATTGTTTAGTGACATATCCGGGACATTCGTTGAGGGGTTTTTACCTTTCTGCAGTCGGTGTATTCTACAGCCCCAGCCGTCTGGGCAATATTGGGAAACAAGATTGCTGACTTTTTTCGTATGGGCACTTTTATTGATAGTACACACATGAAACTCTAATCCCCTTCGAAGTAATCTCCTCCGGCTGCAATACACTTGTTGTAACGTTCCAAAAACCTCTGAAAGGCCCCATGGAAGTCCTCTTGTGTGAGCGTGTCAATGACCTTCGTCACAGCCTCTTTCATCTCCTCAATTGTCTCATAACGACAGCCGCTGAGCTTAGAGAATAAGCAAAAGTCACAGGAAGCAAGGTATGGATTATAGGGAGGGTGAGGAACTGTGTTGATGCCCATCTTGGTCAAATAGTCTTTGACAAGGATGGAGTTGTGGACTGGTGTATTGTCCTGGTGGAAATGCCACTGACCCGATTTGAAGAATGCGGGCCTCTTCCCTAGGAATCTCTCCCTGAACTCCCTTAAAATCTCTACATAGTAACCCTAAGCCTTTGGCCACTCAACTCTGGTGTATTGACTTCCTTACTCCTCCCACACCTCTCACCATCCCTCACAGACTCCCTGCCTTCCTTGAATCTCTTATGCCACTCAAAAACTCATGCTCGATTCATGCAAGAAGCTCTAAAAGCAGTCTGAAGCATTCCATACGTTTCTGTGACATATTTTCTTAATTTAAAGTAGAATTTCATTGCACATCGTTCTTCTAAAGTGTCCTCATTGCATTTTTGAAATTGACCAGCTGTGACAATCAGGCTTAAGTAGGATGTATTCCAGTTGCCACTGACCCGATTTGAAGAGTGCTGTCCTCTTCCGACTGAATCTTTTCCTGAACTCCCTTAAAATCTCAACATAGTATTCCTTGTTGACTGTTTATCCAGTGGGAACCCAGTGCATGTAGATCATGCCAGTGCTGTTAAAAAAAGGGATCATCAAAGATTTGTGAGTGAATTTGCTCTGTCTGGCCTTCTTGGGTCTGGGAGAGCCAGCATTCTTCCACTGGGAACTCTGTCTCTTGGTCTATGGGTCATTGCAGTAAATCCAGCTTTTATCACATGGAATTTTTTCCAAGTTTAAAACAGAATTTTATTGCATATCGTTCTTTTAAAGTCCAGATTGCATTTTCGAAATTCACCAGCTGTGACAATCAGGCTTTAGTATTCCAATTGCTGCTGTAGCTATTCATTAAAACCTGAAATCATAAAAATTGGTCAGTCATCTCATCGGATGTATAGCAATAACATACTGAATTTTCAAGAATCTGCGACAATTTTAAATGCCTGTACAAAAAAGTCTGAAAACTTATTAAATTCACTACGTATATATATATATATATATATAATGGAGGCACTCGTGGTGTAATGATAACTGTCTTATGAAAATGATGCGGCTATTCGGGTTCAAATCCTGGACGTAGTTGGTTGTGCTAATACCCTTGATAAAAATATGAATCTAACAATTCTTTTTCCAGCTATTGATTACTAGTAGAGCAGAGTGGTTTCTTTCATCTTGCTATGGTAACCGGTCAAGGAAAAAGAAAACTCTGAATGTAAACCTGTTAAAAATCTCCTTAAAAATGAATCTGTGTTGCATCTTGCGCGTGCGGAGTGGGGTGGATACATATATTCATCATCATCATTGTCACGCTGCTAGCAAGGGGTTCCCTGACTCTCTCTCTCTCTCTCTCTCTCTCTCTCTCTCTCTCTCTCTCTCTCTCTCTCTCGCCGTTCATTCCTATTATCCATCGCTTCCAGTAGGTCTTCCAAAACTACATCCTATGTCCGCTGTAGATAATCTCTAGCTGGACGTCCAACACTTGCTCGTCCGTGTGAAAGGGTTCATAGGAGAACGTCGCTTATGAGTTCGACCTTACTTCTCCAGCAGTATCCCGCATGTCTTGTTTGGATGGTTTTTAGAGATGGAGAGCAGGTGGCCGTGTAGCTGCTGTTTCGTGGAATCTTACTTCCTGGATTTGTTCAATATAGCTCGCAGCATTCTTGTGCAATTCCCATCTTTTTCTATACATGCTTAGTCAGCGTCCATGTAGTGTATCCATATCGTAGAATTGACACAAATGCTACTTGGAAGAAATTACGTCCTTTTTTTATCGGATAGGTCAGATTTCCATATGATCGATAACTTATTGATAGTAGTCCATACATTCGCTAGGCACATATTGGTGTCATATTCAGTAGCCACACACACACACACACACATATATATATATATATATCGCAAGATTCCTGAACGACATGCCCATATTAAATTACAATTTCCAATAAATACCACAAGAAAATACTCGCCTATAGAATCATCTATAAATAGGTACACACCTCAGACAATTTTTCTAAGAAACTATGGTTTAATTATTTCTTCTGGGACATTACAAAACCAAAATAGATATTATTAAGTATCATATTATCGCCTATAAAATAATGTTCTTCTAAACAATAACTTTATTATTTCTTCTTGAACATTATACGAATCCAACCATTAGAGCAATAGGAGAGTGGCATGATGATTAAAGTGTTCGCCAATGGCCTGGGAGATTTGGGTTCTAATCCCTGGTCGAATCATACCAAAGACTTAAAAAATGGTACTTGATGCTTAATACTCAGCATTATAAGGTACGGATCAAGGGTAGTGGAGCAGTCTAGGGAAAGGAGTAGTGCCCTCCCCTATAAATTGGTGTAGTAACTCTCGAAAAAGGAGCCTTTGGGTCACCCTCGACTACGGTCGCCAATTTTACTTACACAACTCAAGTATTTATGCATTATTATATTAAGATTATTATAATATAAAGATAATACAAACGTTACCCTAATTCATATATATATGCTCTATCACTGATATAAATTTCTTATCTTTTAGGAATATAGAAAACTGTACACACACACATATATATATATATATATATATATATATATATATATATATGTGTGTGTGTGTGTGTGTTTATTGGTCTTGTGTTGCGGCTTGCTCTGGTGTAGAGTTTGGGCATATATACCCTGCTCATCTACACACGCATGATGCAACATAATATATATATATATATATATATTAGGAGGTGCCTGTGGTGTAACGGTTATCGTCGTAGGAAATGGACACGACGACACGAGTTCAAATCCTGGACGAGACTGATTGCATTGCACTAATACCCTTGGGAAAGGTATGAATCCAATTATTCCCCCTCCAGCTATGGGTAAATAGTAGGGCAGACTAGGTTCTTCAGTCTTGGTAAGGCGACTAGTCTAGGAGAAGGACAACTCTGAATTCAAACCTGTTAAACTCCACTTAAAAATTGACCTTGTGTGATATCCTGCCCGAGCGATGGGGTTGGTAAATATGATACATATATATATATATATATAGTTTTCTATATTTATAAATAAACAGTGCTCAATATCAGTGACAGGGTGCATATATCTAAGTTAGGAAAGCGTAGACATACAGTCAATGGAGCTTGGTCAGTTTCCCGCCTATGAGATAAATTAATATCCTAGTTGTTAGAACTGTATAAATTGGCAGCAATAGCATTATCATTTCTGTAATATATATGTATATATATATATATATATATATATATAATTAATGCAATGATATTATCGGAGCTGAAAATTATTCTGGAGTCCAGTCGGATAAGTTTGTAGAATACACCGACTGCATCTCAACAGAGAGTTAAGAACCCCTCCATAACGAAAGTCGAGGATGAATTAAACCAACAAATGAAACAGCATGGACTTTTTTCATTGTTTGTTAAAGATCTTTTGCGTTAACATTAGGAAGTGCTCGAGCACTTGAGTGGGGAAGATTGGAAGATTGATGCATTATTTCTCTATCATTTCATTTGTTTTCTGTCATTTTTTGTGGCCAGATAAATAATAATAATAATAATAATAATAATAACGCATGAAATTCTCTGGAAGTTCGGGATACAAACAGATCACCTAATCCAAACCAGAAGACCAATCCAAGTGATAAGGAACAGGCAGAAAGAGAGAGAGAGAGAGAGAGAGAGAGAGAGAGAGAGAGAGAGAGAGAGAGAGAGAGAGAGAGAGCCTGCCGTAAAGTGGACTTTGCTGTCCTCGCAGACAACGGAATCAGAATTAACGAAAGCGAAAAGAAGGACAAGTGCTTAGAACTAGCCAGAGAACTAAGTCAGCTAAGAAACATGAGGGTGACGGTGAGACCAACTGTAATTGGAACACTTGGAACGGTGCCCTGAGACTTAGAAATGGGACATGAAGATCTGGAAATTGGAGAAAGAATCGAAACTATCCAGACAACTGTATTGTTGAGATCGGCCAGAATACTGGGAAAAGTTCTGATGACCAGAAGAGACTTACTGACACTCAGACTCCAATGAATGCTGGGAAAAACTCGCAATGAGGATAATAATAATAACAACAGATGGAAGAATTGGAAACCCTAAAATAGGCATAGAGGATATATGCAAAGTAAGTAAAGTTGACGATCTTATTCGAGGATGATTCGAAGGCTCCCTTTTCAATAGCTACGACCCCCACGTGTTGCGGAGGGCGCTACTCCATTCCCTGGATTGCTCCACTTTACCTTTGATCTTTACCTTAAAATGCTGAGTGCTAAGCCAGGCGGCATCAAGTATCATTTTTTGAGTATTTGGTATGACTCGACCTGGGATTGAACCCCGGTCTTCTGGACCATTGGCAAAGCGGAAAATGACATATAACTGAAGGAATCGAACTACTAAATCAACAAAAAATCAGAATTCTCGGAGAAAAGGAAACTTAAAAATACTTGGGAATATTGGAAGCGGACACTATCAAACAAGCAGAGATGAAAGAAAAAATTAACAAAAAGAATATTCCAGGGGACGAGGAAACTACTAGAAACCAAACTGTATCGCAAATATCTCATAAAAGGGATAAACATGTAGGCTGTTCCCCTCGTAAGATACTTGGGACCATTCTTAAAGTGGACGAGGGAAGAACTTCAACAAATGGCACAGAGAACAGGGAAACTAATGATGATGCGTAAGGCCTTATATCTCAGAGATGCCATCGAAAGACTTTATGTGTCAAGGTAAGAAGGCGGAAGAGGACTTGCCAGCATTGAAGACAGTCTCGATTCCTCGATAAGTCGACTTGAAGACTATATAAAAAAAAGCAAAGAAAGACTAATCACAGCGACCAGAAACAACGCAAACAACTCGAGCATCAACAGAACAACAATAACGAGGAAACACAAATGGGGAAAAAATAACTGTATGGATATTTCAAGCTACAAATCTTGTGCGAGAAGACTTGGATATGACTAAGAAAAGGAAACCTTTAGAGAGAAGCTGTATTTCTTTAAATAGCAGCACAAAACAACGCCCTCAGGACAAGCTATCATAAAGCAAAAATAGACAATACACAGCAAATCAATCATATGATAAGATGTAAATTAGCGCTAAAAAAGTATAAGACTAAAAACGAGTGAGTGGGGAAGGTGATCCACTGGGAATTGTGCAGTGCTATATGCACAACCCGGAATCTGTTCTAGAGAATGAGACGCACAAAGTTATCTGGGATTTTGAGACACAAACGGATCACCTAATCTCGGCGAGACAAGCAGATAGACAACAAAAAAATCAAAATTAAAAAAAAACACCGAATTGTGGACTTTACCGTTCCGGTAGACCACAGAGTAAAATTAAAACAATATGAAAAGAGGGATAAATATCTGGTCCTTTAAAGAGAACTAAAAAATAAGGAACATGAAGATGAGGGTAATACCACTTATGGTTAGTGTGTTTGGGATAATCCTCAAAGAATCGGTAAGGGGACTGGAAGATTTGGAGATAAGAGTAAGTAAAGACCATCCAGACTACAGCATTATAAAAATCGGACAGAATACTGAGAAGAGTCCCGGAGACTTGATGAGACTTGTTGTCACTTAAACTCCCGTGAGAAACAATCAGCTAACGCTGGTATGAAAAACTTTTAACGGAGTAAATAAAAGATGAAATATGATAATAATAATAATAATAATAATAATAATAATAATAATAATAATAGGAGTAATAGACTGAGATACAAACTGATCATATAATCTCAGCCAATGACAGCATTGCTGAGAGGAGCTAGAATACTGAGAAGAGTAATTGAGACTTGAGGAGACTTGCTGTCACTCAAACTCCAATGAAAGACTATCAGCTAACGCTGGTGTGAAAAACGCTCAAAGGAGTAGGTAATAATAATAATAATAATAATAATAATAATAATAATAATAAAATTAAAAAAAACATTTTAGAAGAAACAGAAAGTTACTTGAGACAAAACTCCAGAAGAAAACTTATCAAAGGAATAAATACCTGGGCTGTAACCCACGTAAGATATTCGGGACATTATCTCGAAGTGGACCAGAGAAGAACATGAACAAATGAGGACCAACAGAACGACAATAACCAGAAAATAAAAATGGGAAGAACAACAATATAGACGTTTTAGGCAACTTATAAGCAAAATCTTACGAGATAAAACATGGACGTGGCTAAGAAAGGGAAACCTTAAGAGAGAAACGAAATCTCTCCTAATAGCGGCACAAAACAACGCTATAAGGACCAATCATATCAAAGCAGGAATAGATAAGATGCAATAAAACAGCAAATGTAGGTTATGTGGTGATAGAGACGAAACGATCAATCATATAAGAAGCGAATGCAGCAAATTAGCACACGATTGGGTGGGTAAAGTGATTCACTGGGAATGGTACAAGAAATTTCAGCTTGACCATACGAACAAATGGTATATGCACAACCCAACATCAGTCGTGGAGAATGACACACAAACTCCTCCGGGATGTTGACATCCAAACGCATCACTTTATCTCGGACAGACAATGAGACCTTATGATAATCAACAACAAAAAAAGAACTGCAAAATTGTGAACTTTGCTGTAACGGCTGTCCTCAAGGTAAAATTAAAAGAAATTGCAAAGAAATATAAATACCTCTACCTTTCGAGGGAACTGAAAAAACTATGGGATATGAAAGTGACGTTTATACCAATTATAATTGCTGCTTTTATTGCAGTCACCAAAGGATAAATAATGGCCTGGAAATAAAAGGACGAGTGGAGACCATCCAAACTACTGCATTATTGAGATCGGCCAGAATACTGAGAAGAGTCCTGAAGACTTGATGAGACTTGCTGTCATTCAGACTTCAGTGGAAGACCATCTGCAAACTCTGATGTGAAAAACTCTCAAAAGAATAAAATAATAATAATGGTGTGCTGAGTGTAACGTTTATCGTCGTAGGGAAGCGGATTGGAGACCCGAGTTTAAATCCTAGACAAAGCTACTTGCATTTCATTTCGTCCTAATACACTTGCGAAAGGCATGACTCCATATCTTCTAGTTCCTGCCTCAGGTCAAGAGCAGATCAGACAGTCCACTAGAAAGAAAACTCTCCATTCAAACCAGCCTTACTCTCCATTCCACCAGTTGTAAATCTATTAGGGAACTTCCAACAAGGCTTATTTCCTCTTATTCAGTCATATTCAAAATCATGAAACGTTCCGTGAATAATGAAAATGACACGGGTAACGTAGATTTTACTTGCATATCGTTAGGCATCAGATTACAAATTCGCAGTCGTCGACATGACAGTTTCGTTGACAAACAACTTCAACATTCAGATGTCATATATGCAACATCAGTTATCCCTTCTCTTAACACCTACTCGCTTGGTGAGAAGATGCTTTGCTTTCAGCTCTTATTAAAATGGTGGGGGTATTTTTTTTTTATTGTATAGTCGGCCATCCACATTTGCGATGATTAAGGACGTAGGATTCCTGGGAAAGTGAAAAAATACCGTGAATATCTCTGGCCCCCAAAAAACTCACAACCCAGCACCTGTCCTAGAAAATGACATGCACAAAGTCCTGTGGGACTTTGATATACAAACTGATCACCAAATCTCGGCCAGACGACCAGACCTTATAATAATCAACAAAAAAAAAAAAAGAAAATCTGCAAAATTGTCGACTTTGCTGTCCCGGCAGACCACAGAATAAAACTGAAAGAATGTGAAGAGAGAGATAAGTACCTTGAACTTGCTAGAGAATTGAAAAAACTATGGAACATGAAGGTGACAATTATACCAATTGTGATTGGTGCTTTTGGCACGGTAACTAAAGGATTATTAAAGGGCCTGGAAGATTTAGAAGTTGGTGGCCGAGTGGAGACCATCCAAACTACAGCATTATTGAAAACGGCCAGAATACTGAGAAGAGTCCTGAAGACTTGAAGAGACTTGCTGTCACTCAATCTCCAATGAAAGATCATCAGCTTACGCTGATGTGAAAAACTCTAATGAATAATAATAATAATAATAATAATAATAATAATAATAATAAGAAGAAGAAGAAGAAGAAGAAGAAGAAGAAGAAGAAATGAGCGAAATAGAAAAGAGAAACAACTACTTGGATCTTGCTAGAGAACTAAAAAGACCTAAAAAAATAGAGGACGTGCTAGGACTATTCAAATTACAGCATTATAGAGATCGATTAGAATACTGAGAAGAGTTCTAGAAACTTGAGGAGACTTGCTGTTACTCAGACTCCAATGAAAGACCATCTGCTTACGCTGGTGTGAAAACTCGCAGATGGTTAGGTTTGGTTTCTTTGTTTAATGGCATATCAACCTTTGTAGGTTATTTAATGCCAAAGCCATTCTCCTAGAAGAAAAGTAGTGCTACTATTTAACCCGTAGCTGGGAGGAAAAGGGGGTTCATACCTTTCCCAAGGGTATTTGCCCGAAAGTGAATGTAATAGCGCGACTGGAGTACGAACTCGCGTACTACGATTCTGCAGTCCATCGCTTTAACCATTACACCACGAGGAAGAATAGACTGAAAATAAAGCAGAAAATTAAATTGTGCAAGAGTTTAAAATTTGACCTGAAAGCCAAATGGTATATATACAAATACGTTTTAGAGAATAATGCATATAAAATAATCCTTTTTAAGATAAAACTGGATTACCTGATACTGGCCATAATACTAAACCTAGTATTGATAAAGACCTAGTATTGATTAAGACTTAAAAAGGAATTTTTGTCATCTTGTGTATTTTTCTGTTCTCGCGGACTACAGAATAAAAATAATAGAAAGCGAAAAGACACACAATTACTTGGACCTTGCCAAAGAACTAAATAAAACTATGGTATATGAGGGAAACGGTGATACCAATTGTAGTTGGTTTAATTTGGTTGATTGTTTTGTTTTACGGCGTACCAACCTTTTTCGGTCGTTTACCGCCGAATCAAAATTCAAACAATTCAATTTAGAATAAGTATAGTTATTTTTTTTTTTTTACACATAGTTAAATGTCAAAATAGTTCAGTCAAAGCAGTTCTATTTCTAACAATTCACTCTAGTATAAGTACCCAGTTTCAATGTCAAAAACAGTTCTATTTCAAACAATTCAGTTTAGTATAAGTACCAAGTTTAGTTCTATTTGACTCATAGAACCCTATCAGGTGCTACCGCATTCCCCAAAGCTCCTGCATTACTGGAGCCTCACCATCAGATTGTTTAGTATCATATCATGGAAATTCATTGTGTGATTCTTACCCCTCTGCAGAGAAACAGTCGGTGTATTCTACTGCCCCAGCCTACTAGGCAACAATTGTCGTTGGCGCGCTTTCCAAAGGCCTTGAAAAAGATTGAAGGAACTAAAAATCAGAGTAGAAATCGAGACCATTCACACCACAGCATTGTTAAGATCAGCTAGAATACTGGGATTGGTCCTGGAGACCCGATGAGACATGCTGCCACTCGAACTCGAGTTAATGCTAGTGTCAAAATCTCCTGAAGAACTTAATAATAATAATTATAATAATAAAAAATTGGAAAGATGACTGGAGGAACTGAAAATCAGAGGAAGAATCGAGACAGCAATGCTAAGATAGAGTAGAATACTGAGAAGATTCCTGGAAACCTGAGGAGACTTGCTATCACTTACACTTTAGTGATTAGATATCAATGATTATTCCTTGTAAAAGATTGAAGAGTTCTATTTAACCCATAGATAGAACCCAAACAAGTACTAAAGAGTAATGGTAATACTGTACTAAAAATTTGTTTATATATATATATATATATATATGAGTGTGTGTGTGTGTGTGTGTGTGTGTGTGTGTTTGTGTGTGTGTTAGAGTGTCTGTCCCCATGCAGACTTGCTAGTCATATGAGATCTCGCTACTTTAAATTATGGGCTAGGACCAAGAGTGTTTTGGTACCGACATTTTAGAATTTGTATCTGAGTACTAAAATTCACCGTCATAATTACAAGAAAATAAGGAACACAATTCAGACACTTGTACCAGAGGAATTGTATAAATGGCTTAACATTTCCTTGTCTCAAGCGATACAAAACAATTCAAAACGAATTTACAATGGAACTTAATTGGAGCCTTAATTCTTTCAGGCATTGATTTCAATCATTTAAAGCAATATTCTTTATCAAAGAGGTTCTAACTTTCCTGAATGACATTTAATAGATCTTCTTTGGTGGATGGAACCTTAATTCTTTCAGGCTTGGATTTCACTAATCTAAAGCAATATTCTTTATCAAAGTGGTTCCAACTTTCCTGAATGACATTTAATAGATTTTCTTTGGTGGATGGAACCTTAATTCTTTCAGGCTTGGATTTCACTAATCTAAAGCAATATTCTTTATCAAAGTGGTTCCAACTTTCCTGAATGACATTTAATAGATCTTCTTTGGTGGATGGAACCTTAATTCTTTCAGGCTTGGATTTCACTAATCTAAAGCAATATTCTTTATCAAAGTGGTTCCAACTTTCCTGAATGACATTTAATAGATCTTCTTTGGTGGATGGAACCTTAATTCTTTCAGGCTTGGATTTCACTAATCTAAAGCAATATTCTTTATCAAAGTGGTTCCAACTTTCCTGAATGACATTTAATAGATCTTCTTTGGTGGATGGAACCTTAATTCTTTCAGGCTTGGATTTCACTAATCTAAAGCAATATTCTTTATCAAAGTGGTTCCAACTTTCCTGAATGACATTTAATAGATCTTCTTTGGTGGATGGAACCTTAATTCTTTCAGGCTTGGATTTCACTAATCTAAAGCAATATTCTTTATCAAAGTGGTTCCAACTTTCCTGAATGACATTTAATAGATCTTCTTTGGTGGATGGAACCTTAATTCTTTCAGGCTTGGATTTCACTAATCTAAAGCAATATTCTTTATCAAAGTGGTTCCAACTTTCCTGAATGACATTTAATAGATCTTCTTTGGTGGATGGAACCTTAATTCTTTTAGGCTTGGATTTCACTAATCTAAAGCAATATTCTTTATCAAAGTGGTTCCAACTTTCCTGAATGACATTTAATAGATCTTCTTTGGTGGATGGAACCTTAATTCTTTCAGGCTTGGATTTCACTAATCTAAAGCAATATTCTTTATCAAAGTGGTTCCAACTTTCCTGAATGACATTTAATAGATCTTCTTTGGTGGATGGAGCCTTTTTATGGACCATATTTTTAAAATTTCCGCCGTATATTTTCAATTGGATTTTAATCCCATGAGTTCGCTGGCTATGTTATGGTTTTCGAGAAAGGGCACCTCTGGTGGTGTAACGGTTAGCAAGCTAGACTAGCAAACCTTCACGAGTGAGTTCGAGTCTCATTGGGTGCCCCATTCATTCAGCCTTGTGCCACATCAAAGCAAAGCGCTTTGTAAATTAGGGCACCTCTGGTGGTGCAACGGTTAGCAAGATAGACTAGCAAACCTACACGAGTGAGTTCGAGTCTCATTGGGCGCCCCATTCATTTAGCCTTGTGCCACATCAAAGCAAAGCGCTTTGTAAATTAGGGCACCTCTGGTGGTTAGCAAGCTAGACTAGCAAACCTTCACGAGTGAGTTCGAGTCTCATTGGGCGCTCCATTTATTCGGCCTTGTGCCACATCAAAGCAAAAAGCTTTGTAAATTACTATGGCTTTCGAGAAGAAAATATTGCATCACCTTTGCTCTGTGACAAGATGTAGTATCATTCTTAACAATGAGTTCTTCATCACCAAAACAATTTTCTATCGTTGGAATTAGGAAATTATCCAGGATTTCAAAGTATACATGTGCATTGATTGTTAAGGAATTAATTGCTACCTCTCCTTGGCCCTTTAAATAACTTGAGAAATCTACTTGTTTTTTTTATAATAAAAAATGTTTTCCGTCTTTCCTGCCATTTACTGTTAATGTAGCGTCTTTCTTAGATATCTTGCAATCCAGATACAGGTTGATCACATGTTTTCAACGATCAGTAAGATTCAGACTTCATTTGTCACGGACTCTTTTCTGTCGTGGATGGAATAAATCAAGCTATTATTATTTTTGTTAGATGATGACACAATTTACTTATTCCTCTTTCGTCCATTGCTCACATCGCACTCCTAATCCCTTTTTATCATGGTTCTTTTTACTTGGTCAAATAGTGATCATTAATGAACAGATTATAGTTTGTGCAGTTAAAATGAAAATACGAGTGGTGGCTGAAAAGTTCTCAATCCAACTAAGAAAGAAATTACTTTGAAGTTGATTTATTTATTTTTGTGTCTTGAAAGAAATGTTTGATAGTGTGTTGCCCTGCATAATAGATATCTTAAAAACCTTATACATTTCATATCTCTAAGTCATATTTTTTTGGTGCTGCCGAGAAGTTTTCAGCGTTTCCTCATTTGTAAATAAGTTAGCGACCCTAGTCGAGGGCGACCCAAAGACTCCCTTTTCAGCAGCTACTATACTGAGATATAGATGAGGGTGTTCTTCTCTCCCTGGATTGCTCCACTACCATTGATCCCTACCTTATATCGTTGTGTTTAGTAAGGAGGCATCAAGTAGCATTTTTTTGAGTTTTTTGCATGACTAAACCTGAAATCGAACTCCAGTTCCCTAGGCCATTGGCGAACACTCTAGCCAATGCAAACTTCTTCATCCTTACCTTATAGCGTTGTGTTAAGCAAAGAAATATCAAGTACCATTTTTTGAATTTTTAGTATGAATAGACCTGGGATTGAACCCCAGTCTCCCGGACCGTAGGCAAGCACTCTACTCTATGCAGACTTAGCCGACAATGGTGACTCCAAGATATCTACTCGACGTTCAACTAGCAAAGATCGAAGTTGCATTTATTAACATAATTAATATATTATAAGTTATACATAACCATTGAAATACTTAAAAATAACGGAACTGGAGTCAAAAGAATTTATTTCAATTCCAAGCGACAAACTACGCGATTTCCCTTTTAAAGTAACCCCTTTCGAGCCTTGTGTACTTTCTGCTCCTATTCACGGCTGGAATAATTTTTCTATGCTGCCCCATCAGCTCCGTCGTTACAGCTCTCTTGATGGCTTTTACGGCACCGAAATAGGTCCCCTTGATGATCCATGTGAGCTTATAGGAAAGGAAAAGAATCACACGAAACAAGAACAGATGAATTGGGAGGTTGTCCCAGTATACAACTACGGCGATGTTCCTCTCGGTCAGGAACGATCGGACATGCCCCAATCTCCTCTGATAATCTTCCAAATACTGTTCTTTTCCATGTCCACCTGATTTGCAATCATTCGGACAGTCAACCAACGACCACTTCACACCACCTTAAATTACCTGCTTGAGGTCGATTTCAGTTCTGCTGGTTGAAGGCCTCCCGCTCCTGGAGTGATCTTTCACCGTCTCAACCCTCTTTGAATCTCTCATACCATTCAAATACAGGTGTGCGCGACATGATGCTATATCCATACATTTGTTGGAGCATTTCAAGTCCTTATGATTGAACTTACACTAACCGGACCAAAAATTTCAGATTTATTCGTTCCTCTAATCTGATGGCTGAACGGCCGAAAAAAGGTGAGTTTTAAAAAATGTAATGGTTTCAGGAAGCTAACATTACAGTTATATACTCCTAAGATATCATGTTAGATGATAACACAATATTCTTATCCCTCTTTCTTTTCTTTTTTAGTTTTCAGACATAGCACCCCAAGTCCCTTTACTTTTCAGACATAGCTCGGCTCGGCCCTTTACTTCTCAGGCACAGCACTCTCAGTCCCTTTACTTTCCAGACATACATTGTATAATCCAAAAAGTATTTACAACTTCTCACTTGTCTCCGGGCGGGCCAACCTGGCATTCGAACAGGGTGGATAGTTTTTTTATTGAACGTTTGGCCTCAGAGGGGGCGTCCCCTCAGGTTTTATCTGCTTTGGAGGATTGGGTTTATTGCTTGGCGTCTGGGGTGCCCCAACAGAAGAATGCCGACGGGGTTCAGCATTCTTTCTTGGACCAACCGCGCATGATTATCGATTTCTGGCTTGGTGGAAAGTCTGTTTCATACATACAGATAGACAGACAGACAGACAGACAACAGTTCTTACTTTTTAAATCATGTACTGTTTATGGATTGGCATGTTTTATCAGAGTTACGTTCATGTGGTACCTGCCTACAATTGAACCCAAAATTTGTAATCCTTTTAATATTTGAATTTTTATTACAATATTTACGCTTCATGGTAAACTTTTTTACCGAATGAACATGAGTTCCCACGTTTCAAAAAAAGCCTAGTGAGGCATTTAATCTTCGTGAGAAGATGACTAAATATCTACATTGAATCAAGAACAAAAGTGTGCGGATATATATACATATATATATATATATATATATATATATATATAGAGAGAGAGAGAGAGAGAGAGAGAGAGAGCACATTTTTACTTTTTTATACTCATTTTTTAAAATAAAATGGTCGATTTATTAATTATATATATACATATGTACATATGTAAGTGTGTGGGTCTATATATATATATATATATACATATATGTGTGTGTGTGTATATATGTGTGTATGTGTGCGCGTGTGTGTATATATATACACACAACCACGCATACACATATATATATAGTTGGCGACAGTAGTCGAGGATGACCTGAAGGCTTCCTTTTCAATAGCTACTACACCAAGGCGTAAGGGGGCGCTACTCATTTCCCTGGATTGCTCCACTTTACCCTTGATACGTGCCTTATAGTGTTGAGTGTTAAGCAAGAAGGTATCAAGTACCATTTTCTGAGTCTTTGGAAAGATCCGAACTGGGATCGAACCATAAGTATGTGTGAGTGTATGTACAGGTATATATATATATATATGGATATACACCTACACACACGCATACATTCTTCGTTTACTTAGTCCAATGTCAGAGTTTTTTTTTGGGATAGACATTACGATATTGTTTGATTTTTTTCAGACAATACGTATGTTTTAGTCTTTTCTTTTTTCATGGATTTTTTCCCCAATATCAATGCTTATTTGTTTATCCACAAGTTAGATCATTCAGGTTTTTTTTCACTCTGTCAGAGTTAAAGTTAGGGTTAACCTAAAACAGAAATACATTATATATTCATATATATATATATATATATATATATATATATATATATATATATATATATATTTATATCTTAGCTAGACTTTGCGAAAAAAGATTTATGAAGGAGGCTGTCCACGTCGACTGTAGGCATGTTGATGTTTGACTAGGCTAATGTGGGACAGGCAAGTCCGGCCGCCACGACTGCAATTAAAGGCCTGGTCTGGTATGACTGCTGAGGCTCCCTGAGTCTTCCTCCTGCGACGTTTCTCAGTGAGGTTGGCTCTGTGAGAATCTTCAAAGGTGGAGACGACCTGGTGGACGGTGCAGCGCCAGGCCTGACAGTCAGTATCAAGTGTCGACCACTGGTGGTGGTCTTTGGGGTAGGTACCGAGGGTCTTCTTGAGAGAGTTTTTAAAACTTTTCTTTGGTGCCTCTCTGTCACGGTAGCCAGCGGAGAGTTCACCATACAGGGCTATCTTGGGTAGGCGACGCCCCCCATTCTGGAAAAATGCCCTGCCCTTCGTAGCAGTGACTTCAGCAACATGGCCTCTATGCAGGTGATTTCTGCCTGATCAAGGACCTCAACATTGGATACGTAGTTACTCCTGTGAATGTTGAGGATGGTACGGAAACATTCACAGTTCCTTTCTGCTCACTGTGTCAAATACTTTGGTCCGGTCCACAAACGCTACATACAGTCCTTTGTTCTGCTTCCTGCATATCTCTTAAAGCTGTCTGAGGACGAACACCATGTCTGTGGTGCTCCTGTTGGTTCTGAACCCATACTGGGTTTCTGGAAGATGGTCTTCAGCGATGGTGGGTACCAATCTGTATAGGAGCACACGAGCAAGTATTTTTTCTGCGATAGAGAGAAGAGTGATCCCCCGATAGTTGGAGCAATCTGACTTTTCTCCTTTGTTTTTGTACAAGGTGACGATGATTGCATCGCAGAAATCACTTGGAAGTTTGCTCTGCTCCCAATGTAATATTTTGACCTACGACCCGGCCCAAAATGCCATTCAAGGTCATGCACCGAAAGGAAGTGACACATTCTCATGGCAGTTATGAGAGGAAATCGCGTGGGCGGAAATTGGCTGATGAAATGGGACGAGCTAAAAAATCCTATGATACTCTCATAGACTGACGCACCGGAAGAGAGTGACCTCTGAACTGCATGATGACGATTTAACATTCGATTCCGAAGATCGAGTGGGCGTTGAACTATTATATAGCTCAGTCAAGACAGAAGTCAGCCAGTTCGAGTCCCAGTAAGAGTTGGAGACGGAGTAGACGAGTGTGGTAGGGAAAGCCACACCCGGCCGAAGGGGCCCTCGGGAATCCTGATGAGTTGGGGTCCAGAGAAAATGCTGATCAGATGCGGTAAAGAAAGCCATCGTCCAGCAGAGTGAGCCCCTGGGCCTCCGGTTGAGCAGCCCTGGAGAACGAGAAAGACACAACGTTGAGGGCCATAAGAGTGAGGGGTCAAAATATTACAGTTTATGTTTGGTCTTCAGCTCCCTCTCACACGCAAACCTTGAGTAACCCTTTTCGAACTCTTGCAATAAAGTGAGAGGTAAATATTTTGTTAAAGAAGTCTTCCTGCGTGCGTCATTATCATTGCGTCTGTTGTTCATTGCGTCAGTATGTATCCAGCATATATATGTATATTTCTGCATGAATCTGTATATGAGAATATAACACCAACAACAGACAAAGAGTTTGTGAAGCTTACTGTGTAATGTTGGTCTTCCTTCTTTCTAGGGTTCTGGTGGAATCCTGTCGATTCCCGCTGCTTTGTCACTCTTCAAATGCTCTTTGGCTTTGGTAACTTCTTTCATTGAGGGTGGTTTTTCCAATTCGGCTTTGAATGGTTGCTGGGGGATGCGGAAAACTGCTGGGTACTGGACGATACGGTCTGCGCTAAAGAGGGATTGGAAGTGCTCAGACTAACGACTTAGAATGGAGATCCTGTCTGTAAAAAGCACTTTCCCATCTTCACTGCGCAAGAGACTCTGGACTCGGTGGGTCGGGCTATACACTGACTCGAGGGCTTTGTAGAAGCCTCCGTAGTCACATAGGTCTGTGTATTGCTGAGATCTGTTTACGAGATTGGTCCACCACTCATTTTGGATCTCTCGACGCTTGCGCTGGAGGATGCAGAAAATGAAACGGAAGGAAGCCTTCATCATAGGACATGACAGCTGAGTAAGATGGGCTTGATGGGATGATCTCTTCTTCACAAGTAGTTCCTGAATCTCTTGGTTGTTCTTGACGTACCAGTCTTTGTTCTTCTTGGCGATAAACTCCAAAACCTCTTCAGATCCCTGCAAGATAACCATAATTACCAACCCCTCCGCTCGGGCAGGATATGACACAAGGTCAATTTTTAAGCGGAGTTTAACAGGTTTGAATTCAGAGTTTTCCTTCTCCTAGACTAGTTGCCTCACCAAGGCTGAAGAACCTAGTCTCTCCTACTATTTACCCATAGCTGGAGGGAGAATAATTGGATTCGTACCTTTCCCAAGTGTATTAGTGCTATGTGAAATGCAATCAATCTCGTCCAGGTTTTGAACTCGTGTCGCCGTGTCGATTGCCTACGATGATAACCATTCCACCACGGGCACCTCCAATTACACCACGGGCACCTCCATCAAAAATATGAAACTCTTCACGAATTTGCGTGTCATCCTTGCGCAGGGGCCATGCTAATCTTCTCTGTATCGTTCCAATTTTAGTATATGTATCACCGAAGCTGCAAGATAACACTCTTCAGTTGATCCCAGAGTGTTTCAGAATAAGTGTCGTCTGGGCAGTCGCTGTTTTCAAACTTGGACTGCAGGCCTGCCTGAAAGTCAACTTTAACTTCAGCTGACTGAACTTTGTTTAGATGGAACTTTTTCTTGGGGGGACCTCCTTTTTCTTTGCTTAGGTTGGAAGTGCAGCCTAAGTTTACTGAGCACTAGGCGATGGTTAGTGTGGTATCCATCGTTGGGCAACACTTTGGTGTGAATGACGTCTTTGAGGTCACGCTTGTACACAACGATACATCCTTATGTACAAGCGTGACCTCAAAGACAATTCGGTGCCAATGTTTGGACCGAGGATACACCCAGGTTATTTTAATTCTGTCCTTTTGCTGGAAGATGGCTTTGGTGATGACAAGTTGCTGCTGTGCAAAGCTCCAGCAGCAAGCGCCCGTTGTCCATGCAGTTACCAACGCTGTGTCTGCCAAGTACTCCTTTCCAGGAATCGGCATCTTGACCCACTCTAGCATTGAAATAACCGAGGATTATCATGTTATCATCTGCATGGGTGCTTTGGAGACAGCTGCGGAGCTCCGAGTAGAACTTGTCTTTTTCTTCAGTTTCAGCTTGAAGAGTTGGAGCGTTGGAGCATTGAAAAGCGTAGCATACCGTTTATTTTCAGAGGGAGGTGCATGGACATAATGACCAGTTAGAAGATTTTCTAGCCTGGAAGCGATGGAGGTGCTTGAAAGGCATCCCTTTGTTGTAGGTTTCCCTGACCAGAAGAGGGTGTATCCGGAGACATGCTCTTGGAGGCTGCTTTCTCCTGGGAAGCGGACCTCGCTAAGAGCAGCAATGTTGATATTTAACTAGGACAGTTCATGTGCAATCAGAGTTTAGCGACGTTCAGGTCGGTTGCTGTGATCTTCGTCAGGCATAGTTCTGACGTTGCAACATGTGATTTCACCCCTTTCCCATCGCTACAGGGCTTTGAAGTGTTGGTAGCTTCGCGGACGTGGACTTGTCCTTTCAGCCTATGCATTGAAGTTTTTAGGTAGAGTGCAGTGTACACAGTACTGCCCTTGCCCTTTACACCTGAGTTTCATCTATCATGGCCAAGCATGCTGGGATGGTGACAGCGATGTCCTTAGGTAGTAGGTTTTATGTTAGACTGTCCTTGTCCCAGTTGGATTGCCTGCCAAAGCTGTCGAGTTCCCTCTGCTCCTGGTATTTAATAGCTATTTGACCCATAGCAGGCTCCCTAAACAGATACAACCAACCCTGGGACAGTTTGAACCTGGGAGCAACGGTAATTAAGAGGTCACTACATTCTCCAAGAAACTCTGTTATTCCTGAACCAGAGCCTTACCACTGGTTGCTGTTTAATGTCTTTGCCAGAAATCAACAAAATTTGTTCCACTTTTTGGTAATCGAAGTCTTAGAGACAGTGTACGAACAAATTCCACAAAACTGCAAGACAAGGATACCTCAGGCGGGCTTGATACGCGCTTTTGGGGGCTGGAGCGAATTACGCCGTTTATAGGGTAAATCTTGTCTCATAACAAGAAAATTCCAAGATACGAAAACCCCTCCAGAACGAATAAATTTCGATTCTCGAGGTATCACTATATATATATATACATATATATTGAGGTCTTTTTTATGCTCGTTTTTTGAAAAAAATTGTTCACTTTTCATTATATATATATATATATATATATATATATATATATATGCGTATGTGGCTACGTGCATTTCACATAGCATTGATACACTTGAGAAATGCATGAATCCAATACGTGTCCCTCCATCTATAAACAAATAGTAGGGCAGACTAGGCTCTCTCGCCTTTCTAAACCTGTTCAGCTCAGCTTAAAAATCGACATTGTGTTGTATCATGATCGTTCGGAGGAGTTGGTATATATATATGTGTGTGTGTATATTGACATCCAAAGACAGACTGTTTCATTGTATGACAACTCTTCAGTGTGGTTAGACACGTAGAACGTATGGAGCTGGAATCAAAACCCACTCGACTTTACGTTAGATTTTGTATCTTACCGCTTATCCCACAGGCGAAATACATCAGCTCGGGAATAATTAGGCATTATGTAGTAGCTTCAATTTGTTTACATTTTGCCTTACCAGATACCAGAGTTCTTAATTAATTAGAAGAGCTTTGCATTATACCTATATATATATATATATATATATACATGCCGGAGTTTTTGACCCTGGGTTTCATTCTGTCCAAATTCGACAGACAGAGTGAAGGTTTTTAAAAAAAAAGACCGATTGATATGGTTAACTTTTTGTTCGAAAAGGTTGCTTGCAGGGGGGGGGACGTAAATATACGTATATACGAACACGCGACCAACAGCACATACACAAACTCATTAACCTTCAAAAGTATGCAAACTCAGGCGTACATACAAACAAATAACCCTCCCCTTTTTGAACAAAAAAATGACCATATTAATCGTGTGTTTTTAAACAAGGCGGTTTGCATGAAATCCAGAGTCACAGACTCTGCCATGTAATATATTAGCCAAGAACTGCCGAGGGATAACACTTACATCCATAGCAGCCAAAATCTGCAATGCCCTACTACGAAACCGCATACAGCCCAAAATAGACAACATCCTTAGGAAAAACCAAAATGGCTCCCGGAGAAATAGATCCACAACCTCACAAATATTGACCATCCGTAGAATCCTTGAAGGCGTTCGGGCAAAAAACCTTCAGGCGACATTACTATTTGTCGACTTTACCAAGGCCTTCGATTCCATCCACAGAGGGAAAATGGAACTAATCCTACTAGCATACGGCCTACCAAAAGAAACCGTAGCAGCAATAATGATCCTCTACAGAAACATGAAAGTGAAACTACGTTCACCAGATGGAGACACGGAATACTTCGACATTGTTGCAGGAGTACTACAAGGAGACACGCAAGCCCCATACCTCTTTATCATATGTCTAGACTACGTGCTTAGAACTTCGATCGACAAAATCAGAGAAAATGGCTTCGAGCTGACTAAGAAAAGAAGCAAAAGGTACCCCGCAAAAACGATCACAGACGCCGACTACGCTGATGACTTAGCGTTACTGGCGAATACGCCTAATCAAGCAGAGACACTACTGCATAGTTTGGAACGAGCTGCAGCAGGCATTGGCCTCCATGTCAATGCGCACAAAACTGAATATATGTGTTACAACCAAACGGGCAACATTACCACACGAGACGGAGCCTCTCTGAGGCTAGTGGACAAATTCACCTACCTAGGAAGTAGCGTCTCATCAACAGAAAACGACATCGACACACGGCTGACGAAAGCATGAACGGCAATAGATAGGCTCTCAATCATATGGAAATCAGACCTGACCGATAAAATGAAGCGCAGTTTCTTCCAGGCAGCAGTTGTATCGATACTACTATATGGATGCACTACATGGACGCTAACCAAACGGCTGGAGAAGAAACTTGACGGCAACTACACAAGAATGTTGAGAGCAATATTGAACAAGTCCTGGCGACAACACCCCACGAGACGCCAACTGTACGGCCACTTGCCTCTCATCACGAAAACTATACAGGTTAGACGAGACAGACACACTGGACACTGCTGGAGAAGCAAGGACGAGCTCGTAAGTGACGTACTCCTATGGACCCCCACATATGGCCAAGCAAAAGCAGGACGACCAGCCCGAACTTACATACAGCAGCTATGTGAGGACACGGGATGTAACCCGGAAGACCTGCCGGAGGCGATGAATGATAGGGAGAAGTGGCGAGAGATGGTCAAGAATATCCGTGCTGGCGGCACGATATGATGATGATGATGATATATATATATATATTGTCATCCACAGACAGACTGTTTCATTGTATCAAAACTCTTTGGTGTGGCAATACACATAGGACGCTTGAAGCTGGGATCGAAAACTGCCCAAATTTACGTTTGACGTTGTATAATGCCACTCAGCTAACAAGCGAACCATGTCCGCTCGGGAATTATAAGGCATTATGTAATAACTTTCATTTGTTTATATATAATCTCTATCATTGATATTGAGTGCTATATAGCAATACTACAGCATTTGGTCCTTCATTAACTCACCAATGAGCTAGTAAGAACCATAAACCTCTTTAATATATATATATATATATATATATATATAATTAGGTCCACAAATGAATCTGAATTAAGTATTTAGTTCTTTATTACTTCATGTTTGTGCTCTACACGTGTTTTAATCTTTATGGACATCTTCAGGAGATTGATAATGCTAAGGGTGTTCTTTGACTCAAGCTTTTAGAGCGAAGTTTGTTTTGATAGGGGTATAAAAGTAAAGTTGGCGACCATAGTCGAGGGTAACCCAAAGGCTCCCTTTTCGATAGCTACTACACCAAGGTGTAGGGGAGGGCGCTACTCCTTCCCTGGATTGCTCTACTTTACCCTTGATCCGTACCTTATAATGCTGAGTGTTAAGCAAGGAGGCATCAAGTACCATTTTTTGTGTCTTTGGTATGACTCGACCTGGGATTGAACCCAGGTCTCCCGGGTGATTGGCGAACACTCTTGTGTCAGATAATATCCTACTGGAGTTAAATGTCCGTAAAAACCTTACTAAGTTAGAACCAAAGAATAACTAAAGCATTATCAATCTCCTGAAGAAGACCATTAAGTCTGAAACACGTATAGAGCACAAACATATGAAATAATAAAAAACTAAATATAAAATTCAAATTCATTCGCTGACCTATTAATTCTAAAATATTTACTTTTCTTTTGTTGGACCATAATATATATATATATATATATATATATATATATATATATACATATTGAATTTGAGTGACAGAAAAAGAACAATTTTTGATTTTTATATTCAATTAAAAAACTCGTTAACTTATTAATTATCTCCTAATAATATAAACGCAAGCGTAGAATTCTATGTGTACATCTGTGTGTCTGTATACATAATATTTTAAAAAGAAAGAAAGAAAGAAAGGAAGAACGGAAGGTGAGATCTCTGACGTTTTTGTTATAATCTTTAATGAAAGAAAGAATCATGTGATTTGTAAATTGGTGCATCGAAAGAGAAAAGAAAATAAAGCAGACCAAGTGTCAAGTCAACGGTCGTAACAGCAGCCTGACTTGAGAAAGAAAGAAAGAAAGAAAGAAAGAATCATGGGGTTTTTGGCTTGCCATATCGAAAGAGAAACTAAAAGAAAGCAGACAAGTTGTCGGGAAAGAAAGCTGACTTCACAACGGTTTCTTCAGTTTTTGAGAACGTCTGCTTGCCTATTTTTCTTTTGAGTCTACATTGACAGCAACCAGAAAAAGAGAGAGAGAGAAAGAGAGAGAGAGAGTGAGAGAGAGAGAATCAGAGAGTCTCCATTTTTTAAGATTATATAAAATTCAACTATCATTATTGACTGGTGTATTCTAGCTTATATATGTGTGTGAGTGTGTGTATGTGTCTATCTGTGCTTCTGTGTACGAGGTGCATTAAAAAAGTATCGAGACTCAAGCTCTATTTAGCAAGATAAAAATGATCTAGTAATAAGACTTCTTTTTCAACAATCCCTTTGGTATTCAGTAGATTTATTCAAGTGAGTTTTCCAGTTGTCAGAACACCATTTAAATACTTCATTTGATATAATGTGAGTCTGTGCCATTTTATTTATTTTCTTCTTCTTCTTCTTCTTCTTCTTCTTCTTCTTCTTCTTCTTCTTCTTCTTCTTCGTCTCACGTCTTATCGTCCGGGTAACGGGGATTAGAATATAGCTGACTTTATGACTTGCAGTGAGAGTAAGATCCAACTAAGAAAAAGGGGGATGTACTGGGTAGTGGTTGGACCTGTCAGGATCCCCTCCATGTAAGGCTGGACTTTCACTTTCCGGGGCTTAGACTGGTTGCCTTACCAAGGCAAAAGAACCCAAACCACCCTACAAGTTTACGTGTAACGTAACGGTTATCGTCTTGTTCAATTCCTGGATGATATAAGTTTCACTTCGCGCTAATACTTTCGGGAAAGATATGAATTCATCTCTACCCCCACCAGATATGGGTGAATTGTTGATAGTTATTTAGCCTTAATAAAGTGCGCAATCTAGGAAAAGGTAAAAGATTTTATTCAAACCAGATCTACTCCAGAATTGGGTAAATAGTCGTGAAGATTGGGTTTTTTAGCCTTAGTCAAGTAAATAATCTAAGAGAAGGTAAACTTTTAAATTCTAACCCGGTCTACTCCAAATACGGGTAAATAGTCGGGTAGATTGGGTGGTTTAGCCTTAGTCAAGTAAACAATCTAGGAGAAGGTAAACTTTTTAATTCTAACCCAGTCTACTCCAAATACAGGTAAATAGTCGGGCAGATTTGTTTGTTTAGCCTTGGTCAACTAAGCGATCTGAGAAAAAGTAAACTTCTGAATTCAAACCAAGTCTACTCCACTTAAAAATCGACATTGTGTCACATCTTGGCCATGGTGGAAAAACAGGTGTTTTAACTGCACGATATGCGCTAAAACGGAATAAATTTATTCTTCAACTATCTCTAGTTTACCATTGATCGGAGTTGCCAGCACATTTTTATTTTAAATCTAAAGATTTTTTTTAATATTACGACTGATTTTATGATATAAACGTCTTCAAAGTTTTGGATGAAAGTAAAATAAGACTCTGATACGTGGGGTGTAAAGCTCTTTGAACCCCTGAGGGTAAGATGGCGGCTTGATCCCATTTTGTGAATCGAAGACACAATGTAAACATTGTTGCCTCGCTATGAATCTTTTTTACAAGTGGTTATGTTATCTTGGCGATAAATTTTATGCTGTATCGGGACATTGAAGCCGACATCTCATTCAAACGAGACGTGACAATTTTTTTAACAGACCCCCAACTGAATATCTTGAACGGTGTTTAACAAATAAAACGAGAATCATTCACCCTTTAATAGAAGAAAGAAAGAAAGAAAGAAAAAAGGAAGAAAGATGATGATAGTTTAAAGCAAGTAGACAACAATGAAAGAAACAAAGACGACTATAGTGAAAAGCAAAGAGGCAAAAATGAAAGACAGATTTTATAAAAAGACTAAAAAGAAAGAAGATAAAAGGAAAAACGGATGAACAAAAAGAATTGCTAAAGATAGCTGACATATAAAAATATAAAGAAAGAAAGAAAAAGATGACGATAGGTAAAATCAAGTTGACAAAAAAATCAAAGAAAAAGGAGATGTATATATATATATATATATAAAACAGAAAGAAAGAAAGGTACTTATTTTAATCTGTAGTATCCAAGTGGTCCTTCACCGGCCAGCACGTGTTGCTATTGCCAATTTTCAGGCCCAAAGTACGTATTAATTCAACTTCTCATCCATGAGCTGGTCAACGTTTAAGGGGAGTAAAGCTGTTTTGAATTCAGACTGATTGCCTCACCAAGGCTAAAGAACCTAGCCTGTCCAACTATTTACCCATAGCTTGATAGGTGTTGGATTCATGCCTTTCCTAAGGGAATTAGCGAGAAGTAAAACGCAAACAGCCTTGTTCATGTTTTGAACTCGGGTAGCCCATTACATTACCTGCTCCGATAACCGTTACGCTAATGGTCCAAAAGTAACTTCTTTAACATCTCAACTTTGGCTTGTCCTTAAACTAACCATTTACTAGTGAGTAACTTACTAGCTGGCCCATAGTTCTGATCATGTACTAACAACTAAGCTCATCGTCTACCTGGGCTTCAAAGGGTTGACAGATTGATGGTATTTGATCTTGACACTTGCGATAAGGCAACAATAAGATAAAAAAAGCTTCAGTAAAATAAAGAAAAAGAAAGCGAGGCTTTAAAAAGAAAATAATAAGATTAATTTGATTTGGTTTGGTCTAGTTTTATGGCATATCAACCATTGTAGGTTATCTAATATCAAATCCTTTTTATACATATATATTAGATATATAAGATTTGGTTTGGTTGGGTTTTATGGCATATCAACAACCATTGTAGGTTATTTAATGCCAAATCCTCTTTATATTATATATATATTAGATATCTATGATTTCATCATCATCATCATGTCGCGCCGCCAGCGCGGATATCCTTGACCCTCTCTCGCCATTTCTCCCTATCATTCATCGCCTCCGGCAGGTCTTCAGGGTTACATCCTGTGTCCTCACATAGTTGCTGTATGTATGTTCGTGCTGGTCGTCCCACTCTTGCACATCCATTTGTGGGGGTCCACAGGAGTACATCGTTTATGAGCTCGTCCTTGCTTCTCCAGCAGTGTCCGGCGTGTCTGGTTCGTCGAACTTGTATAGTTTTCGTGATGGGGGGCAAATGTCCGTATAGTTGGAGTCTCGTGGGGTGCTGTCGCCAGGACTTGTTTAATACTGCTCTCAACATTCTTGTGTAATTTCCGTCCAGCCTCCTCTCCAGCCGCTTCGTAAGCGTCCATGTGGTGCATCCATATAGCAGTATCGACACAACCGCTGCCTGGAAGAAACTGCGTTTCATTTTATCAGTTAGGTCCGACTTCCATATGATCGAGAGCCTATCGATAGCTGTCCATGCTTTCGTCAGTCGTGTGTCGATGTCTTTTTCGGTTGATGAGATGCTACTTCCTAGGTAGGTGAATTTGTCGACTAGTTTCAGAGAGGCTCCGTCTAGTGTTGCAATGTTGCCCGTTTGGTTGTAACACATATATTCAGTTTTGTTTGCATTGACATGGAGGCCAATGCCAGCTGCGGCTCGTTCCAGACTATGCAGTAGTGTCTCTGCTTGATTAGGCGTATTCGCTAGTATCGCCAAGTCATCAGCGTAGTCGGCGTCCGTGATTGTTTTTGCGGGGTACCTTTTGCTTCTTCTCTTAGTCAGCTCGAAGCCATTTTCTCTGATTTTGTCGATCGAAGTCCTAAGCACATAGTCTAGACAGATGATAAAGAGGTACGGGGCTAGTGTGTCTCCTTGTAGTACTCCTGCAACAATGTCGAAGTATTCCGTGTCTCCATCTGGTGAACGTACTTTCACTTTGGTGTTTCTGTAGAGAATCATTATCGCTGCTACTGTTTCTTTTGGTAGGCCGTATGCTAGTAGGATTTGCTCCATCTTCACTCTGTGTATGGAATCGAAGGCCTTGGTAAAGTCGACAGATAGTAATGTCGCCTGTAAGTTTTTTGCCCGAACGCCTTCCAGGATTCTACGGATGGTCAGTATTTGTGAGGTTGTGGATCTATTTCTCCGGAAGCCATTTTGGTTTTTCCTAAGGATGTTGTCTATTTTGGGTTCTATGCGGTTTCGTAGTAGGGCATTGTAGATTTTGGCTGCTATGGATGTAAGTGTTATCCCTCGGTAGTTCTTGGCTAGTCCGAGGTCGCCTTTTTTAGGGAATGGAAGGATGCATCCCTTCGTCCATCTCTCTATCCTATTTTGACTATAGACTGCGTTGCATTGCCGGAGCAGTATATCGTCGAATTGTCTAGTCTTCCACACTTCTGGGGGGATCTCGTCTAGCCCTGCCGCTTTCCTATTTTTAATTCTTCTGAGAACCGAGTCGAGTTCTTCTTTGGTGAAAGGACCTAGTTTTACGTCTAATTGCTTGCTAATAATTCTGGTGATGGGTTCATCCGTTATTTCCGGTGGGTTTCCTAGTAGATTTTTGAAATGCTGTTCCCACAGTTTTACTCTTTCTTGTTGGCTTGCAGCTTTCAATTTTGCTTTGGCTGTGCACTTCCTTCCACTTACTTCGTTTATTGTTTGCCAGGCTATCCTGGATTGTCTGTCTTCCACCGAGTCTCTAATCTTATCTATCTGATTTTGTATGTATTCTGCCTGTTCTTTTAGGTATATTCCTGTTAATTGATGTTGTGCCTTTTCTAGTTCTCGTGCATTTGTGTTTGTTGGGTTCTTTTGATAGCTTTTGGAGGCAGTCTTCACAAGTGTACGTTTTTCTCTGACCGCTAGCGTTTCCCAAGGGGCTCTATATTTAGTTCTAGGTTTCGTTGGAATACACTTTGCTGCCGCCTCAAGGTGTGCTTCTACAAAATTTTCATATTCGTCATTTGGGGTACCTATTTCTGCCTTCTCTTGTAGTGCTTCGAATCTGTTTCTTAATTCCAATGCATATTTATCTCTAATATCTCTGTTGTTAAGTAGGGCCCAGTCATAGTGCTTGGTTGTCGCTTTACGTGTGGCGTTTTTTCGTAGGCTTAGTCGTACTTTGGCCGTAACTATTCGATGATCGGAGGACACACCCTATTTGGTTTAATTTTCTGGCATATCAACCATTATAGGTTTTTTAAATACCAAATCCTTTTATATATATATATATATATATATATATAATTACATTTTCTACACATTTAGTAGATAACATTTTTAAATGTGCCCGATCTCATTTTTGCTCTCAGTTGAATGGTTTCAGTTATTTCTAATACAAATAATTCTATTTACAATTAATCATTTGTTTGCACACAGTTTAATTCTTTCAAGTATTGCTATATATCACTACCAATTCAATTAAACATCAGTCATTTGTTTACACACAGTTAAATGTCAAATATTTTTATTTGACCCTAAAATAGGACCCTATCAGGTGCTAACACTCCGGGCCATAGTGGACCTGGCAGCGATGGCAATAAAGGGGTACTCCTCATTCCCCAAGGCTCCAGCATTACTGGAGCCTCAACATCAGATTGATTAGTGTCATATCCAGGAAACGCATTGGAGGAATATATGCAGTCGGTGTATTCTGAAGCCCCAGCCGACCCGGCCAGAAACAATAAGATTTAAAAAGTCTATGATTGATTGATGGATTGATTTTTTAACTGCATGTCAAGCATTCGAGGGTTATATTTTGCTTAAAGGTGGGAGAATTGCGTTGCTCATTAATATTTTCATTTTCTTTTGTGTATTTTTTCTTAATAGTCTCCTTTTTCTACATAGGGTCCTATCGAATACGAATATTTTTTTTAGATCGATTTGACCCATAGATGGGACCTTAATTGATACTGCCGATCCAAGTAACAGTGAACCTGGAAGTACTGGCAATTAAGTGGTTCTCCACCTTCGCGAGATTTCCAGAACTAGAACCTCTCCACCTGATTCCGTTGAGTATAATATCCATAAATTATTATTATTTGTTTGCACACAGTTATATGGTTTCAAGTATTTTATCTTAAAACCAATGAAGTGAAAGCATTTATATGGTTTCGGTTTTGTTTTATTTCGTTGTTTTTAACATATTTAATGCCTCCCTTGTAGAAGAACAGTTTACTATTTAACTATTTAACCTATAGCTAGGAGTATAAGGGGGCTCATACCTTTCCCTGAGGTATTAGCCCGAAAGAGAACGATATAGCAAGGCCGGGGTTCAATTTTCCATACTACGATCTAACAGTCCAACTCGCTAGCTACGTCACGGAGACTCCACTCTATATGATCTTAAGTAACTAATAATAATAATTGATAAACAGTTACAGTTTCAAGCAACTGTTTTAAATACGAATAATTTGCCCAGTTAAACGGTGTGAAGTCCTCCTATCAAATACGAATAATTTGCCCAGTTACACGGTGTGAAGTCGTCCTATCAAATACGAATAATTTGCCCAGTTACACGGTGTGAAGTCCTCGTATCAAATACGAATAATTTGCCCAGTTACACGGTGTGAAGTCCTCCAATCAAATACAAATAATTTGCCGGTTACACGGTGTGAAGTCCTCCTATCAAATACAACTAATTTGCCCAATTATATGGTTTGAAGTCTTCCTATCAAATACAAATGATTTGCTAGTTTTACGGTCTGGATTCTTCCTATTAAATACAAGTAATTTTCAGTGAGTTACATTTGAACTATAGATTGGACCCTAACAGGTACTACCGCTCCGGTCAGAGTCGAACTGATTGTTATGGCAAGGAAGGGGTACTCTATTCTCCATTGATCTCCTCTCCAAAGATCTCCAGATCCCCTCACCATTAGATGCAGTTTACTGTCATATCCAGGACACCAACGTTTTTGTTGGGGGACCTCTTACCCCATTTATGTGGTCAGCGTATTCTAAGTGAGGGCTCTTACCCCATATAGATAGTCAGTATATTCTAATTAGGGGTTTTTACCCCATGTTTGCAGTCAGCGTGTTCTAAGTAGGGGGCTCTTACTTCTCTATATACAGTCAGTGAGGGAGATTCTTACCCCATATATGCAGACTGGGTATTCTAAGTGAGAGTTTCTTACCCCAAATATATAGTTTGTATTCTAAATGGGGCTGGGCTCTTACCCCATATATACAGTCAGCACATTCTAAATAGAGGGCCATTACCCTACATATACAGTCAACGTATTTTAAATGGGAAGAGCTTTTACACCTTATATACAGTCGGCATATTCTATGTGAGGGAACTCTTACTCCATCCATATTGTCAGTGTGTTCTAAGCTCCGTCGGCAGGACGATAAAAAAGGGTGAATCAAATGTTGATCATATTTACCCAATCCCTCCGCTCGGGCAAGATGTGACACAAAATCAATTTTTAAGCGAAGTTTAACAGGTTTGAATTCAGAGTTTTCCTTCTCCTAGAGGTTGCCTCACCAAGGCTGAAGAACCTAGTCTGCCCTACTATTTACCCATAGCTGGAGGGAGAATAATTGGATTCATACCTTTCCCAAGGGTATTAGTGCTATGTGAAATGCAGTTAGTCTCGGCCAGGATTTGAACTCGTGTCGTCGTGTCCATTTCCTGCGACGGTAACCATTACACCACAGGCACCTCCAACCACGGGCAAATGTTGATAATAGTTAAGCTTTCTCAGAATCCTGCTAATTAAAGATTATATCTAATTAGAAAAAAAAGGTTATATTGAAAAGTTTTAGAGAATGACGATATCAGTGAATTTCGTGTTTCATCTCTTCATCGTCTTTCGTGGTTGAATTTCTTTAAGGCGGTCTTCATGAAAACGTGATCTAGAGACAGCGGATACGTGTTCAAGTCACGTTACATGCTTTACTGGTCGGACGTTATTCAACTTAGGAAGTCGTAATAAAAAGCAAAAAGAAAAAGAAAAGAAAAATTAGCTCAATGAAATGAGCCAACTATGGATAATGAGGATTACGTATACTCAGAACAGTTCAAGTCGCTCAGTGGAAATGAATATCAATTACTTATGTCATGTCAATGGAAGCTGAAATAATTATGACAATCTGCCAAGAAATTAATTCGAAACTTGTAAAAGAGAATCAGTTTCCTCAATTACCGGTAAACAAGTGCAGATCTATCAAATTTAACCTGTTCGCTGCCAAATATATTCTAAACTTTGTGTCGGTTTTTCTTTTCACTTTTTGTTTTTTCGTAAAACAAAAAAGAAAGATTATTATAGAAATATATTCTTTTAAATGAAAACGGTTTTATTTTCTTTCAAATCAAGGTTGGTTGGTCGGATGGTTGGTTGTATTTAAAGCATATTTATCTTTGTAGGTTATTTAATGCCATATCCTATATATAGATATATATATATATATAATCAAGTCATGCAGCTAGCACGGATTTCCCTGACGCTTTCTCGTCATTCGTCCCTATCATCTATCGCTCCCGGTAGGTCTTCTAGACTACATCTTGTTGGTAATTTCTTCTTGGTCGGGCAAGACTGGCACGTCCATGTTAACATCCCTAATGAGTTCGTCCTCGCTTCTCCAGCAGAGTCCCGCATACCTTGTTCGTCTTATTTGACAAAGATTAAACTATATATATATATATATGGAATGATAAATATTTAGACACCAGAGGTTATCTAAAGGTTGGACACGTACACCAGTCTCGAAACTATTTCTTTGAGTCGTCATGGCAAAGTAGCGTCTGACATGAAAGCAGAGGTATGTCATCAAATTCTTTAATAAAGAAAATATGTCACCCAAAAGCCATCATTAACATTAGGTAATTGTGTACGGAGACCAAAAAGTGAATGTGAGCACAGTAAGACATTGGGTAATGCGTTTTATCTGTGACGACAACGATATGATTAACAGATCCCTTTCGATATAACTGTCATACAACCTAATGAAGACTGACTAGATCAGCTTGTATTAGTTTGACTCTATTGTGGGAAATTGCATTTCCAACCATGGTCAGACTTAGAGATAGATAGATAGATAGATAGATATTAAGCTGAGATTAGTCTGAGACAAGGTAATCATTATGGGGCATCCAAACTAGAAAGAACTCACATCAAGCAGCAATGGTCAGCCAGGTTATATTCCTCATCTTGAGTAAGCATAGATAGATAGAGATCTTACACTTATTTTAGTCTGACACAAGGCCTTTGTTGTGGAGCAACCAGCAAGAAACGAATCCACTTCAAGTAGCAATGGTCAATTAAATAAGATTCATAATCATGACCGGCCATAGATAGATAGATAGGTTGGAGGTGCTCGCGGTGTAATGTTTATCGTCGTAGGCAATGGGCGACACGAGTTCAAATCCTGGACGAGACTGATTGCATTTCACATAGCACTGATACTCTTGGGAAAGGTATGAATTCAATTATTTGCCCTCCAGCTATGGGTAAATAGTAGGGCAGACTGGTTTCTTCAGCCTTAGTGAGGCAACTAGTCTAGGATAAGGAAAACTCTAAATTCAAACCTGTTAAACTTCGCTTAAAATTGACCTTGTATCGCATCCTCCCCGAGCGGAGGGGGTGGTAAAGATAGATAGATAGATAGATAGATAGATAGATATTTCTCTGAACCAGCAAGGAACGAACTCACTTTAAGTCGCAATGGTCATCCAAATTAGGATCCTAATCATGATCGGGCATAGATAGATAGATAGATAGATAGATTGTGCGAGGCAGATTGCTCCTAACAGAATGAGATAGATAGATAGATAGATAGATAGATAGATAGATAGATAGATAGATAGATAGATATTTCTCTGAACCAGCAATGAACGAACTCACTTTAAGTCGCTATGGTCATCCAAATTAGGATCCTAATCATAATCGGGCATAGATAGATGGATTGATAGATAGATGTTTGGTTGAGCTTAGTCTAACACAAGGATATTATTTATGAAAATCCAACTAGGAACGAACTGCCTTTAAGTCGCAATGGTCATCAAAATTAGATTCCTAATTATGAGTTAGGAGTGTTTGATAGATAGATAGATAGATAGATAGATAGATAGATAGATAGATAGATAAGAACAGACTGAGAACGATGTGGATTGACTCAGGTAGTTTGGACAGAATGGGATAGATAGATAGATAGATAGATAGATATTTCGGAGAGCTTTATCTGACACAAGGTCTTGTGGAGTACCCTGTTTGAAATGAACGGATTCATTTCAAGTAACAACTGTCAACTAAATTAGATTCCTAATTTTGAGCAGATAGATAGATAGATAGATAGATAGATAGATAGATAGATAGATATTAGACTGGGCTTAGTCGGCCACAAGGAAATTATTATGGGGCATCCATACTAGAAACGATCTCACATCAAGTAGCAATGGTCTAACAGGTTATATCACGAGTAAGCATAGATAGATAGATAGATCTTACGCTCATTTTGGTCTGACACAAGGCATTTATTATTGGGCATCGAACAACTTTATGTACTAAGAGTAAACTAAATTATCTTCTTTATGATGAGCGGGTACTGATAGACTGAGAGACAGAGAGGGAAATGAGAGAGAGAGGGAGAAGGGGGGAGAGAAAAATAAATTAACTTCAGTATATTCGTAGGCACCTGAATGAATTCATATTTATACATTTTCATTATATACGTAATTGATTTTATGTACTCGTAGAAGTAAGGCTTCACTGAGCCTAGTCTGACACAAGGTCATTGATTTGTGACATTCAACTAGAAACAAATCCACTTTAAGCAGCAATGGTTAACAAAACTAGATTTCTAATCTCAAGTAAGCACTGAAAGATAGTTAGATATTTTGCTGGGATAAGGCTGGCATGAGGTCATTATTGTAGGACATCTAGTCCGGAACAAATTCACTTCAAGTAGCAATGGTAAGCATTGCCTTACAACAGGTACAGATGAAGATATAACTCAAAAAGTTGAAATAAATCCAATGACTAAATCAATCAGTAAATAGATCAGAGAAATAAATAAATAAATTTATAAGGTGGAGGATATCTTCAAGAATCAGGAGAGGAACAGGAAAATAGAATAAGATACAAAGACGGAAAACACACCGAGATTTGATAAGAGTGGACAGTTCGAAATGGAATTAAAAGTAAAGACCATCATAATATATACACAGCGCATGCGTGAACACCCTTCACACATTCTCCTTTTCTCTTGCTATTTACGACAGCAACACAACTATTCCGTCCTTACGTGGAAATCGCTTTTGTCCAAGTAGTAATAGTAGCTGAAGTTAAAGAGAAATTCGAAGAATCAGGCGGCGGTTGGTAGGGCCAGACGCCAAAAGGGGCCGGTACTTACATACGTACTATAGAATAATCTCGCGTTCCAAGAGGTTTCGGTCTGATGCCGAGACCCCAATCCCTGTCAACGAAATCGGTTTTAATGGCCGTCTTCTGCGTTGTCGACTTTTTCTTCCACAATATATATATGTGTGTGTGTGTGTGTTTGTGTGTATTTTTCCTTGCCTTGTTCTATCTGCCTTTCGTTGGGCATCAACTCTGGAACCGCCCTTTTAATACCCGACTCCTACCATTCTTTTCGCCAGATATTTCATGTCAGGAATGATTTAGTGAATGTTGGTAAGAAAGAATAGTTTCGTTTTTGCCGGGCATATGGTTACAGAAAAGGAAGCAGCAGCAGCAGCAGCAGCAGAAGAAGAAGAAGAAGAAGAAGAAGAAGAAGAATCGATTAAAAGAAGAATAGTAAGAAAGGGAAAAAATCAAAGAAGAAACATGAAAAACATATTGTAGAAAGAGAAAAAGGAATGAAAGTAGAAAAAATCGATTGGAGAATGAATGATAGAAAAGCGAAAAACAGAAAAGCAGAAAAAAATCAATTTCGACAAAAAGAAGAAGAAAAGAAAAGAAAAGAAAAGAAAATGAAGAAGGCACCTTTGGTTTGGTTTTTGCGTTTTAACGGCATATCAACCTTTGGCAGTTATTTAATCCCAAAGCCACCTTTGTAGAAGAACAGCAGGGTACTATTTAACCATTAGCTAGGTGGGGCAGGAAATAAGGGGTTTTAGAAGAAAGTTAAAAAATAACGGTGACAAATAAAGGTAAAAAAATATGTTGATAGAAAGAGGAAAAGAACAAGCAGTGGGAAGAGAAATAAAAAGAAAGGGATATTTTTTATTTGTTTTTTCACTAAATTTTCTTATAGTTTTCTAAAAAGGTGACAAAAGAAGCGACGAAAAATTAACTGGCAAACCTAACATATCCATTCGTGGAACGAAAAAAATTGTATATATACTTTCTTAGAATTTATTCTTATGACCTCTTCATCAGTAAATCTATAACAAAGAAATTCTCTGTATTCTGTAATTTTTAAGTGTAGGAGTGTTTGCCTTTTAGGGGACAGATGCTTCTCTTAAAATATGGTTGAACAAATAACTCTAAAATATGGACGCGAGTTTAAATTGGTATAAGAGAAGGCCTTGAAGCAGATTTTAAGTCATACTTTGAGCCAATACAGTGTTCTAGGAATTTGTTTTAGTTATACATTTAAAGCTGCCAATCAGATTTTGTCAGCTGTGTAACATATTGACCCTCGACCGAGCCGTCAATCAAGAGATGCACCTGTGTAAATAAGCGGAATAACAGTGGAATCAGGTGGACATCAAACAAAAATATAACCAGGATACAGACGGCTTGAGTCAGTTAGAGCTGGAATCAACTGGGGACAAGATGCCGAAGTGAGAGCCAGCGGGAGACAAAGGGCTTTGGGCCCTCAGTGACCCACGGTTGAGCAACCCCAGCCAAGATGAGAAAGAAGTGCTGCTATGGTCAGAAGAACATGGGTCAATATGTAGCAGTCTGTCCCCGTCTCCAACTCACCTCTCACACACAACCAACATCAACCCTTTCGAGAATGAAGTGTGAGAGATATGTTTTTATAAAAAAAAAAGTGTGTTCGTTCGTTCATTGAAGTTCGTCATTATTGTTGATTGTGTTCCGCTTATATTTCCATACGTAAAACGTTTGTATATGTATACATATAGTTGTATATGGCTATACAACAGTTGTATCAAGGGCAAACGGAATGATTGGCTGATGAAATGGCAAATGCAATGGTTGGTTAAAAAATTATTTTAAGGGAGGCAAATGTTTTAAAAGTATATAAAGCCCTAATAAGACCATATCATATTTACCAACCCCTCCGCTCGGGTAGGATATGACACAAGGTCAATTTTTAAGCGGAGTTTAACAGGTTTGAATTCAGAGTTTTCCTTCTCCTAGACTAGTTGCCTCACGAAGGCTGATGAACCCAGTCTGCCCTACTATTTACCCATAGCTGGAGGGAGAATAATAATACCTTTCCCAAGACCTAATAAGACCATATAGAGAACGTACTTAGGCCCGGGCTCCAGTATAGAGACGTGGAAATTGGAATGTAATATTGAAATTAAATAGTAACATAAAAGATAAAAGTGTAAAAGATTACTATTAAAGCGAGAGATTAGAGAAATTGGGATTAACTTGGTTAGAGTGTTCGCTGATAGCCAGGACGACCAGGGTTCAATCCCAGGTCGAGTCATAACAAAGACTCAAAAATGATCCATGATGCCTCCTTGCTTAACCCTCAGCATTATAACGTACAGACCAAGAGTAAATGCAGCAATCCAGAGAAAGGAGTAGCGTTCTCCCCAACTCCGCGGTGTGGTATCTTCCGGGAGCTTCCGGGTAACCTTTGACTACGCTCGGCCAACTTACTTGTTATATAGAAAAAAAAAAATTGGAGGTGATCTTATTGAAACTTTAAAAATAATTACGGTAATTTATAATAATGAAAGGCATTTTTCACTATTTCTTCTTGAACCAGAAATTTATTTTCAAGAAAGATTTCAAAAACTATATAAGTTAACAAGTTGAATCTTTTTCTTTTCACTAATAGAGATGAATCTCTTATAAGAGTTGCACAAAATAACGCCATCAGGACTAATTATATTAAACCAAAAATTGATAATACGCAACAAAATTGCAAGTGTAGTTTATATGGTTGCAAAAATGAAACGATTGATCACATAATAAGCAAATGCATCAAACGAGTGCAAGAGGAGTACAGGAGTAAGCATGACTGGTGAGGAAGGTCCTCCACTTGTAACTGTGCAAGAAATTGAAATTTGACCATACTAGCAAGTAGTATACGCTCAAAAGAGAATCTGTGCTGGAGAATGAGATGCAAGAAATTCTCTGGGATTCTGAGATTCAAAAAGATCATCCAATCCCGGCTAGAAGAGCAGACCGAGTGATAATTGAAAAAAATAAAGAAAACCTGTCGTCCCGGTTAACCACAGAATGAAAATAAAAGAAAGCGGAAAGAGGGGCAAGTACTTTGACATGAGCAGATAACTAAGAAACCGAGGGAACATGAGGATAATGGTGATAATAATTGTTATTGGCGCACCTGAAACAGTCGCCAAGGGTTTGGAAAAGTAACTGGAAGAGTTGGAAATCAGAGAACAAATTGAGACCACCCAAACGACACCATTGTTGAGATCGGTAAGAATACTGAGATGAGTCCTGGAGATCTGATTGTTGTTTGTTTGCTAGTTTGGGTTTTATGACATATCAACCTTTGTAGGTAATTTAATGCAAAATCAATTTTTATACAAACAGTTCTATTTCAAACAATTTAGTTTAGCATAAGTACTCAGTTTAATTGTCAAAAACGTTTCTGTTTTAAGTGATTCAGTTTAGTCAAGCAGTTCTAATTCAAACAATTCGGTTTAGTATAAGTATAGTCTTTTTACACACACTTAAATGTCAAAACAGTTTTATTTTAAACAATTCAGTTTAGAGCAAGTACATTTTCTATGTCAAAAACAGTTCTATTTCAAACAATCCAGTTTAGCGTGCAAAACAGTTCCATTTCAAACAACTCAGTTTAGAATAAGTGCGCAGTTTAATTGTCAAAACACTTTTATTTTAAGCAATTCAGTTTAGCATAAGTAATAAGTTTAGTTCTATTTGACTCATAGATAGGACCCTTATCAGATACTACCACCCCAGCTAGTGTTGATCTGGGAAAGATGGCAATAAAGGAGTACTCCGCATTCCCCAAGGCTCCAGCATTACTGGAACCTCATCATTAGATTGTTTAATGTCATATCCGGGACACTCGTTGGGTGGGTGGAGAGTCTTTCCCCTCTGCAGAAAATCAGTCGGTCTATTCAACAGCCCCAGCCGACTGGGCAAACCTGGAGATTTGAGGAGATTTGCCGTTGCTCAGTCTCCAAAGAAAGACCATCAGCTAACGCTGGTGAACAAAACACACAAGGAGGGGAGAAAGTGATCTACTGGGAAATATGTAAGAAATTAAAATTTGAATATACTATCAAATTGTATATGCACAAACCAGAAACCGTCCAAGTCAATGAAACGTACAAAATTCTTTGGGATTTTCTAATAGAATCAGATCAACTAATCTTTTTTGGAACCCCAGATCTAATAATAATTAACAAAAAAAAAAAAGAAAAAAAGTGAACCTGCCGAATAGTGGACTTGGCCGTCCCAGCTGACCACAGAGTGAAAACCAAAGAAAAACGAATCCACTGAGAATTGAGCAAGAAATTTAAATTTGACCATACGAACAAATGGTATATGCACAACCCAGTATCTATACTGGAAAATTAGACGCACAAAGTTCTCTGGGATTTTGGGATGTAAACGGATCACCTAATCTCGGCCAGACGGGCGAATTGTGAACTTTGCCGTTCCAGCTTATCACAGGGTAATACTGAAGGAAGGCTAAAAGAGAAATAAATTTTTGGACCTTGCTAGGGAATTGAAAAACTGTGGGACATGAAAGTGACAGTGATACCAGTTGTAATTGTTGCACTCGGTACAGTAATGAAAGGATTGGTAGAAAGACAGGAGGACTTGGAAATAAGATGACGAGTGGAGACCATTTAATATTGAGGATTGTTCAGATCGGCCAGAATACTGAGAAGAGACTTGCTGTCTCTCAGACTACAGTGGAAACCATCATCGTTTGCTGATGTGAAGGACTCTCAAATGAGTAAAATAATAACAATAATAATGATAATAATAATAATGATAATATTACAAATTTGCATTATATTGTTATTTTTGGAGCAAACCTACAAAAAGAGGGTATAGAAAAAGAATGATAGAAATCTGGACAGAATTGGCGCGATTTAAGACAATAAACAAAAGGTTCGCTGAGCAGGTTAGAACAATTACAAAGAATAGTTGATTTTCTGACCTTGAAATACTGGAAATCCACCCATGAATATATAGGAAAACACATCAACAGACCCCAAGTACAGTAGTCGAGACACTAAATACAGGAAAGCCAGAAACTCCAAACCAAACACTACATATGACAATGACTGACACACTGCAATCACACAGACACAAACACTGACCCAAGAGGAAAAAATGAATGTAGATATCATTAAAAGAATCATGTCTGAAAAGAAAACCGCATTGCCTTTTCTCAGGAACCAAAACTGGAGGACAGTCAAGTACGAAACAGAGAAAGTAAAAGACTTATTGACAAATATCCCGTCAAACGACATCACGGATTTAAACGATTTAATATATGCTGGAGCAAAATTAGGCAGTGAAAAAATCGCCCCACCCCCTGGAGACCACAGAGAAAATCAAAAGTCTGGATGGGAACTCAAACTAGAATCCCTGATTAAAAAAAAACCTCCCACAACAAGCAAAAATTCTAAAATATATTTGGACGAAACTGAAAAAAAAAAAAAAAGCATCTAGAACGAAAAATAAAACAAAAGGCGACTAAGCAAAAGATACTGGCGAAAGAAGGAAGACAAAAAAGACACCGATACAGGATCAAACAATACACACAAAACAGGTCGTTCCAAAACAGCGAAAGAAAATTCTACTAACAAATAGGGGGAGAATGGGTGAAGACATACCAACAATCTAATTCGAAAGAGGCAAGATATGGGAACGGAAAGATCATAACAAAAAGGCCGAATGGATACAAAACATGGAAATAGAGTTGTGAACGCTTGAAGAAAGTCCTATGGTGAGCATACACGCTGACGCACTCACGTCAACACTTAAAAAGATCAAACTTGGAAAACCCCTGGCCTAGATGGCATACTCTAATTTAGGTTCTAAGAAATTCACCTCCGTCCATGACAGACTTGCTACGGAAATGAATAAATGCATACAGAAAGTTTATATACCCGAGACACCCTCAAAGGAACTGCCCAAAAAAAAAAACTACAGACCCATAACGTGCCTACCGATGATGTGGAAAAAACTAACGGCACAAATTAGGGAGATCTTTTACTCATTAATAAGCCGCAGAATCTTCTCAGACGAACAGAAACTATGTCGCAAGAGAATCAGAAGCACAGGAGAACTACCATATAGAGATTAACACATCCTGAACGAGAGTAAAACGAGACGGAAAAATCTAGCTATGGCCTGGATTGACTACAAAATGGCTTACGATATGGTCCCCCAAAGCTGGATACTACACTGTCTCAAAATGTATGAAATACCCGACCAAGTAGTACAGTTTATCGAGAAGACCATGGAAACGGGGAGAGTGGAACTGACAGCAGAAGAAAAGAGCTTAGCAGAGGTAAAGATCCAAAGACGCATATTCCACGGAGATGCACTATCACCATTACTATTTGTAATAGCCATGATGCCATTCAGTCATATCCTTAGGATATGCACAGCCAGATATAAACTCAGTAAATCGCAGGAAAAGATCAACCCCTTGATGTACATGGACGACATCAAACTGTTTGCAAAAAACGAAAAAGAATTGGAAACCCAAATACAAACTATGAGAATATACAGTCAAGATATAGGAATGGAATTTGGCATCCAAAAATGCGCCATGCTAGTAATGAAAAATGGCAAACGACACATGACGGAGGAGTCGAACCACCAAATCAAGAAAAAATCAGAACGCTCGGAGAAAAGGAAACCAGCAAATACTTGGAAATATTGGAAGCTGACAATATAAAACAAGTGGAAATGAAAGAAAAAATTAAAAAAAGAGTATCTCAGAAGATCCAGAAAACTATTCAAGACGAAACTCTATGACAGAAAACTTGTCAAAGGGATAAATACTTGGGCTGTAACCCTTGTAAGATACTCGGAACCATTCCTAAAGTGAACCAGAGAACTCAAACAAATGAACGAGCGAACAAGAAAACTAAGGGCTATGCATAAAGCCTTGCATCCTAGAGATGACGTTGACAGACTATATGTGCCAACGAAAGACAGAGGAAGATGACTTGCCAGCATTAAAGACAGCATCGACGCATCGAGAGAACGACTCAAAGACTATATACAAATGCGTTGAGGAAGACGGATTGCAGCCACCAGAAACAATACTGATGACACGAGGATCAGCCGAACAACAATAACCAAAAAACAAAAGTGGAAAGAAAAACAATTCAATGGACGTTTTAAGCGACTAAGCGACATCTCAGACGAGAAAACGCGGACTTGGCTAAGAAAGGGAAACTTTAATAGAGAAACTGAATCTCTTCTAATAGCAGTTGAAAATAGTGCCATAAGGACCAACCATATAAAAGCAAGAATAAAAAATACTCAACAAAACAGCAGATGTAGGTTATATGATGATAGAAACGAAATCATCAATCGCATAATAAGTGAATACAGCAAATTAGCCCAGACAAAATATAAGGCTTCGCAGGAGTGGGTGGGAAAGTAATTGCATTAGGAGTTTGCTAAGAATTGTCGCTTGAATTGTGCAAAAAATTGAAATTTGAGCATACGAACAATTGTATATGCACAATCTAGAATCTGTCCTGGAGAATGACACACGTAAAATCATCAGGGATTTTGACATCCAAACGGATCACCTAATCTCAGCCAGACGACCATGCATCATAATAATCGACAAAAAAGAGAGAACTCACAGAATTGTGGACTTTGCTCTCCCAGCAGACCACAGGAAAAAATTGAAAAAAGACGAAAAGAGTGATAAGTACCTGGACCCTGCTAGAGAACTGAAAAACTATGGAACACGAAAGTGACGATTATACCAATTGTGATGGGTGCTTTTGGTACAGTTACCAAAGGAGTGGTAAAAAGATTGGAAAACTTGGAAATAACGAGACGGGTGAAGACTGTCCAAACTACAGCATTATTGAGATCGGCCAAAATACAGGGAAAAGTCCTGGAGACTTGAGGCGACTTACTGTCTCTCAAACTCCAGTGAAAGACCGACGGCTAACACTGATGTGAAAGATTCTCAAGGAGAATAATAATAACAATAATAATAATATATATCATCATCATCATCATGTCGTGCGGCTAGCACGGATATCCCTGACCCTCTCTCTCCACGTCTCCCTATCATTCATCGCCTCTGGCAGGTCTTCAGGGTTACATCCCGTATCATCACATAGCTACTGTATGTATGTTCGAGCTGGTCGTCCTGCTTTTGATTGGCCATATGCGGGGGTCCACAGGAGTACATCACTTACGAGCTCATCCTTGCTTCTCCAGCAGTGTCCGGCATGTCTGGTTCGTCTAGCTTGGATAGTTTTCGTGATGAGAGGCAGTTGGCCGTATAGTTGGTGCTTTGAGGGGTGTTGCTGCCAGGACTTGTTCAATATTGCTCTTAAAATTCTTGTATAATTGCCGTCTAGTTTCTTCTCCAACCGTTTAGTTAGCGTCCAAGTAGTGCATCCATATAGCAGCATTGACACGACTGCAGCCTAATATATATATATATATATATATATATATTAGGCCTCGGTCGTGTCAATACTGCTATATATATATAGATATATACTCCCCTACCCCCGTAAGGTCGAGTTCTCTAGCGAAGAAGTAATCGTGTTGCCATTAGCGCCTTTATAAGTCTCTTCGTATTTGAATCGAGATCTCGGCGGCCGTTGAACGGATGTATGTAAACAATAGTAATTGTGATTCATAACCGTTTAAAATGTACTTCGTAGCTAATATCTCCTCGTGGCTAAATGGTTAGAAGCTTTGGCTTGGCGTTTGAGTCAACCGGGTTTCGATCCCAGCTAGGGGGAGATACTGTCTAGCCACACTGATGAGTTCTGATAGAACGAAACAGATCTGTTTGTGGATGACTATATATATATATATATACCACATCTTACAGCAATCTGATAATCATTCGAGTAGACTTGCTGACACTTGATTTCTCAGTGAAAGTCAATAGATAGTACTGCGTACAAAAAAAATAACAATTGTAACAAAAAAAAAAAACCCTGAAAATTTAGAAAAAAAAGAAAGTAAATGATGGTAGTTGAGAATGACATGAAGAAAAAGTGACGGAAAGAAGAATTAAATGGCGAAATAGGCAGATAATGGATAGGAAGCAATTCTTTCATTTACTTAAGCCAGTTGTATTTTTCAAGGAATATAGAAACATGAGACTAATGTACATTTGTGAGTGTCGAAAGAATAAGTTCATTAGGTCCTTCTTTTCTTTATGCTTGGGATTTTCCAGCATCAATGAGAAAATGTATGAAATGTTCTATCTATCTATCTATCTATCTATCCCATTAAGTTAATACCAATATGTACTTCGTATTTTGTTTGTATCTATCTAACTGGCAATCTCATTCTTTTCTGATATATGAAACCCATTTTGTTCATATTTATATATCTATCTGTTGTTCTGTCTCTCTGTCTTTCTCTCTATCGTATTCTGTTCGTATCTAGCGAGCCCATTATTTCCCTATCTATGAATCCTTTTTTGCACATACATGTCTCTCTCTCTCTCTCTCTCTCTATATATATATATATATATATATGTCTATCGTATTCTGTTCGTATCTAGCGAGCCCATTATTTCCAGATCTATGAATCCTGTTTTGCTCATATCTATTTATCTATCTATCTATTTCTCTCTCTCTCTCTCTCTCTCTATATATATATATATATATATATATAGGATTGATATGCCATTAAAAAAAAAAAAGAAAAAAGCCCATTAGGTTAATACCACTATGTCTATTATATTATGTTCGTATGTATCTATCTAGCAAGCAATCTCATTCTTTTTCTGATATACGAATCCCATTTTTCTACAAGGAGCACGCAATAATTTTCCAGACTTTTTCGTATGGGCACATTTATTGATAGTACACACATGAAACTCAAGTCCCCTTCGACGTAGTCTCCTCCGGCTGCAATGCACTAGTTGTAACGTTCCAACAACTTCAGGAAGGCCCCATGGAAGTCCTCTGGTGTGAGCGTGTCAATGACCTTCGTCACAGCCTCTTTCATCTCCTCACTTGTCGCATAACGACAGCTTTTACCTTCAGCTTAGGGAATAACCAAAAGTCACAGGGACCAAGGTCTCGACTATAGGGATGCCGAGGAACTGTCTTGATACCCATCTTGACCCGTCTGTGACAAGGATGGAGTTGTGGACTGGTGCATTGCGCTGCTGGAAATGCCACTGACCCGATTTGAAGAGTGCTGGTCTCTTCCCTAAGAATCTCTTCCTGAATTCACTTAAAACCTCAACAAAGTATTCCTTCTTGACTGTCTGTCCACTGGGAACCCAGTGCATGTAGATCATGCCAATGCTGTAAAAAAAAGGGGTCATCAAAAGTTTGTGGGTGGATTTTCTCTGTCTGGCCTTCTTGGGTCTGGGAGAGCTAGCATGCTTCTATTGGGAACTCTGTCTCTTGGTCTCTGGGTCATAGCAGTAGATCCAGCTTTCATCGCAGGTCACCAGAGCATCAAGAAATGCGGGATCTGAATTGATCAGCTCGACCATCTGCCTGCTGTCATGACAACGTCTTTCTTTCTGATCTTCCTAGAGCACCGTTAGGACAAACTTCGCGCAAATCTTCCGCATCTTCAGTTCCTCGCGAATAATTGTGTGTACAGTTCCCACACCGATATCAAACTGTGCACTTATTGTCTCTATAGACCCACGACAGTCCCTATCCATCAAATTCTTTATTTGGTTAATCAACTGTAGTGTTCTGACTTCCTTACTCCTCCCACACCTCTCATCATCCCTCACAGACTCCCTGCCTTTCTTGAAACTCTTATGCCACTCAAAAACTAATGCTCGATTCATGCAAGATGGTCGAAAAGTAGTCTGAAGTATTCCATACGTTTCTGTGGCATTTTCCAAGTTTAAAACGGAATTTGATTGCATATCGTTCTTCTAAAGTGTCCTCATGTGCAGATTGCATTTTTGAAATTCACCAGCTGTGACAATCAGGTTTTAGTAGGGTGTATTCCAATTGCTGCTGTAGCTGTTCATTTGAACCTGAAATCATAAAAATTGGTCAGTCATCTAATAAGATGTATTGCAATAACATACTGAATTTTCAAGAGTCTACACCAACTTTAAATACCTGTATCCCTTTTTCTTTTTGTCTCTGTTTCTGTCTGTTGTATTCTGTTCGTATGTAGCTCGCCCATTATTATCCGATCTATGAATCCGGTTTGTTTCTCATCTATCTATCTATTATGTCAATACCTATCTGTCTCTAGGATTCTCTTCGTATCATACTTTTCTGATCTACGAAAAAACCTTTGGTCATCTCTTTCTCTCTCTCTCTCTTTCACTGTAAACACACACACACACACAGATAGATAGATAGATTTAATGATCTGTTTATAGCTACTTTTGTACACCCTTATATTTCTACCGCACTTTCTTTATTTCTTCTTTCCTTTCTTTCTTTCTTTCTTTCTTTCTTCCTTCCTTTCTTTTTTTCTGTCAATATTGTCAGATGTATTTTCTCGTGTTCTTGGGTCACATCCATGAATCTGAATCTTTTTGTATGTATATTAATGACCTACCATCTCTCTCTCTCTCTCTCTCTTTCTCTCTCTCTCTCTCTCTCTCTCTCTCGCACACACAAACACACACACACATATATATATGCATAAAAATTTTACCATATTTATATATAAATATATATATATGGTTGCGCTGTTTCAAATTAAATGAGTCATTGTTTAGAATGATGACAAATTACATGCTAAAGCATAGGACACATGCAAAAAGCCCCCTGCACACACACACACACACACACACACACACACACATATATATATATATATATATATATATATATATATATATATATATAAATGCGCGTGAGTGGGCAAACTACCGGTTGCATGTGTGCTTCTTCTGTATTCTAAAAGCTGTAAACAAAATGTCTAATTTTCTGAGAGTCGATTGAGTTTCGACGAATTCCTTCTACTATTATGAACAGGATATGCAGTTGAAATGAGCCACAAGCGGGACAGGGATTCATCGTTTGCAGGACGCCTCCCTTACAAAGACACGAAAGATGATTCATAATAGCAACAAGCGCATTCTCACAATTTGCAACGTCTGTTTGTAACGATACAAAACCCCAGTCAAACCCCACAGTCAGCCTAACACGGAAATCACCTTCATGAGGCCTGGAAGTCATTCCCCCCATCAACGCGTTTAATATTTTCAAAATCGATATTCTGTACAAACAGCCTCAAAAACTGTTCTTTCGAAACGGAATAGGAACAATATATATATATATATATATATATATATATATATATATATATATATATATATATAATAGTTGTAATAAGTTGGCCGACCGTAATCGAGAGCGACCCGAAGACTACCTTTTCAATTGCTACTACACCGAGGTATAGGACATGGCGCTACTCCTTTCTCTGGATTGCTCTACTTACAATTGATCCATCCTTTATAATGAGTGTATTAAGCCCAGAGGAATCAAGAATGATTAGGGATTGAACCCAGGTCTCCCGTGCCATTAGCGAACACTCTACCCACTAGACCAATGAGTCGGACAATTAGTCTATCAAAGGGCCGGTATTATGAATATTATCAATTGTATATTATTATCACCGGACATTGGCATAATGGTTAGAGTGTTCGCCAATGGCCCGAGAGACGTGAGTTCAAGTCCAGTCTTACCAAAATCTCAAAAATCGTACTTGATGCCGCCTTGCTTAACACTCAACATTATAAGGTACGGATCAAGGGTAAATCTGAGCAATCCAGGGAAAGGAGTAACTCCCTCCTCTATACCTCGGTATAGTAGCTATCGAAAAGGGAGCCTTAGGGTGACACTCGGCTACAGTCGACTATATTATTATTACTCCTTCAGACTTTTTCACATCAGCGTTAGCTGATGGTCTTTCACTGGAGTCAGAGTGACAACAAATCTCCTCAAGTCTCCAGGACTATTCTCAGTATTCCGGTCAATCTCAACAATGCTGTAATTTGAATGGTCTCCACTCATCCTTTTATTTCCAAGTCCTCCATTCCCTTTATTAACCCTTTGGTGAATGTACCAAAAGCACCAATTACAATTGGTATAAACGTCACTTTCATGTTCCACAGTTTCTTCAGTTCCCTAGCAAGGTCCAAGTATCTATCCTTCTTTTCACTTTCTTTTAATTTTATTCTGTGGTCAGCCAGGACAGCAAATTTGCAAGTTTCTTCCTTTTTTTTGTCGGCTATTATAAGGTCTGTGTTGTGGGAGTCTTACCTATCTTACCATAATGGACTCTTCTCACCGTTATTAGTACTGAGAGATTTCGATGCCAGGAGGCAAATAAATATCGATGTTATCCGAACAGTACGAGTCTTCTTACCTTTTCTAAGTAATTCTCTCTTTATTGTGTAATATAATCTGTTATCTAATATCCGTGTTTGTGTTTTCATTAGTGACCCTTTCCGGGGCCACAACAGTCTGGTCGAGATTAGGTGATCCGTCTGTTACTAATTGCGAGTTTTTCACAACAGTATTAACTGATTGTCTTTCTCTGAATTCTGAGTGACAGCAAGTATCCTTCAGAGGCCAGGACTCTACTCATCATTTTGTCCAATCTTAGTAATGCTGTAGTCTGGATAGTCTCTGCACGTCCTCCAATTTCCATGTTCGGGGACTGTTCCGATTGCACCAAGTATAATTGATATCACCGTCATTTCCACGTTCCACAACTTTTCTTAGCTCTCTAGCAAGGTCCAAGTACTTGATTCCCTTTTCATTGTCTTTGATTTTCACTCTGTGGTCAGGTGGGACAGCCACGTCCACTATATGACAATTTCTCCTCTTTTTCTTTTTGTTAATTATTACTAGATGTGGTTTTCTGACAGGGATTAGATGGTATGTTTATATCCCAAAGTTCCAGAGAATTTTATGAGTCGCATCTTTGGGGATTGATTCTGGTTGGTGCCTATACCATTTGGTAGTATGGTCAAATTAAAATCTCTTGCACAATTCCCAGTGCACCTTCCCAACCCAATCGTGTCTAGTATTGTACTCCTTTTGTGCTAGTTTGCTTTATTTTTATCAATTACTCCGTGAGAGTTTTTCTCATCAGCATTAGCTGATGCACTTTCACTGGAGTGACAACAAATATCCTCAAGTCTCCAGGTCTCTTCTCAGTATTCTGGCTGTTCTCAATAATGTAGCAGTTTGGATGGTCTCCACTCGTCCTCTTATTTCCAAGTCCTCTAGTCCCTTTTAATAATCCTTTGGTAACTGTACCAAAAGCACCAATCAAGAATGGTATAATTCTCACTTTCATGTTCCACATTTTTTTTTTTTTCAATTCCTTGGTAAGGTCCAGGTACTTATTCTTCTTTTCGCTTTCTCTCAGTTTTACTCTGTGGTCCGCTGGGATAGCAACGTCCACTATTTTACAAGTTCTCTTTTTTTCTTTTTTCTTTTTTTTGTTAATTATTATAAGGTATGCTCTTCTGGTCGAGATTAGGCGATCCGTTTGTATGTTAAAGTCCCATAGGAGTTTGTGTGTGTCATTTTCCAGGACAGATGTTGAGTTGTGCATTATTATTATTATTATTATTATTTGAGTTTTCTACATCAACGTTAGTTGATGATCTTTCATTGGAGACTGAGTAAACGGTGATCGGATTTTAAATCCTGGACGAAGCTGTTTGCTTTTTACATAAAACGAATACTCTTGGGAAAGGTATGAATCCAATTACTCACACTGCTGCTAAGAGTAAATCGTTGGGTAAATAGGGTTCTTTAAACTTGGTATGGCAACCTGTCTAGAAGAAGCAAAACTCTAAATTCAAACCGGCTAAAATCCTCTGGAAAATTAACCTAATGGCTCATCCTGCTCACTTGGAGGGATAGATAGATAGATATGTTATGTAAGTTTTGGGAAAAGATATGACCGCATCAGAAAAGGATATAAAATAGAAAATTAAGTTTAGTTGTTAATGTAATTTAGATGATAATTTACTATATATATATATATATATATATATTCTAATTTTATTCTTACAACTATTTCTATAACTCTGGCGGCGGGAAAAACCGATAATGCATTTTGGGAATAAAAAAAATTTTACAAACCGAAATCTAGAAAAAATATAAAAGAAAGGTAAGACTAAAACATCTCTACTGCTTGAAAATAAAAGTAAGTAATGTTGGCGACCAGGGTCGAAGGTCACCTAAAGGCTCGCTTTTCAACTGCTACTACATGGAGATGTTGGGGAAGGCGCTGTTCCTTACCCGGGATTGCTCCACTTTACCCTTGATCGCAACCTTATAATTCTAAGTCTTAAACAAGAAGGTATCAAGTACCATTTTTTGAGTCTCTGGTATGACGTAACTTGGGATTGAACATCAGACTCCCGGGCCATTCGTAAACTCTAGACCAATGGACCCGTGTGCCATAATGACTATCTAAAAGAGAAAACACTGAGAGAGTTATATATATATATATATATATATATATATGGTTGTTTGAGTTTTATGGCACATCACCTTTTTTGGCTATTTAACACCAAATTCATTTTTATACAAATAATCAGCTCTATTTTAAACAATTCAGTTTTTAGCACGAGTAGCAGTATTAAACAAGTCCTGGCGACAACACCCCACGAGACTCCAACTATACGGACACTTGCCCCCCCATCACGAAAACCATACAAGTCAGACGAACCAGACACGCGGGACACTGCTGGAGAAGCAAGGACGAGCTCATAAGCGATGTACTCCTGTGGACCTCCACATATGGATGTGCAAAAGTAGGACGACCAGCACGAACTTACATACAGCAACTATGTGAGGACACAGGATGTAACCCTGAAGACCTGCCGGAGGCGATGAATGATAGGGAGAAATGGCGAGAGAGGGTCAGGGATATCCGCGCTGGCGGCGCGACATGATGATGATGATGACACATAATTATAAAAAACATTTCTATTTCAAGCTATTCAGTTTAGTCAAATAATTTTAATTCAAACAATTCAGTTTAGTATCAGTATAGTTTTTATTCACAAGCAGTTAATTTTCAAAACAGTTCCATTTTAAACAATTCAGTTTAACGTAAGTACGTAGTTTAAATGTCAAAACTGTTCTATTTCAAGTAATTCAGTTTAGCATGAGTACATACTTTAGTTCTATTTGACCCATAGATAGGACCCTATTTGGCGCTACCCCTCCGTTGAACGGATGTATGGAAACAATAGTAATTGTGATTCATAACCGTTTAAAATTTACTTCGTAGCTAATATCTCCTCGTGGCTGAATGGTTAGAAGCTTTGACTTGGCATTTGAGTCAACCGGGTTTCGATCCCAGCTACGGGAAGATACTGTCTAACCACACTGATGAGTTCCGATAGAACGAAACAGATCTGTCTGTGGATGACTATATATATATATGTTCATGTAAAATGAAATTTACATGATAATGTAATATTTTCATTAAAAAAGAACCCAATTAGTCTGCAAAGTCATCTTTCTTATTTGGAACCAACAAAGAGAAACTCCAGTGGAATTGAGTAAACAAAAATCGGCGAGCCGAGACTGAAGAAAAGACGGAGAAGTTGAAAATCAAAGAAAAAGCTGACGAAAAAAAAAAAAAAAAAAGAAATAAAGAAAAATAAGCAATGAGAAAAAAAGAAAGAAAGAAAGAATGTTAAGGAACATCAGATACTTACAAAAGGACAGAATGAAAAAAATCAAGAAAGAATGAAAATTAAAGAACGTGAAATAGTGAGAGGAAGAAAAATTAGCGAACATTAGAAGGTGAAAGAAAGAAAGACACACAGACAGAAAAAAAGAATGTCAAGGAACATCAGATACTTAGAAAAAGACACTAGGAAAAAATTAAAGAAAGAATTAAAATTAAAGAACGAGGGATAGTAAGAAGAAAAAAAATTAGGGAACATTAAAAGGTGAAAGAAAGAAAGACACACAGACAGAAAAAAAGAATGTCAAGGAACATCAGATACTTAGAAAAAGACACTAGGAAAAAATTAAAGAAAGAATTAAAATTAAAGAACGAGGGATAGTGAGAAGAAGAAAAATTAGGGAACATTAAAAGGTGAAAGAAAGAAAGACACACAGACAGAAAGAAAGAATGTCAAGGAACATCAGATACTTAGAAAAAGACACTAGGAAAAAGTTAAAGAAAGAATTAAAATTAAAGAACGAGGGATAGTGAGAAGGAAAAAAATTAGGGAACATTAAAAGGTGAAAGAAAGACACACAGAATGTCAAGGAACAGACACACAGAATGTCAAGGAACATCAGATACTTAGAAAAAGACAGGAGGAAAAAATTAAAGAAAGAATTAAAATTAAAGAACGAGGGATAGTGAGAAGAAGAAAAATTAGGGAACATTAGAAGGTGAAAGAAAGAAAGTTAATGGACGTGAGATAACGAAAGAAAGTGCTGTTATCCACGAAACTGTAACCATCAATCTATGTTGTGGTTTCTTCAGTATATCCCCTCTTCGTGCCAAAAGGTTCTGCTACCATTCCAGCAAATGCTAGTCTTGTTTTATTTCTATTTTCGTTCATTTTTTCTTTTTTTTTTTTTTTTTGTTTGAGTCTGTCGGTTCAGTTTTCTGCTAAAGAGTTCTACGTACCTCTCACCATGACTAATAAATACCTTCAAAACTCTCCTTGAAGTGAAAGAAGTTCCTAAGCCTAGTTTAATTGAGATAAGCTCATTGATCAAGGAGTCCATAGGTAAGAAACATAAGCAGAATAAATTAGATTTTTACTCGTGCCTTCTTTGATCTCTTTAAAAAAAATATTAGGAATTAAAAAAAGAAAAAATACTAATCAAAATTAGCAATAGGTCATCATCATCATCATCATCATGTCGTGCCGCCAGCACGGATATCCTTGACCATCTCTCGCCACTTTTCCCTATCGTTCATCGCCTCCGGCAGGTCTTCTGGGTTACATCCAGTGTCCTCGCATAGCTGCTGTATGTAAGTTCGGGCTGGTCGTCCTGCTTTTGCTTGGCCATATGTGGGGATCCATAGTAGTACGTCACTTACGAGCTCGTCTTTGCTTCTCCAGCAGTGTCCGGCGTGTCTGGCTCGTCTGACCTGTATAGTTTTCGTGATGGGAGGCAGGTGGCCGTACAGTTGGCGTCTCGTGGGGTGTTGTCGCCAGGACTTGTTCAATATGTGTAGTTGCCGTCAAGTTTCTTCTCCAGCCGTTTGGTTAGCGTCCATGTAGTGCATCCATATAGCAGTATCGATACAACCGCTGCCAGGAAGAAACTGCGCTTCATTTCATCGGTCAGGTCTGATTTCCATATGATTGAGAGCCTATCTATAGCCGTCCATGCTTTCGTCAGCTGTGTGTCGATGTCGTTTTCTGTTGATGAGACGCTACTTCCTAGGTAAGTGAATTTGTCCACTAGCCTCAGAGAGGCTCCGTCTAGAGTGGTAATGTTGCCCGTTTGGTTGTAACACAGACCTTAAACCCATTGGGTTCCTTTTGCGAAAGTAGTCCAAGATGATATTGATACTTCTATCTAGAAAGAAATGAAGGATTGTGATTAATATATTTTGGTTATCTCTCTAATTTCGAGGATTGGTGTGATAAAAAAAAATGTTCCTTACGAACAATGATCTCGCAAAATTTATCATTCAGTTTCAAATTGGACAGGAAATTGTTTTATTCTCTGAGAAGCTAAAGTATATGGTCCAAATGAACATCACGTGACATTTTTGGTTTCGTTTCGTTTTGTTCGTTTTCATAGGATATTAAACATTGTAGATTATTTAATGCCAAATCTATATATATATATATATATATATATATATAATGTTTCACTACAAACAATTCAGTTTCGCATCAGTACAGTTTTTTTGTTTACACTCGGTTAAATGTAAAGACAGTTCTATGTTAAACAATTCAGTTTTGAATACGTACACAGTTTTAATGTTAAAACAGTTCTATTTCAAACAATTCAGCTTAGCATATGTACAGTTTTTGTTTACACAGTCAATGGCAAAATCAGTTCTATTTCAAAAAATTCAGTTTAGCATACGTACACAGTTTAGATGTCAAAACAATCCTATTTTAAACAATTTAGTTTAGCATAAGTACACAGTTTAGTTCTATTTGACCCACAGATAGGACCCTAACGGGAGCTATCACTCTGAGCTAGAGTGGACCTGGGAGCGATGGCAACAAAGGGATACTCTGCATTACTGGAGCCTCACCATTAGATTGCTTAGTGTTATTACCAGGACACTCGTTGGGGTGGGGTCTTGCCCCTCTGCAGAGAAGCAGTTGGTGCATTCTGTAGCCCGGGCCTACTGGGCCAGTAACATTTTTGCAGGGTTATATATATGTGTGTGTGTGTGTGTGTGTGTGTGCGCGCGTGCGCGCACGTGCGTGTGTCTGATGACATTTTTAATGGTACATCATGATTGACATGTTTTCATCTAAAAATGAAAATAAAGATTTTGTCGGTGGTTGTTTGGGTTTTATGGCATATCAACCTTTGTAGGTAATTTAATGCCAAATCCATTTTATACAAATAATCAGTTCTTGTTCAAACAATTCAGTTTAGCATGAGTACACAGTTTAATTGTCAAAAACATTTCTATTTCAAGCTATTCAGTTTAGTCAAACAGTTCTAATTCAAAGAATTCAGTTTAGCGTAAATACAATTTCAATGTCAAAAATAGTTCTCCTAAGTACAGTTTCAATATCAAAAACAGTTCTATGTCAAACAATTCAGTTTAGCATAAGTACGCAGTTTGAATATCAAAACAGTTCTATTTTAAGTTATTTAGCTTAGCATAAGTATGCAGATTATTTTTTTAACCCTTAGATAGGGCCCTATCAGGTGCTATTACTCCAGGCCAGAGTGGACCTGGGAGCAATGGCAATGAAGGGCTACTCAACATTTCCCAAAGTTCTAACATCCCTGTAACCTCAACATTAGATTGTTTAGTGTCATATTTAAGACATTCGTTGGGGAGCAGGGAGTCTTACCCCTTTGCAGAGGTGCTGTCGCTGTATTCAACAGCCCCAGCCGACTGGCCAATAAAAATTAAGAAAATATAGTTTAAAACGTATCAGTTGAGTTTTTAACGGATACCCGTTTACAACTGACAATCAGTCAGCATTTATTTATAGC
>OY757915.1:40250918-40283418 GCA_963585895.1 Sepioteuthis lessoniana | reverse complement strand
GATTAACCTGTGGGTTTGATTTCAGAGTTTTCTTTCTCTTCGACTAGTGGCTGTACCAAGGATAAAGAGCACTGTCTTTCAAACTATTTACCCATAGCTACATTATCATTTGTAGGGTCATTAGCAGTCATTAGCAGTCACATTGGTCCCATGTTTTTTTTTTAGATACACTATATATATATATATATATATATATACTGTACTTCTCAGATGTATTTGTTCACACAGACAGATAGATAGATAGATAGATAGATAGATAGATAGAAAAGCATAAATTTTACGCAAATATTTGGTTTTCAACATAATCTCTTTTTTTTTTTTTTGTTAAGGCATTTAATTCTGTAGAGAATATTAATTATATAGTTAGAACATTTTAGACTGAAAGTTTCCTATTAATATTTAGTAAATAAGTGCGTCCCAAACTAGGAAATTAATAATCCATTCTCTAAATGTATTATATAAATAATTGTTTCCAAACAAAAATGTATGTATATTTTTTAGTTTCTACTACCTTTTACACGCAATGAATCTATATCAATACATATATGCCCTTCCTTTCTTATATGTAGCTAATTACTTATACGCATGCGCAATAAATGAAATAACATAAAACAAACTCTGCCATAAATGTACGAAAGTGTTTGTTTTGAAGAAAATAAATTAACTGCGTAATATCAATTTCGTTTGTTAAACCAATAAAAATGACTTCTTTTTCCTTTTTGCTGTTTTATTGGTAAACGTCTACTCGTAATGAGTTTGTGATAATAAAGTTGTTGATCTACAATTTTTCCTATCAAGTACAGCCCTGTCAGATGGGGCTGCAGTATACACTGACTGCCTCTCTCTAGAGGGGTAGGGTCCCCAATCCACAACGGGTGACCTTGATATGGCATTAAACAATCCGATGGCGAGGCTCCAGTAATGTTGGAACTTTGGGGAATGTGGAGTACCTCTTTTTTGCCATCGCTCCCAGGCCTGTTCTGGCCTAGAGTGGTAGAACATGTTAGGGTCCCATCTATGGGTCAAATAGAACTGTTTGATCCTCTAAACTGAGTGCAAACAAATGACTGATGATAAATTGAATTGTTTGAAATAAAACTGCTTGATCATTTAACCATGTGTAAACAAAAGACTGATATTCAAATAAATTGTTATTGATACTGTAATATAATTGCCGTGGGATTTCGTTTTATATATCTTGCATTTCGGTTTAGTTATGCTGAGAACCTTTCGCTTAGCGCATGGGTTAGTTAACGCAGGTGTTCACGCGCGTGCGGAGAGGTTGTGTCATTCGGAGACGTCAAAATAAAAATCCCAGAATGGAATTGGACCAGGGTATTTGGGTGACGTCACGCACCGGAAGCGAGGGCTGAGATATGAGAAAAAGCAGTTAGTTGAGTTCCCGCCTCGGAAGAAGAAGGTTGACTTTCAGAGCTGGGTGAGGCCAGACGACTTTGTGCGCTACGGGCGCCGCGCGTTGGTTGGGTTGAGAGCTGACGAGAGCAGTCAGCATAGAAAGATTGTGTCTCTCTCTCTCCTCATATCGAAAAACCTTGAAACTCAAATAGGTGAATAAAAGTTTCGTACCTGAACCAATTTCGCAAAGTTTCGTGTTTTTAGATTCCCTATGACTATTTCATACATCCGTATCATGGGTATGTTACTATACATAGCAATACTTTGATCCATTTAACTATGCGCAAAAGAATGAGCTTAGGCTCGTTTAAAAGCGTTATCAACAAAATATGTTTACAAATCATGTATATTTAATGTATATATAACGAGGATTTGGTATTAAATAACATGTGTTGTGACCCTGGAAAGGGTCACTAATGAAAACACAAACACTGATATGAGATAACAGATTATATTACACAAGAAAGATAGTTACATAGAAAAGGGTAAGAAGTCTCGTATTGTTCGTATAACATCGATAATGATCTGCGGTATTTGTTGCTCGCCCCATCTAACGGGCAAATGTGGCACAAGGCCTTTTTTAGGTGGGTCCGGGCGCAGGGCCGGAGCCCACACGCGCCCGGCATTCCCAAAAATGCCTACGGCCCCGTCGGCATTCCAGGTGCTGGGCGATGAACCCAAACCCCGAAGGGGGTAAAAGCCTGGTAGGAAGGCCCCCTGAGGCCCAAGGAAATATCCAGGTACCGAGACACACTCGGCCAGATCCATGCGGCTGATAACAAGGCCGGTCGAAGTGCTACCCGGCACCTGGAGAGGTTCAGACCGAGATTGATCTGCCCTCTGGCAGCGAAATCTCTACAACTAATAACGGTGAGAAGAGTCCATTATGGTGATAAGCGTAAGGCTCCCACTACAATAAGATAGTTGATATGATAAAAACAAACCAAACCAAATCCAATTAAGCAAACTCGAGTCGCGCTATTACATTCACTTTCGGATAAATACCCTTGGGAAAGGTATGAACCCCCTTATCCTCCCAGCTATGGGTTAAATAGTACCACAACTGTTCTTCTAGAAGATTGGCTTTGGCATTAAATAACCAACAAAGTTTGATGTGCCATTAAACAAAGAAACCAAGCCAAACCAAACAACTTGTTCTGATTTGGCTTAAAAACAATTCCGCAAGAATTGCAGATTCATTTACAAAACTTTAATGGGAAAATTTACCACCAAATGTTGAATAGAAAAATCCTTATCAAAAACAATACAAAACCCCCAGAGATGGCATTATCAACTCTTTTTTCTCCCCTCCAAGACTACACAAAGAAACTGAGCAGAGAGCATATCTTAGCAAAAAGTTATACAATCCTCAAGGAGGTGGTCTTGGGGTAACGGTTATCGTAGTTGGAAGCGAACTCGACAACCCAAGTTCAATTCCTGAACAAAACTGTCTGCATTTCACGTAGTGCTAATACCGTTGGGAAACCATTCTCCTTACAGTTACGGGTAGATTTGTTGAATAGACAAGTTTCTTTAACCTTGCCACCGGTCAAGAAGAAAGAAAACTGAATTCAAACTTGTTATAGACCTGGAAATTGATGAATTCTACCATTGATAATGATGATGATCATATTATTCATAAGTCCATCTATTCATTCGTCCGTACGACTAAGATGTCACCATTTTTGTTCCGATTTCAACCAAGTTGAGAAGCTTCTCTCTAAAAAAGGTTTTAAAATGCATTCGGCCTAGATTAGTTTATTTTGACTCCTCAAAATGAAAATACTTTTCATATCGATAAATTATACGACGGATACCGAGGGGAGCGTTGAGATCGGAACAGAGTTTGTCTTAGCTTAAACAGTCGTACTGTTGCATATTGAGCCTTGACAGAGCTCTCACTAAAGAATTTCTAGGTCAGGATGTTCCGGCTGTGTAAACAGGATGACAGCTCACGTGGGTTGACAGCCGGAAGCAGGTCACGTTGGTTGATAACAGGAATACGTAGGCACTATGAAATTATATATACACACAGATAGAGACGGTCAACCAGTTGAAGTCACAACCAAATCAGAGCAGAAGCTGCCCTGGACGCCACCTACGGGGAAGGCAAGTGGCACCCTGGCGTAACCTGCTTGAAAATCTCTCATCAAGGAAGCAAAGACGTACGGCTCTGAATATGGAATGACAACGTAGGTTATGAAATGGTCAATATAGTCCTCCGCCAGTGTGTGACTGCGTCCTTCCTTCCTGTCTCTGTCTCTCTCACACTTACAGCCAGTTTCGATCCTTTCGAATAATAAAGAGAGGCTTATATTTTTTATAAACAAAAGCGTTATTGCATGTTAATTATGCCGCTATACCCTCAATATCTTGTTCGTCTTACTTGAACAGTTTTTAAAATGGGAGACCAGTAGCCGTAGAGCTGGTGTTTTGTGGGGTGCAGCTTTTATGATTTTTCAAAAAAAAATGGAGCGGGTAGTATCTTATGTCGTTCTCCTTTAGCGTTTTTTTTTTTTTTTTTACAGTGCTTCGTTAGAGTCCAGGAGCTGCAACCATGCATTAGTACCGACACGGAAACAGCTTGCAAGAAATCCCGATTTAGTTCATCAGACAAATTAGATTTCCACAATCAACAATCTGTCAATATCAGTCCACGCTTCCCTACCCGTTTATTGACACCACTTTCAGTCGATGAGATGTTGCTGCCGATGTATGTGAACCGGTCAACTAATTAGAGAGATTTGCATTTTAATGGGGAGAAGGCTCCATTTTATATAAAACATATGAACTCTGCTTTTATTAAAATAGTATACCGTCTAATTGGGGATTTGATTTTTAAAAAAGTATGTGAATTTATTTGTAGATTTTGATTATAGATTTGATTTTTCTCCACATACAGTAGTGCTGCATACGAAGTTCTCTTTAGGCTGAAGAGTAAGTAAAGTAAAGTAAAGATGGCGACCATAGTCGAGGGCGATCAGAAGGCTCCCTTTTTAATAGCTACTACACCGAGGTGTAGGGGAGGATGCAACTCCTTTCCCTGCATTGTCCCTCTTTAGCCTTGATAGTACCTTATATTGATGAACGTTAAGCAAGGAGGTATCAAGTACCATTTTTAAAGTCTTTGGTATAACTCGACCTGGGATTAAGCCCAGGTCTCCCGGACAACTGGCAAACACTCTAGCCACTAGGGTAATCAATTTCAAATTATTCAAACTCTCTCTCTCTCTCTCTCTCTCTCTCTCTCTCTCTCTCCCCCTCTCTATAACCTGTCGACGGGGCTAAAGATACGCTGACTGTGTCCCCTGCAGAGGAGTAAGATCCCACAGCCAGGGATATTCTGTGTATGATACTAAACGGCATCTGATGGTGGGCTCCAGTTCTGAAGCTCTGGGGAGTGTATATTTTACTTTCATTACAATTACTCCCAGGTCCACTCCCACCCGGATTAATAACTTTTTAAAGTCCCGTCAATGGCTCAAACAGATCTGTTCAAGAGAAATACTTGATATGAATCTATGTGCAAAAATGAATAAATAAATAAATAAAAACTCTTGAGTGACAAAAACTATAAATATAAACATACAATGAATGCGATTCTCTAACCTCCTGGCATAAAATTACTCTTGATGGCTTGACATGTCGTCAAAATCTAACAGTCAAAATCCATGTAGTAATTGAAAAAGCGTTCTGCTCAAATCTATAATCATCTCTCTCTCTCTCTCTCTCTCTCTCTCTCTCTCAGAGAAGAGATTTGGCAAATTCCTGGAAATTCGGTATGTACAAGCAGGGATTTACCTTGCGCGAAGCAACTACTTCCATTGAAGAAAAAGCAAATACCTATCAGGTGTGCTTATATATATATATATATATATATATAAATTCAGTATGTAAATCCTTATTGACTCTGACGATCACATATATGCAAATCTTGTGTATGTAAAACATTCCTTTTAGTACTCTTTGTTATAACGTCTCTTTGTGAACCCAAATTAGGGATGTGAAAAGGGCGTCAGAAGAGCTGAATGAATTGATAGAGGTCTCGTACTTTTCATTCTCTCATCGGGACAAGGATTCGTGTTAATAATTACCGGGAGAAGCTCAATAGCAGAATGAGCTTATTTCCAACAAATGAACCAAGAGTCCGTGTTCGAGCCGTGGTAAATAGACTTATTTTGAATACTGATTCTCAAGTCCATCTTTTTCCGAGAAGAATGGCACTATTCAATCTTCCAAGACACTCCTTTAAACAGGTGTTGATTAGTATGTATAAACGGACAAATAGCGACCTGTCGGTGGGGCTTACAATATGTCATATGTATCCCCAGAAGAGTAGTGATCCCCCACAAAAAAGATATAATGCTAAATGGTATCTGATGGTGAGGCTCCACTGCTGCTACTTTTTAGTTCACACTGACCAATAGTGGCAGTACCTGTTTCAGTCCCATCAAAGACCCATTTTCTATGCCATTTTTTGAATATCTTCTTTTATTTTTACCGGGTGATTCTTAAGTAACTCCCTCTGTAATTCTTAAATCTTTTAATTAATTCTTACAGTAAATTCTTTATCAATAATTTTGACAAGAAAATATCATAAATATTTTGAAATAGGGAATTACTTTTCAATCACACAGTATTTCGTTTGCTTTGAGTATAAAATATGTTGATTTGTTGTATGAATTAATCATCAACATAGTTATTATCAAGTTGTACTGATAGCACAGATTTATTTGACTCTCTCTCTCTCTCTGTCTCTCTGTCTCTCTCTCTCTCTCTCTCTCTCTCTGCTATCACTCTTGGTAGGTCCTCAACACAACATCCATTCATCTTTTTTAAATTTCTAAATGGAAGAATTATATATCATACATTGAATTATCATGACCTGAAAATCCGGCCACCACTCCGTGTTATATACGGAACCACTGGACTGCTGTTTCGACCTTATCAGGTTTGATCATCAGTGTATACCGTGATCTCCCCCACTGGATATCGAATCAGCGACCACAGAATACAGAGCCGAAACTTTACCAATTTATAATATATAATTCCTCTATGTAAAAATAAAAAATGTATGCCTATTTCCTTGTCCATGAGATTATGATTACGCGGATGTGCATCTCCAATCCTCTTGGGAAGATGCTGCCCGGGAGGTGACCGTGTCCTCTGTAAGAGAATGGATGTAACTTACAAGACACATCAGGTTGATTGGCCGCGCAATTGCCATGGCTAGTTAATTTGGAAGCGCCTGTGTGCGGAATGGACCAGTAGCTTAGTAGAGTTTCGGTTCTGTATTCTGTGGTTACTGGTTCAATCTCCAGTGGAAGAGATCATAGTATACACTACTGAGAGAATTAATAAGGCCGAAAAAGCTGTCAACTGGTTCCGTAGGTCGACTGCAGTTCTTGCCAGATTTTTTGGTCATGGTAAATCAATTTATAACAACATCCATTATTCAACTCATGTATGAAAAGAAAAGAAAAAAACAAAACAAAAGGAACTTTTGAGGAAGCCAAACAGATATCCAGTTGTGTTGATAGCATGCATTCCCTTGGCTCTCGCCATCCGTCCCTATTGTTCCTTTCTCCTGGCAAGTCTTCTATAATACATCCGGAATTAAAGTATTTGCTGCTAGGGTATTATTGGTGTATCAATGTATAGGAGTCCATAGAAAACGTCACTTATGAGTTTGCCCTAACTTCATCAGTAGTAACCATTGTTTTTTCTTAGTGCGCTAACACTAATGTATCCAAGTGTAGTATTCCATAGAAGAACCTCACTTATGAGTTTGTCCTTATTTCACCACTAGTAACAACTGTTTTTTTATTAGTGCGCTAACACTAATGTGTCCATGTGTAGTATTCCATTGTAGAACGTCGCTTATGAGTGATTCTTTGCTTCCTTCCAGCGTCCAGCTTGTTTTGCTTGTCTTACTTGGATGGTTTATGAGATGGATGTACAACTGCTGTTTTGTGGAGTGTTGCTTCCAAGATTTATTCAGAACAACATACAGCATCCTTGTGTAATTCCAGTCTAGCTTTTCCTCCAAGTGTTTCTTTACAGCCAAAGTAGTGCAACTGTTCAATAGCTCTCACACGGCTACCCCAGTGTTCTTATATTCTTCCTTATGAGGAAGTTTCATACCTCCATTTCAAGCCCAGTCGGCTGGGGCTGTAGAATACTCTGACTGCATCTCTGCAGAGAGGTAGAACCTCCTCCCAACGAGTATCCTGGGTATGACATCAAACAATCTGATGGAGAGGTTTCATCCTTGGAGCTTTGGGGAATATGTAGTATCCCTTCATTGCCATTACTCCTATATTTACTCTGACCTGGAGTGGTAACACCTGATAGGGTCCTCTCTATGGGTCCAATAGATAAAACTGTGTGCGAACAAATGACTGATCTTTAATTGTGTCAGTTATATAGCAATACTTTAAACTATTATCTGGGTGCAAAAAACAACTCCGGCTCGTATTTACAAATCATATATATATATATTTGATATATATATGTATAAAGAGGATTTGGCATTAAATAACCGACAATTGTGGATGTGCCATAAAACTCAACCAAATATCTCCATTTCCTTTACAAAATCTGTTTGAAATCGAGTACACGCCCAAATCATTTTTAAATCTTCAATAAAATATCTTAACGGCACTTGACAGTAGAAAGTTATTCGGTAATGATTTACTCGGCTAAGCTAAGTCTGGTGCAAGATAAGAAATATTGAGCACCTATTAAGAATTAAATATTCTACTAACCATTACACCTATTAAGAATTAAATATTCTACTAACCATTACACCTATTAAGAATTAAATATTCTACTAACAATTACACCACACGGAGTTCCAGTCGGTATACTTCAGTAGCATCAAAGTTATTTTAAAGAATGGAATTAAAAAATTTATACATGTTAGGAGTAACAGTTACTGCCCTAGTAAAGGCACACTGTAACCTGCGTTCAAACCCTGGTTAGGGCTGTTTGCGTTTTACCTAGCGCTTATATCTCCGGAAAAAGACATGGATATATCTCTTCTTTCTCTTAGCCCAGTCGACTGGGGCAGCAAAATACACTTAATGCATCTCTGCAGAAGGGTGAGACTCCTCCAACGAGTGTCCTAGATAAGATACTAGACATTTAGACGGTGAGGCTTCAGTAATTCTGGAGCTTTTGGGAATGGAGATTACCCCTTTATTGCCATCGCTCCTAGGTCCACTCTGGCCCAGGGAGTTAGCACCTGATAGGGTCCTATCTATGGATTCAAATAGAACTAAACTGTAATTACGCTAGGCTGAATTGTTTGAAATTAACTGTTTTTACATTTAACTGTGTGTTTAAAGTGCATATCAATGGTAAGCTGCATTGTTTGAAATAGAAGTGTTTTTGACATTTAAACTGTATACTTATGCTAAACTGAAATGTTTGAAACTTTTATGAAAACGACTTAATTCGGCGGTGAATGACCCGAAAAGAGTTGATACGCCGTAAAACAACCAACCAACCAACCAACCAATCTTCTTTCTCTTAACAATGGGCAGATAGGGTATTTTAGCCTTGGTATCGGTCAGAGAGAAAGAAAACTGAATTAAAAACCAGCTATACTCCGTTAAAAAAAACTGACTTGACTCTTATGTCAATGTAGAAATGTTCTCTCAGGATCTTCAAGTCAGCAGCTTGTCGCCAGCGAGAGTGTAAAGAAGATACTTGTTTTTATGGCATATCAACCTTTGTGGGTTATTTCAATCGAAAGCTATCCTTGTAGCAGAACAGTAGTTGTACTATCTAACCATGTCTGGGGGAATAATAGGGTTCATACCTTAACCAAGGGGATTCTACCGAAAGTGATAGTTATAACGCGACTACAGTTCGAACTCTCTTACTACGATGTCGCGGTCCTGCACATTAGCCACCATGCTATGGGAACTTCCTGTCCTCACCCCGGGAAGAGGACGGTGAAATAAAAATGTGTACAAAACGAAAGGATGAGGAAAAAAAGAAAAAGAAAATGAAAAAGAAAAGAAAAAGACGTCACACACTTGGAGAATACAAATAAAAGAGGTATATAATCCCAAAAAAGCTTTGCACAATTGCGTTGAGTGTTAAGGGTCTTGTAATAATAACGTCCTTTGAAGAGGGTATTACATTTGGAAAGTGATTCGCATACACATCGCCGATCGGACCTTTTGTTGGGTCTATTGACAACGCAAACATCGTCCAAGTGGATTCCCGTATCGACGCCGCCCCCTTATATGTTTGTCGTTTCGACAGCACTCCGCCACTCCACGCCACGCCACCGTCTCTCTCTCTCTCTCTCTCTCTCTCTCTCTCTCTCTCTCTCTCTGCATACACACTTTTGTTACAACTAAAGGTTTATGGTGTGAAAGACATCTTTCAGATATTCAGAAAAAGATCTACGTCAAACATGCAGGTGTATAAAGGCTTGGTTTGGTATGGCTTTTTTTTACGGCATATCAACTCCTAATGCGTTACTTAATGCTGAAATTTGATTTATTTCTAAATGTTTGATTTTGACTATAACTATTTATTTTTATTTCATTTGGTTTCGTTTTGTTTGGGTTTTGTTTAATGGTATATCAACTCCTTATCAGTTGTTTAATGAATAAATTTGATTCATAAATGTTTGATTGAAATCATACCTATTTTAAACGTTCAAAGCAATCACTTTTTTTAAATTGAAGTTTTTATTTATTCATAATAATTATTTGCTTGTACATATTTATAAGGAATCAAGTATTCCTAATCTTATACAAATAATTTTACATTTATATAGCTTCACGGATAATTATCAAACAGATCTATTTGATCAATAGGTGTGGCCCTAAAATTTACAACCACTCCTGGTCAGAGTTGACCTGGAACTAATGGCAACGAAAGAATGACTTCATAGCCCTCAGAGCACTAAAACCGAAGCCTCACCACCGGATATAACTCCTAATGGGTTATCTAATATCGAAATTTGATTCACTTCTAAATATGATTATTTAAATTTTCACAGTTTCATGATGAAGTTTTTGTTTTGATCGCATCTTTTATTTGTTTAATAATAACCATTTATTTTCCGTTATTGGATTGATTCATGAATAAGTTCCGTTTTTGTAAAATATACTTTATTTGTGAATAATTTAACAATGAATAAATTTCAATCAATAGTATATTCGCCATTATTTTGAATCACATCTTGCTATTTATTAGCAAGTTTGTTGATCCTTATCAAGTAAAATACGATTGGTTTTGAGCTCAAGTTTTGCACAAACGTTTTGGCCTGATCCTGAGAAAATTTCTTCTCATTCAAAGCATTTTGTAGAAAACGAAAATGGTGGAAATCCTTTGGTGCAAGATGTAGTAAATATGGTGGATGCAGTGGAACAGACCAGCCTAATTCCAATAGTTTTCCTGCGTAATTCTTGTTGAACGTATCTTTGCGTTATCAAAGAGAAGTACAGCGTTTCCCCTATAAACAAATGCGAGGGTGTTTTGTTAGGAGATTTTCATGCACTCATTGCAGCTATTGTGAGTATAAGTCTGCAATAAGCGTCTAACTGCGGTTCAATTCAGAATGAATAATACCGCAGTGACCCTAACATACATATGGCATAACTTTTCGCTTTTTACGTTAAACATTGTCATAAAAGACCCTTTTTCGTCTCTTCAAATGATATTCTTCAAAAACAGGTCCTTTCACCAACTGCATTACTTTTTGTGATATGTCCCAGGAAGGGATATATTTAATCGAAGTAGCTGAGTGATTTGGCTACTGTAACAGGTGTAGTACAATCGAGCTGGTTGGTACTCGTACTGGTACTAGACGTGTGTTCGTACCGACGCTGGACAGTCGTAGACGTCGTTATAATTTACAAAGCTCTTTGCTTCGATATGGCACAAGGCCGAATGAATGGGGCGCCTAATGAGACTCGAACTCACTCGTGTTGGTTTGCTAGTCTAGCTTGCTAACCGTTACATCACCAGAGGTGCCCTTGACAGAAGATTTTTCGCTAAGGATATGTGATCTTCCTTATTCTTCTCATAGCCCAGTCGGCTGGGGCTGCAGAATACACCGACTACTTATCTACAGAGTTGTAAGACCCCCCCCAACCCGAAATAAAACAAGTGTCCTAGATATGACACTAAACAATCTGATGGTGAGGTTCCAGCAATGCTTGAGCTTTGGAAAATGTAGAATACTCCTTCATTGCCATCACTCCCAGGTCCACTTTGGCCCGAAGTGGAAGTACCTGATTGGGTCCTATCCATGATTCAAATAGAATTGTTTTGTCATTTAAACTGAGTGCAAACAAATATCTTAGGCAAAGTTTAATCGTTAGAAATAGATCTGTTTGATCATTTAACTGTGTATAAACAAATGACCGATGTTTAATTGAATTGTAAGTTATAAATAGCAATACTTGGAATTATTTAACTTTGTTGACTTATGTTTACAAATTATATATATATATATATATAAGTATAAACTGGATTTGGCATTAAATAATCTACAAGGTTTGATATACCATTAAACAATCTTTTTATTCTTATCACTAAAACGATGAGGAACCCAACCGCCCAGGCTGCAGACTTTTCCTATCTTTTTCAAGTGGCGGCAGATTTTCGATTGGGATGTGTGGAGTTCAAATGTTAATTATCGAGTACTTTTTTACGGATTGCAATCTCCTTAAATTATCTTGTTTAAGGTTTGATGAGCCTCCTAGTGTGGGTTCATAATTCAAAGATGTATCAACAAAACGTTTCTTTAAAAAACCAGTTTCGAACTTGGCGGTCAGTAATGACACTTCGATTATAAATAATAGAAATTTTCTATGCTGTTTCTGTTGTATTTTTGTTATTCTTCATCTCCTACTGCATTACTTTTTGTGATGATATGTCCCAGGAAGAGATATATTTAATCGAAGTAGTAATTTACAAACCTCTTTGCTTCGATGTGGCACAAGGCCGAATGAATAGGGCGCCCAATGAGACTCGAACTCACTCGTGTAGGTTTGCTAGTCTGGCTTGCAAACCGTTACATCACCAGAGGTGCCCTACAGTCGGAGACACTATTTGCCAATGTCTCCCAGCAGACAAGGCTTAACACAAGGTCAAAAGCCCGAAGGTCTATTAAAATGGGGATAAAGGGGAGGGGAAGGTCGGAAACGAGCAGAGACTCTAACCCTGCTGGTCTGTGCAGCTCATTGACCCACTAAGTGCAATGTGCGTCTAATGAGGTATGCAGTTCCACGAACCCAAATGTGGGTCCGGGCACGTATGCCGGGTTATAGCTTGAACTAGACAGCAAGGTCTAGTGTTATACATGGAGTCATGAGAGCATCCGAAGATCTCTGTTTATTTGTCGCGGCCTCCCACCAAATCACGACTTGACACATGGTCAAAAGGCCGATTAAAGTGGGGATAAAGGGGAGGGAAGATCGGGAACGATCCGAGACTCTAACCCTGCTGGTCTATGCTGCTCATCAGCTCACTTGGTGCAATGTGAGCCTGATGAGGCAAGCAGTTTCACGAACCCATACGTGGGTCCGGGCACGTATGGCGGGTTATGGCTTGAACTAGACACCAAGGTCTAGTGCCATACATAGGTTTCGAGCATCCGAGGACCTCTGCCTTACAGTCGTAGACGTAGACACTATTTGCCAATGTCTCCCACCAGACAAGGCTTGACACAAGGTCAAAAGCCCGAAGGCCGATTAAAGTGGGGATAAAGGTAAGGAAAAGATCGGGAACGACCCGAGGCTTTAACCCTGCTGGTCTGTGAAGCTCATTGGCCCACTAAGTGCAATGTGGGTCTAATGAGGCATGCACTTTCACAAACCCAAATCTGGGTCCGGGCACGTTTGCGGGGTTAAGGTTACATTTTAGGAACGTGATATCATAGATTAAATTATGATTCATAGTCTTTCACAACTGAATTAAGAATCAGCAATGTTGGCATTCTTTGATCAGGTAATCTACGACCGTGTTTAGAATATTGGAAGTTTGAAATACTTGTTTGTTTGTTTGTTTGTTTGTTTGGGTTTTATGGCTTATCAACCTTCGTAGGTTATTTAATGCCAAATCCATCTTTATACAAAAAACAGTTCTATTTCAAACGATTCAATTTAGTATGAGTGCAAAGCTTCATCTTCAAAAACATGTCTATTTCAAGCAGTTCAGTTTAGTCAAACAGTTTTATTTCAAATAATTCAGTTTAGCATAAGTTCACAGTTGAATTGTTTGAAATAGAACTGTTTTGATATTTAAACTGTGTACTCATTTTGAATTGAATTGAACTACTTTGGATTGAAATAACCCACAAAGGTTGATATGCCATAAAAACAAGTATCTTCTTTACACTCTCGCTGGCGACAAGTTGCTGACTTGAAGATGCTGAGAGAACATTTCTACATTGACATAAGAGTCAAGTCAGTTTTTTTAACGGAGTATAGCTGGTTTTTAATTCAGTTTTCTTTCTCTCTGACCGATACCAAGGCTAAAATACCCTATCTGCCCATTGTTAAGAGAAAGAAGATTGGTTGGTTGGTTGGTTGGTTGGTTGTTTTACGGCGTATCAACTCTTTTCGGGTCATTCACCGCCGAATTAAGTCATTTTTATAAAAGTTTCAAACATTTCAGTTTAGCATAAGTATATAGTTTAAATACACAAGAATGCTGCGTGCAATCCTGAACAAGTCCTGGCAGCAACACCCCACAAGACACCAACTGTACGGCCACCTGCCCCCTATCACGAAAACTATTCAAGTTAGGCGAACCAGACATGCAGGACATTGCTGGAGAAGCAGAGATGAACTCATAAGAGATGTACTCTTATGGATCCCCACACACGGCCGCGCAAAAGCAGGACGACCAGCACGAACGTACATTCAGCAGCTATGTGAGGATACAGGTTGTTGTCCTGAAGACCTACCTAGGGCGATGAACGATAGGGAGGAGTGGCGAGAGAGGGTCAGGGATATCCGTGCTGCCAGCACGATATGATGATGATGATGATGATGATATAGTTTAAATGTCAAAAACACTTCCATTTCAAACAATGCAGCTTACCATTGATATGCACTTTAAACACACAGTTAAATGTAAAAACAGTTAATTTCAAACAATTCAGCCTTGCGTAATTACAGTTTAGTTCTATTTGAATCCATAGATAGGACCCTATCAGGTGCTAACTCCCTGGGCCAGAGTGGACCTAGGAGCGATGGCAATAAAGGGGTAATCTCCATTCCCAAAAGCTCCAGAATTACTGAAGCCTCACCGTCAAAATGTCTAGTATCTTATCTAGGACACTAGATGTCAAAAACACTTCTATTTCAAACAATGCAGCTTACCATTGATACGCACTTTAAACACACAGTTAAATGTAAAAACAGTTCTATTTCAAACAAGTCAGTTTAGCATAAGTATACATTTTAGTTCTAGTTGATCTATAGACAGGACTTTATCAAGTACTACCACTCCGAGGTGGAGTCGATTTGGGAGAGATGGCAATAAAATGGTACTCTGCATTCCCCAAAGCTCCAGCATTACTCCTGAATGTTTAGTATCATATACAGGACACTAGTTGGAGTTTTACTCTTCTGCAGAGATGCAATCGGTGAATTCAGCCACCCCAGCCGACTGGGCCATAACTTTATTGATTCTACCTAATAATTACCATTCGTTTGCACAAAATTATATGGTTTTAAGTATTGGTATACAATTCTGATAATTTTCAAGTTGGTTTTTGTCTGTTAAATGGGACCCTAATAAGGAGAACAACTCCTGGTCAGTGTGGACTTGGGAGTAGTATCAATGAAGGGGTGAGTCTATAATCCCCAAAATTCCAGAACCGGAGCTTCACTACCGGATGCAGCTTACTGTTATATCCAGAACATCCATTTTGGGAAGTCTTACCCATCAAGATGCAGCTGGTGTATTCAACATCAGAACGATGGTGTATCTAGAGCGAAGAGACTAAGTGTCCCATGCTTGATAAACCCATGAGGGTTACTTAATGACAAATCCTGTTAATATATAGAGATATTAAATATATGATTTGTAAACGAGTAGTTTGAAGGTGACACTTTTAAACAATCCTGAGCTCATGTCTTTGCACACTGTTAAATGGTCTCAAATATTCTAATCAAACACAAATAATTCGATTCAGAATTAATCATTTGTTTGCACGTAGATTAATGATTTCGAATTTTTGTAAGTAATACGAACAATTTGGTTTATTTGTTTGCACACAGTTAAAATTTCAAACTGTTCTATTAAACTCATAGATGGGACCCTAACAGGTACTACCGCTTTGTGCCAGAGTTGACATGGGATTAATAGCAAAGAAGAAGTAATCCTCATTCCCCAAAGCTCCAGGACGTTTATATATACCGGACATTGGTATAATGTTCGCCAATGGCCCGGGAGACCTGGGATAGAACCCAGGTCGAGTCATACCAAAGTCTCAAATAATAGTACTTGATGCCTCCTTGCTTAACACACAGCATTATAAGGTACTGATCAAGGGTAAAGTGGAGCAATCGAGGAGTAGCGCCCTCCCCAACACTTTGGTGTAATAGCTATTGAAAAGGGAACCTTTGGGTCGCCCTCGACTACGTTCGCCAACTTTACTATATATATATATATATATATATATATATATACGTATATACATATATGGAGAAATGGTAAATTTTGGTAAATCTGACAAGATGATAAAATAAGTGGAAAAGTAGAAAAACCAGCACTGGCAACAATGAAGTTCTTTTTCGGATAAAGAACGAAATATCATTGTTGAATCCTTTGTCAGTATTGGTTCATCCACTTTTCCAATTATTTTTATTATATATATATATATATATATATATATATATATATATATATATATATATGAAATGTAAATAGAAGAAAACTCAGTTATAGTGCCATTATAAATTTATTTCGTCAGGTTTTTAATTCCTGCCTTGTCAGAGGGCAAATATTCTTTTTTTGGAGGAGTGAAATCGCCAAATATTGTTTATCTTATATATGTATTAAAAAAAATGATAGAAGATGAAAAAGAAACGTGAAAGAAGAAAAAGAAAAAAGGGAAAGGAAAAGAGAGAAAAAGGAGAAGGGTTGGTTGGTTGGTTGGTTGGTTGACTGGATTGTTTTACAGCGTTTTAACCCTTTTCGGACCATTTAACGACGAATTAAATTTCAAACAATGCAGTTTAGTATAAGTATACTTTTTGTTCACTTTAATGTCAAAACAGTTCTATTTCAAACAATTTATTTTAGCTTAAGTACACAGTTTAGTTCTGTTTGAACCAGAGATAGGATCCTATCAGGTGTTACCACTCCAAGGAGAGAGTGGACCTGGGAGCGATAGCAATGAAGGGGTGCTCGGCATTCCCCAAAGCTCTAGCATTACTGGAACCTCACCATCAGATTTAGTGTCATAACCAGGACACTCGTTGGAGGAGTCTTACTCTTCTGTAGAGATGCAGTCGGTGTATTCTATAGCCCCAATCGACTGGGGGAAATAAGACGAGGGGTGAACAATTAGACGAATAAGGAGAGACATAAAAGGTAGCTAAACCGTTCTTCAGCCCACCCCCATACCTCAAGCGCTCCCATAGAATCATTTGAGATCCCTCATATATTCTGTATACGAATTCTGTCAAAATTCTAGCTTTAAAAAAGTCATAGCAAAGGAGGTCACAAAATAAACTCCTGTCTAGGAAAATGCATCCATATATTTTTAGATTAATGACATCGATAAGTTGAGTATACTTAAATAGAACAAAATTCGATCTTTGTTTTTAAACGATAGTGTTACCTATAATATAATTGTGTCTGTTTTGTTTTCTTTTGCTTTTTAATGTTTCGAATCTCCTTTTTTTTTATCTCTTTTCCTTTGCCTCATATCAAATTTTGTTATTTTTGGCCGTCCGTACTTAAGTCGAACGAGCGTAAGTTTTAACCAACTTTCATCATTTGTGAGTAAAGAAAATGAGTCGATAGCCGTTTAACCTTTGCACTGAGTTGACAGGTAACAGGCAACCCCTGTGAACCAGTTGATTTTCCTCAGTAATTTGAATTAAAAAGGCATTTTTCTTTTTCCAAATACTGTTACGTAATCATTACATTTACAGATTTACATTAAATTTACGTTCTGTCATGGTTGCTTTAGTTTTTAAGATTTTAATTACAGTTCTTTTTTATGTCAGCAGAATTTAGTATTTTGTCATATCAGTTTCAGGATTTGAAAAGAGAAAAAAATGTCGCTATTATGACAAGAAAAGTAAGTCACAGTAAAGTAAGTCACAGAAAATAAAGACACAAGAGTCCCAGTTCAATTTGTAACAACAAAATAATTCCCAGTTCTTGATATAACGGGAAAAAATATGTGCATCATATATTCTCTGACGAAAGCAACAAGCTGGAAGCATACACGTAGGTTAGAACGAAATAAATAATTCTTTAAAAAAATACAAATCTTTTAGTGGACTGATTCATTATGAAATATTTACTTTTTTCTCTCTTAAGACCGACAACATTTTTTTACATATATATACATATATAATTTGTAAACGTCTAATTTATCAATAACATTCCCAAACGTTCCAAAACTCATTTGTTTGATCACAATACAATGGTTTCAAGAATAAAATGGAAAATTGTGAGAAATATCTTGAAGAACCCTGGCTCAACGGAAAAAGACATTGTCAATGATATAAAGATAGCAGGGTTAAATGTATCGACAAAGACACTCCCTTGATGTCTTCAACGGGCTCATCTTATACCTTGTCCGAGGTAAACTCTGTTATTTAATGCTGGTCATCTGATGAGACCAAATAAGACATTAACTCCCGGTATATATGGAGGAAAACGAAAATAGCGCACAAACATATCAATGGTCTTCCTACAAATAAGCACAGTGGCGAGAGTATTATGCTTTCGCTGTTTAAAGACCAAGATAATTTGGAAGAGAACTGGGTATTATGGATAAAGAACAGTATTTTGTCTGTTTGTTTGTTTGGGTTTTATGGTATATCAACCTTTGTACGTTATTAGATGCCAAATCCATTTTTATACAAATAACCAGTTCTATTTCAAGCAATTTAGTTTAGCGTAAGTACATTTTCGATGTCAAAAACAGTTCTATTTCAAACAATTCAGTTTAGCATAGAAAAACAGTTCTATTTCAAATAATTCAATTTAGCATAATTACGCAGTTTAGATGTAAAAACAGTTTTATTTCTATCAATACAGTTTAGCATAAGTAGACAATTTTGTTCTATTTAACCTATAGATAATAACCTATGAGATGCTACCACTCCGGGTCAGAATAGACCTGCGAGCGATGGCAATGAAGAGGGTACTCCACATTCCTCAAAGCTCTAGTATTAGTTGAATCTCACCATCAGATTGTTTAGTGTCTCATCCAGGACACTTTTTGGGGTGGGTCTTACCCCTCCTCAGAGAAGCAGTCGGTATATTCTTCAGCCTCAGCCACCTGGGCAAACAGTTTTTGGGTATTCTTAGGAATAATATAACACAAAGTGCACATAAGCTGTCTTTGGAACATTACTGGACGTTCCAGTATGATTATAATCCGAAATTAAGTAATTGCTCTACTCCGTACCAAGTCCTGATTAAAAAACCCCATTAAAAATATAAGTGCCTGTTTGAAGAAAAAAGAATTGTCTGCAAAGAATGGAGCCAAATACGTGCCGATATTTGTCGCTGCCTCCCACCAGACACGACTTGACACAAGGTCAAAAGAGCCAAATACGTGCCACTGTATGAAGTGATCTCGTAAGAAACAATAAAAAGCGATTAAACCCAATTTTCAAGAGTTAAATTTACACAGATGATAATTAAAATAGCCAATGTTATCAAAATGTCCTATGTTAACTTTTTGCTTGGTGTTTTTGGGATAACTGTCTAAATTAAATTAAAAAAGAAATCCTTCCAAGTTGTAGCCATATCAGTACTGCAGTATGATTGCACCATATGGAATTTAAAGTAACAGTTGGGGAAAAAAGCTTGATGGAGATAACTCTCTGAATAAAATTAAATAGAATTTCTTCAAATCTGTAGCCATGTCAGTACGACTGTATGGTCGCACCACTTGGAATTTAACGTAACGCTTGGGAAAAGAGCTTGATGGAAACTACACATGAATTCTGCGTGATGTTTTGAATAAATCCTAAAAGTAGCATCCTCCAAAACAGTATCTGTATGGCCACTTACCTCTCATCTCACAAACCATGCGAATAAGACTGGCAAGACATGCTGGGTACTGTTATGGATGTAAGTAAGGACGAAATCATGAAAGATGTTTTTCTATAGACTCCTACGCATGGTCATATCAGTGCTGGCTGACCAAACAAAAACTTACTTTCATCAGTATTATGGAGACACTGTCCAGTATCGTCCATCACCTTCGCGATCAAGACAAAAGGATCCTAGGCTGCTGATTTGAACCTCAGATTAACACAATATTGCAAAACTTTTGACTCAAGTTATATAACGTGATGAATGAAGAAGGACCATACTTCTTTATAAAAATATGTTTTTTTATTCTCTCAAAAGGGATCAAATCTCTGTAGAGTGTGAGAGAGACGAACAGAGACAAGAGAGACTAAGACAGATTGCTATACTGACCCATTACTTCTCTTGAACCGGGACATTGGCCCAGCGGTTAGAGTGTTCGCCAATGGCCCGGGAGACCTGGGTTCAATCCCAGGTCGAGTCATACCAAAGACTTTAAAAATGGAACTTGATACCACCTTGCTTAACACTCAGCATTATAAGGTACGGTTCAAGGGTAAAGTGGAGCAATCCTGGGAATGGAGTAGCGCCTTCCCCCTACACCTTGGTGTAGTAGCTATCAAAAAGGGAGCCTTCGGGTCACCCTCGACTATGGTCGCTAACTTTACTTACTTACTTCTCTTGATCATAGCACGCTGTGCTATCTTCGAGCACCCACTAAGCACTTCGGCTTCTCGGCCTAGGGTACTCAACTGGAGGCCCAGTGAGCCTCTGTAGGCCACTGCCCTCAATGGAATGCTCTCAGTCACTGCAAACTAGCACTGACTCCGGTTTCATTCGACGATAAACATTTTTCGACAAGCGCCTCCACACCCTGGTATATATGTGTGTGTGTGTGTGTGTGTGTGTGTGTGTGTGTGTGTGTGTGTGTGCGGGTTCGTGTGTGTGTGTGCTAAACGTTAATTTCAAAGTTGATAATTTTTTCCATACAAACTGCAATAAAAATTACTCATAATTGGAAGTTTTGTCATTTATATTATATGTCACAGGAAAAGTATTTAATTTGTAATAATTATAACAATAAAATAAGTTATAAGCTATGGGGTAATATTTTGATAAAATAAATGGTGACAATAAACGTTGCATTTAATTTATAGTAATAAAAATGTGTTGTACATTAAAAAGAAAAATGACGTATTCATGGTGAACTGGCTAACGACTAGGACTGCCACTTCGTAGTAAGCGGGTTCAAACTCTAGTTGTACTATTAGGTTCACTTTCGATCTAATAACCTTCGGAAAAGTTTTGACTCCTCGAACCATCTTTTGGGTTAAATAGTACCAGAAGGATGGATTTGGCATTAAATAAACCACGAAGGTTGATATGCTATCAAAAAAAAAGAAACCAAACGATGCAGTCATGAATTTGTAAGTTATTATTAGGTAGACGCATATTCAACGTAGCTTGTTGGCAGTCAGTTTCGCGCAAATGAAGGTCATCAGACCAAAAGTGCAAAGTTCGAGTGTTCAACACAGTCATTACAAACAGCAAAGATTTTTCATCAGTCTATATAGACATTCTTATATATATATATATATATATAATTAACTTAAATCGCGAGTCGGAAATCTCTTAATAAAGTTTCACCTTAACGGATCATCAGGAAGTATATCAGACTTCCTGATGATCCGTTAAGGTGAAACTTTAGTAGGAGATTTCCGACTCGCGATTTAAGTTAATTTTATAATTGCCTCCACTCGTGTTGAGCACTTTTGTAATTGTAGCATTGCAGTGTTCACGGAAGGTTTTAGTTTTCTTTTGACCAACTGACTGCATATCTCTTGATTTCTTTTAAGGGGTGTGACGGGGTTGGCCTTTTCTTTCTTTTTGTCCTATAATACTTTTTCTTTTTCCCCCGGGCGGTGATTCGAGATATCTCTTGTTCCTGGTAGGTTTTTTTTTCTTTTTTACTGGTACCGTGATGCTGGTAGATATTATATATATATATATATCACTTATGTTGTGATTGCTGGCGGATGTGGGGTTAAGTTATAGGGCTGACATAAAGTTGGCTGGGTTTCGATCCCAGTTTGAAGCCACTCGTGTTTCTATCCACACGGATGAGTTGTGATACAGTCTGTCTGTGGATAATGTATATAAGCTGAATCCCTGAGGCGTAGCCGGGAGCAGGCTACTGGAGACATTAGCCTCTACCTGAACGCAAACAAAATGGCGTAAAGGTGTTTTAATCAGGAAGGCGCCGTCTCCACTCTAAATCGCGGTCCTCTGAAATAAGTCGACAAGTTCACTAACCTCGGCAGCAGCGTCTCTTCAACTGAAAGTGATGTCAATATGTGCCTAGTGAAGGCCTGGATAGCGATCGATAGGTTATCAATCATGTGAAAGTCTGATCTATCCGATAAAGAAAAACGGGATTTCTTCCAAGCAGCAGGTAATGTCAATACTATTCTATAGATGCACCACATGGAAAATGACAAAATGCACACAGAAAAAGCTGAACGGGAACTGCACAAAAATGCTACGATGTATATTGAACAAATCCTGGAACCAACACCCCATGAAATAACAGCCGTGCGGCCACTTACATCTCAACTCTAAAACCATTCAAGTAAGACGAAAAAGACATGTGGAACACTGCTGGAGAAGCAAGGACAATCTCATAAGGGACGTTCTTCTGTGGATCCCTACACATGGTCCTACCAATGTTAGCCGACTGGTAAGACCTTATTTACATCAACTCCGCTGTCATATAGGATGTAGTTTGGAAGCGATGGATAATAGTGACGGAGGGGAAAAGAGAGAGTAAAAAAATCTGTGCCAGCAGCATGACTTGATGTTATATTTGAAAAAACAAGATATCCAGAATACATATATATATATATATATATATATATATTTATAAACGTTTCGTTTTTGTTTTGGGTTTTTTTTTTGGATCTTAATATGTGATGTCTTATCTCATTTATGATTGGTTGGTTGGGTAAGCCCTTGTAGGTAATTTAATGAAATCCAGTTTATATGTTGTTACGAGGCTCCATTTCTCCTTCTTCTTAGGTCAATATCTCATTGAAGATCAAGATAATACAAATGCTCTATTACATCGGTAGCTCCTAGGTTCTCCACATGTATCATCATCATCATCATCATGTCGTACTGGTAGCACGGATATCCCTGGCCCTCTCTCGCCACTCCTCCCTATCGTTCATCGCCCTAGGCCGGTCTTCTGGACAACATCCCGTATCCTCACATAGTTGCTGAATGTATGTTCGTACTGGTCGTCCTGCTTTTGCACGGCCATGTGTGGGGGTCCACAAGAGTACATCACTTATGAGTTCGTCCCTGCTTCTCCGGCAGTGTCCTGTATGTCTGGTTTGTCTAACTTGAATAGTTTTCGTGATAGGAGGCAGGTGACCGTACAGTTGGTGTCTTGTGGGGTGTTGCCGCCAGGAATTGTTCAAGATTGCTCGCAGCATTCTTGTGTAATTGCCGTCTAGCTTCTTAAATAATAAAAAAATAGAAAATAACTATTTTAAGGAACTCTTAGGAAGCTTTATAAGCGTTCTACGAGATTCTCGTAACAGTCTTAGCGTCGCTATATAATAACGGAGGTAAGAAAAGCAGCGCGTGAGTCAATTGGTCAGTTGGTCAGATGGTTCAGTACTTCTACTACGGCGACCTCAACTCCGGTTTGTTCATTTGTTCATGGACTAGAGAGTCCATCCGAAAGAATCCAAACTCCATAACAAAATGAGGCAACATCTCTACACTAAACAGTAGCACTCTAAAACTAGTGGACAAGTTCACCTACCTAGGAACCAGTGTCTCATCAACCGAGACATGCATAAACACGTGACTAGCAACGGCATGGACAGATATCGATTGGCTATCGGTCATATGGAAGTCAGACCTGACCGATAAAATGAAACGCAGTTTCTTCCAAGCAGTGGTTGTGTCGATACTGCTGTATGGATGCACTACATGGACGCTATGGAGAAAAGGCTTGACAGACACTACACAAGAATGCTGCCAGCAATATTGAACAAGTCCTGAAGGAAGCACCATACAAAGCAGCAGCTGTACAGCCACTTACCAGGCATCACGAAAACTATCAAAGTTAGACGAACCAGATATGCGGGACACTGCCGGAGAAGTAGGGACGAGCTCAAAAGTGACGTACTCTTGTGGGCCACTTCACATGGAGGAGCAAAGGCAGGACAATCAGCTAGAACCTACAGCACTGTGCTGATACGAGATGTACTCCTGAAGACCTGCCGAAAGCAATGGACGATAGAGAAGGGTGGCGAAAAAGGCTCAGGGATATCCGTGCTGATGGCGTGACATGATGATGATGATGATGATAGCCCCAGCCGACAGGGCTCTATCCTTCTCAAAAAATTCTTTTCAAATGAGAAAAAGAAAACTAGATAATGATATAATTCATAGTGTTTTCCTATCGTTCATTTGAAATAGAATGTAAGCATTGTTTGAAAATTTTTATTTTGATTTTGAGATACAGGGTATCTCAAAATGGATGCAACCCATTAACATGATAATCCGTATTGCATCAAGTCATCTTTCATCTGAGTCTTAAAAAGCAATCATATCACTTCAGAAAGGTCAAACCAGATGAGAAGGACCGAAATTAATTGATTTTATCCTACAATGCATGTGAAAGACCAAGTTCTTGCGAACGTCTTCGGAGGGACTTTTTCGGACTCCTTCCGACAGAATCTTTCACTGTATCCATATTGTCAGGACATCTTGAAATCCAATTCCAGTCAGATCAGAGATTTTCTGCGTTTTTGTTGAGGTTGTTTGAAATTTGTGTACCCAATGATACTTTTGACTTTTCTGGAGATGATTGTTAAAGTTAAACTTCCTGCGAATTTTCCCTGCACAGTTTTGAATGATTTTGTCTCCAAATAGATAGTGACGCAAAACATTTTTCTTTCTTGTCCAAGGCATTGTGATCGAGGATTAATAAGTGTTATAGTATACTATTTTCCAATCTGAAACAAAAAAAGCACAACATTATTATTAGTAGAGTTATTAACAGTCACATGGGTCCCATGTATATTGAGACACGCTGAATATTTATTTTTATTTTTTCAAAAAAGTCAACGTATTTGTTGTAGATTATATATATATATATACAACCATATTTACGAACCCCTCCACTCGGGCAGGATATGACACAAGGTCAATTTTTAAGCGGAGTTTAACATTTCAATTCAGAGTTTTCCTTCTCCTAGACTAGTTGCCTCACCAAGGCTGAAAAACCTAGTTTGTCCTACTATTGACCCATAGCTGGAGAGGGTATTAGTGCTATGTGAAATGCAGTCAGCCTCGTCCATGATTTGAACTCGTGTCGCCGTGTCCATTTCCTACGACGATAACCATTACACCACGGGTACCAACAGAGCAGATTGAGTAAATTGAGGTAGTGAAATCAAGCCTGCTAGAAATACTATTCGGCGTGTATTTTAGAAGATTGGAGCCGTACCCTGACAAATCGAGAAGGAATGTCTTTATTATTCGAAATAATGGAAGATGGGGAAAGCAGAATGTTTTTATAAAGAGCTTTATCTTTATAAAGCAATGAGCAGTACGGATTTTAGTAGAATAAAATCAGTATATTGTTTGTTTTTTTAAAGAGTGATGCAATATATTGTCACCAAGAGAAGGGAGAGAGAAATATTGTTTGATTTTTTGCTTACAGAAAAATTACGAAAACGTTAAAATTGATTTTTCTAACTAAAGAAAGAAAGAAAGAAAGAAAGAAGGCTAATCTGAAGAAAGAAAGAAACCAAGAAGGCTAATCTGAAGAAAGAAAGAAAGAAAGAAAGAAAGAAAGAAAGAAAGAAAAGATCGGAGGAATCACTAGTCAAAACAAAATGATGAGCAGGAAATAAAAAGTTGCCGAGAAGTCAGCCCAGGTGCAAGCCGCTGGCCTGAGAAAAAAACAAACTTTGAGAAATGGAAAATTTTGTACAAATTTTGGAAGTGTGTAAATGTTGATGACGTATGAATCACGTGAGGAGAAAAGGGCCGCCTCCTTGCTGGGAAGAGAATAGAAATAGGACGCGATGAGAGAGGAGGGAACGAAGACCTATGGTCGCAGTCGGACAGGAAGTTGTATAGAGCAACCAACCTCCCCCTATGAGTAGCAGGCACAGAGATTCACCGTTGGGGTAGCAAAAAGCAACAGTGAATGGAATTAATTGTTATATAAACCAACATTCTTTCTCTGTTGTTTATTATGTGTATTTACAAACGTTTTTGACTCGTCAAAATTAAAAGAGTGATTACTTTCTAAATGGTGTATTTTTTATGTGTTTCTTTCATCACCGATTTTCATATCTTTCCTGTGTCCATACATTCGTTTTCTAGTTGATCGTGAATTTTCATCGACATAGTTTCTATTACATCCTACTACAGAGTAGACGTTCTCATCAGATTTTTTTGTGATTATTCTCATTCTTATTATTGATTAAATTCTTAAACGTTTTTGAATAGTTTGTAAAGGTTTTGATTCTAAGCATGCGTAAGTTGTTTTTTTTTTCGATAATGCTTGTTGTTAAATTATTAGAAAAAACATTATTAGAGATTTTCAGAAAACTTTTAAATTTGTGAAATTTAAAAACTCTTATTCTGACAAATTTGGTTTGGTTTGGTTTTACGTCATATCAACAATTGTTGCTTATTTAATGCCAAATCCTCTTTATATATATATATATATATATATATATATATATATATGTGTGTGTGTGTGTGTGTGTTTGTGTGTTAAATACATAAGATTTTGTTTGGTTTGGTTTTACGTCATATCAACAATTGTTGGTTATTCAATGCCAAATCCTCTTTATACACAAATATCAAATAAATAAGATGTACTTTGGTTTGGTTTCATGGCATATCAACCATTGTAGCTTATTTAATGGCAAATCCTCATAAAATATATATATATATAGTCATCAACAGACAGACTGTTTCGTCCTTTGAGAACTCTTCAGTGTGGCTAGACAAGCTAGATTCCCGTAGCTGTGATCGAAACGTAGCTGACTGAAACACCAATCCAAGATTCTACCACTCAGCCACAAGGAAACTAGCGCAAGCAAAGGAAATTGAAACGCTTATGTATCACATTTGGTTTTTTTACATATATCCGCTTAACGGCTACCGAGAGCTCAATTCATTTTAAGAGCCTTGCGTTACACTAGTGGCAGCCATTACATCCTTCGGTAGAGAGCTCAACCCCACAGGGGTAGGGGGCATGTTATTTGACTTGGTTTGGTTTTATGGCATATCAACCATTGTTGATTATTTAATGCTAAATCCTATATATACATATATAAGTAAAGTTGACGACCTTTGTCGAGGGTGACCCGAAGGCTCCCTTTTCAATAACTACTACACCGAAGTGTAAGGGAGGGCACTACTCCATTCCCTGGATTGCTACACTTTACCCTTGATACGAACCTAATTATGCTGAGTGGCATCAAGTACCATTTTTTGAGTATTTGGTTTGACTCGACCTAGGATTGTTTGGTGGGGTTCTATGGTTGGCATATCAACTATTATAAGTCAGTATGATAAGTATAATATGAATACTGTATATACATATATATTAAATATATATGAGTTATAAACATTTTCTTAATAACACTATTCATTCATTTTCACACAGTTAAATGGTCCCAAGTATTGCTATGTAAAACTAACAATTCAATTAAACCTCAGTCATTTGTTTACACACAGTTAAATCAGTCAAAGAATTCTATTTCTAACAATCCAATTTAAGACAAACCATTCGTTTGCACACAGTTTAGATGTCAAACAGTTCTATTTGAGCTATAGATTGGACCCTGTCAGGTGCAATCACTCCGGGCCAGAGTGGAACTGCGAGGCGATAGCAATGGAGGAGTACTCCACACCCCACCCACTACGATCCAAGTCCGGAGTCTAGCCATCAGATTGTTTAATGTCACATATACAGGACACTCGTTGGAGAGGAGACTTACTCATCAGCGGAGATGCAGTCGGTAAATTCTTCAGCCCTAGCTTACTAAATATTTATTTGACTCGATCAAGGATTGTTTGGTGGTGTTCTATGGTTGGCATATCAACTATTGTAAGTTATTTAATGCCGAATCTTGTTTATACATATTGTGACGGCAAATTGACTAAAATACCAAAAACGGGACTTTATTTCGCACGTGTGAAGACGGGGCAGGTTGGCACTTGATCCCCTATATAATAAGTCCTCGTTCAGAGTTTTTCTCTCAGGCATATAAGACATGGCATATTACGTGAGGGATTAATTTAGGGCCAGACCGACCGCCGCTGGCAAGGGGTTCCAAATTTCACACTATCCACACACCCACCAGGCCGCTTTCCTTCCTTCCCCTAGACAATGAAGGATATGAGCCTATAGGTTTTAGTCGTAATAATATTATATTGTAGTAGTCGGCAACTCCGGTTTCCCGCGTGATATTTTTAAGGAATTAATAGGACAACTCTAAGCAAGATAACATAAGGCGAATAGAAGCTGAAAAGGAAGCATGAGGTAACAGATTCGTAGAAGATCTGCAAAGAACAAAATTCGACCACGTGGTAACATAAAAATACATGAACCCTTTACTGTACAAAGCGATACACTTTCACAGTGTCAAAACATATAATAAATGGACAGTCCACGAATATAAATGTCTTTTCTTGACTTTTGTTTTTCTTCAAATTGAGAGAGAGAGAGAGAGGTAAAAAGCTATGATTAATCCATAGGTTTACTTTGTTTCGATGATGTGAGTAAAAATAGACTTGGCCATTTTTATCAGTGGACTTATCATAAACTTTAAATTCAAATCATATATATATATATATATATATATACGTGTATGTGAAAAGATTGCTAAATGTTAGTTAATATATATGATCAACAACATAAAAAGTTTGGATATCCAAGCATTATTTATAATTATCACAATATCAATTAAAGACCTGTTTTTTTTTTTTTTTTCAATTTTGTGCGAAGGGATTTTCTATACAATCAAGGTAATCATTTAAAATTTTCTTGATATACATTCTTAGACCTCTTTGGTAAAATGCCATGATTATTCTATCTTTTATTTTGCTATTATGACGTGAGTAAAAATAGCTATGGTCTTTTTCAGTGGTGGATTTATTAGAAATTTTGTTTTATATATATATATATATATATATATATATATATATATATATATATATATATATATATATATATATATATGTACGAGGATCATTAAATAAGTTTCCAGACTTTTTCGTCTGGGCACTTTTATTGATAGTACACACATGAAACTCTAGTCCCCTTCGAAGTAATCTCCTCCGGCTGCAATGCACTTGTACCGTTCCAACAACTTCTAGAAGGCCCCATGGAAGTCCTCTTGTGTGAGCGTGTCAATCACCTTCGTCACAGCCTCTTTCATCTCCTCAATTGTCTCATAACGACAGCCTCTGAGCTTAGGGAATAACCAAAAGTCACAAGGAGCAAGGCCTGGATTATAGGGAGGATGAGGAACTCTCTTGATGCCCATCTTGGTTAAATAGTCAGTGAAAAGGATGGAGTTGTGGACTAGTGCATTGTCCTCGGAGAAATGCCACTGACCCAATTTGAAGAGTGCTGGTCTCTTCCGACGGAATATCTTGATGAACTCCCTTAAAACCTCAACATAGTAACCCTAACCCTAAGCCTTTGGCCAATCAACTCTGGTGCATTGACTTCCTTACTCCTCCCACACCTCTCATCATCCCTCACAGACTCCCTGCTTTCCTTGAATCTCTTGTGCCACGCAAAAACTGATTCTCGATTCATCCAAAATGGTCAAAAAGCAGTCTGAAGCATTCCATACGTTTCTGTGGCATTTTTCCAAGTTTAAAACAGAATTTTATTGCATATCGTTCTTCTAAACGTCTAGATTGCCTTTTTGAAACTCAGCAGCTGTGACAATTAGGCTTTACTAGGGTGTATTCCAATTGCTGCTGTAGCTGTTGATTTGAACCTGAAATCATGAAACTTAGTCAGTCATCTCATACGATGTATAGTAATAACATTGAATTTTCAAGAGTCTACGACAATTTTAAATGCCTGTACAAAAACATTTGGAAGCCTATTGAACGCACCACACACACACACACACACACACACATATATATCCCATATTTTCTATAAAGATAGTCCTTTAACTTAATTTTTAAGAATGCATTTATATATATATATATATATATGTGTGTGTGTGTGTGTGCGTGTGTGTGTGTGTCTTTTCTCATCGTCTATGATTGATTTTAATGAAAAGTGTTGGGATGGGCAGAAAAATCAACCAACAGTCGGCTTATCGAAAAGTCATGGAGACAGGAAGGACAAAGATATAAGCGAGAATTTATGACGTCGATACGTGAAGAAAGAAAATTACTTGTGGGGATCCTAAGCTGAATCAGTGGTGCAGGTTTATGAACAACACTTGACGCTTCAGTGGCTGGAGATAGTTGATCCTACATGAATGATTTTTTCGGGAGCTTAGAAATTGTCTCCACATTTAACAAGAAACTGGAAACAATTTTTCGTCTGTCGCCTGACGCGCGTCGTGATTTTTTCATCGTCGAAAATATGGATGCATGTGTTTTGCTTTCTTTTGAGAGGTGGAGATAGGATAAAAAATCGCTGCAGTAAGCAATATGAAAGAGTGAATGACAGACATTTTTATATGTATGTCAATACATATTCAGACAAATATATATATATATATAAAATATATATATATGTATATAAAAATCTAGGCTGTTAATCTTTATATACATGAACACGCACAAGCATACACAAATACCAACACACACACACGATTACACACACACACACACACACACACACATATATATATATATATATATATATATATAAATATGTATATATATATATACGTATTTTGAGAGAAACGGTGAGAACGTTCGACTCTGTTTTTCCCTCTCTCTATTCATGTACAAACAAACACACACACACACACACACATATGTATATGTATGTATGTATGTATGTGTGTGTTTATTTGGGCAGCAGTCCTTCATTTAAGTGTGTTTGATTAAATAATAAAGACATATTTTGTCTATATGATTTTATTAAGATCTTTTCACGTTTCGTGATAAATGTTTTGGCTTTGGGTAGGAGTTGGTTGATAGATTTATCGAAATTGTCCAGAGCGGTTTCGGACCTTTCATACGCCATCATCAAGTGTTGTTTGCAAGTGTAAATATTGTTTTTCGAACATTTTTTTTATAACTTTGTAAAAATTACGTAAACGTACATTTGGATGAAACAGACAGGCTGCTGACATCGAAGGAATTTTAAAAAAAAAAAAAAAAAGCTGAAATGGCCTAGGAAAGTTCCGAAAGTTCTCCGGAAATTTTTTGGTAAATTCATCTCCCAACTCTAACATAAAACCAAAACACTTGTCAGGAAATTTAAAAGGATTAAAAAAACTTATATCGACAAAATGTGTATTATTTAATCCAATATATATATATATATATATTGAGAGAAAAAGATAGATAGAGGGATGCAGAAAGAGAGAGAAGTTTCAGCAAACTGATAACTGAAGATGACTAGTTGTATTAAATGACTCCACGATTAATATGAATATATTATTGGACTCTCTCTCTCTTTCCCTGTGTCTCTCTCTCTCTCTCTTTCCTTCTCTCTCTCTCTCTCTCTCTCTCTCTCTCTCAATATATATATATCAGTAATATCCAGTCAGCGTCCGAAGAGTTTTCTTCGAATTGCATTATATATATATATATATATATATCTGTGTGTGTGTGTGTGTGTGTGTGTGTGTGTCCGTGCATGTGTTTGAGTCTATACGTGTGTGCATGCGTGTATTTTAGTATACGTGTGTGTCCGTCTGTCAGCGTGTCTGTGTATCTCTGGGTTTGTTTATGCGTACGTCTAAATAGTCAAGTCTCAATTAATATAGCTAGCTTATCATTTTTTTTTTTTTTTTGCTTCTTTGATGCTTTTATTCTAATAATGAATAAATCCTGGGGTCTGGTGATCATCATACTGAACGTAAAGAAAATCAAATTAGAAAACGGATTGGAAAAAATTTTCACTCTCTGCCACTATATAAACATATATGTATGTATTAACGAGCGTGTGTCAATGAGTGTCAATGTATCTGTGAATGACTGTCTCTGTGATTTGTGTGTCAGTAAATGAATAAAACTGTGGAAACAGCACTTCGAAAACTTACTTGGAAACCCACCAAAAATAACGCATGAACCAATCACCAGAATAATTAGCAAACAATTAGACATTAAACTAGGACCGTTCACACAAGAAGAACTCGACTCGGTTCTCAAAAAAATTAAAAATAGGAAAGCTGCAGGGCTGGACGAAATTCCCCCGGAAGTATGGAAGACCAGACAATTCGACGACATACTGCTCCGCTACTGCAACGCAGTATACAATCAAAATCCGATAGATAGATGGATGAAGGGATGCATACTCCCCTTCCCTAAAAAGGGGGACCTCGGATTAGCCAAAAACTACCGAGGCATAACACTTACATCCATAGCTGTCAAAATCTACAATGCCCTACTACGAAATCGAATAGAACCCAAAATCGACAACATACTTAGAAAAAACCAAAATGGCTTCCGAAGAAATAGATACACGACCTCACAAATATTAACCATCCGCAGAATCCTTGAAGGTGTACGGGCAAAGAACCTACAAGCGACATTAATATTTGTCGATTTTACC
>OY757915.1:40208418-40245918 GCA_963585895.1 Sepioteuthis lessoniana | reverse complement strand
ACTACCATACTATGGACGATTCTTTCATTTTCTTTTTCCTTCTTTCTTTCCACTTAGACACCCCATTATATTATCTTTGATGAAACGGGATACGTCTGAACCTCTGCCCCCTCTTAATCGCTCTCCTTTCTTTCCCTCTTTCTTTTTTTCGCTAAAATCAATCCGCCTCTATCTGAACAAATCTCTGATACATTTGATGCCACCTTGCTCTCACCGTATAACTAGACATTCATAGTCAAAACCAATAACCCTAATCGCCATCACTTAAAACCATATCTACTTCCCTCTCTATTCTTCCCTTATCTGCCTCTTTTCTTTAGGCCCTTTCTCTCTGTAACACAGTTGCCGTGATGGTTAATTGTTTTATTACCTGGTTTGGTTAGGCCGCGAGTTTTTCAGTTAGCTGTTAAGTTAGCAAAAATATCTGAACGGAACTCTATGTCAAATTGGGAAGTTTAAGCGAGAACATAACGATCAACACAGGAAGGCCAAAATGTAAACAAGATATATCCATATCTGGTGACAGGTTTGTTTGGGGAAATGAAAACAGTGAATTTGGGACACGTGAGAGATGACACAATAATTTAGCAAGATGACATCACCCAACCGATATCCTGAATTTAAATATATAAAATTTAGTGAATTTTGAAGAAGTTGTCAGTTAGCAGTCAGTCAGTTGTCAGTAAGAAGTTTGCCTTCTGAGAGTCCGGTCGGGCTGGTGGGAGGGGGGCATGTCACCTTGTTTCTATTCATAGACTCTTACAGGTTTCTCTCTCTCTCTCTCTCTCTCTCTCGTGCAACTTTATGCTGTCTGAACATGGAACAATTGTTAATTGTTGAGGTAGAGTTTTTTTTTTTTTTTGAGTTGTCAACAGCCACGCATCTTTATTCCAGCGGATCACCCGACCGTCAGAAGAAGTTCCGGATGGATTGTGTCATTCGTTATCTGTTGATCTTTCAAAAACAGCGTGGGCACAGAGAAGAGTGATAAACAAACTCTCTGGAAACATATTTGATACTGGACCAAGCGATAGTGTTAAAATTGGTGCCGGACCAAGCTATGGTAGTATATTTGGTACCGTGCCCAAGATGAGTGCAGACTGAAGTATCATACTCCCTTTATACATTTATTTTCTCCTCTATTTTATCCATTTACTCGATTGCTACAATGTAGAAAAACTCAAAAGTTGTTTAGTCTGAAGAAGTTCTGGGAATAAAGAACGAAATATTACAAGCAAACCCGTCATAAGTGTTTGATATATATATATATATATATATATATATATATATATATATATATATATATCATAAAACTTGATTTCCAAGTTGTAGTTATGTCCATACTACTCTATGGCTGCTACATCTTGACTTTAACAAAGCGCTTGGAGAAAAAGCTGGATGTGGAATAGAAAAGGATGCCACGTACAGTTTTTTAAAAAGTCCTGGATACAGAACCCCACAAAACATCCGTTGTACGGTCAACGACCATCCATCTCACGCAGTATCCAAGTAAAACGAACAAGGCGTGCTGGATGCTCAGGAGAAATAGAGACGATCATAATCGACGTTCTACTATGGACTCGCACACATGGACACACCAGTATTGGCTGACCAGCCAAAACATATATTCATCGGCTCTGTGCGGAGAGAGGATATAGTTTACTGAGTCTGTTAATGATACAGGGCAAGAGTGAGTAAGAGAATCTATGTTATCAACACTACCTGATGATGATGATGACTTTGATGATGATTATGATGATGATATATAAATAGCAAATATGATTGGGTTTTTTTCACTGAGCTTAGAATATGCTTCCAAATGCGCAAAGCTTAAAAAATACTTTCTATATGAATTCAGGAGTCTTGTAATGTCGTTTTGCAGAGAAAGACAATGATGCTGCTGTATAAAAATATAATCTGATTTTCTTCTTTTCCTTTTATTACATGAAATGGGCGTGTGGGGGGAAATTAGAGAAAGTCGGAGATCACTGAGATGTACACACGCACAGAGGCAACGGTGCGGTTCTTCAGTGAGACCTTTCTGCCTTTCAGATTTGTTCTGCTTGAATCGAAATCTTCCCGAGTTTATATAATTTTCCGAACATCCATGCAAATCTTCCTTGTCATACCTCCCGACTACTCGTTGAACGTGGACCCACCTCCTTCTAGCATGCCACTCCAGCAGTTTACACCGCTGAGGAACAACCTTTATTTTCGGAAACACGAGCACTTCCTGTTATGCCACCCACTTTTTTACGTGGCATGTCAAAGGGATCTTCAGACCAATATCCAACTGTAAGTTCGATTGCCATCATGTTTTCGACTTGAATACATTTATATATATATATATATATATATGCGAAGGGATTTTAACGTATATATATATATATATATATATGCGTTAAAATCCCTTCGCTTACGCTGAATTTGCAGATGAATGTGCAATAAGATATCCGACCTGCGTAAAGTCAGCCCGGTTTCAATATCAGCTTGAAGCATCTCGCGTGTCTAGCCACACTGATACACCGAAACAGCGTATCTGCGAATAACAATATATATATATATATATATATATATATACTCTCTTACCCCGAGTGTTGAGCACTCTCGCGATGGAACTAACGGTTACCACAAGCGTAATACAAAACTCTTCTAATCAACTGAGCACTCGGTAGCCGTTGAGTGTATATATGTAAACAAAAGAAAAGTGATACATATGCATTAAAATCCCTTCGCCTGCGCTGAGTTTGCTGATGGACGTGTGGTAAGATATCCTACTGCCATAAACTCGGCTGGGTTTCGATCCCAGCTTGAAGTATATCGCATGTCTAGCAACACCGGTGAGTTGTCATATAACGAAACAGTGTGTCACTGGATGACAATATATATATATATATATAATTGCCGATATATATATATATATATATATATATAGATGTTAAAATATAATTCAACGCAACTAGTGGTTCCAAACTGTAAAATAAGCAGAGCAATATGACAATATATTAAAAACTATAAAAAAAACTCCCGACTCTGAGTTCCACGCTTTCGATTATCAGGTGTATATATTAAACAGTCCTTCTTTTAAAAGCTCAGATAAATTTCTTTTTCTTTTATATTCCCCAATTTCTTGAGCTTGCATCAGTTCTTTCATTGAAAATTCCGAAACAGAACTTTTATTTTACACGAAAAAATTTCCGACAAAAAATTTTGGCTTGGAAAAGTCTACTGTATATATATCTTCATGTATCCGTATGAGTAAATGAATTCAGCTTTTGTGTCTCCAGTCGATCTCGGCGTAGAAGATCCTTACCGGTGTAATTTGTCTAACGGTTGCCATTTTTAACGCTTCGGACAATGTTGTAAGTAAAGTAAAGTTAGCGACCGTAGTCAAGGATGACCCGAAGGCTACCTTTTCCATAGCTACCACCCGAAGGTGTGGGGAGGACGCTAACCCTTTCCCTGGATTGCTCCACTTTACCCTTGATCCGTACCTTATAATGCTGAAAGTTAAGCAAGTAGGCATTAAGTACCATTTTTGAGTCTTTGGTATGACTCGACCTGAGATTGAACCCAGGTCTCCCGGGCCATTTGCGATAATAAAAGACCGATCTACACATTGATAAAGTTTTATTCCTTTAAATTGAGTGAAAAGTTTGTTGAAGAACGATAGTTACAAAATCTGTTATTGCAGGAAAAGATAGTATTGATCAGAGAGTAAATATTTCAAAAGAGAAAGTGAAGATTCAGGTATGAAATGCAGCAGTTATTGTTAGCTTAAAGCTAAATGAAGACACTTTGTGTGTGTAAAAGATTTACGTATGAATGTGAAACTATGTAGTGAAGGAACAACGTTATGATGCAGATGTCAGTTTGTAAGCAAAATGAAAAAATCAGCTGGCGAGATATTTTTTGTAATTGTAGTAGTAATGGAGAAAAAGTTTGACGGCAACTACACAAGAATGCTGCGAGCAATATTGAACAGGTCGACGAGGCAAAACCCCACAAAGCAGCAGCTGTACGACCACCTGCCTCCCATCACGAAAACTCCCAAATTAGACGAACCAGACATGCAGGATACTGCTGGAGAAGTAGGGACGAGCTCATAAGAGATGTACTCCTATTGGCCCCTTCACATGGACGAGCAAAAGCAGGGCAACCAGCTTAAACCTACATACAGCAGCTCTGTGAGGATACGGAGTGTAGCCCTGAGGACCTACTGGAAGCGATGAACGATAGGGAGAGGTGGCGAGAAAGAGTGCTGATGGCACGACAAGATGATGAGGATGATGATGAGTAATAGATCTATGTAAACAATAACGTATTCGTTCAATTTAAGATAATTAAGCGATGCTGAAATTAAATGCATACTTGAAGGAAAAAATATTTAATATTCACAAAGTTGAGAAGATGCAGAATAATTCCATAACTACTCAAGAAGTGTTGATTTTATCTTTATTTTATAAGATTGAGGTGGGTCCGAAATTAAATTCAAAAACTTGATAACTTATCAATTATTCTAATTGGTTTAAAAAATGTATTTTTAACGTTCTAGGAATGAAAAGATTTAAAAAATCATTTCGGGTTTTGATTCTTCAAATTTTTTGCATTGTCGTCAGTAAATTTTCAAAGAAATTTTAAAAAGAGCGCGTAAACGCTGATTGGTCATTACATGCAAAAATACACGTTCAAAAACTACAACATCTCAACCTTTTTTTTTTTTTTCAAATGAACCCTTTTTTATTTCCCATATATATATATATATATATATATATAAATCAATTCTTTGATGTCATTATAAATATGTAAACAAATATATAAGAAATTACTATTTGATTTAGTATTGATATTAAAAGTTAAGAATTATTAGTCACATTGATAAAATATCTATCACATATTAATCATTTACTTGTTACTGTTTACTTTACTATCGATGATAAGGAAATTTTAATATTTATTCATATTTTATAAATATTTCATAAATTAGAAATAAACTTTTAGTAAATTAATATAAGCATTGATTTAATAATTTTTACAACATTTAATATTTATGATACATAACAATTTCAATTAAATTATGAATTCATATTTAATTTATAATTTTAATTGAGTCTCTGCCACTATTAAATTTTTCAGTATACACGTTATTCTTTTTAATTTCAGTAATAATTAAATTAGGGGTAACGGCTTTTTTTGTTTCGATATAATTTATAAACATTATATCTGATAATAATATATAATGATATTTCCACCATGAAAAAAATTTGAATAATAGATAAAAATCTTTCGGTTAAAAAATTATAATTTTTAAAAAATTCTTTTCTCGCCGGAAGCGATATAAACATATCCAAATGATATTCAAATACTAAACAGTAGTTTTTTGTTCTCCATCTGAAGAAGGACATCATAGGCCTGAAATAAATTTATAATGACATCAAAGAATTTCATTTTTTATTTTTATCTTTATAGAAAAATATTTTTGCTCTGCACGTGAGTTTTGATATATTCTTAATCCCAAATTAATTGTATAATTGATAACCTTTCACTTTAACTGAATACTCCAACCCCTGATTATATATATATATATATTCTAAAAATGAATGTAATAGCGTGTCTAGGATTCTATTGCATTTACTACGATGTCACTGTCCAGAACTTTAGCCATGCATTTATTAAAAACCCAGAAAAAGTTTCTTTTTATAACGCTTTTATTAGGGTTTTTTCCCTTGACTTACAATATTTCTTAAACTTGGTTTGATTTTAAAAAAATCTTCGACATGAAATTTTCGGTTTTTCATGTTTCCGACCGAACCAAAAAAATTTGATTTTCAAATAAATATTTCCGATGTAAAATTATCAATTTTTCTTAAAAATATATCCGAAATATTATTTTCTGTGTCATGCATTAAATTTTTCCTTCAAGGGTGCATTAAACCACAAAAATTATTTAGAATTAAAATTTTACTTTTCCTTGAAAATTTTGTAAAATTTGTTTTTAATATCTGTTATGCTTTCTGTCCAGAATCTTGGGAGCCTTTTAAGAAAAATAACTTATAAATTAGACTTTTGCTTATGACAAATCATAATGGAAATATCGGACAATTTTCAACAATAAAACTGAACTGAATTTAAGAAACCTTAAAAAAAGACGAGTAAAAGACGAGATGTAGAAGTGTTTAAGATATATTGTCTAGACGGTCAAGAGAGAGTCTGCTTCTGATAAGTATATATATACATATATATAAAGACAAGGATCATTAAATAAGTTTCTAGACTTTTTTCGTATGGGCACTTTTATTGATAGTACACACATGAAACTCTAGTCCCCTTCGAAGTAATCTCCTACGGATGCAATGCACTTGTTGTACTGTTCCAACAACTTTTGGAAGGCCCCATGGAAGTCCTCTTGTGTGAGTGTGTCAATGAACTTCGTCACAGCCTCTTTCATCTTCTCAATTGTCTCATAACGACAGCCTCTGAGCTTAAGGAATAACCAAAAGTCACAGGGAACAAGGTGTGGATTATAGGGAGGCTGATGAATTGTCTTGATGCCCATCTTGATCAAATAGTCTGTGACAAGGATGGAGTTGTGGACTGGTGCATTGTCCTCGTGGAAATGCCACTGGCCTCTTCCGTGGGAATCTCTTCCTGAACTCCCTTAAAATCTCAACATAGTAACCTTAACCCTAACCTTTTGGCCAATCAATTCTGGTCTATTAAATTCATTACTCCTCCCACAGCTCTAATCATCCCTCACAGACTCCCTGCCTTCCTTGAATCTCCTATGCCACTCAAAAACTGATGCTCGATTCATGCAAGATGGTCGAAAAGCAGTCTGAAGTATTCTATACGTTTCTTTGGCATCATTCTTTCCAAGTTTAAAACAGAATTTTTTTGCATATCGTTCTTTTAAAGTGTCAGATTGCATTTTTGAAATTCACCAGCTGTGACAATCAGGCTTTAGTAGGGTGTATTCCAATTGCTGCTGTAGCTGTTCATTTGAAGCTGAAATCATAAAAATTGGTCAGTCATCTCATAAGATGTATAGGAAAAAAACATACTGAATTTTTAAGAGTCTACAATAATTTTAAATGCCTGTACAAAAAAATCTGGAAACCTATTGAATGCACCACACACACACATATATATATATTTCCGAGAATGTGTAGGAGAAATTATCCCATCAATTTAATGAATTTCATCCTGTATATTTAAGGTATAATTTATGAAGCCTAAATTTCTATCAATGATGTATAAGTGTTTTACGTTTTATTTTTTATTAGTTCATTTACAGCTAAAAACAAGATAAACTTCCTTGAAGTGTAGTGATTCCACGAATTTTACAAGGCTACTAAGATGCTACTGAGAGGTACTGTGTTAGTGATAATGACGCTTTGACCCCGAAACCATGCTTTTCTTCAGAAGCATCATCATCATCATCATCATCATTATATATATATATATATATATATATATATGTAATCCAAATTCAGTTCATTTTTTCCTTTGTGCATGAAAAAGACATCATGAATATACAGGAAAATGGATTTCGTCACACACATACACATACGTATATACGTAAACACACACACACACACACACACACACACACACACACATACACACACACACATATATATGCACACATACACATATGTATAGAAAGAGACACACTCAAACACACAAACTCACATATAGTTACACACACAAAGATACACACACATATACACACATATAAACACAACCCCCACACACATGAATATACACAGAAATGCACTCGTACATACGCACGCATACATTCATATGCATATGGCCAAAGCGGATGACCCCCCCCACAAAAACATATACGACCCAATAAAACATTTATATATATATATATATATATATATATATATATAGGACCAGAATTGATGTCTTTACACAACAACCGTACGCATGCATACACACACAGACGTACAGAGAGAAATAAATGACCAAATAAGATACATTTATACACACACACACACACACACACACACACACACATATATATATATATATATATATATATATATATATATATATATATATATGCCAACACCCAAAAACAGGTATGCACGTACAAACTCATATGAATATATTGCATACACTTAAATAAGTGTATGCAATATATCTATATGAGTGATTACGTGCATGCCTGTATTTTCGGGTGCTGGCATATATATATATATATATATATATATATATATATATATATATAAATGTGTCTTATTTTGTCGTATGTAATGTATCTATTTGTGTGTGAGCGTGTGTGCCTGTACACCCGAGTATGTATCTGTATAAGCATCAGATTTTGTTGTATATATATATATATATATATATATATATATATATATATATATATATATATATATATATATATCGATGTCTTATTTGATCATATATTTCTCTCGGTACGTGTATGCATGCTCATGTTTGTTGTGTGAAGGCATCAATTCTGGTCCTGTATATATATATATATATATATATATATATATATATATGTGTGTGTGTGTGTGTGTGTGTGTGTGTGTGTAAACGATGACCGAATTAGATGTCAACAAAAAATACGCGAGCACATAAACACACACAAGCACAAACACAGACACACTTATACACAAATGATTGACGATCACGTGGAGAGCATGAAACCCGGAAATGAAGTCGCTGGAAAAAGATCCAAGAAGCCACAGAAAAGACGCACAAAATGTCTGAGCGAAATTGCGGCCTAGTCATTTCAATACACTCACTGTATTTCTTTGTCTTTCCTTTACTTTTCTTTTTATACATTGTATGGTTTCGACAAATCCAGCATCTTCCTTCATTTCCCGATGGCCGACCTTTCTTTTCTTGTCCACGTTTCTCCTTGTTGCCTTTTGGTGTGGCGTTCCACCTTCTATTGACCTTTCTTTCTTTCAAATCTTTTATTTCATCTATTTTTAACTCATTCTCCTTGCAGTTAAACAATAACGAAATGCCTTACTTTCTCAATTCTACGCAAGACCATTTCGTCAGGCACAAGGCCAAATGGAGAGAGTAACACTGGTTTTCCAAGTGGAGAAGTTCTGCCTGATTAGAAAATCACCTTTGGAAACCATGTTCTTTTTTTTTTTTTTTTTTTTTTTTTGAGGTGGGGGCTCGATTAACCGATGTCTAGTACAATCACTGTTACAAGGTGAATGAAGGCCCCACTGGTGTTGTAACAGTTAGTAAGCTAAACAAGCAAACCTATACGAGTGAGCTCACGTCGCATTGAGTACCCTATTCATATGACCTTATGCCACATCTAAGGAAAAATCTAAGTAAATTACATTCACAAGGCAGATGAAATTAAAGTTTGTTTCAGTTGGATTTTCCTACTTTCTTTTTACTTTTCTTTCTTCTTTTCTTTCTTTCTTTTTTTCTTTTCCCTCTTTTTTTTTTTGTTGTTTGCAACATATCTCTTATTTTTGCCCTACTTCATTTTTCTTTCTTTTTCATTAACATTTTCTTTCTTTCAAATTATATTTATTTATTTGTTTATTTATTTGGTTGCTTCCAATATCTTTGTTCCTTTTCTTTCTTTCTTTCTTTCTTTCTTTCTTTCTTTCTTTCTCATTAACATTTTCTTTCTTTCTTTCTTTCTTTCAATTGATCCTTATTTTTTATTTATTTGTTTATTTTTTGTTGCTGTGGTTGTTGTTGTTGTTGTTTGCAACGTCTTTTTTTATTTTTCCTCTACTTCTTTCTTTCTTTCTTTCTTTCTTTCTTTCTTTCTTTCTTTCTTTCTTTCAATAAAATTTTCCTATTTCTTTCAATTCATCTTTCTTTCTTTCTTTCTTTCTTTCTTTCTTTTACTATGCTTTCTCGCTACCATAATTTTTTTCATTCGTTTTCCCCTGTCAGTCTTGCCTACTTCTTTTTCCCCTTTCATTATTAATTTCTGCGTCAAAATAAGGTGACCACTAATAATCTTTTTTCTTTATTTTGCCGGCGCAAATTCCTACATTGCCGCAAGCAACAAAAAGAGGAAGCATTTTTGTCAACCTAACAGCCCAAAGCGAAATATTGTGGCTATAATAAACCATAGAAATATGAATGAGAACGAGTAATATCTAAAACATTTTTTTCGAAAAAAGAAAGTGATTTGATCACAGAAGAAAGATAAAATGAAATTCTATGGGAGATTAAAAAAAGAAAGACATATGATCAAAGTAGAAGAAAAAAAGAATTATTTTCACAGTTACGATTAAAAAAAAACACGCGTAGTTCATAAAACAAACAAGCAAAAAAAAAAAGCTGAGAGGAAAAACATTTGCAATGATTGTAGAGAGGGTGGGAGAACGAGAAGCAGAAAGAAGAGATTTTTGAACGGAAGAAAAAAAAAGAAAAAAGAAAATGAAATATTAAAAGTAAAGGAAAGAGGAGAGTATAAAAACGAGAGCTCAACGTTGAAAAAAAACTACAAACAAACAAAAGCAAACGAAAAGTTAGAAGAGATGGTTGTGAGAATGAGGAGTAGAAAGAGAAGATTATTGTGCAGAGACAAGCGAGAAGAAAGAGGCGGAGGTTAAATAGGGAGAAGGAAGAGAAGATAGTTATGCGGAGGCAAGCGAGAAGAAAGAGCCGGAAAATACATGAAATAATTGTAGACAGAGAAGTTGAAACGGGGAGAAGGAAGAGGAGATAATTGTGCTGAGACATGTGGGAAGAAAGAGGCGAGAAATACATGAAATAATGGTAGAGAGAAAAAGATGAAATGGGGAGAAGGAAGAGGAGTTGGTAGTGCGAAGCCAAGCGAGAAGAAAACGATCTAAAACAATTAAAGAGAGGGAGGAGGAAAAGAAGAGTAAGGGGAGATTCTTAAGCGGAATCAAGTGAGGAGGAAGAAGCAGAAAATATATTGAACTTATCGAAGAGAAGAAGTAGGGTAAAGATGAGAAAGATAAGGAAATATTGTACAGCGGATGCAAGTGAGGAAAAAGAGGGGGCAAATGAGCAGAGAGAGGAAATTTGAAATGAGGAGAAGGAAGAGGAGATAGTTGTGCCGAGGCAGGTACGAAGGAACAGGTCGGAAAGATGAAACGACTGGAGAAAGGAAGTAGAAAAAGAGGAGAAGGAAGAGAGGATGGTTAAAAGAGGCAAGTGAAGAGAAAAGAAGGAGGATGTATGAAATAAGAAGTAGAAAGAGGAGACTTTGAATAAAGTTAGATGAATATCGAGGAAAGAAAGGAGAGAATCATGAGAACTAGGTTCGTTGGTTGGTTGGTTGGTTGTCTGATTGGTTGGTCGGTTGGTTGGTTTTTATGGCATATCAACCTTCGTACGAATAATCAGCTCTATTTCAAACAAGTGAGTTTACACAGTTTAATCATCGAAAACAATTTTTTAAAGCTATTCAGTTTATTCAAAAAGTTCTAATTCAGCCAATTCAGTTTAGTATAAGTATAGATTTTGTTTACACACGGTAAAATGTCAAAACAGTTCTATTTCAAACAATTCAATTTAGCGTAAGTATAGTTTCAATGTCAAAAACAGTTCTATTTTAAACAATTCAAAACAATTCTATTTCAAACAATTCTGTTTAGCATAAGTATGCAGTTTAATTCTATTTAACCCATAGATAGGGCCTTATCAAGTGCTACCATTCCAGGACACAGAAGACCTGGAAGCAATGGTAATGAAGGGGTGCTCAACATTCCCCAAAGTCTCATCATCACTGGATTGTTTAGTGTCATATCTAAAACTCTCGTTGGTGGGGGGTCTTAACCCTCAGCAGATGTGCAGTTGGTGTATTCTACAACCCCAGCCGACTGGGCAATACACAGAGTTAATCTCAAAACACTTTTACTTCTGATGATTCAGTTTAGCATAAGCACAGTTTAGATGTCAAAACAGTTCTATTTTGAGCAATTTAGTTTAGCATAAGTACGCGGTTTAAATGTCAAAACATTTCCATTTTAAACAATTCAGTTTAGCTTAAATACGCAGTTAAATGCAAAAAACAGTAAAGTCAAGAAACCCTGGTTTAGTTTTATTTAAACCATAGATAGGACCCTTATCAGGTGCTACCACTCCGGACCAGAGTAGACCTGGAAGCGATGGCAATGAGGGGGTATGCCACATTCCCCAAAACTCCAGTACCTCATCATCAGATTGTTTAGTGCCACATCCAGGACACTTGTTGGGGGTGGGAGTGTACCCCTCAGCAGAGATGCAGTCGCTGTGTTCTACAACCAGGGCAATAGAGAAACAAGGAAGAAGAGACAGGTGAAAATGAAGAAGGAAGATATGAAATAATAGTAGAAACTTTTGCTTTGGTTTCTGATAAAAGATATACAAAAAAAAAAAACGCTATGAATAAGTTTGAAGGGCATAAATTTTTGTCTGTTTCAAAAAGTTGAAGACAACACAACGAAGAACAAGGGGAGGAAGTAAAAGAATGTACATGAGAGACGTAAAAATAAAAGGAAAAACGAGGGAAAAAATAAAGGAAAAAAACTGAATTAAAACGAAAGACAAATAAATAAAAAAAAAAAGAAAGAAAGAGAAAAAGAAAGAAAGAAAGAAAAAATAAGAAAAAAAGCACCCCCAGAAATATATAAACAAAGAAAGGGGAAAAAAGAAAAAAGAAAGGAAAAGAAAACAAGAAAAAAGTAAACGTAAGAAATGAAAGAAAAAAACAAACAGTGAAAAGAAAGAAAGAAAGAAAGAAAGAAAGAAAGAAAGAAAGAAAGAGAAAGTAAAATGAAAGAAAAAGAAGATTAAGAAAGAAAAAGAAAGAATGATGAAAAGAAGACAGAAAGGAAAAAGAAACGAAGAAAAGATAAAGAAAAGGAAATTAGAAAGAAAGACAGAAAGAAAGAAACAAACAAACAAACAAACAAAAGAAAAAGAGAGAAAGAAAATAGAATAAAAAGAAAGAAAGTAAAATGAAAGACAGAAAAGTAAAAAGAATGAAAGAAAGAAAAAAGTAAAATAAAAGTGAAAAAAGAAAGAAAGAAAGAAAGAAAGAAAGAAAGACGACCAATTAAGAGAAAATACATAATATACAAAAAGAAAGGTAAAACAAACGAAAAAGAAAGAAAAAAGGGAGAAAAATTTTAAAAGACAGAAAAATGAAAGAAAAAAGAGAAAAAAAGAAAAGAAGTAAAAGGAAATAAAATGAATGAAAAAAGAAGGAACTAAGAAAGAAGAAAAGGAAGAAAAATGAAGGAAAAAGAAAGAAAAAAGAAAGAAAAAGTGAAAAATTAAAGAAAAAATGAAATAAAAGAGAAGAAAAAGGAAAAAGAAAGATAAAGGAAAGAAAAAAGGAAGTAAGAAAGAAAACATGAAATAAAAGAGAAGGAAAAAGGAAAGAAAACCAAAGTTAAAAAAAAAACGGAGATAGAAAGAAAAAATGAAAAAAGAAGGAAAAAAGAATCAGAAAGAAAAAAGGAAAAAGAAAGTATAAATGAAAAAAAAGAAGGAAAAAAAAGAAAAAATGATGGAAAAAAAGGAGAAAACTGATTAAAAAAAAGAAAGAAAAAATGATCGAAATAAAGAAAGAAAAATGAAATAAAAAGACGGAAAAAGACAGAAAAAACTGAAAGTGAAAGAGAAGAAAAAATGAAAGAAAATACGGAGAAAAAAATCGAAAAAAATGAGAAAAACTGGAGATAACAAAATAAATGAATCGATAAAAAAAAGGATAAATGTAACAAGAAAAATAAAAGTGATTCGCCAGTATAATTCAAAATATACCTAACCATTTTGCAGTTTTTACGCTCCTAGGGTTTCTCAATCAGATACAGGGAGGGCGATAAAGTTCTTTTATAAGGTTTGCAATTAAACTATTTTCTGGACATGCGTACCGAGAACTATTTATATCAATGGATATAGTGTTTCTTCATTGTTCAACGTTTAAGAAGATTGGTCCAGTACTTTTCTCTTATCAACCCCTCTTCTATCCCTACAAAGCTTTTGCACAAAAAATGATCAGTACTGTCACCGTCGATATTTTGTAATTTGCTTGAAGCATTGCGCAAATTATTTTATTTTACCATTAAAATAGAAGCAATAGTATGTAATGTTGGAAATCTAAAAAATTAAGGAGGCTTTATTAATAGCTAACACCCTCAGATTAACAGTTGGTTAGAATCAAATACTGAATATATCGTTAATCAAGATGCACATTTTAAAAACATATGTATGTTTTAAAAAATGAAAATAAAATTGATTAGGACAACTGAAGTCACGTCTATTCCGCATAGCGCTTAAACAGCTCACATGGCACCATGGTTACAATACTCAACATGGCGTTCTAACACCTCAAGTGACGCCATGTTTACAACGTCGAAAAAAATTTTTGAATATCCAACATCGTGTTCATTTAAAAGAATGTTTCTGACGATGAAGTTTTTACTTTGAAATTAGTTAGACACAAATAATTATTATTTCGCATTGCAATAGCCCTCTATATTAATTCAATACAATGAAATAAGATATTAGATTTTGAACACTCGTAACTCAAAGTTTTATGCGTTGTGCACAATCATCAGACAGAAATGTAAGAAGGTTGGTTAATCAACCTTATTTATAGTGTAAAAATTTGTCACGTGGCAAGACGTTAGTACACGTGACACTCACAGGAGAAAATATTACAGAATTAGGAGGTAAATGACACAGGAGATATCTATTAACATGTTGCCACTGAGATATCGATTCACTTTTTTTATTCAGCAATTTGTTTTCAGCATGTTTTAGTGAGGCATGATTTTTCCTTCAGACACCATCTAGAGCTATTGTTACTTCCTTTGTAAGCTTGTTTATTTTCAGGGTATCCCATCTTATCAGAGATTTGCCCGTTTCACTTCATATATATATATATATATATATATATATATATATATATATTCCATTGATATAATTGATTACTGGAAATGATGAAGGACTTCATCTCGCTTTTGTGAAAATCATACACATCTTGCCTTTATAACTTTTAACCACGTTCTTATGGAAAGTCTTATACAAACTATAGAATTAGACCTGTGGCAAATCGCACCGGTGAAAATATTGATATATCTACACTTAGATATCTATTCGCTTTATATGTTCGGCAATTTATTTTCGGCGTATTTCGGAATATATAATTTTTCTTCTAGAGATAAACTGTCGGTACTAGTACCTCCTATATACACATGGTCTTTTTTTCACAATATGTTTTTCCTATCGTTGATTTTTTCTCTTATTTGCCATATATACCGGTCTATTGTTATAGTGGGTAGAGTGTTCGCCAATGGTCCAGGAGATCGGGATTCAATCCCAAGTCGAGTCATACAAAAGGCAAAAAAAAAGACTACTTGATACCTCTTTGCATAACACAACATTATACGGTACAGATCAAGGGTAAAGTGAAGAAATCTTCTGATAGTAGTACACCATCCCCTACGCTTCGTAATAGTAGCTACTGAAAAGGGAGCCTTCGAATCACCCACGACTACGGTCGGCCAACTTAACTTACTTGCAATATATGTATAAATAATATTGTAGTGTCAGCGTATTTTCTGTTGCCAAAGCTGAGGTGTTGGTTATATCATCTATTTTTCTAATTCGATTCATAATTATTGGTAACGTATTTCTCTTTGACTGTGGCCTTATAGATTACATCATTAATCAAACAATTACCCTTTAAACAATATCTACCTTTATATATAAAGTTGTATCTGTCATTCTGATCATTTTTTCATTGAAGATTTTCAGCTACATAAACTAATATTTTAAAATTATACCATCAAATAATTTTTATATCGTTCATGCAACAATTAATCATTTTTAAATTGTTTTTATTAAGGAGTTGATTTTTTATGTTTAGTTTTATGGCATATCGACCATTTTTGGTTAGTTAATGCTAAATCCTGTTTTTAAATTAAATGTAATATATACAGTAGGGTGAAATGAATATTCGTACATATGAAAATTTTTGTTTTTTATCTTTCTTAGCCTGAACAAAATTTTTATACACATTTACTGTATAAGGATATATTCTACTAATATGTGTAAATAAACCTAGGTTACAATTAATTTTACAGAAATTAATGTCATTTATTTGTTTTCATGAGTGAAAAAAGTAATCATACACTACAAAATTTTTGCAATATTTTTCTAGATTGTTCAAATAATGCTATCAGTACCCATAGTGAGCCTTCTAGATTGTTCCAATAATGCTATCAGTACCCATAATTAGCCTTCTAGAATGTTCCAATAATGTTATCAGTAGGTATTGTTAGTCTTAAAATCCTAACCGGAACTTTCTGCAATTGCTTGTCGTACGAGAAGATTCTGATCATGGCAAGAGGTAAAGAATTGAGTAATTGACAAAAAGCACTGATTGTTAAGTTTTGGAAAGATGGAGAAAGTTATAGAAATATCTCAAGCAACGTGAATATTCCTTTTACTACGATAAGTTCATTTATAGCAAGGTTTAAAAGGCGTAACACAGTTGAAAACAAAAAAAGAACAGGTGCTCCAAGGAAGATTTCTCCTAGATTATCAATAAAATTAGGCCGCCTGATTAACCAAACTCTGATGGTTACGCGTGAAGAGTTGCAGGAATATTTGTGTCCATCAGGATGTTGTGTAACCAAACGAGCAATAAGTCATGAAATGCTGAGGAATGGTCTAAAGTCACGAAGACCAAAGAAAACTCCTCTCCTATTGAAACGACATAGAGATGCAAGGTTGAAATTCGTAAGACCTGACAAGGAAAAGGAAAATTCGTTTTTAGGAAAGAGTATTATGGACAGATGAAACTAAAATTGTGTTGTTTGGTCATAATTATAGAAATCATATGAGGAGGAAAGATGGCGAAGCCTACTCACCAAAGAACACGGTACCAACTGTCAAACTCTGACCCGAAGTGGTAATGCATGTTAGGGTCCAATCTATGAATCAAAAAGAAATATTTAATCATTTACTCTACTTGAAACCATTTAACAGTGAGCAAACGAATGACTGAATTTTAATGGTGTTAAATAGCAATACTTAAAACTATTTAACTGTGTGCCAACCATAAATAGCAATATTTGAAAGCATTTAACTGTGTGACAACAATAAATTGCAATAATTGAAACCATTTAACTGTGTACCAACAATAAATAGACGTACTCGAAACCATTTAACTGTGTGCCAACAATAAATAGCAATACTTGAAACTATTCAACTGTGTGCCAACAATAAATAGCCGTACTTGAAACCATTTATATGGGTGTAAACAAATGAGCTGTAGTTTGATTTAAAACAATTTTACCAATAAACTATTCGCTTAAAATTATTTGTAATATATATGAACTGGATTTGGCTTGCCGAGTCGGCTGGGGCTGTAGAATACACTGACTGCATCTCTGCAGAGGGGGTTCTTACCACTCTGCAATGAGTGTCTTGATTATGACATGAAACAATCTTATGGTGAGGTTTAAGTAATAATGGAGCTTTGGGGAGTTCGTAGTACTCCTTCATTGCCATCACTCCCAGGTCCTGAGTTATAGTACCTGATAGGGTTCTATCAATTGGCCAAATAGAATTAAATTGCGTATTTATGCTAAACTGAATTGTTTGAAATGGAACTGTTTTGGCAAGTAAACTGCGTACTTACGCTAAACTGAATTGTTTGAAATATAACTGTTTTGATATTTAACTGCGTGTAAACAAAACTCTACTTATACGAAACTAAATGGTTTGAATTAGAACTATTTGACTAAACTGAAAAACTTGAAATTGAAATGTTTTTAACAATTTTTGACAATTAAACTGTATGTTTTTGCTTTTGACATTTGAAATGTATGTTTTTGTTTTTGACAATTGAAATGTTTTGACAATTGAAATGTTTTTGTTTTTGACAATTAAAATATTTTTGACAATTAAACTGTATGTTTTTGTTTTTGACAATTGAAATGTATGTTTTTGTTTTTGACAATCGAAATGTTTTGACAATTGAAATGTTTTTGTTTTTGACAATTGAAATATTTTTGACAATTAAACTGTATGTTTTTGTTTTTGACAATTAAACTGTATGTTTTTGTTTTTGACAATTAAACTAAACTGAATTGTTTGAAATAGAACTGTTTATTTCTATAAAAATTGATTTGGCATTAAATAACCTACAAAGGTTTCTATGCCATAAAGCCCTAACAAAAAAAAAAACAAAGAGGATTTGGCATTAAATAACTCTCAAGGAATGGTTTGCCATTAAAACAAATAACCTAACCTCACCTTTAAGCATAAGATAGTACTACTACTGTTCTTCTACAAAGCGGGCTTTGGCATTAGATTACCCGGGAAGGTTTATATGCGATGAAACAAAGAAACTGAAACCTCATTTCACAACACAGTAAACAACATGTACGTGTGAAAAGAAGCCTAGCCACAGCTGCTTATGGCCGGCGTCGCTATTCTGCCACTAGACACCCTTTCGTCTCCTATCCGCACCCTGTCTAATCAAAGCAAGATGACCGAAAACAATCAAGTGGCCTGTGACGCTAAACGCCAAAGTCCACTGATTAGCACTGGGGTGGTCCACAAACTGACGACTGAGAATCACAAAGGAATATAATTTAAATCTGGTTTGGTAGATCGGAAACTGAAATTTGTCGGAGTATCTAATAGTATCTAATTTATTTTATATATATTTAATACAATTCAATACTAAATGTTTTAATTGTATTCAATTTATTTAATGCATATTAACACTATTTGTATTTGATATTATTTGATTTATTTTATATGCATTTAATACTATTCAATACTATTTATATTTAGTATTATTTAATTCCTTCAATGTATATTTACTACTATTAAATACTATATGCATTTAATCGAATTTTATTTGTTTATTATGTATTTAATACAATTTTTTACTATTTGTATTTAATATTATTTGATTTATCTAATATGTATTTAATAGTATTTGATGCTATTTGTATTTAATATCACTTGATTTATTTAATGTGAATTTAATACTATTTGTTACTATCTGTATTTCATGGTATTTAATTAATTCAATTTTGTACATTTCTATATTGTATGTATTTAACAATATCCAATATATTTTATATGTATTTTAGGGGAACTACTCGTGGGGTGATTGCTAAAGTGCTCGACTGAGACACTGGAGGGGTATCAATTATTTAGTATTTAATATTGTTTTTATTTAATAGTGTTTAATTTATTTAATATGTATTTAATACTATTTAGTACTTTATGTATTAAATGGAATACAATTTATTCAATACGAATTTGATACTATTTATTATTATACGTATTTAATAATATTTGGAATTATATGCGTTTAGTGTAATTGAATTTATTTAATATTGCTTAATACTGTTCAAAACATTAAATATTGAATAGTATTTAATTTGTTTAAAGGATATAAGATATCACTAGATATTATATGTATTTGAAAGTATTTAATTTGTTAAATATGAATCTAATACCATTATTCGATAGTATTTAACTTGTTGTACATGTATTTAATACTATTTAATACATGATGTATTAAGTATTTTCTTAATATGCATTTTGTATAATCTAATGCTATATGTATTTAATATTAATTAACGTGTGTTTAATATTATTCAATTTATTTTATATGTGTTTTGGGTTGAGTCTCCATGACGTAATAACTAACATAATGAGCAGTGACATTGTGGTATTTATATGCCTCTAATACCATTCGATTTTATTTGTATTTAAAATCTATTTAATACTATTCAAAACTTTATGTATTCAATGTTTTTTGTATTCAAGAGTATTTATCTTTATATGTATCTTATACTATTTAATTCCAAACATGTTTGCACTGAACATTGGCATGATGGTAAGAGTGTTCGCCAATGGCCCGGGAGATCAGCATTCAATCTCAGGTCGAGTCATACCAAAGACTCCCAAAATGGTACCTGATGCCTCCTTGCTTAACACTCAGCATTATAAGGTACCGATCATGGTTAAAGTTGGTGCAGTAGCTACCGAAAAGGGATCCTTTGGGTCACCTTCGACTAATTTCTCCAACTTTACTTACAAGGATATTAGAGCAACGAGAGATGCAAACAGACTAGTCTAGGAATTGAACACACGTACACACACACACACACACACACACACACACACACACACATATATATATATATTGAGAGAGAGAGAAATAACGCCAATACATCAAATGAATGACTAGACGCTACTTCAAATAAAGAATTTAAGAACAAATAAATAAATGAATTCTAAAAAATAGAAATCTCTTCGTGGACCTCCTGATTTAAGAATATTTTTATTGTCTCTTTGGACCTACAACAAAATGTTATATATATATATATATATATATATATATATATATGTGTGTGTGTGTGTGTGTGTGTGTGTGTGTGTGTGTGGATAGATAGATAGATAGATAGATAGATAGATAGATAGATCCTGTCTGAATTTTATTAAGGGGATCATATAACCTTCAATGAATAAAATTCGGCTTGAAAAAAAATCAGGCTTTATTTTGATATATAAATAGATTGCATTATAAGGTACCGATCATGGTTAAAGTTGGTGTAGTAGCTATCGAAAAGGGATCCGTTGGGTCACCTTCAACTAATGTCTCCAACTTTACTTACTTATGTTTGATAACATTTAATTTTCTAATGTGCTTACAATGTTATTTGATACTATGCGTATTTCATGTAATTCAATTTATATTTTAGGAAAATCCCAGCTCCGAGGTTGTCATACGTATCGAACATTATTTAATACTATATCTATTTGATATTATTTGATTAACAATGATAAGACGTTGGTTAAACGGAGCAACTATCACCATTTGCCTAAGTTCCCTACTAAGAGGCATGTGACGGTTTAAAATGTGGGAGGTATTTCTGCAGCAAACAATATATATATATATATATATATATATATATAGGAATTGATATTATATTAATTAAATTACCATGACCAGAAAATCCAGCAAACACCAACAAGCGACATACGAAACACTAAACAGCTGTTTCGACCAGATTGGGTCTCATCAGCAGGTCAAGAAAGAAAGAAAGAAAGCTAAAAAAAGCTAAAGAATAATACAAGAAAGAAAGAAAGAAAGATCTGCCAACAAAAAGATAGAAAAGGTACGAAAGAAAGAAAGAAAGAAAGAAAGAAAGAAAGAAAGAAAGAAAGAAAGAAAGAAAGAATTTAATGAAGAATGATTTCACCATGACAAACAAGACCGAAACAAAGAAAAAAATTTTTTTTAAATAAATGTTCAAAAGGAAATTGATAAATGTAAAACAGCTAGAAAGAAAGAAAGAAAGAAAGAAAGAAAAACACATAAACAAAAATAATACAAAGAAAGAAAGAAAGAAAGAAAGAAAGAAAGCTAAAAAAAGCTAAAGAATAATACAAGAAAGAAAGAAAGAAAGATCTGCCAACAAAAAGATAGAAAAGGTGCGAAAGAAAGAAAGAAAGAAAGAAAGAAAGAAAGAAAGAAAGAAGGAAAGAAAGAAAGAATTTAATGAAGAATGATTTCACCATGACAAACAAGACCGAAACAAAGAAAAAATTTTTTTTTAAATAAATGTTCAAAAGGAAATTGATAAATGTAAAACAGCTAGAAAGAAAGAAAGAAAGAAAGAAAGAAAGAAAGAAAGAAAAACACATAAACAAAAATAATACAAAGAAAGAAAGAAAGAAAGAAAGAAAGAAAGAAAGAAAGAAAGCTAAAAAAAGCTAAAGAATAATACAAGAAAGAAAGAAAGAAAGATCTGCCAACAAAAAGATAGAAAAGGTGCGAAAGAAAGAAAGAAAGAAAGAAAGAAAGAAAGAAAGAATTTAATGAAGAATGATTTCACCATGACAAACAAGACCGAAACAAAAACAAAAACTTTTTTTAAATAAATGTTCAAAAGGAAATTGATAAATGTAAAACAGCTACTCCAGAATGTAGAAATCAAACTTCTACTAATGGGCCACCAATTCATGCCACACATAAGCGATGCCAAATCAACTAGTCATGGTAAGAATGCGCAACCGCATGATCATATGTATCTTGAAAGTACGTTTTTACCTTACCAAGGATACGACCACCCCTAGGGGTTTGCTGGATTTTCTGGTCATGGTAATTTAATTTATATAATATAAATTCCTCTATCATATATAATCTAATTCTTGCCCTGTGGGATTAGTTATGCGGATGCATGACACCTACTTGGGAAGTTGTGGCCCTAGATATGCAACAATTCCTTTACCATCAACATCCCGACACTTGAAAAACCACAAAGAATCTTGAAAAAATAAAATCAAAAATGATAGAGTCTCATCATCTTTAACAAGACTTACTTGAATATATATATATATATATATATATATATGTTGTATATTGACCTCCGACCCAGCCGGGCTATTAAATTAGGAAATGCACCTGTGTAAATAACAGGTGCATCCGGTCGAGGAATATCAGAATATAACCTTGACCGTGGACAGGTTGAATGAGTGCGATTTGTGACACCCACGAGAAGAGTGGAGGTCAAATTATTATATAACTTGGTGCACAGGAAGTTCAATCAGTTGTAGACAAGATGCGGTAGAGAAAGCCAGCACCCAGCAGAGTGGGCCGTCAGGCCCCCGATTGAGCATTTGCAGTTGGAGACAAGATGCGCTAGAGAAAACCAGCGGCCAGAGAGGCTGGGCCCCCAGGCCCCCGGTTGAGTAGCCCAGAACGAAAAGGAAAGAAATGCTATTATAGCCAGAAGAGTGGGGGTCAGTATGTTGCTGTTCTGTTCGGTCTACAACTCCCTCTCACACACAATCCTTTCAAATAAAGAACTGTGTCGCTCGTCTTTATTGTGTCGTTATGTTCTGCGTGCATCTGCATTTGAGTATACAACATATATATATATATATATATATATATATATATATATATATATATATATATTACAGCAGTGTATGGTTGTCACTATCTCACTAGGTGGGTGTATGGTCGTATATGTGATTGTTAGTATGTGTGTGTATGATGATACATGCGCCGCACGGCAGATTTGAGGTTGTCTCCTGAATATATATGTAACGATGTTTAGCGGAAGTCGTGAGACAGTTGGGGATTTGGCCGAATCAAAACAGTTTTGTGTGTAGTGATGATTTTAACTACGGAACAAATTTAGCATCATCATTGCATTATGAAGAAAATTAATTTTTTGATTTGACATGTAAGTATGATAGACGAAAATGGATGCTGGATCTAAAACGTAAAAATAATAGGTGAGGTAGGAATATCGTGGTGTTAAGAGACAAGGTATAATGTAATATACTATGGAGTAATGTGCAATTCTAGTAAGTCTATGTTGGAATATGTTGTGGTAAATTGCAATAATAATTTGTATAGGTTGTCTATGTCATGATAATGTTATATTACGTATACGTAATTGTGATCTATGATGGTATGTTCGGAAGGAATATGGTAAATATATTGTATTAAGACGTACTTCTATCATGAAATTATGATAGTTAGAAGTACGTCTTAATACTGTATATTTACCATATTCCTTACGTACACAGATTGGGTTTCAATCTGGGCACTGACTTGGCCATTTTAGGATATTGAGATTATTTTCAGCTTGGCATTTCTTTGTAGATTTCGTAGTGTGCTTAGGATCATTATCTTGTTGGAAGATCCGATCAGGATTCTATCAAGTCTTAACATACCAGTTTGCCCAATCGGCTGGGGCTATAAAATACACCGACTGCACCTCTGCAGAGAAGTAAGACTCCTTCAACGAGTGTCCTGATATGACACTAAACGATCTAATGGTGAGGTTCCAGTAATGCTGGAGCTTTGGGGGATGCAGAGTACCTCTTCATTGCCATCGCTTCCAGGTCCACTGTGGCCCACAGTTGTAGCACCAGATAGGATCCTATCTATGAATTAAATAGAACTAAATTGCGTACTTATGACAAACTGAATTACTTGAAATAGAAGTGTTTTGACATTTAAACTTTGCTTACGCTAAACTGAATTGTTTGAAATAGGACAGATTATTTGTATAAAAATTGATTAGGCATTAAATAACCTACGGTTGTGTCGTTGTAAGGAAAAGATACACTGTGAAATAGAGTTAATTATTTATTAACTCAAGTGGTACAGTCCGACTTGTATTATAAGTATCTCGCTGTGGGTGTTACGTCCGAAGTTGGTCTTACTACTGACCGACGTCCTTCAGAGCTATTTTTCTGCTTCTCTTTCTACTTCTGTGTGCTTCAGAAATACAGCGTCTTTTATACTTCCGCGATACTGGAAGTCATGTGGTACAAGCCACTATACAACACCTACAAAGGTTGATATACTACAAGACCCACCCAACTAACCAATCTAGAATTTCGTTCAAAAATCTCAATTTTGGCTTCATCTGTCTATAATACTCTTTCCCATTACGATTTTTCATTGTGTTTATGTTCGTGAACGAATTTCAACCAGACATCTCTGAGTCTTATCAATAGTAGTGGAGTTTTCCAAGGAGGGCATGATTTTCTATTGTTCATTTGAATTTCGTTGCTGATTGTCCGTTTTGTGACACAGATTCCTGATGAAAGTGTTATATAATTACGGAATGATTTTTTTTATATTAATCATTTTTCGTTAATTGTATTTTATCATTCAGTTTGGTTGGGCTTTGAACTATTCGGCTCTTAGTTCAGGTGCACAGACATTGGGTACTGTTTACGCTCGCGCGCAGAGGATTTGACAATCACAATTGTCATAATAAACTCCAGATAGGAAATAGGGCTGGAGTGTGAATGACGTCGTGCACGGAAGCGATGGGCTGAGAATTTGTCGATTTTGAAAAAGACGTCAGTTAGGTCTCGGCTGTGGGCCAGTCGAGTCGGGTTTTTACTGTGGACCAGTCCAGTTGGTTGTCGAATGGGGACCGGTCGAGTTGGGAGTTGACTTGGACCATGTAGACGAACAGTAGAAGTTGAGTTCCGACAATGGTGTTGAGAAGTTTGGCTTTCGACTGTTGAGGCATATGGTTAAGTTTTTCGAGTCCCGACCAGCGAAGATGAAAGGAGATCTAAAACTCCACGAGATGTGCCTAGCGTTTGAGTTTTGTTAGCATAGTATGATACGAAAGACTTTTAAGAATTGTGTGTCTCTCTCTCCTCATGTCGAAGAACCGAACTCAGAAGTCAAGTAATTAATAAACGTTCGTACGTGAACAACGGAGTCGCCTGTGTTTTTGCATCTGTATAACGTTTGTGATTCATATGGCTATACAACAAAAGCAACTAGACGTGTAACCACTGGATTTTGTTTAAACTGACGCATTAATTTCCTCGAGGATCTTGAAGAAATCTTCCATGAAGCACCTGTTCTTCTTTGGTTTTCAACAGTTTCACGTTTTTTTTATACCTTGCAATTAATGAACTAATAGTAGTAAATGGAATAATTAGGTTGTCTTAGATGTTCCAGTAATTTTTACCTTCCCGCCAGAACTTAACAATAAGTTCTTTTTGCAAATTAGACATTTCTTAACCTCTTGACATGATGATAAACTATCAATTACAGAATTTTCTGTTTGTATGAGGGGGGGCTAAAAATAATTACTGATAACATTATTAGAAAATTCTAGGATATTAAAGTAATTTAAAAGTTTTAAAATTAGAAATTTTCATAGCAGGAATACTTTTTTCACCCATTAAAATGGATAAATGGGACTTATTTCTATTAAATCAATTTTTTTCCTGTTTTCTATACATATTTAGTTATCATACATCTGTGTACAGTTTACTATGCGGAAAGTATGTTTATTCCTAAGCTGGAAATTAAAAAAATTAAAAATTTGTATGTATACGAAGATTTGTTTCCTCCCAGTATTGTTCTTTCTTTCTTTTCTTTCTTTTCTTCCTTCTGTCTCGTAATCTTTCTCGTTAAACAACGTACATAATTCTATACAATATTCCTAATAAGTCAAATGACGTAATTTAAACATCAAACGCTGATTTGCCAGTTAAACGGCTAACTTTTTCTTACTATACATATTTTCCCGTAGGTTTTTGTATTTCACATTTCTAATCATCCATCGTTAACTTAAAATTATTAATATCACCCCTCATGGTCCTGATGATGGTTCAGTAGAACCGAAACGCTATAGTGTTGACCCGTTAATAAATCATTCCTTCCACTTGGATCGTTGTTATCAGTTTTTCTACATATATATATATATATATATATATATATATAGGCAGCATTTCTTCGTTAATGCAAATTTCATTAAACATAATAGACATTTTATGCTTACATATTTTCTTCTGGATCCGTTCGAATTCCCGTATTACTTTTATCGTATTGGGGGGGATTGATTTAGGTATTGTCCATAGTTATATGTATCCCTAGTACTTTCTGCCCGACTTTGGGCCATCATCAGGGGAGAATCTATTACAAAAGTGATGTAACTTTTGTTTTAGCAAATTACTACTGTGTAAGGACGTCTTTGCCGTTGAAGATTATGGCGTTTGCTTTTAAATGTAATTCTGTATATAGTGCCAGTAGCTAAAGACATTTAAGTACATTAGCACTGGTTTGAAAATTAATTCTATTTAGTGCTGGTTGCAGGTTTCTAATATATAGTGCTTCGAGAATCTGAAGTTTTGTTTATTATTTTGATGTTCGAGTATTGTTGTGTTGTCAGTGAGAATTTTTCGTAGTTATGTTGTTGGGCATGAATGTTTTTTTAAATGCTGAGCTATTGAACTTGTGTCAGAACTATTTACAGAATTACATTTAAAAGCAAACGCCATAATCTTCAACGGCAAAGACATCCTTACTCAGTAGTAATTTGCTAAAACAAAAGTTACATCATGTTTGTAATAGATTCTCCCCTGATGATGGCCCTAGGTTGGACAGAAAGTACTAGGGATACATACAACTATGGACAATACCTAAATCAATTCCCCCCGAATACGATAAAAGTAATACGAGAATTCGAACGGATCCAGAAGAAAATATGTAGGCATAAAATGTCTATTATGTTTAATGAAATTTGCATATATATATATATATATATATATATATATATATATATATGTGTGTGTGTGTGTGTGTGTGTGTGTGTGTGTGTGTTGAACCTGAAATCATAAAAATTGGTCAGTCATCTTATAAGATGTATAGCAATAACATACTGCATTTTCAAGAGTTTATGACAATTTTAAATGGCTATACAAAAAAAAAGTCTGGAAACCTATCGTATGTGCCTTGTATATACATGCACATTAGAAAATTAAGTACTGTCAAACATATATGATATTAAATAAGATACACATAAAAATGAATACTCTTGAATACAAACAACATTGATTACATATAGTATTGAACTGTATTGAATAAATTTCAAATGCACATAAAACTGAATAGCATTAGAGGCATATAACTACCGCAGTGTCGCTGCTCCTTATGTCAGTTATTACGTCATTGGGACTCACCCCAAAACACATTAAATAAATTGAATAATATTAAACACACATACTAATTAATATGAAATTCATATAGCATTAAATTGTACAAAATGCATATTAAGAAAATTAAATACCACTTAATACATAATGTATTAGATAGTATTTAATACATATAAAACAAGTTGAATACTATCAAATATATATATACTATTAATAGTATTAGATTCACATTTAACTAATCAAATATTTTCAAATACATATGATATATCTTATATCCTTTAAACAAATTACGTACTATTCAATATTTAATATTTTGGGTAGTATCAAGCAATATTAAATAAATTCAATTATACTAAATGCATATAATTCTAAATATCATCAAATACGTATAATAATAGATAGTATCAAATTCGTATTGAATAAGTTGGTTTAGATTTCTTTATATATATATATACGTATATACATATATATATATATATATGTTTGTATTTACGATACATATATATATACATATATATATATATATATATATATATATATATATATATATATATATATATATATATACGCTTCCCGACAACGGGGTTGAGCATTCTGGTGAAGTAAATAATGGTTGCCTCTCTTCTAATAAATTGAGCACTCTGGTATCCGGTAAAGCAAAATGTAAACAAACGAAAGCTACTACATAATGCTTTATAATTCCCGAGCTTACGTATGTCGACCGATGGCTGAGCGGTATGATACGAAGTCTAACGAAATGTTGGGTGGGTTTCGATCCCAGCTTGAAACGTCCTACGTTGTGATACAACGAAACAATTTGTCAGTAGATGACGATATATATATATATATATATATATATATATATATATATATATATATGCGCGAGGTTGGAGATAAGTTAAATATATGTGTGTTTGAGACTCATTGCTTTATACCAATAGCGTCATTCACAGAAATCCGACCTAAAATATGTTGTAAACGCAACAAAAAAATATCTTACAAGTAGAATGCATGCTGAAAAAAGAATGAAAATATATTAATTTTTTCTGACGCATTGTATAGTTCGTCTCATTGAAAAATGACGCCAATGCCCGTTGATAAAACACTCACCGCCCACATTGGAGAGGGAAATGTTCGCTTGGCTAAGGTTGACTTGTGACTATGGGGCAATAACTACACAATCGTTCCAATCATTTTTTTCTTTTTTGTATTATAGTTGGGGTCCCATTTCTATCACCGTATAAATATAATGTTCTTTGGCATTCTCTGTTTCCGAGCAACGTTTGCAATATTATTAGATAAAAATAAATAAATTTATTAAAAAAACAACAATCTTCAGCTACGCGTTTCTCACACATTAAAGTTAATGACGTTTCGATCAGTTAATCAACAGCAACTAGGAGCCGCGCTTAGCGAAACGAGTTATTGTTGTTGAGAATGGAATCGGCGACCCGAGTTCAAACCCTCGTCTAGGCTGTTTGCTTTTTGCTACGCGCTCATGCCTTTGGGAAAGGTAAGAACCTCTCTCTCTCTCTCTCTCTCTCTCTATCTATCTATCTATCTATCTATCTCAGATATAGGTAAATTGTCAGGAAAAATGTCTTCTCTTACCTCGGTTAGGCCCCCAGTTATGAAGAAGGAAAGCTGAATTCAAACCAGCTATAAATCGCTTGAAAACTGACTTTGTTTCGCATCGTACCCGTCAAAAATTTCTCTGTGTATTTAGCTGTTGTTGTTTTACACGAGATAAGCAGCTTAAAATTCATGAAGAGAGACAAACCAATGAGATCGACATGATTACTTTTTCTAGTAACACACTTACATTACACAGTGGCATTCGTCAGTCTCACGAGAAACCCCTGGATTTCGCCAAAAGCCAGAGCAGACCAGCAGTCGCCCATCCAGCAGGTTTTCCCTCTTCATGACATCGATGCAGTGTAAAGGAAGGGCAAGGTATAAAACTCTGCATTATTGTTGCCGCAAGAGTTACCCGAACAAGATTGCCACATAGTTATGAGATTTCGAATTTAGAGATTTCCTTTTCCTAGAGGGGTTGCCCTTCTTACGGTTAGAGAGCGATGGTGTCTCGTTAGATTAGTTTCGGAAGAGTGTTTTATCCTTAGGATCTCTCATCTACTCTCTTCTCTGTCACTCTTCATGGATGATATATTTATTGGTTTAATGTCAAATCAACATCTTTATGGATCATTCAATACCAGAATTTGATTCATTCGCAAATTTTTGGTTATAATCGTTCTTCAATGAACTGATTATGACACTAAACCGCACCTGATAGTGAGACTCCAATCCTGGAGGTTTAAGGAATGTGGAGTACCCCTTCATTGTCATTACTCCCAGTTCCACTCTGACCCAGATTGGTAGTTCTTGTTAGGGTCCCATCTATGGGTCAAACAGATCTGTTTTAAAATTGGTCGTATTTGATAGAAATACTTGATATCATAACTGTGTGCAAACAAATAATTATTGACAAAAATGTGCGATTTAAAAAAAAAAATCAAACATTGAAAATATAGTTGATTCTTCAAAACGAATAAAATTACGGCATTTAATAATCCATAAGGAATTGATGTGCCTTAAACAAATAAATCAAATTAAATATAAATAGTTATGATAACAAATGAACATTCCTAAATGAATCAAAATGTCCTGTTGGTGCAGGCCGAAGAATACGTCGACTGCATCTCTGCAGTGGGGTAAGGCCCTTCTCCCAGTGACGATTGTTCTGATTAAGACACCAGCCCATCAGATGCTGACACCCACGTCCAGGTGCTCTGGATAATATGGAGTACTCCTTCGTTGCCATTACTCCCATGTCAACTCTGACTCAGAGCCGAATTACCTACTAGAGTTTAATGTACGGGTTGAATAGAAATATATTAAATCCTTTTTTATACTTGAATCCATTTAACTGTGTGCAAACAAATGACTAATGTTAAATTGAATTGTTCGTACTGCATAGCAATACTTGAAACCATTTAACTGTGTGCATACAAATGACAGATGTTAAATTGAATTATTTGGATTGCATAGCAATATTTGAAACTATTTAACTGTGAATAAATAAACTATTAGTGTTAAATATCAATACTTGGAACAATTTCACTGCCTTGCCCAGTTGACTGTAGAATACACCGACTGCACCTCTGCAGAGGGGTAAGACCTTAACAATTAGTGTCCTGGATATGAAACTAAACAATCTGATGGTGAGGTACCAGTGAGACTGGGGCTTTGGGGAATCCAGAGAACCCTTTCATTGCCATCTCTCCCAGGTCCACTCTGGTCCGGAGTGGTAGCCCCTGATAGGTTGGGAAAGGCTGTAGAATACACCGACTGCATCTCTGCATAGGGGTAAGACTCCCCCAACCAGTGTCCTGAATTTGACATTAAACAATCTGATGATGAGGCTCCAGTCTTGGAACTTTGGGGAATGTGGAGTATCTCTTCATTGCCATCACTCCCAGTTCCATTCTGACTCGAAATGTTGCACCTAATTGTGTTCTACCAATGGGTCAAATAGAACTGTTTGATCATTTAAACCGAGTTCTCACAAATGACTTATGCTAAATAGAATTGTTGGAAATAGAGCTGTTCGATCATTTTACTGGGTAAAAGATTTGCTCAGGCGCGTTTAAAAATATTATCAACAAAATGTGTTAATAATTCATATATTTGACATATATGTATAAACAGGATGTGGCATTAAATAACTTACAATAGTTGATATGCCATAAAAAGGTGCCCGTGGTGTAATGGTTATCGTCGTAGGAAATGGACACGACAACACGAGTTCAAATCCTGGATGAGACTGATTGCATTTCACATTGCACTAATACCCTTGGAAAAGGTATGAATCCAGTTATTCTCCCTGCAGTGATGGGTAAATAGTAGGGCAGACTGCGTTCTTCAGCCTTGGTGAGGCAACTAGTCTAGGAGAAGGAAAACTCTGAATTGAAACCTGTTAAACTCCGCTTAAAAATTGACCTTGTGTCATATCCTGCCCGAGTGGAGGGGTTGGGTAAATATAGATATGCCATAAAAACTATCTAAACCTGAATCCGATTCAGATTGGAGCTGGAGTAACAGCAATGGCGAGAGAACTTTACACTCTATAGAGCACCATACTGAGAATCTTAAAGGTTTAACGATAAACCCAGAATACCAGACCCTTGGGAAAAGACCCTCTTATCTCCTCTGCAATGTGTAACAGCACTGGCCTTTCACAAGTATGGCTTTGGTGTTAGATAACCCATGAATGTTGATATGCCATTAAACAAAGAAACTAAACCAGAATAGCCACTACCCTTTTTTTTTTGCAGAGGATACAGTGCATATATTTTATGCCTTGTAAGGCAATTTTAAGTGAAGTTATCAAGCAATGTGATATGACTCAAGGAGAGACAGATTCATGCCTTTGGCAAGGGTTTCTGAGTTGAAATTCAACCTCGCTTTGCTTACCCCATTTTCCGTTGACCTACGACGTGATTCTCCAGTTGCTGAAGCACAACCAGATGAATTAACGGGCTGTTTTTATTATGATATATTTTCATTTATTTCTCTTTTATATAGCCACGTACGTCTATAAATTTCCCACCTTTATAAATAATATTGATAAAATAGAACTCAAGGAAATAAAGAAAGATTGAATGAATGAATGAATGAATGAATTAGGAAGAAAACAGCGAAGTTGTTTCATGGTCTTTTGGTGCATATGACATTTAACGCCTGGTTGCTGACATCTTCCTCACAGCAGGAGCAGGAGTCAAGATATTAACGTTGAACGAGACATTTTTATTTGCTCACTTTACGGCAGTTTGATTTTCAGCCAACACACTAGTAAAATACATGAAAAAAGTAAAAGTAATCATGGCTTCGTTCCTCTCACTTTTAGTTGACTTTATGATGACTAGAAAAGCAGTTACCTTTTCTTTTCTTTTTTTCTTTCTTTCTTTTTCCTTTTTTCTTCTTTTCCTTTTCTTTTTTCTTTTCTTTTCCATTTTTCTTTTCTCTTTTTTTCTTTTCTTTTCCATTTTTCTTTTCTCTTTTTTTCTTTTCTTTTCCATTTTTCTTTTCTTTTTTCTTTTCTTTTCCCTTTTTCTTTTTCTTTTCTTTTCTTTTCCATTTTTCTTTTTCTTTTCTTTTCTCTTCTTTTCTTTTCCATTTTTCTTTTTCTGTTTCTTTTTTCCTTTTCTTTTTTGTTTTCTGATTCTTTTTCTTTTCGTTGCTTTTCTTTACCGTTTTTCTTTTTCGTTTTCTTTTCTTTTCTCTTTGTTTTTTACTTTTTTTCCTTCTTTTTCTTTCTTCTTTTCTTTTTTCTTTATCTCTTCTTTTCTTTTTCTTCCTTTTCTTTTGCTTTTTCCTTTTTTGTTTTGTTTTCTTTTTTCTTTCTGTTACTTTTCTTTTCCTTTTTTTCTTTTCATTCTCTTTTTCTTTCTCTTTTTTCCTTTTTTTTGTTTTCTTTTTGTTTTCGTTACTTTTCTTTTCTTTATTCCTCTCTTTAGCTTTTTTCTTTTCTTTTCCCTTTCTCCTTTTCTTTTTTTTTTCTTTTTGTTACTTTTCTCTTTTCTTTTGTTTCGTTTTCTTTTCTGCTTTTTTTCCTTTTTTCTCTTTTCTTTTCGTTTTTTCTTTTTCATCTCCTTTCTTTTATTTTTATTCTTCCTTTTTTCAGTTTTCTTTTTCCTTTCGTAATGTTTTTCTTATGTCTTGTATATTTTCTTTCCCGTGTTTTTCTTTCAATTTTTTCTTTTACTTTTCGGTTTTTTTTCTTTTATTGTCCCTTCTTTTCTTTTCGTTTTCTTTTTTAATTTTGCTATTTTTTTTTCTTTCCCTTTCTTTTCTTTTCTTTTCTTTTTCTTTTTCTTTTAATATATCTTTTATTCTATTTTCTCTTCTTATCCTTTTTTCTTTTTATTTTCGTTTTTTCTTTTCGTTACTTAACTTTTCATTTTTTCTTTTCTTTTCTTTTTTCATTTCTTTTTTCTTTTCTTTTCTTTTCTTCTTTTCTTTTTTATCTTTTCTCAGTTTGTTTCTTTATTTCTTTTTCTCCTTCTTTTGTATTCTTTTCTTATTTGCTTTTCTTTCTTTTCTTCTCTTCTTTTGTTTTCTCTGTTCGATTCTTTTCGTTTTTTTCTTTTTATTTCTTTTCTTTACCTTTTTGGCCCTTTTCTCTGCTTTCCTTTTATTGTCCTTTTTTCTTTTCTTGTTTTCATTTTTTTCCCTGTTTCTTTTTCTTTTCGTTTCTTTTTTTTTCTTTTTTCTTTTCTTTTTTTCGTTTCTTTTCTCTTTTTGTTTTTCCTTTATTCTTTTGTTTTCTTTTCATTTTTCTCCTCATTTATTTTTTCTTCTTTTTATTTCCAATTATTTCTCATTTCTATAATTTCCTTTTCCTTTTCTTTTTTCTTTTCTTTACTCTTTTTTTCTTTTCTTTTTATTTCCTCATACTTTTCTTTTCCTTTCTTTGCTTTTTCTTTTCTTTTTCCTTTTCTCGTTTTCTTTTCTTTTCTTTTTTCTTTCCTTCTTTTCTTTTTACTTTTTTCTTTTTTCGTTTTTTTTCTTTCCTTTTCTTTCCTTTTCTCTTCATGTCTTTTCTTTTTGTTTCTATTTACTTTTCTTTTCTTTTTCTTTCTTTTTCCTTTTCTTTTTTTTTTGCTACTTTCCTTTCTTTTTCTTTTCTATTTCTCTTTTTCTTATGTCTTTCTTTATTTTTCTTTTTTCTTTAATTTTCCTTTCTTTTTCTTTTCTTTTCTTTACTTTTTCTATTTTTCTTTTCATTTCTTTTGTGGTTTTGTTTTGTTTTCATTTCTTCTCCTTTCCTTATTTCTTTTTCTGTACTCATTTCTTTTCTTTTTTTTAATGTTACATTTTTTACTTTTCTTTTGATTCATTTTCATACCTTTTCCTTTATTTTCCTTTTTACTACTTCTTTTTCTTTAATTTCCTCTTTTTTTCCTTTTTTTTTTTCACTTGTCTTCTTTTCTTCTTCTTCCTTTTTTATCTTTTTGTGTCCATTTCTATTTTTTCTTTTTTTTGTTTTTTCTTTTTGTTTATTTTTCATTTTGTTTTCGCTTTATTTTTGTTTTTTTTTTTGTTTTCAATTATTTCCTTCTTTTTTTTTTTTTCTTCTTTTCTTTCCTGTTCGTCTCTTTTATCTTCTTTTTCTTTTTCGTTCCTTTTGTCTTTGTATTTTTTTTATTACTCTCTTATTTATTTCTCTTCTTTTCTTTTGTTTTCTTTTTTTTTTCTAATTTTATTTCTTTTCTTTTCTTTGTTTGTTTCTTTATTCATTTTCCTTTTTTTCTTCTTTTCTTTTCTCTTCCATTTCGTTTCTAATTTCTTTTATCTTTTCTTTCTTCTTTTTTATTACTTTTCTTTTTTCTCTTTCTTATATTTCTGCTTTTTTCTTTTCTGTTTTGTTTTGTTTTCTTTCTATTTCTTTTCTTTCTTTACTTTTTTTCTTTTCTTTCCGTTCTTACTCTTTTTTTTCTTTTCCTTCTTCATTATTTCATTTTTTCTGTTCTTTTTTCTTTCCTTCCTTTTTTTCTGTTCATTTCCTTTTCTTTTTCTTTTTCATTCTTCTTTTGGTTCGCATTCTGTCTTATCTTTTTTCTTTTCATCCTATTACTATTTTCTTCTATTTTCCTTCTTTTTCATTTGTTTTCTTTCTTTCTTTCTTTCTTTCTTTCTTTCTTTTCCATTTCCGTTAATTTTTTCTTCTCTTTCTTTTGCTTTTTTAATCTACCTTTATTCGAGTTCCTTTCCGTTTTCTTTTTTTCCTCCGTTTTCTTTATTTTCTATGTCAGGTTTTTTTCCCTTATAACTCTTATCATTTCATTTTTCCTCTTTTACTTTTCTCCTTCTTTCCTTCTTTTCTTTTGTCTTTTATTTTTTTTCCTTTTCTTTTTCTTTCTTGCTTTTTAGTCTTTTTCATTCTTTTTTCCTTTCTTTTTTCATGTATTTCTTTTTTGCCTTTTTACTTTTTTCCTTTTCTTTTTTCTATTTTTTTCTTTTTTACAGGATGTGCAATAACTTTCAACGGCTTTCTTTTTTTAAAAGTATTTTCATTGGGTCATTTAGGAAAGTCCCCGTAGCGTTGTAGTTAACGTGCTGGATTACAAAGATGTAGTAAGAGAGTTCGAATTGATATGCCATTAAACAAAGAAACTAGGTTCCATTGTCTTTTCGATTGCGGAGTGGGGACTAAAAGTTGAGGCTAGAGCGTGAGATTTGAATTTAAATGAACACCAGTGAAATGCTACCATAGTTGGTTATTTAATGCTAAATCCTCTTTATACATATATATAAGATTTGGTTGGGTTTTATGGCATATCAACCATTTTAGGTTATTTAATGCTAAATCCTCTTTATACATATATATAAGATTTGGTTGGGTTTTATGACATATCAACCATTATAGGTTATTTAATGCTAAATCCTCTTTATACATATATATTAGATATATAAGATTTGGTTGGGTTGGGTTTTATGGCATATCAACCACTGTAGGTTATTTAATGCCAAATACTCTTTATACATATATATTAGATATATAAGATTTGGTTGGGTTGGGTTTTATGGCATATCAAACATTGTAGGTTATTTAATGCCAAATCCTGTTCATGAATATATATTATGTATATCAGATTTGTTTGGGTTGGGTTGGGTTGGGGTTTATGTCTTATTAACCATTGTGACTTATTTAATGGCTAATCCTCTTTATACATATACATTAGATATAAATTGTTTGGTTTACTTTGGTTTGGTTTGGTTTGGTTTTATAGCGTATCAACCATTGTTGGTTATTTGATACCAAATCTTTATACATATATCAAATATATATGATTTGTAAACGCATTTTGTTGCTAGCATTTTTCAACTAGCCTGAGCTCGTCTTTTTTCGCGCACAGTTAAATGGTTTTAAGTATTGCTATGTATCGCTAACAATTCAATTAAAAATCTGTCATTTGTTAATACACAATTAAAGGCTCAAACCGCTCTATTTGACTCATAGATAAGACTTCATCAGTTGCTACCAATCCGGGCCAGAAGAGACCGGACAGTAATGGCAATGAAGGGGTACTCCGCATTCGTTTTCTTTTTTCTTTTCTTTTCTTTTCTTTTTCTTCGTTTTATTTTCGTTTATTTTCTATTCTTTTCCTTGGGTGGGGGGAGGGTTCTTTCTTTTTTAATTTTTCCTCTTTGCTTTTTTGCTTTTTTTTTTTTTGCTTCTCTTTTCTTTTTTCATCTCTTCCTTTTCTCATCTCTTTCTTTCTTCACTTTTTTTTTTTTTCTTTTCCGTTCTTTTTTCTTTTTCACTTCTTTTCTTTTCCTTTTTGTCCTCGTTTCTTTTTGTGACTTTTCTTTTTTTTTCTTTTATTTTCATCTTTCTTTATTTATTTTCCTTTTTTTTCATTTCTTTTCGTATTTCTTTTTTTTTTTTTTTGTTCTTTTCGTTTCTTTTCCCTTCTTTTCTTTTCCTCTTTTCTTTTTTTACTTTTCCTTTCTGTTTTATCTTTTTTCTTTTCTCTTCTTTTCTCTTCCTTTTTTTCTCTTTTCTTTTCTTTTTCTTTTCGTTTTATGTTTTCCTTTTCTTTTTCTTTTCTTTTCTCTTCCTTTCTTTTCCTTTTTTTCCCCCCGTTTTCTTTTTTCCGTTCAGATTATTTAGCGCTATATCCAAGATACTCGTTGGGGGAGTGTTTTACCCCTCTGCAGAGATGCAGTCGGTGTATTTTATAACCCCAGCTGACTGAACAATTGAATAAATGTTTTGAATCCCAAAATGTCAATTTTGACGTTTGGTTAAATCTTTGTTTTTTATTGTAAATACATCTTCAGTCACGATTTGAACACGCATCGTTTATGTTCGGGTTGCATATAACGCTTATAGTCGGTGGGAGACTCGTACTTGGTTTAATCAAGTGCTATAATATACACTGGAAGTAGATTCGGGGAAAAGCAGAATGACTCTGGAATTCAAGAGAGGTAAATTTGAGGGAGTCAGACCCCATGATGTAGTGGGTAACACGCTAGACT
>OY757915.1:40145918-40203418 GCA_963585895.1 Sepioteuthis lessoniana | reverse complement strand
CTACACGGAACTTCAAACAATTCCCTTTATTCAATATACAGAGTTCCCTTGCTATGAAACCGTTAGCCATAATATATATATATATATATATATGTATGTGTGTGTGTGTGTGTGTGTGTGCGCGCGCCTGTGTGTGTGTGTGTAACATAATGAAACCTGAGGTCGAAGACAAGCTTCCCTGGTATTGAATATATATAAAACATAACATATATTTACTTATCATTGTTATTATATAATTGCTCTATCACAGATATGGAGCACTCTCAAAATTATATCGCATTTGCTTTGCCACAAACCCATGAAGTGAGATAGTGACAACCAACAATGGTACAACATATATATATATATATACACTCCCCCACGGGGTTGAGCACTCTAGTGAAAGAATTTACGGCTGCCACTCGCATAATACAAAGCTCTTTGAACGAATTGAGCACTCTGGTATCCAGTAAGGTATAAATGTAAACAAAACGAAAGCTACTACTTAATGTCTCATAATACCCGAGCGGACGTGGTTCGTTTGTTGGCTGAGCGGTATGATACTAATTCTAACGTAGAATTGGGTGGGTTTCGATCCAGCTTCAAGCGTCCTACGAGTCAAGCCACACTGTAGAGTTGTGATACAACGAAACTGTTTGTCTGTGTATGACAATATATATATATATATATATATATATATATATATATATATATATATATATATATATATACCACCGCTCGAGCAGGATATGACACAAGGTCAATTTTTAAGCGGAGTTTAACGGGTTTGAATTCAGAGTTCTCCTTCTCCTAGACTAGCTGCCTCACTAAGACTGAAGAACCTAGTCTGTCCTACTATTTACCCATAGCTGGAGGGAGAATAATTGGATTCATACATTTCCCAAGGGTATTAGTGTTATGTGAAATGCAATCAGTCTCGTCCAGGATTTGAAATCGTGTCACCGTGTCCATTTCCTACGACGATAACCATTGCACCTCGATTATATATATATATATATATATACTATATCATTAAAATAATTTCCAGACTTTTTTTGTATGGGCACTTTTATTGGTAGTACACACATGAAACTCTAGTCCACTTCAAAGTAATCTCCTCCGGCTGCAATGCACTTGTACCGTTCAAGCAACCTCTGGAAGGCCCCATGGAACTCCTCTTGTGTGACCGTGTCAATGACCTTCGTCTCAGCCTCTCTCATCTCCTCAATTATCTCATAACGACAGCCTCTGAGCTTAGGGAATAACCAAAAGTCACAGGGAGCAATGTCTGGACTATAGGGAGGCTGAGGAACTGTCTTGATGCCCATCTCGGTCAAATAGTCAGTGACAAGGATGGAGTTGTGGACTGATGCATTGTCCTGCTGGAAATACCACTGACTCGATTTGAAGAGTGCTGGCTTCTTCCGACAGAATCTCTTCCTGAGCTCCCTTAAAACCTCAACATAGAAACCCTAAGCCTTTGGCTAATCAACTCTGGTGTATTGACTTCCTTACTCCTCCCACACCTCTCCTCATCCCTCACAAACTCCCTGCCTTCCTTGAATCTATTATGCCACTCAAAAACTGATGCTCGATTCATGCAAGATAGTCCAAAGGCAGTCTGAAGCATTCCATACGTTTCTGTGGCCTTTTTTCCAAGTTTAAAACAGAATTTTATTGCATATCGTTCTTCTAAAGTGTCCTCACGTCCAGATTGCATTTTTGAAATTCACCAGCTGTGACAAACAGGCTTTAGTAGGGTGTATTCCAATTGCTACTGTAGCTGTTGATTTGAAGCTGAAATCATAAAAATTGGTCCGTCATCTCATAAGATATATAGCAATAACATACTGAATTTTCACGAGTCTACGATAATGTTAAATGCCTGTTCAGAAAAAAGTCTGGAAACATAGTGAATGTACTACATATATATATATATATATATATATATATATATATATATATATATATATATGTTTACTCAGAATTTACCAGGTTCATGTCCTTATGGCATAGATTCAGATATGCTGGACTGTGTCATCGCAGTAAGTGAGTTCAGACTCCAGTCTTGCTATTACGTTCACTTTTGGACTAATACAATTGGGAAAGGCATGAACTCCTTACTCTTCCCAGCTGTGGGTTTGAGAGTAACACTACTGTTCTTCTACAAGGATGGCCTTGGCATTGAATTACCCAAAATGGTGGATATGCCAATAAAAAGAAATAGTACAACTTCTGTTCCTCTATAAGGAGAAATTGTTTTTTTTTTTATTGGTTTTTCTAGCTTTATATGAAGTGATAGCGTGTTGTTACCAAAAAATGTTCAACTGGAATTCTTCTTTCTGTTTGAGGCTTAGAACTTTTTGTACAATTTTTTGTGGCTAATAATTAATGGTAGTTCATTAAGTCGTGAATTACTTGGGTTTATACGGTTAATATAAATATACAACGAATGCCATTCCCCAATTTCAAGGTATAAAATAACCCTAAACATGTTGATATGCCGTTAAAATCAATGAATATATTAACAGTGCTAATATATTTGAGCTTGAAAAATGCCTTACAATGACTCGGGATTCCTTAATCGTATTTTCTAAACAAGCTGGCTATTTTCAGCAAATATCAATGTATTGGCGAACATAGCAGTAGCCCAGGAAAAGGAATGTTGACTGTAAGCGCGTATTTTATCTACTAAAAGAACTAAAGTTAGTTTACTCGCGTACGTAAGTTAAGCAAATGTCTACTCGTTTGAGATTTTTCAGGGGGGGGGTTGCTTTTTTTCATTTTCCTTTTTGATGATTAATTCGTTTTTGCTCATTTGTTTGTTTGTTTTTTGTTTTTGTTGTTTTTTTTTTCTTTTGGACTTGTATAAAAGCTAATAATGAAAGATTTTTAAAAATCTGTTGGCAGTCTCGTGGCAAATATTTACGCTTAGAAAGTCGAATTTTCAAAGTTTGTTTACATAATTTTTCATTCAACCATTCGGCCTAAATAATTTGTTACGCACATCATTAATCTTGCAGAATCAGACCGAGATCTAAAAAAAAAATCGAGCAAAACGGATTTCATTAATCAAAATATAAAGAAAAGAAAAATGAAAAAAAAAAAAAAAACAAACAAAAGAAAAAGAAATAGATAAGGTCTGAGCGTAAGGAGCCGTTTGTGAATATCATTTGATTCCTCGTCTTGTAAAATCCTTGGGAAAATTACCATTTTATTTTTTTCTTTTCTAAGAAGGTTCTATGAAAAATTTGAATTATTCGGTCGATATTTTGTATAATTCTGCTTGTAATTAACTATTAACTTAACTTGTAATTAACTATTAACTTAACTATTAAAGACAATACAGAGAAACAGAACGAGGAAGAAAAAAAGAACTGAAGGTTATATCCAACTCGTTGCGCCGAGGTTAAGTAATACCTTAACGTTTTTTGACGATTGTCGAGATTAATCTCTATAAATAAAAATGTAAATGTTTGTTACTAACCGATAATCTCCAGTTTTATACCACTAATTGGTTTAAAATTTTCAGAGAGTATTTTATTCGAATTCAGGAGTGTTTTTATATACTTATTATCAAAATATATTACAATAATTAAAAAAGATATTTTTAATAAGTCGTTTTAATCCGACAAAAGCCGGACACGAAAGTATAACTTCTGTTTTTCAAGGATTTTACACGTGACTTATTTTTTTCTTTTTTTTTTTTTTTGCTTAGTCACTTTTCTTTCTTTTTCTGTTGACTTAAACAGAGACACTAAACTTTAAACCATATTTCGTTGGTTCAGTAGTAAGTAATTTTTTATTCTAACGAATAGTTTACAAAATATTTTTTTGTGTTTAACTTCAACGGAAGACATCCATTAAAAAGTTTTCTTTTTTAAACCATATTTCGTTGGTTTATATATATATATATATATATATATATATATATATATATATATATATATTAGCTGTACCCGGCCACGCGTTGCATGTTTCTAATATGATTAATTTTCCAATAATTGGATAATCTATACAAATAAAAATGTAAATGTTTGTTACTAACCGATAATCTCCAGTTTTATACCATTCGGATTCAGGGGTGTTTTATATCTAAGTATTGGAAAATTAAACATATTAGAAACATGCATTTTCTTTTTTTCTTTTTTTTTCCATTTAAACAAACTAAGCCACAGCAACGCGTGTACTGAAATATAAACATAATCAACTTGTACGCAATTTAAGAATTTACACTTGACTTATTAACTTTTTATTTACTTTCATTCTTTCCAAACGCAGGCACATAGTGGTGTGTGTGTGTGTGTGTGTGTGTGTGTGTGTGTGTGTGTGTGTGTGTTTTAGTAATTATTGATTTACGCGCACACACACACACAGAAATATATATATATATATATATATATATATATATGGTAAAGTTGGCGACCGTAATCGAGAGCGACCCAAAGACCTCCCTTTCAATGGTTACAACACCGAGGTTTATGGGAGGGCGCTATTCATTTCTCTGTTTTGCTCCACTTTACCCTTGATCTGTACCTTATAATGCTGAGTATTGAATAAGGCACGATCAAGTACCATTTTTGAGTCTTTGGTATAACTTGACCTGACTATTGAACCCCGGTCTCCCGGGTCATTGATATCTATATATTGGTTACATCTAACCATTATAGCCAATATATATATATATAGAGAGAGAGAGGTGGATGTCCTCGTGGTGTAATGGTTAAAGCGATGGACTGCGGAATCGTAGTAAGCGAGTTCGTACTCCAGTCGTGCTATTACGTTCACTTTCGGGCAAATACCCTTGGGAAAGGTATGAACCCCTTTATCCTCCTATGGGTTAAATAGTGCCACTACTGTTCTTCGAGGAGAATGGCTTTGGCATTAAAATAACCTACAAAGATTGACATGCCATTAAACAAAGAAACCAAACCACACACACACACACACACACATATATATATATATATATTTCTTAGAGTGTGTATACCTTAGTCTACTTTACGCCTCATTGATATTTGATATTTTACTCAAAGAAAAAGAGAGGATGACCTTTATATAAACTCATAACCAACTGAAAGTCATTCAAACTGTGAACACGAGTGAGTTCGAGTCTCGTATATTAACAAAGTCTTGTGCCATATATGTTTTCTGACGAACGCAACAAGCTGGAAGCATACACGTATGTAAGAACAAAATAAATAGATAAATCCTAGAAATACAAATCTTTTCGTGGACCTACACATTTAAAAATATCTTTATTCTCTCTTGGGAACTACAGCAATATGTATGTATATATATATATATATATATATATATATATATATATAATAATAATTGATAGATATATAAATCTAATATATATCTATTTATTATTATTATTATTATTATTATTATTATTATTATTATATAAAAGCTCTGTCCTAGATATTGAACACTCTCCATATTATATTGCACTTGGTTCGCCACAAACCCACAAAGTGATTTAGAGACAATCAACACTGTTATAATATATATATATATATATATATATGTGTGTGTGTGTGTGTGTGTGAGAGAGAGAGAGAGAGAGTGAGTGAGTGAATAAGTGAGAAATCGGCAGAAAGAGATGGAGAGAGAGAAAGAGATGGAAAGAGATAGAGAGAGAGATGGAGAGAGAATATATTATGAAAAGTTAGATATTTCGGAGGATATATTTATTTATATATGAATAATTTGCTAATGTTGAGCATTTCGTTTTTTATTTTGTTTTTTGTTGTTGCTGTTTATTGTTTTTTTTTAGTATGTTAGTTTATGATATTATGTCTCATAACAAATACATGATTTTTTAAACTGTAAAAGTAAAAATAGAAATAATAATAGAATTTTTTAATGAAATTTTTTTTAAATTTTCGTAACTACACACATAAACGTTACATTTGAAAAAAACATACCAATTGCTGCTGTAGCTGTTGATTTGAACATGAAATCATAAAAATTGGTTAGTCATCTCATAAGATGTATAGGAATAACATATTGAATTTTTCAGAGTCTGTGACAATTTTAAGTACTCATACGAAAAAGTCTGGAAACTTATCGTATGCACCACGTAATTATATATATATATATATATATGTATATCAGATAAACGTCATAGCGTGACCGGAGTTCGAACTCGCTTTCTACAATGGCGAATCTCCTTAGAAAAAAATAGTCGGTTCTTCTAATTAATGGATCATTTCTGTTACGTTTCTTTGTTTAATGGCATGTCAACCTTCGTAAGTTATTTAATACCGAAGTAATCCTTGTAGAAGAACACCAGTGATACAATTCAACTCATAGTTGGAAGGATTCGGACCAGAGTCGACATGGGAGAAATAACAATGAAGGGGTACTCCGTAGTCATTTGTTTACACACAGTTAAATGATTAAACAGTTATATTTCAAGCAATTTAGTTTAATATGATTCATCATCATCTTGTCGTGCCGCCAGCACGGATATCCCTGACCCTCTCTCACCACTCCTCTCTATCGTTCATCGCTTCTGGCAGGTCCTCAAGGCTACATCCCGTTTCGGCACAGAGCTGGACGCCCTGCTTTTGCTCAGCCATGTGAGAGGATCCATAGAAGAACATCGCTTATGAGCTCGTCCCTGCTTCTCCAGCAGTGTCCTGCATGTCTGGTTCGTCTAATTTTGATAGTTTTCGTGATGGGAGGTAGGTGGCCGTACAGCTTGTGCTCTGTGGGGTGTTGCCTCCAGAACTAGTAGAAAATTGCTCTCAGCATTCCTGAGTAGTTGCCGTCAAGCTTTTTCTCCGTCCGTTTAGTCAGCGTCCATGTACTGTATACATATAGCAGTATCGACACGACCGCTGATTGGAAGAAACTACATTTCATTTTATCGGGCAGGTCTGACTTCCATATGATCGATAGCTGTCCATGCCTTTGCTAGTCGCGTGTCGATGTCTTTTTCGGTTGATGAGACACTGATTCCTAGGTAGGTGAATTTGTCAACTAGTTTCAAAGAGCTACCGCCTAGTGTAGAAATGTCGCCTGTTTGATAACAAAGTTTAGTTGTCAAACAATTCAATTCGACCCATTGATAGGACCCTATCAGGTGCTACCATTCCGGGCCAGAGTGTACCGGTGAGCGATGGCAATGAAGGGGTACTCTGTATTCCCCAAAGCTCCAGCATTACTGGAACCTCAACATAATTGTTTAGCGTCATATACAGGACACTCGTTGGAGGGGGAGATTTACCCCTCTGCAGAGAAGCAGTCGGTGTAATCTACAGCCCCAGCCGACTCGGGTAATTCCACTATAGTAAGTGATTGAATAATTGTATTTGACATTTGTATGTGATCCTAACAGTTATTATGACACCAGTGAAACTGGGTGTAATGGCAATGAAAGAGTACTTATTTCTAAAAGCACCAGTATTGGACGGTTAAACACATTCTTATAGAATGTAGAACTTTCGCTGTTATCAGAAAGCGATTTTTTTAAGATAAATAACTTAACCGATCTGTTCGAGAACGTCAAAATAGATGACATTCTGTCCTTCTTGAGAGAGACAGAGTTGTACCAAAAAATATGACAACTTAAAACTGGTTAATCTTGGGCAAACAAATGAAATCCTGCGAATAGAAAATTCTACCTACCTTAATATTCGTTTTGAAATCTTTGGTTGAATATGTATGTATATATAAACAGAACTTGGCGCTAAATGGTCTACAAAGGTTGATATGCCATATAACCCAAACAACCAACCAACCAAACAACCATCCAGTATTGGACTTTCATCATCGAATGGTTTAGTGTCATATACAGGACATTCGCTGCAGAGATGCAGGTGGCATATTCTACAACCTCTCCGGCCGACTGATCTGATACTGTTTTGTATCAGACAGTGTTAATATAGTTAAGGCTAAAAATTGTCCCACAAATCAGTGACGCTTAGAAACCGGCTTTACTTCTTTCAACTGTCAAGCTATTGATAAGAAAAAGAATGCCAAACTTGAAAGTAAAAGTTTTGATCTCGTTGGTCGGGAAGAGGACAGTCGTATTGAGAATTTTTAAGAGCTTTTAATAGCTATTTCTTTCATAGTGACTTTAAAAATACATTTAGAAATTAAAAACATTTTCAAATTAGAAAAGATATGAACCCTTCTGACTCTTTCCAGCAATGAAGTAATAATATTGTAGCTGTTTTTTGTCGCATACACCGATGACATAGCGCTTCTGGCAAATACATCCGCCCAAGCCGAAACCCCGCTGCATGGTCTGGAACAAGCAGCTGCTGGCATAAGTCTCCATGTCGACGCAGACAAGACGGAATTCATGTGCTTTAATCGAAGAGGTGACATCTCCTCACAAAATGATAGTTCTCTGAAACTAGTGGACAAGTTCACCTACCTAGGTAGCAGTGTCTCAACAACTGAGAAACACGTTAGCACGCGACTAGCAAAGCCATGGACAGCTTTCTGGCATAGGCCTCCATGTCAACGCAGACAAGACAGAATACGTGTACTCGATCGGTCAAGTCATATGAAAGTCAGACTTGACCGAATAATTACAGATGCGGACTATGCCGATGACATAGCCCTTCTGGCAAATACACCCACCCAAGCTGAAACCCTGCTACATAGTCTTGAACGAGCAACTACTGGCATAGGCCTCCATGTCAACGCAGACAAGACAGAATACATGTACTTTAATTAAAGAGGCGACATCTCCACATTAAAGGATGGGCCTTTGAAACTAGTGGACAAGTTCACCTACCTAGGAAGCTGTGTCTCATTAACCGAGAAAGACATCAACGCGCGACTAGCTAAGGCTTGCTTAGCTATGGATTGGCTATCGGTCAAATGGAAGTCAGACCTGACTGATAAAATAAAACGCAGTTTTTTCCAAGTGGCGGTCATGTCGATACTGCTATATGGATGCATTATATGGACACTAACTAAACTTATGGAGAAAAAGCTAGACGGCACTTACACAAGAATGCTGCGTTCCATATTGAAAAAGTCCAGGAGGCAACATCCCACAAAACGGTAGCTATACGGCCACCGTAGACCCAATCACATGGACGAGCAAAGGCAAGGACGAACCTATATACAACAGCTCAGGATGTAGCCTTGAAGACCTTCCGGGTGCGATGGACGATAGAGACAGTTGGCGATAGAGGGTCAGGGAGATCAAAAATAGGAAGACTTAAAAACCAATGGTTACGACTCCGAGCTCAAACAGAGAGTATCAGGAGAGCTCAGCATCTTAAAGTCCAGTGTGGTTTGTCATCTTTACGACCATGGCAAAGACGTCTGAGTTGTGTCTGAGGTTACCAAAATATTGCAAAACTTTTGATTCACTTTTGTATTATTACACAAAAGGAAGTTGAAAGAACTGTCGAAAGAGAGCTAGTCAAAATGGCGTCGTTTCAGAGGCTGACGGGAAAGCCATCTTTTGAGTCGATTTGCTGTCTTGGAGTTAATGGTTAACAATTAAAAACAGCTAGTGAGAAAAGCGGCAATGAGTCGATCTGTCGAAATACCAGAAAGATTTGATAGGGTCAAATGTGAGACGGGCCAATAATTGGTCTGAGGAAGACGGAAGAGTGAGAGAGGAGGTGAACAGAAAAAAAAATGTCCAAGCCTGACACCAACAAAAATTTTACAGACAGCCTTCTTCGTTAAATGGAGCGTTGAATTTTACAGTAAGAAGGGGAACGGTGGCCAGAAGAGAAATGGGTGAGGAGGACGAGATAGGAAGACAAAGGAGGAGGAGGGGAAGAGAAGGAGAAGGAGAATGAAAGAGGAGATCAAAGAATAGTAATGTAATGAGAAGAAAGGAAAATAATGGCAATAGATACATGCGAAAGGAATGTAAAAGGAAGATGCTAAAGTCGAAAAAAAAAAAAAAACAGAAATAAAAAGACAAAACAAAAGAAAAGAAGAAAAAAGGGAAGGAAAAAACAACGATAAGAAAAAGACGGAAGAAAAAAACAAAAAAAAGTAAAGGAAAGAGAAAGAATAAAAATGAAAAGAAAAAGAAAAGAAAAGAGAAAAAGAAAAGAAAAAATAAAGGAAAGAAAAAGAATGAAAACGAAAAGAAAAAGTGGGAAATAAAAAAAGATAAAAGAGTAAATAAAGGAAAAACAAAGAACAAAAGGGAAAAGAAAAAGACGGCAGGCGAAAAAAAAAAAGAGAAATAAAGGAATGAGAAAGAATAAAAATGAAAAAAAAAAAGAAAAGAAAAAGATATAAGAAAAAAAAAAAAGAAAAATCAAGGAAAGAGAAAATAAAATCGAAAAGAAAAAGACGGAAGAAAAAAAAAAGAAAAGAAAGGAAAGAAAAAGAATAAAAATAGACGGAAGAAAAAAGAAAATAAGAAAACAAGAAAATAGAAAGAAGAAATACGAAAAGGAAAAGACGGAAGAAAAAAAAAGAAATAATAAAGGAAAGAGAAAGAATAAAAACGGAAAAGAGAGTTAAATAAAAAAAAGCTAAACATAAAGTAAAAGGGGAAAAAGAGATAGTAATGGATAAAGACGATTTAAATAGGAAAGAAGGGAGGAAAAAGAGGAGTAAAGGTAGAAAAAAATATATATATGCACTTATATATATATATATATATATATATATATATATATGCACTTATATATACATATATATACGCGTGCACACACATACATATACGCACACCCTTATTTCTATATATGCACACACACGCACACACACAAACATATATATATACATATATTTATATACAAAATCATTATTAAAATCTATTCTAATCTAAAGGTACTGGGATTTTACTGTTCATAGTAGAGACGCCTGTAGCGTAAAGGTTATCGTCCTAGGAAGTGGCTCCGGTTAAAATCCGAAATGAGTATGTTGCATGGCCTAATGAGTAGAGTTTTCGCCAATGGTCCGGGAGAGCGGGGTTCAAATCGAGGTCAGGTCATACCAAAGACTCAAAAAATGGTACTTGATGCCGCCTTGCTTAACAGTCAGCGTTATAAGGTACGGATCAAGGGTAAAGTGGAAGGGAAAAGTGTAGCGCCCTCCCCTACACCTTTGTTTGGTTGGTTTCTTTGTTTAATGGTATATCAACCTTTGTAGGTTATTTAATGCCAAAGCCATTCTCCTTGAAGAACAGTAGTGGTACTATTTAACCCATGGCTGGGAGGATAAGGGGGATCATACCTTTCCCAAGGGTATTTACCCGAAAGTGAACGTAATAGTGCGATTGGAGTACGAACTCGCGTACTACGGTTCCGCAGTCCATCGCTTTAACCATTACACCACGAGGACCCCCCCCTACACCTTGATGTAGTAGCTATTGAAAAGGGAGCTTCGGTCACCCTCGACTAAGGTCGCATTTAGCGCTAATACCTTTAAGAAAGGTAAGAATGAAAACGGATTTTATTAGATATCATTGAAAAGTTCACAGCATTGAAATTTTTTTGGCGGAAATGATATTGTAACACCTCTGCAAACCAAAAATGAAATTCTCCTTCTCCTAGACCAGTTGTCATATCAAAGTTAAACATCACAGTCTGCCCAATTATCGACTCAAACCTGAAACGAAAATAGTTAGATTAACCGGCCCAGTCGGCTAGGGCTGTTGAATACACCAACTGAATATCTTCAGAGGAGCATGACTCCTCCAATAAGTGTCCAGCATATGTCACTAAACAATCTGATGGTGAGGTTCCAGAAATGCTAGAGCTTTGGGGAATGCGGAGTACCCCTTCATTGCCATCGCTTACCGGTCCACTCTGGACAAGAACGGTAGCACCTGATAGGCTCCTATCAATGGGTCAAATTGAATTGTTTCACATTTAATCTTAGTAATTATATTAAACTGAATTGCATGAAATAGAACTGTTTAACCATTTAACTATGTAAACAAATGGATAATGTTTAATTGAATTGTTAGTGATACAGAGCAATACTTGGAACTAACTCCGTTGACATGCTAAACTGAATTGTTTGAAATAGAACTGTTTTTGCATTTAACTGTGTAATCGTAGCAATAGAAATAAGTAAAACCATTTAACTGTGTGGAAAAATGAGCTCAGACATGTTTAAAGATATTAATCATATATTTAATATATAAGTATAAAAAAGATTTGGCATTAAATAACCAACAATGCTTTATATGCCATAAAACCAAACCAAATTATATGTTTATATATGTATAATGAGGATTTGGCATTAAATAACCTACAGTGGTTTATATGCCATAAAACCCAACCCAACCAAATCTTATATATCTAATATATATAAAGAGAATTTGGCATTAAATAACCTACTATGGTTGATATGCCATAAAACCAGACTAAACCAACCTGGATTCATGCTTTTCCAAAAGAAAATAGTGCAATTTGAAATGCAAATAACCTCGTCTAGGATGTGAACTCAGGTCACCGTGTCCATATCCTACGACGGTAATCACTACACTACGAGCACCCACCAACCCTGATATATATAAACTTTTTTTCTGGAAGTTTTTTTTTTTAGGAAAGTGCTCAAATACTTGCCAGCAGAGCTGGATAAAACTAAAATAAATACATTTTTTCTCACCTTTTCATGTTAGTCTCCCGACTATAATTCTAATGAATTTTTTTTCAAATGCATGTAACTTAAGGTTATAAGACATAAGGAGATGTGAATATATATATATATATATATATATATATATATATATATATATATATATATATGTATAGAGAGAGGGAGAGAGAGGAAACATATAGATGAGGATATTAGATTGTGATTTGACCAAAGATTATTTGTTACAGTCTCAAACTCACTTGTGTTCAATCCCTAAACGCTTCTTTACATTATATGGTTCTCAAGAAGCATATAATATATGTCCGCCTGTCTTCCAACAAAAATAACTAAATAGGATAAAAATGGAATAAAACGATGAATGGCCGACTACGGTTTGACATTTTGACCTGAGTTTCCCCACAAAAAGAAGGAAGACCTAAAACGAAGATGAACAAAATAAAAATATAAAAAATAAAACGAAAAACTCGAAGTGTCAAACGAAAGTTCCATTTCCTGCTGAGTATGTCAGTGCTTCTTAAAAAAATGACTCCCAAATGATCAATGTTGAATGACGGAGAAAAAAAAAAAGACAAACATGGAAATGGCGTACTGTCTCCCTCTCGACCAGCAAGGTCATAACCTTTTCTTCCAAGAATAGCATTCTTTAGTTTATCGAAGAGTTGACAGATCAAATATTGTAATACTTAGATTTCTTTTAGTTTGCTTTTGAGTATAGTGTTCGCCAATAGTCCGGGAGACCGGGGTTCAATCGCAGGTCGAGTCATACCAAAGACTCAAAAATAGTACTTGATGCGGCCTTGCTTAGCACTCAACATTATAAGGTTAGGATTAAGGGTAAAGTGGAGCAATCCAGGGAAACGAGTAGTAGCTATTGAAAAGCGAGCCTACGGGTCACCCCCGACTTTACTTTTTACGTTTTATTCATATCTAATAATGATGATTATAATTACCTCAAACAAATTTTGCCCAGTCGGCTGGGGCAGTAGAACAACACCGACTGAATCTCTGCAGAGGGGTAAGACTACCCCTTCCAACACGTGCCCTGGATATGACACTAAACAATATGATGGTGAGGTTCTAGTCACGCAGGAGCTTAGGGGGATGCGTAGTACCCCTTTATTGCCATCGCTCCCAGATCTACTCTGGCCCAGAGTGGAAGTTTCTGATAGGGTCCTTTCTATAGGCAAAATAGAACAAAACTGCGTACTTGCGCAAAACTAAACAACTTGAAATAGAGCTGTTTTTGACGTTAAAACTGTACTTACACTAAACTGAATTGTTTGAAATACAACTGTTCTGATATCTAACTAAGTGTAAATAATAACTATACTCTTACAAAAAATGAATTGGTTGAATTAGAACTGATTGAATGAACTGAATAGCTTGAAAAAGAAATGTTCTTGGCAATTAAACTGTGTACTTATGCTAAACAGAATTATTTGAAATAGAACATTTCATTAGTATAAAAATGGATTTGGCATTAACCTTTTCAAAGGTTGAAATGCCATAAAACCTAAACAACCAAACAAATCACACAAATGGACCAGAGGACCATAAATTTGATGACATGCACAAGGCGTTAAATCCGAGAGGGGATGTCCTCGTGGTGTAATAGTTAAAGCGCTGTACTGTGGAATCATAGTAAGCGAGTTCTAACTCCGGTCACGTTATTACATTCTCTATCAGATAAATACCCTTGGGAAAGGTATGAATCCTCTTATTCTCCCAGCTCTAGCGTATCAATCTTTGTTAATATGCCATTAAACAAAGAAACCAAACTAAACCAAACATTCGAGAGAGGACATAGACAGACTATATGTGCCAAGAAAAGAAGGAGGAAGAGGACTCGTCAGCATTGAAAATAGCCTAGATGCATCAATAGGAGGATTCGAAGACTATATTAAAAAAGTAAAAAAAAGAAGAAAGGACTAACTACGGTGGCCACTGACAGCAGCAGCAACATAAATTGAACAGCAATAAACTAGGAAAGATAAACTGGAAGACGAACAACTGTATGGATATTTCAAGCGCAAACTGTGTTTTCTTTTTATTTCTTTGTTTTTCATTCTTTCTTTTCATTGTTTTTTTTTTTTTTTTACTATCTATTTGTTTCGCTTTATTTCATTTTCATTTTCTTTCATTTCCCTCTATATATCTTATCTTTGATTTCTTTCATTCATTTTTTCTTTCCTTTCCTTTCCTTCAATATTTTTTCATCTTAGTTTTCTTTCATTCATTTTTTCTTTCATTTCACTTTGTTCTATATTTCTTTATCTTTTATTTCTTACATTCATTTTTTCTTTCTTTTCATTTCCTTCTATATGCTTTTATGTTTGATATCTTTCATTCATTTTTTTTCGTTCTTTTTGTTTCTTTCTATATTTTTATCTTTGAATTCTTTCATTCTTTTTTTCTTTCTTTTCATTTCCCTCTATATATTTATCTTTGATTTCTTTCATTCACGTTTTCTTTCTTTTCATGTCCTTCTATATTTTATATATTTGATTTCTTTCATTCATTTTTTCCGTAACTCTTAACGGGTCTCTTCTTCTTCGATGGGTGTGGGGTCAAGCCCCACCCCGTTGTTTTGCTGTGACGTTCAGATACGGAGACATGTCTTATTTGAAAGAATAAACACTAAAACCCTTTTGTATACACGGCTCCGCTTCCATATAGAACCTGTCTACTTTCGAGGATCTGGTCAGTGAATGAAAAAATATGCACACACAGTTTTCATTCATGTGTGCTAGTCAACGCTTCGCAAGCAATTCGGATTAAATATTAAATCTCATTTCTTTTTTTTTTTTTTCTTAATTCTAGGACTTTTTTATCACATGACTAAAGGTTTACATTCCTTGCTTTCAAAATAGTACTTCCAGTGGCTCCTAGGAGGCGTGACTAAAGTAGCATTATAAATCGAGCAGTAAAGTCAACAAACACATAATCTCTCTCTCTCTCGCTCTCTCTCTCTGTTCCTCTGTCGACAACCAGGAAGCATGCTCGAGTATGTGCGTCTCCCGACAGAAAGATCTCTCGTCCAAACAAACCTCGTGTCGTACCCTGCACGGAACTCTACTTTGACGTAAGTTTTAATACAAACATCTATAATTCTATAACCCACTCTTCAGCTGCTAGATAGGACTTTCTCCCCATGATGTACTCATAGTATTTCATGTAATTCCTGTATCTTTTGTATTAAGTTTGATCAGGTAATGTTTTATTGCTGTTTCATCGTGAATTGTTTCATATTGTTTAGCACTTGGAAATGTTACACCAAAATAGATTCCTTCGGCTACAAGTATCCGAGTTGTGTCCCTCATTCTCTAATAATTGTAGCACTGAGTTTTGGTACACAGATACGATAAATATACGAAAACAAACCATCAAGTCGTCGATACCAAAACTCACTCGATCCTATGTCACATGACCGAGGCAAGCCAATCTATGCCATCCTCTCAGATTGATGACGGGGTTATACACTGGTTCATAAGCTAAATGATCCAATGGTCTTTGAGTACAATTTCTTACTCTCTTTTCCAAATTCTTCACTACCCCTCAAACAATGGATACAGCTAGTGTATTATTTAAACACTTTTTCTCCCTTCATCTTTATTCATTCACATAACACACCTATAGACACATACGATGATTAAACCTATATAATTCATTTCTATCATTTGATATTCTTTATTAAGCATAAACTGATATAGGCCCCAATCAATTTAATGCACATATGAATTCAGTGCCGTTACAAAAATCTAAACCTGTTCATGATATCAATGTTTGCTCACTACGAATAAAAACGTCTCCTAATAAAACATGTCATATATTAAAGTATACCACGTCTTGAAACAAAAACAGACTCTGTTGAAATATTAAAACCGACTGTAAAATTTTATCTCATAACGTACATCGCTTCAAGAATCAAGTGTCGGCTGTCGTTCATATTATCTAAAATGGAGGCAATATTTCTTCGGTTGTTACTTACGCTCAACATAAGTCTGGGTGTCGGGGGAACGATTATCATTAAAGAAATATTTGTTGAAAAATGCCCACTTTGATCTGGATAGAGAGACGGCTGAATACACAGAGATATACTTTTATGTGTGCGAATGCATGTATATGCTCGCGTTTGTGTGTTTACGCATGTCGGAAGAGAAGGAGACAAGAGTACTTGAAAAGAAAATCTGAAAAAACTTCATGATATAAGGAAGGAGGATAAGAAATGTCAATGAAGATCAAACACAAGAAGAAGAAGAAGAAGAAGAAGAAGAAGAAGAAGAAGAAGAAGAAGAAGAAGATAACATTCTTCTTCATATATAAGAGACGAGATAGAAAAATGAAAAGAGATATAAAGTATAATAACAACAAAAAATAAGAGTTAAAAAAGAAAGAAAGAAAGAAAAAAAGAAAGAAAGAAAAATCAATTAAAAGAAAGAAAGAAAGAAAGAAAGAAAAATCAATTAAAAGAAAGAAAGAAAGAATGAAAGAAAGAAAGCAAGAAAGATCAATTATAAGAAAAAAAAACGAAAAAATATCAATTAAAAGAAAGAAATAAAGAAACAAACAAACAAACAAAGAATGAAAGATCAAATGAGAAAGAAGAAAGAAGAAAGAAAGAAAGATCAATTAAGAAAGAAAGAAAGAAAGAAAAAAGAAAGAAAGGATGATCTAACGATCCTTATCGATTATCGATTCTTACATAAAATAAAGTAGGAAAACTTTTCCAACTCATATCTGGGCCAGGACCTCCCGTTTCTTCTCAGAACATTTGCAGTATCAGGATCTATTAATCTTTTCACCTTTCTCTAGTTATTCATTCTCTGGCAAGAGCGTCAGGTGGACCCACCCACCAAATCCCGAACGCGGGTGGAGTTTGATCTTTTGAGCAAACTGGACACGATCCACCTGGGCTCTTAATTGTCATTCGGACAACATAACTTTATGTAGAACAGATTAGAATTACGACAGAGTTTGCTCTGGGTCAAACAGTTGGGAAGCCTCAAAAGATTCGCACACGCACACGTGTATCCAATGTGCACGCACATATACATACAAAGACTAAAACATGACCTTTGGATGCCTTCTTCAAGGTCATAGTGAAGAGAGAGTTATTTTATGCCAAGAGGTCAGGGAATCGCTTTTATTGTACGTTTACATATTTTTTAAATTTTTTGTATAGTTGTTTCTTAAGTTTTTTTTTTAACTCACAATTATATGATATCAGATATTTTTTATTAACAATTAATGATATGTATCATATGATATATGGTTGGTTGGTTGGTTGGTTGGATTTTTATTACATATCAACCTTTGTAGGTTATTTAACGCCAAATCCATTTTTATGGAAATAGTTTTATTTCAAACAAATCACTTTAGCATGAGAACACAGTTTAAGTGTAAAAAAAAAATTCTATTTCAAGCTATTCATTTTAGTCAAACAATTCTTATTCAAACAATTCAGTTTAGTAAAAGTTTTGATTTTCTCCACACACAGTTAAATATCAAAACAGTTCTATTATAAACAATTCAGTTTAGCGTAAGTGCAGTTTCAATGCTGAAAACAGTTCTATTTCGAGCAGTTCAGTTTATTATAGGTACACAGTTTAATTGTAAAAAATATTTCACTTTCAAGCTATTCAGTTTGGTTAATCAGTTCTATTTCAAACAATTCAGTTTAGCATAAGTGTGCAGTTTAGTTCTATTTAACCCATAGATAGTGCCCTATCAGGTGCTACCACGTCAGCCCAAACTGGACCTGGGAACAATGGCAATGAAGGGATTCTCCTCATGCCCCAAAGCCCTAGCATTACTGGAACCTCACCATCAGATTGTTTAGTGTCATATCCAAGACACTCATGGGGGGGGGTCTTACGCCTCTGCAGAGGTGCAGTCAGTGTATTCTACAGCCCCAGCTGACTGGGCAATACACAGAATTAGTCAAAACAGTTTTATTCATGATAATTCTGCTCAGCATAAATACACAGGGGAGATGTCAAAACAGTTCAATTTTATACAATTCAGTTTAGCATAAGTACACAGTTTAAGTATTAAAACAGTTCTATTTTAAACAATTCAGTTTAGCATAAATACGCTGTTAGAATGCAAAAAACAGTAAATTCAAGAAACCACGGTTAAGTTCTATTTAACTCATAGATAGGGCTCTTATCATGTGCTACCACGTCGGGCCAGAGTGGACCTGAGAGCGATGGCAATGAAGGGGTACTCCGCATTCCCTAAAGCTCCAGCATTACAAAACCTCACCCTCAGATTGTTTAGTGTCATATCCACGACACTCGTTGAAGTGGGGTCTTACCCCTCAGCAGAGAAGCAGTCGGTGTATTCTACAGCCCCAGTCGATTGGCCAAGTATTATATGATATATTATTCCTATCTGATAATATCTGATATGTATTATATGATATCAAATATTATTATCTAATAATACAAATAATTTCTTCTCTCTAGTATGGTTTTAAGAATTCCTATTCATGCAACCCATTATTATGATAATGCTTTATAACTGAAACAAGCGCAGTGGCTGTCATTTAGAACACGTCCTTTAAAAAATCCATCCTTTGAACTAGAGACATCAAATCAATGTTGTTTTTTTTATAATTGCTATTATATTAGCTTACAGAACATGCAATCTTCTTTTGAGTTTCTTTTCTCAGTAATAAACCATTATCATATTAATGTGCTGCATCTATTTTTAGACAGTTTTAATGATTTTCTCCCCAAATAAGTAACGCCGCAAAATATTTTTCCTCTCTTGTCTAAGCCATTGTGATCGGGGATTAATTGTTGTTATAGTATACTATTTTCAAATCTGAAATAAAAAAGAACACGACATTATTAGTAGTAGAGTTATAAGCAGTCACATGGGTCGCATGTATTTTGAGACATCCTATAATAATAATAATTTGCTTGCATTTTTTCTTTCTTTTTTTTTTCATTTGTTCTAATCTAAGAATTAAATGACGACGTGCGCGGAACTGATTGAGAGATTGGTTTTAAGGGTTATTTTATGACTAGAGATTAAAGAATCTCATTCATTGCACGTTAATATTTGTTTGTTTGGATTAATAGCATATCAACCTTTGTAGCTTATTTAATCCTAAATCCGTTTTTATACAAATAAACAGTTCTATTTCAAACAATTCACTTTAGCATAATGACAGTTTCAGTGTCAAAAACAGCTCCATTTCAAACAATTCAGTTTGGCATACAAAAACGGTTCTATTTCAAGCAATTCAGTTCAGCATAAGTAAGCAGTATAAATGTTAAAACCGTCCTATTACAAGCAATTCATTTCAGCATAAGTACCTATTTTAGTTCTATTTGACCCACAGATATGATGCTATCAGGTGCAACCACTTCGGGCCAGAGTGGACTTAGGAGTGATGGCAATGAAGGGGTACTCCGCATTCCCCAAAGCTCCAGCATTACTGGATCCCCATCATCAGATTGTTTAGTGTCATATCTTGGACATTCCTTGCGGAGATGCAGTAGGTGTATTCTACAATATACTTTAATACTTATATTTTTCTGCTGTTGTATTTATTTATTTATTTATTTATTTATTTTTGCACACGGTTGCATCGTATACAAAGGATTTTTATTTGACCCATAGATTAGACGCTAAGAGGGACTACCACAGCAGGTTATAATGAACCTGGGAGTAATGGCAAAGAACAGGTACTCCTCACTCCTCAGAACGTGGGCTTCATCATCAGATGTAATATAGTGTCATATCTAGGGCAACCTTGTGCCGACTTGTTGATATTTACAGAACTACAAATAAGTATTTGAAGAAGAGGTCAGTTTATCACCCATCGTTTCGTTTTGAGAATTAAAACAGGAACACTGAGCAAGAAGAATTATATTTTATACAATGGAGTAGCACCCTCCCCTACACCTCCAGAAGGTTCCCGTGTGTGTTGTTCGTCTTACTTGGATGTTTTTTGAGATGGGAGGTAAGTGGCCGTACAGCTACTGTTTTGTAGGGTGTTGCGTCCAGGATTTGTTCAAAAAAGCTCCTAGATTTTTTGTGCAGTTCCTATCTACCATTTTCTCTATGCGCTTTGTTAGCAAAAGAAAAGAAAATGTTAGCAATTGATATAAGGTCAATAGACGCTTCTTAGGATTCTAAATGCTAAATATCTTGAAAATATTTTAGATAAAATTTTTAGATTTTTTCCAATCCTAAAATCTTATTTTAAATTGAGCAAGAAAAGATTGAAAAAGGAAATTCTTATCTTATACAAATAATTCCTATCAAACATTAATAATTTTTGCAGAAGTATTTGGTTTCAAGTAACTATTTCTGTCATATGTTTATATAGAGAGAGTCCCCGTTGCTTAGTGTTTAACGTGTTTGACTACGACATCTTTGTGAACGAGTTCGAATTCCAGTCACCCAATTACATTCACTTCCACGCAAATAACCTTGGGAAAGATATGAACCTTTGAATACCCCATCATCTCTTGGTTAAATAGTACCACGACTGTTCTTCTACAAGGATGACATTCGCATTAAATAACGCATGAAGTTTGATATGCCATTGAACAAAGAAACAAATTCAAACAGTTATATTGTATCAAGCATTTCTATCAAACACTAATAATTTGCACAGTTATATGATTTCAAGAATTCCTATCTAATATCAATAATTTATACACAATTATATGGTTTCATCTAACTATTCATAAATAATAATAATAATATAATTAATAATAATAGTAATAATAGTAATAATAATAATAATAAACTCATGACAATGCATCAGTCCTTATATCCCAGAAATGATACACACAAACTATACGTGTCAAGAAAGGAAGAAGGAAGATGACTCGCCAGCATTGAAGATAGTGTCGTTGCATCGATAAGACGACTCGTAGACTATATAAAAAAGAGAGAAGAAAGACTGATAACTGCGATAAGAAACAACACAATGATCAATAGAATAACTAGGAAACAAAAATGGGAAGAAAAACAACTGTATGGAAATTTCAAGTGACAAAAATACGAAATCTCCCGCGAGCAGACTCGGATATGGTTAAGAAAAGGAAACTTTAAGAGAGAAACTAAATATCTTCTGATAACAGCACAAAACAACGCCACAACAAAATAACAAAAGTAGGTTTGATGGTAATATAGAGAGGAAACGATCAATCACATAATAAACGAAAGTTGTAAGTTAGCGCAAAAAGTGTCTAAGACTAGATAAGGCTGGGTTAGGAAGGTAATCGATTGGGAGTTGTGCAAAAAAATTTAATTTGACCATACGAACAAGTTGTATCTGCGCAAATCAGAATCCATTCTGGGATTTTCAGGTACAAACGGATCACCTAATCTTGGCCAGACGACCAGACCTAGTGATAGTGAAAAAAATCTACCGAATAGTCGACTCTGCCGTCCTTGCAGACTACAGAGTAAAACTGAAAGAAAGCGAAAATAGCGATAAGTACTTAGACCTTGCTAGAGAACTAAAAAGCTATGGAACATGAAGATGACGGTGATACCAATTGTGGTTGGTGCACTTGGGACAATCCCCAAAGGATTGGTGGAAGGACTGGAAGACTTGGAAATAAGAGGTCAAGTAGAGACCATCCAAATTACAGCATTATTAAGATAAGCCAGAATACTGTGAAGAGTCCTGGGGACTTGAGGATATTTGCTGTCCCCCCAAACTCCAGTATGAAACCATCGACTAATGTAAAAAAAACTCTCAAAGGAGTAAATAATACCAATTAAATTGTTATTATTATTATTATTATTACATTGAGCGTGCCACCCACGATTCCTGGAAGTAATGGCAATGAAAGAGTAGTCCATGCAACCCAATGACCCAGAAATGCAGTCTCTCCATCAGATGCAGTTTAACGCCGTACCCAGTACACTGATCAATGTCTGATGGTTTGAATGATTGATGGTTATTTAACATCATGGTTATCAACCTGAAAATAAAACAAATAATTTTGTAAAATTAAAAAAATCAGTCTCGCCTTCCTCTGAGTCATGGTGATTATTACTTGTTTCCCAAAATCTAAACCTGAATCCATGGTCGTCGTTTAGAAACTGTTAAGAACAAGCAACAGGTCGTGAAAAACTGACAAAAGAAGTGGCAGTTGATGACTTTCAGCAGTTTCAAAGAGAGGGAAAAAACGCCTTTGCAAGTGTGGGGCTTCTCGACAGAACTATTTTAAAAGAGATAAAGTTGATATGTAATTAAGTTGATAAGAAAATCTTTTTACACGATCACTTTCGGCTTTTGTACGAATTTAATTTTCCGTGCTGGTTAAAGTTGCAATGAAACTGTCTTTAAGAATCTTTGAAAGAGAGAGAGAGAGAGAGAGAGAGAGAGAATATATATATATATATATATATATATATATATATATATATATATATATACCTTCTAAAACACCAGATTCAAGAAATCTTGAAGTAACTAATGAATTTATGAGCTGTCCGCTTCAAGAGGCGAGATCATCTCTGGCCAATGTCGAAAATCTCATAAACTTCAAAGTCGTTATCTGTCCGCTTCCGAACCTACCTCACCAATCTCTACTCGGCCACGTCAGATCTCCCTGAACCAATGCCAAAGAATACCAGACTTTTCTCTTCTTCCCCTAAAATAAAAATAAAAATAAATGATGGTGTCGGTTGAGTCGAGGTATCAAGAAGGGAAAAAAAAAGGAGAAAAGAAAAAAAATTGGTTGTGAGTTGGTGTGTGCTCTTCAGGGCTACAAAAGTTGATATACAAAACGACGTAGATATATGGATAAGTCTTGCAATGGACGGACAGGTTTCTATCAAACTTTCTTATTTTCGTTTATACTCAAGATATAAAATACGGACTAGTAAAGGTAATTCCGAAGAACTTTTCAGTTGAGATTTCATAAAGGAAAATTAACAACATGACCCACGAAACTGTGTTAATCTCGTTGCGGTACAGGGTGCTTCATAATTTTCTAAACAAAATGATTGGGCTCAGATCAAGTACCACAAATGATACAGTCATAGAAATTATATTTATTGAAAGGAGGTGCCCGTGGCGTAATGGTTATCGTCGTAGGAAATGGACAAGCCAACACGAGTTCAAATCGTGGACGAGGCTGATTGCATATCACAAAGCAGTGATGCTTTTAGGAAAGGTATGAATCCCCTTATTCTCCCTCCAGCTATGGGTAAATAGTTGGGCAGACTTGGTTCTTCAGCATTGGTTTGGCAGCCAGTCTAGGAGAAGGAAAACTCTGAATCCTAACCTGTTAAAGCCCGCTTTAAAAATTGACCCTGTGCCACATCCTACCTGAGTGGAGGGGTTTGTAAATACATACATTTATTGAAATGTAAAAGGATACCATTTTAGGTTCAGCAATTATTTAGTCTCATACTTGAGCCTAAAAAGTAAAGGAGGCTCCTGATATTCACCGTTTAGTTGAAAGCGTAGTTAAATGCGGCATGCCAAGCTGTTGATCACTCGTGCTCAAAAGCTCCGAGGTGATCACTTGAATCTTCTCAGTGATGACTGCCTTCAATACAGCAGTGGTGCGTGTTCAAAAGTGCCATGAGGTTCAAAGTTCTTGATCAACTTGACTCCTGTTTGAAAATGTCTTGAAATTGAACTCCTTCTGTATCTTGCTTGAACAATCTTAAAAGATTTAGTTTCGTAATGTCTTTTCACAAAAGATCTTCTTCATCGTTCAAAGCATTATTTTGCTATATTTATCAAAATAAATATCAAAATTCTAACTATTTCCCAGCAATGATCTGAAAAGAGAAAGATAATAAAGTCAACAGGGAAGATATTTTGTTTTAACAATTGTAAAACTACCTGTATCTAACTAGTTCAAGTCCTAGACTAGGCCATTTGCATTTCACTTACTGGAAAAGGCGTGAACCTCTTATCCCACCGCCAGATTCAAGTTAAAAAGTATAATTGCTGTTTTTCTGCGGGGATGGTTTTGGCATTAAATAAAGCACGATGATTGATGTGCCATTATGCCATTAATCAAAACAAAACAAAACCCTTTTTTAAGAACTACTTCTTTGACGTACGGATATGTAAAGTAAAGTTGGCGAACGTAGTCGAGGGCGACCAGAAGGCTCCCTTTTCAATAGCTACTACAGGTGTACGGAGAGGACGCTTCTCCTTTCGCTGGATTTCTCCACTTTACCCTTGATACGTACCTTATATTGCTGAGTGTTAGGCAAGACGGAATCAAGTACCATTTTTTGAATCTTTGGTATGACTCGACCTAGGATTGAACCCAGGTCTCCCAGACCATTGGCGAACACTCTACCCACCGGACCAATGAGCCGGATATCATATTCTATCGAATTGTGCCCTAAGGGTTCATGCAGTGATACAAAGTGCGTGAACATATATTGTACATATAAAGCTTGGTATAGTAACCAGTCTGGGAGAAAGAAAATACACGCACATACACACACTTATACACACACACACACACACACACACACACACACACACACACACATATATATATATATATATATATATATATATATATATATATATATATAAAGTATACTTAGTACATATATGAATAACTATATCAAGTATATGTTAATACCGGTAGATAATTGACATCAAACTGAAAAATTGTGGACACCCTTGCTCTGGGTCTCTCTGGAAATATATCGAAAAGTTAAACCCCCAGACTGCTGGAGAGTCAGTGTGCTATAAAAATGTTGCATGGAGCTAGTCTAGCTTCCGCCTGGAAAAATGGTGACGTTATGCCCTACAGTCCTGAAATGATTTCCGCGTGAACGTTAAATTCTTATGGCTGGGGTGAACCCCCGGTAGCTTCCGCATGGGAGAGAATCTCTAAGTTATATCCCAACGTCTCTTTACTACACTACAAGCCTCCTCTACCCAGAGCCTAAGTCAAAACTGAATAAAATCGGGTTTGTAAATGTATCACAATGTTGGTTCTTTGTCGATAAATTCTAGGCCCCGTCCCCGCCCCCAGGTCTGCCGAAAGAACGTGACGGAACCCCACTGAGACGACAAGCAGGGCCAACCACTACAAGACGACACACGCTGCTGATGTCCTGGTAGGGATCGGAAGGGTTACATCTGTGTTTTACGTTTAGATCCTTTCTTTTTACTTTCTCGAAAAATATATTCCGTTGCGTCATTTGTTAGTTTTAACATGTGAACTGTGTATGGTGTTATTTCCTGGCGAGTTTTTTTTTATATCAGCCTTAGATCGTGGGCTTTCATTGGAGTCTGAGTGATAGCAAGTCTCCTCTGGTCTGCAGGACTCTTCTAAGTATTCTAACCGATCTCAGCAATGCTGTAATTTGGATAGTTTTGACTTTCACTGATTTCCAGTTCTTCCAGTCTCTTCTCAAACCTCCTGGGAACTGTTCAGAGCCCACCAATTACAACTGGTATTACCTCGATATTCATGTTTAACAGCTTTTTCATTTCTCAGGCAAAGTTCTAGTATTTTCAATTTTTTTTATTGTTGTCCGCCTGAACGGCAAAATCCACAAGAGAGCAGATTCTCTTTTATTTCTTTCATTAATTATTATTATTTTAGAGTTTTTCACACCAGCGTTAACTGGTGGTTTTTTCACTGGAGTTTGAGTGGGAGCAAATCTCAAGTCTTCGGGATTCTTCCAGGTAATGCTGTAGTCTGGATGGTCTCTACTTGTCCTCTGATTTCTAAGTCTTCTAGTCCCTTTATCAATTTTTAGACATTGTTCCAAATGTAACAATTACAATCGGTATCACCGTCACCTTCATGTTACATTTTTTTTAGTTCTCAAAGAAGTTCTGGATATTTATCTCTCTTTTCAACAAATTATTATTATCATTATTTACTCATTAGAGTTTTTCATATCAGCGTTAGCTGACGGGTTTTCACTGGAGTTTGAGTGACAGCAAGTTTCTTCAAGTCTCCAGGACTCTTCTCAGTATTCTGGCCGTTCTCAATAATGTAGTAGTTTGGATGGTCTCTACTCGTCCGCCAACTTCCATGTCATCCAGTCCCTTTAGTAATTCTTTAGTTACTGTTCCAAACGCACCAATTACAATTATTATAATTGTCACCTGCTAAGTTTGAGTGATAGCAAGTCTCCTCAAGTCTCCAGAACTCTTCTTAGTATTCTGGCTGATCTCAACATTGCAGTAGTTTGGATAATCTGCCCTCGTCCTCCCATATCCAAATCCTTCAGTCCCTGTACCAATCCTTTGGTGAATATACCGAGCGCGCTAATTACAATTGGTAACACCACTACTTTCACGTTCCACAGTTTTTTCAGTTCTCTTCAAAAGTCCAGGTCATGGCATTATATTCTACAGACCACTTCATCCCGCACACAACTCATTAGACTGGAGGCCGGTTTTATTGCAGAGAGAAAAACTAGGTGGTTTTAGTTTCGGTTTGATCTCACTGTTGTGTTTTGTGTATATACCCTTGTGTTGTCGGCTCAATGAATTCAAAGGAATGTTTTAATTTTACCTTTGGCTGGAATATCATTTAACTTATTCAGTTGAAGTAAGTATATTTGATTATCTTAGTTGGTTGGTTGGTTTGTTGGGTTTTATGGCATATCAACCTTTGAAGGTTATTTAATGCCAAATCCATTTTATGTGAATAACCAATTCCATTTCAAACAATTCAGTTTAGCATGAGTACACAGTTTAATTGTCAAAAACATTTCTATTTCAAACTATTCAAACAGTTATATGTAACAATACTGTTTAGTGAAAGCACAGTTTTAATGTCAAAAACAGTTCAATTTCAAATAATTAAGTTTAGCATAAGCACGCAGTTTAAAGGTAAGTACAGTTTAATTGTGAAAAACATTTCTATTTCTAGCTATTCAGTTTTAATTCAGCTAATTCAATTTAGTATAAGTACAGATTTAATTTACACACAGTTACATGTCAAAACAGTTCGATGTCAAACAATTCATTTTAGTGTGAATTCAATGTCAAAAAACAGTTCTATTTGAAATAATTCAGTTTAGCATAAGCACACAGTTTAAATGTGATTAAAATTTAATTATCAAAAACATTTCAAGCTATTCAGTTCAATCAAACAATTCAGTTTAGCATAAGTGCGCCGTTAGTCCTATTTAATCCATAGATAGGGCCCTATCAGGTGCTACCAGACTGGACCGGGGAGCAATGGCAATTAAGAGGTGCTCTGCATTCCCCAAAGCCCCAACATTACTGGCACCTCACCATCAGACTGTTTAGTGTCATATCCAGGGCACTCATGGGGGGGTCTTACCCCTCTGCAGAGGTGCAGTCAGTGTATTCTATAGCCTCAACCGACTGGTCAATACACAAAGCTAATGTTAAAACAGTTTTATTTCAGATAATTCAGTTTAGCATAAGTACACAGTTTAGATGTCAAAACAAGTCTATTTCGAGCAATTCAGTGTAGTATTTGTATGCAGTTTTAATGTCAAAACAGTTCTATTTTAAACAATTCAGTTTAGCACAAATACGCAGCTTAAATGCATAAAAACAGTTAACGCCAACTACCTCTACTTACAAAAAACCCTCTAGTAATAACTCCTGTACCCTCAACTTTAAAAGTGAATTCCCCTTCAGATATAAAAAAGCAATTATTAATAATCTGATATCCTGTGCCAAACTGATCTCCTCCTCCAAAACAATATTTTATAAAGAGGTAGAAAACATAAAACAGGCTATCATTAATGGGTTTCTTAACTATATTGTTGATGAACAAATTAAACGTATGATTTTTAATCAACAAAATAAACACTGTACTACTCCACCCAGTCAACAAACACATATCAAACTTTTTACCGTAACCAAATGCACTACAATTATAAATCAGATGAAAAAATATTAAAAACATTGATTCATAGAAACATACTCCCCACTGATCCTAATAAAAAGATAAAACTTATTATATATTATAATTAATTCAAAACCTCCAACTTAGTCAATATGAAATAATTCCTTTCTCCCTCAATTGGAGTTTTGCAAAAACTTTTGTATCTCTGATAATAATAATATATATGTTGGTTTAACCACAACAACCCTATCGAGGAGACATTCTGATACAAGTTACAATGTACCTTTCTGATACAAGTTCAATAGCTCAGCATTTAAAAAATCATTCATGCCCAACAACAGAATTACGAAAAATTCTCACTGACAACATAACAATATTAGAACATCAAAATAATCAACAAAAACTACAGATTCTCGAAAAATTACATATTAGAAACATGCAACCGACACTTAACAGAATTAATTTTCAAACCAGTGCTAATGTACTTAATTATCTTTAGCTACTGACACTATTTATAGAAGCCTATTTAAAAGCAAACGCTGTACACTCCAACGGTAAAGACGCTCTTACATAGCAGTAATGCAAAAACAAATGCTACATCACTTTTGTAATAGAACCTCTCCTGATGATGGCCCAAAGTCGGTCAGAAAGTACTAGGGATATATACAATCATGGAAAATACATCAATCGATTCCCGCCGAATACGATAAAAGCAATTCGGCAATACAATCGGATCAACAAGAAAATATGCTGGCAGAAAATGTCTATTATGATCAACGAAATTTGTATTAATGAAGAAATGCTGCCAATATATATATATATATATATATATATACGAAGATCATTAAATAATTTTGTGGACTGGTGTATTGTCCTGGTGGAAATGCCACTGACCCGATTCGAAGAGTGCTGGCCTCTTCCGATGGAATCTCTTCCTGAACTCCCTTACGACCTCAACATAGTAACCCTAACCGTTTGGCCAATCAACTCTGGTGTATTGACTTCCTTACTCCTCCCACACCTCTCATCATCCCTCACAGACTCCCTGCCTTCCTTGAATCTCTTATGCCACTCAAAAACTGATGCTCGATTCATGCAAGATGGTCGAAAAGCAGTCAGAAGCATTCCATACATTTATGTGGCATCATTTTTTCCAAGTTTCAAACAGAATTTTATTGCATATCGTTCTTCTAAAGGGTCCAGACATCCAGAGTGCATTTTTGAAATTCACTAAATGTGACAATCAGGCTTTAGTAGGGTGTATTCCAATTGCTGCTGTAGCTGTTCATTTGAACCTGAAATCCTAAAAATTGGTCAGTCATCTCATAAGATGTATACCATTAACATACTGAATATTCAAGAGTCTACGACAATTTTAAATGCCCGTACAAAAAGTCAGAAAACTTATTGAATTCACAACGTATATATATATATATATATATATATATATATATATATATATATATATATATATATACTTTAAAGCGTATTAAAATAACCGAACAAAAGAAAAGGCTACCTATGGATGTTTTTAAATTTGATATAAAGTTTTAAAATAATATAACTTTTTAATTTCGAGTTTAATGGTACTATGCAACCACTACTATTTTTCCATTGATTAAAAACAGTTTTATTGTTGTAATTAAACGATTAATAATATTGTGCAAAACTGCAAACCTTATCCTATTCCCCAAACAAAACCATAAAATCAAAAAATCGATTCTCAAGCTGAAGACAACTCTTTAAATTTTTTTTTTTTATTCATTTTTGTGTGTATTTTGGCGGGGTTTGTGGATAAAAACTATAATTAAGAGTTTAATTAATTTTGCTTGAAAATTTACCCCTAAATTGAAGTTGTAAGCGAAATATTTATTAAAGAGGTTTAATCTACTAGTTCAGATATTATTTATTTCCTAGCCATCCTCTTAAAGTGCAGTGTGTTTGCAGTGTGTACGCAATTTTATGTTGCTCAGCCGGCTGGAGTTGTAGAATACACCGACTGAATCTTTGCCGAGGGGTAAGACCCCTCCTCAACGAGTTTCCTGAATACGATACAAAACAATCTAGAGGTGAGATTCCAGTAAAAGCTGGAGCGTTGGAGAATGCGGAGTACCCATTCATTGCCATCGCTCCCAGGTCTACTCTGGCCCGAAGTGGTAACACCTGATAGGGTCCTATCTATGGGTCAAAGAAAACTAAAATGCGTACTTATGCTAAACTGAATTGCTTGAAACAGAATTGTTTTGACATTTGAACTGCGTACTTATGCTAAACTAAATCTTTTGAAATGGAACTGTTTCTATATACTAGACTGAATTGTTTAAAATAGAACTGTTTTGACAAGTAAACTGCGTACTTATGCTAAACTGAATTGTTTGAAATGGAACTGTTTTTGACATTAAAACTTTACTTACGCTAAACTGAATTGTTTGAAATAGGACTCTTTTGGCATTCAACTGTATGTAAACAAAAACTATCTTATACTCAACTGAATTGTTTGAATTAGAACTGTTTGACTAAAGTGAATATCTTGAAATAGAAATGTTTTTGACAATTTAACTGAGTACTTATGCTAAACTGAATTGTTTGACATAGAAGTGTTTGTTTGTATAAAAATAGATTTGTCATTGAATAACCTACGAAAGTTTATATGCCATAAAACCCAAACAAACAAACAAATGAGCAATTTTATGATAGCGTCATAGATTGTGAATTCAAATGAACATTAGCAAGTTTTCTATATGGCTAATGTAATCCTGTTTTCAGAGAAAAACTTCTTACCCCATACACTACTGGAGTAATGTCTGTTTAATGTGACAAAATGGTAGTTTATAAAATATAGTCATATTGACATTACTAGAGTGGTCTAGTGGGTAGAGTGTTCGCGAATGGTCCGGGAGACCGGTGTTCAATCCCAGGTCGAGTCATACCAAAGACTAAAAAAATGGTATTTAATACCTCCTTACTTAACACTCAGTAATATAAATTACGGATCAAGGGTAAAGTCACCAACTGTATTTATATGGACGAACGTTTGAAATAAAGCTTACTCGAAGGTTATTTTATAGACGATTAAAACTTTGATACTAAAATACCGCACTAAAATCTTAAATTATTTACTCATACATATTTAAAAAGTTAGACTCCAGTATTGATATGATTAACAATTATTCTTTGACAATGAAAGAACGAACGATCACATTTCAAAATCCTTGATTTTGTTTGTTTGTTTGTTTGTTTGGGTTTTATGGCACAGCAACCTTTTTTCTAATTCAGACTATTCAGTTTAGTGTAAGTACAGTTTTTGTTGACACACAGTTAAATCTCAAAACAGTTCTATTTCAAACGGTTCAGTTCAGCGTAAGTGCAGTGTCAATGTCAAAAACAGTTCTATTTCAAACAATTCAGTTTAGCATTAGTACGCAGTTTACATGTCAAAACAGTTCTATTTCAAGCAGTTCAGTTTAGTATTTGTACGCAGTTTACATGTCAAAACACTTCTATTCCAAGTAATTCAGTTTAGTAAAAGTACGCATTTTAGTTCTATTTAACCCATAGATCCTATCAGGTGCTACTACACCGGGCCAGAGTAGACCTGGGAACGATGGCAATAAATGGGTGCTCCCCATTCCCTAAAGCTCCAGCATTACTAGAACCTCACCATCAGATTGTTTAGTGTCATATCTAGGACACTCGTTGTGGAGGTCTTACCCCTCTGCAAATACAGTCGGTGTATTCTAGCCCCAGCCAACTGGGCAGTTAAAATCCTTAAAAATCTTAATTGAAATTCTGTTCATTATATATAATCTGCTGTGTATTTAAGGGTCAACCTATACGACAGGTGCAGATCTAACCCAGAAATTTGAACAAAGAATCTTGAGATCGACTTATAGAACAGGACGACTTGTATGCAGCAAATAAACGGTGTGTTTCTATGGTTTCGCCGAAGAGCAAATAAGAAAGAATCCAATGTAAAACGCTGACATACATATGCGGTGGATGTACCTCGTAAATTTTCTGTGTGGCCTGTGTCTGCTTAGCTTTCAATAACGAATTCCCATTTTTTTTGCCTTTAAAGATGAATTGCTGGCGCCCAAGGCAACGTGATACTGTTTTTGCCACGAGACAGGCCTAACTGATACAGATATAAATAAGTTAACTCTAAGAATGGCGCGATAAGTAATATAAAATTTGGATTGGTAGTCTTTTTTAACAAAGAGATTTATAAAAGGATCTGATAATCAGTATTTCTCTTTCTCTTTCTCTCTTTCTTTCGCACTCTTACTCTCTCTCTCTCTCTATATATATATATATATATATATATATTTATATGTAGAAATAATGTAGAGATAATTTATACATTTTAATAACTGAACATTGGCATATTGGTTAGAGGGTTCACTAATGGCCTGGGAGCAGTAAATTTTTTTCAAACAATTTTTATTTCAACTAATTGTAAACCGGACCATTGGTCTAATGAGTAGTGTTTTCGCCAATGGTCCGGGAGACCGGGGTTCAATCCCAGAACGAGTCACCCCAAAGACTCAAAAAATGGTACTCGATGCCTCCTTACTTAACACTCAGCATTATAAGGTCAGGGTAAAGTGAAGCAATCCGAGGAAAGGCGTAGCGCCCTCCCTTACACGTTGGTGTAGTAGCTATCGAAAAGGTAGCCTTCGGGTCACCCTCGACAACGGTCGCCAAATTTACTAACATATATATATATATATATATATATATATATATACAACCATAAGCTGTTGACAAGTGACAGGTATGTTTTTAAGTAATAATGTCATCTAGTCATTTCAGTTGTCATCATGACAAGGAATGACGAACGTCATGCTATTGTTATTGAAGCATTTTTAAAAATGGTGACGTGTCGGCTATTTCGTAAGTATTTTGAAATAATTCGAGGTGGAAGAGTTCCTGACTTGAAAAAACATGTAGTTATTGTTTAGAAATTTCAGAAAGACAGATTCAACTTTAAAAAGCAGATCTTGTTGCCTTTTAAACATCAGAGAATATCGCGCCATTGAAGCAGGCTATTACCATATCTCTACGACCTTCATCCTTTAAGCATTCTCTGGCTTCTAAAATAACTGATCGGAGTTTTGAGAATTTTGCACGCAGACCCATAGAAAATGATGGTTAGAGAGAAACCTTTAAAAAGTGACTGGTGCAGTTGCAAAGCATTCTGTGGCTCTATCTAGGAAAATGTTCCCGCTGTGCACTCGAAACTTATTTTCATTTGATGGGTCACATTTGCAGAACTTCTTTATACAATACCAAGAACTCTTCTGTATCAACCTACTTCTAAATACTCACGTATAACAGTTATCGGCGATGGAAGTTATCGGAGTTCAAATCCTGGACAGGGAGTTTAATTCTCACTTCGGGTTAAGGCCCTTGTGAAAGGCATCAATACAACAATGCCCGTGGTGTAATGGTTATCGTCGTAGGAAATGGACACGGCGACACGAGTTAAAATCCTGGACGAGACTGGTTGCATTTCACATAGTACTAATACCCTTGGGAAAGGTATGAATCCAATTATTCTCCCTCCAGCTATGAGTAAAATAATAGGGCAGACTAGGTTCTTCAGCCTTGGTTAGGCAACTAGTCTAGGAGAAGGAAAACTCTGAATTGAAACCTGTTAAACTCCGCTTTAAAATTGACCTTGTTTCATATCCTACCCGAGCGGAGGGGTCATGTAAATAGGATCAATACATCAATTTCCACTCCTAAAATTATGTGTAAATAGTTGGATAGACTGATTTATTTAGCCTTGGTTTGATAACGAGTCTAGGAGAAGAAAAACATAATTCAGACCCGCTTTCCTCCGCTTCAAAATTGAATTTGAATCACATCCTGGGCGTGGCGGTAGGGTTTGGTAAATAAGTACTTGGAAATGCTTGCAAAATAACCACTGCGTCGAAATGATAGAGGATCAAAGGCATATCTCCATCATCATCTTGTTGTGCCACCAGCACGGATATCCCTGACCCTCTCTCGCCACTCCTCCCTGTCGTTCATCGCTTCTGGCAGGTCCTCCGGGCTACATCCCGTATCCTCACAGAGCTGCTGTAGGTAGGTTCGAGCTGGTCGCCCTGCTTTTGCATGTGAGGGGTCCATAGGAGAACATCACTTATAAGCTCGTCCCTGTTTCTCCAGTAGTGTCCTGCATGTTTGGTTCGTCTAACAGTGATAGTTTTCGTGATGGGTGGTCGGTGGCCGTATAGCTGCTGCTTCGTGGGGTGTTGCCTCCAGGACTTGTTCAATATTGCTCGCAGCAGCAACAGCAATCCTACTAGTACTTATATATATATATATATATATATATATATATATATATATATATATATATATATATATATATATATATATAATTGGATGAAAAACTTAACAGAACGTCAGTTGGCAGTTATAAATTCATTTGAGTTGGCCACTAATAAAAGCAACAAACCTCTTCAGATATCCATCACATAATGGAGAGGAGAATTTTTTTTTAATGAGTATTTTTATAACATTTTCTTTCCATTATGTGATGGCCTACTGAAGAGGTTAGTAGCTGTTATCAGTGGCCAACTAAAATAAATTTATAATAGCCAAAAATGACTGCTGAGTTCTTCTTCCAATTATAATTACTCTGTATGATATTTATAAACCTATATATTAATGATCATACATTGAACACTCATGGAGATTTATAAGAATTCTCTTATGTATTCTCAAATTAAATTATTCCATACTCATGTTCTCCGGATATATATATATATATATACTTTCTTTAAGAAAAAAACCAAAGACCGGTAATTTAAGGATTATAAATTTATTTCCATCCTGTTTTGTGTTTTTGATGTAAACCAAAAACACGAAGAAAAATATAACAGGAATTCTTCAGATCTTATGGATAAAATAAATCAGAATAGACACGGTGGGGGGATGGAAGAGGGGTGAAGAGTTATCTCCTCGTTTTTTTTTTAACTTCCTTTTCTTTTATTTATTTATTTGTTTATTTATTTTATTTATTTTTATTTATCTAATTTTACCGACGGTTGGAATTATGGTAATTTAACTTATATATATATATGCGTGTGATTGAGTGCCTGTGTGTTGATCCTTTAATAAATCAGGTGAATTTTGTCTGAAGAGGTGGAAAACATGAAGCATTATTTACAGTTGAACATACCTGGAGTCCTCTGTTTTACTTGCCACTATTTTGAATAGCTTTCAAACACATATTTTGTAATATTAGAATAATTTTTGCTATAAATCAGTCCCAAACACAACAGAGTTTACATCCATCGAAAGAATTTTTTTTTAAATTATATATTTTGCTTTAACAAAAAATTGCCCTCATTTAGTGAATGACCCTCGTATATATATACATTTATATATAACTTCCCAATCTGTTAGTCTTTATTCTCAATCTACTAAAAAAAAGTCTATCAGACATAGGGAGTTATGATCCTTACCTTCCCACACTGGTTAATGAAGTGGGAGAATTTAGAAATTTCTTTCTTAAGGTCGGTTGCCCAACGAAGGTTAGATAGCCTTGTTGGTTCCCTTTAGTCATGACTTAGAAAAATTACTTCCATGCATTTCTCGAGGGAAGTAACGCAAACGACACCGACCAGAATTGAACTCGTTTCTCTGTTTTCATCTTAAGCGCCGATGACCATTACGCTACTGCAACTCTTTATCTCACTTTCTCTGTCCATATATATATATATATATATATATATATATATATGTGTGTGTGTGTGTGTGTGTGTGTGTGTGTGTGTGTATGTGTGTGTGTCTGTCCCCATAATTTTTTTAGTGATTTTTCAATTGCAATAGTTTCACGGTGAAAAGGATTTAAAATGAACAAAACAACTTGGGTGGCATATAAACAATATGACCTTCTGGGCAAATTATATATATATATATATATATATATATATATATATATATATATATATATATATATATATATATATATATATATATATATATATATATATATATATATATATATATATATATATATATATATATATATATATATATATATATATATATATATATATATATATATATATGGGGGGTGAAATCTTTTATGAAGAAATAGTAATCGAGAAAAACAGCCAATCCATCTTTAGAAACAAAGCAAAAATAAGAAATAAGATAAAATAAGGAATAAGACAAGAGAGAAATAAAAAGAAAAGTCAAGAGAAAGAAAGAAAGAAAGAAGATGAGCAGAAGAAAATATAGAGAAGAAAGGAAGACGAAATTAAGATAGAGAAGAAAGACAAAAAAAAAAAACGAAAAAAGAAAAAAAAAAGAGAAACAGAAGAAGAACAAAGACAATAACAATAACGACAGCGTGCAGTCCTTGAGGCGTAGTGGCTAACCTGCAGGACTCTGACATCACAGTAAGAGAGTTCGAATTCCAGTTGTATTATTACAGTCACATTCGGGCGATTAACTTTCGAAAAAGTATGAACCATAACTCACTTATCCCCCAGCAATGGTCAAAATTTTACAACTACTGTTTTATAAGAATTAAATATCTACTGCAGGTTGATATGACATTGAAAAAAAAAATTGTGGACGTGTGGAGTACCCTTGGTGTAAAGGCTAAAGTGCTGGGTTGCTATATCGTTGGAAAAGAGTTCGAACTCCAGTCGTGCAATATACGTTCTCTTTTGGACAAATAAACTAGGGAAAGGTATAGAGCCCCTTATTCCTCCGGCTGTGTTTTAAATAATACGATTATTACCCTACAAGGATGGGTTTAGCATTATATAATCCATGAAGGTTGATATGCCATTAAACAAAGAAACCAAAACAATTACGACAAGTTAGGTTGATTGTCGTCATCGTCATTGTGGTCATGAAGAAAAATTAAAACAAAACTGATGGAAAAAGATACGTTTCAGGCTCCAATGAGAAGACAAAGAAAGAAAGATGTAATAAGGAAATCAAAGAAGCAAATTAGAAAAAAAAGAGAAAAGAAAAAAAAAGATAATAAAGGAGAAAAATCAAAAGAAGCAAATGATAGAAAGTAGCAAAACTAAAACAAAGAGAATTAGAAAGAAGAAAAAAAAAATGATTGAAATCAAAAGAAAAAGCGAAAACAAAATAGAAGCGACGTAAAAACGGAGAAGAAGGAGGAGGGGGAAAAACAAAGAAGCTGGTGGTGGCGGGGAGAGGAGAAAGAAAAATACAAGAAATATCGGCTTTGAGGTCAGTAAAGTAAAATAAAATAAAAAATTTAGATGAACTTGAAGGAAAAGAAAAGCAAAACCCGGATCGAAAGAAGTGAAAGCCAAAGTATTACGTGACTGTCGGTATCAGCATAAAGCACTCAATTGGATCCAGTTCCTAACCAAGAGTGTATTTTTTGTTGCTTCTTTTTTTTTTTTTCGAAATACTTTGTATATTTGTGAGATCCTCTATTACCCTCAAAAAACAAAACAAAAAAAAACAAAACAAAACAAAAAGCGACGCCAAAAAGAGGTTTTCAATTAAAAAGAGTAAATATAGAAAAGCATTCTCGAATGTAACCCATAATATTAGGTGTTTGTTTTTTGGCTTCGACTCGAAGACAGACTGTGTTTTGTATGATATTCAAGAAAAAGAAACGGAGACTTTTTGACGGACAACGAAAAAAGAAAAAAAAGGAAAAGATCTACTAGAGTTAGGTAGTCTAGAGCAAGGGACTATATTGATGAGCAGTATTTTATTTCTTGCTGTATAAAAGTACGTCTTTAACATGGAAGTTAAAAAGAAAGAAAAATACATTTATAAGAGTATAATGCGAGAAATTACTATAAAAAAAATCGGGGAGGAGTCTCTGTGGCGCTGAGGCAAACGTGCACCACTGTAACATCGTAGGAAGTGAGTTCGAACTCCAATTACCCTGTTACATTCACTTTTTGACTAATACCCTCAGGAAAAGTATGAACCCTCTAATACCTGTTTCTTGCAATGGAATGAACAGTACCACAGCTGCTCTTGAACAAGAATGACTGGCATTAAATAACCTACGCAGGTTGACATGTTATTAAGTAAAGCAACCAAACCAAAAAATCAGGCTCAAAAATGGGTTTGATATTGTATTTTAGTGCCTAAACTGATGAGGGTTTAGCCGCTAAATGACTGATATATTTCAACAAGGAGTAGCACAAGGAGTGGGAGACTTGTATGATATAAATGAAAAGAAAACCAAAAAACTAAATAATCAGTTGATATACTGGGGTTAGCTGTCATCGCATAATGTATTTCAGTTGATCCATCTTGTCTGCTGCTGATGATGATGATAATGATGATGCCGCTATTGCTTCATGACGATTCGGGATCTCTTCGCAGTTGTTGCAGCTACTTGTGAAGGTTGATGTGGATTCTGCTAAATCACTGTTCGAGATCTCTTCGAAGCTGATGCTGCCACTTGGTCATCATATTGGCATTTTTGTGAGGACTGCTGATGTTGCTGCTTGGTGACCGTTTGACGTCTCTTTGAAGTGATGACAACAAGCGTTCACTCCCCTCTGACTGCTAGGTCAAATCAGCTTTCTTATATACGGATAGACTGGCTCGAATCTGCTCAGTATTAGATTTGCTTGAAAATCACATAACAGTAACCGATTAAACGGAAAATATAAGATTAACTTTTATATTTTTATTTGGATTCCTTCCGGAAGAGGATTTGTGAAGCCGGTCAAGATTTCAATTTGTTTTTTGTCAAATGAACAATGGTTGTCGAGTGGAACATTTCCTGTTGGGTTATAAACAGGAGATCCGAGAGGTTATGACATGTTCTCTACCCAAAATTCGATGTCCTGACATAAAACTGTTGAGCCCTGTCTGCTGGGGTAGCAGAATACGCCGACTGAATCTTTTCAGGGTGGGGGTAAGATCACCCCACACACATACAGTAATGATTGTTCTAGCAATGACACTAAACAATATGATGTTCAGGCCGCAGTCCTGAAGCTCAGGGGAATGTGAAGTACCCCTTCTTTGTCATTATTCAAAGTTCCACTCAGACCCTGTGAGGCAGAAGCCGAATGGTTATATAAATTGTTATGATTATAATCAGAGAATCACAAATGAATCAAATTTCAGCTTCAAACAATCACTAATGGGTTATTACACTGTTAAATAAACCAAACAATATTATTTCAATGATATTTATCCTCTTCCCTAACCTCTCGCTTACCATTATTTTTTTTATTTGTTTTTTTCAATGGCATATCAACGCATATTGTTTATTTAATGCCAAAGCCAACCTTGCTAAGGGACACTATCTGTACACAAAACACTTGCACAAATGGAAATATTTAAGCAGCATAGTTTTAGAGTAACCAGATAAAGAATATTCAAAGCGATTGTTTATAAAATATATAAAATTTGGCGACCTTAGCTGCGGATGACCCGAAGGCTCCCTTTTCAATAGCTACTACACCGAGGCGTAGGGGAGGATGCTCTCCATTCACCATTCCCTGGATTGCTCCACTTTACCCTTGATCCTTACCTTATGCTGAGTGTTAACCAAGGCGGTATTAAGTATCATTTTTTTGAGTCTTTGGTATGACTCGATCTGGGATTGAACCCCGGTCTCCCAGACCACTGGCGCACACTCTACTCATTAGGTCAATGGCCTGGTATTAGGCCAATGGTGTTCGCAGTAGAATACACCGAATGCACCACTGCAGAGGTGTTAGTCCTCCCCCAACGAGTGTCCTGGATGTGACACTAAGTAATCTGATGATGAGGTTTCAGTAATGCTGGAGCTTTGGGGAAAGCGGAGTAACCCTTTATCCCCATAGCTTCCAGGTCCACTCTGGCTCCGAGTGGTAGCACCTGATAGGGTCCACTCAATGGGTCAAATAGAACTAAAATGCGTACTTATGCTAAACTTATTTGAAATAGAACTGTTTCAATATTTAAACTGCGTACTTATGCAAAATGGAATTGTTTGAAATTGAACTGTTTTGACATTTAACTATGCATTGATAAAAACTCTACTAATACTAAACTGATTTGTTTGAATTAGAGCTGTTTGACTAAACTGAATAACTTGAAATAGAAATGTTTTTGACAATTAAACTGTGTACGCATGCAAAACTGAATTGTTTGAAATAGAACTGATTATTTGTATAAAAATGAATTTGGTATTAAATAACCTACACAAGTTGATATGCCATAAAACCCAGACAACCAACCTCCACATGAGCTGTATTCGACGGAAAGTTAATTTTTAAGCGGAGTTTAACAGATTTGTATTTACAGTTTTTCTGTTATATATATATATATATATATATATATATATATATATATATATATATATATATATACAGAGAGAGAGGGGGGTGCGGAAGGAAAACATGGAAACATTTCTAAAACGTTTTTTTTTTTGTTTGATTGGTCCAATTTTTGAAAAAAAAAAAATTGATAACTCTAAATTTTCATGATTATCTCTATTATTCAAGCACTTTTTCATTAAAGTTCAGCCTATTATTAGAGAACAAGAAAAGAAACGACAAAGAATCTATGATTTTCTTAACGCCGAAACCAAGCAAAAAAAAAATTCCGAAATAATTGATGTTTCTTTCTTCATCAAACCCAGACCTTAATCCTCTTGATTAAACTATATGGGGCGTTTTAGAAAATAAAATAAATGCAACTTCCCATTCAAATGTTGGTTTACTTAAGACTATTAGGAAGAAAAGGAATAAAATATCTGAAGAATTTATTTTAAAGGCATGCATATCTTTCCGAAGGCGTGTTGTATATATATATGTGTGTGTGTGCGTGTGTGTGTGATGAGAAAATTTATGTATATATAGGTTTGACGATCATAGTCGAGGACGACCAGAAGGCTCTCATTTCAATAGCAACTATACCAAGGTGTAAGGGAGGGCACTGCTTGTTTCTTTGAATTTTTCCACTTACCCTTGATTCATACCTTAAAATGCTGAGTGTTAAGCAAGGAGGTGTCATGTACAATTTTTTGATTCTTTTGTATAACTCGACTGGGATTGAACACCGGTCTCACGCACCGTTGGCCAACACAAACCACAATCCCAATTAATATTTAATTATCTTCAACTTTATATATACGTATAAACATATATACATGTATATATTTACATATATATATGTATATATATATACACAAATGTCGTTATATATAAGTTCCATAATATATATATTTGAAAATAGATATCTGTATATAAATTCTATAATAATAATGATTATATATATATATATATATATATATATATATATATATAATTTGGTAAATTCAAAAAAGATTTCTTTCTCACATGTTCGTAATCGTTTCGCCCAAAATACGTTCGTTCTGAAAAAGTATGGATGCCCGACTAGAGTAATTGTTTGCAATAATCCCTTTGAACTGTTAAATTTCCTTTGTGCAAGAAATTTGTAATAAGCTGATCGTGTATATTTAAAAACCATAGAAGTCTATCTCTATCCAAAAAGAAAAATTTTCTCCTAAACTGATTCAATACTAAAAAAGGAAACACACAATCAACCACCCACTCACCCAACACCCCCCACACACACATACACACACACTTTCCCAGTCGGCTGGGACTGCAAAATACACAGACTGCATCTCAGCAGAGTGGTAAGACTCCTCCAACGAGTGTCCTAGGTATGACACTAAACAATCTGATGGTGAGGCTTCAGTAATGCCCGAACTTTGACTTCATTGTCATCGCCCCAAGGTCTACTCTGGCCCGGAGTGGTAGCACCTGAAAGAGTCCAGTCTATGGATGAAATAGAACTAAACTGAGTAATTACGTTAAACTAAATTGTTTAACTGTTTTTACATTTAAATGTGTGTTTAAACGGTGTAATTATGCTGAAGTGAATTGCTTGAAATAGAACTGTCTTGATATCTAATTATGTATAAACAAAAACTATATTTATACTATACTAAACTGAATTATTTGAAACTTTTATTTAGAATGACTTAATTCGGCGATAAATGACCTGAATAGGGTGATACGCCGTAAAAGCAAGCAAGCAAGCAAGCAACACACACACACACACACACACACACACATCAAATAAATAGATGAATAATTATAATATATTGTAATCCATCTTTTTAATGTATGGAATCATAACACAGTAAAAATTAAACAATCAGACAGATTTTGTTAGCACAATAAAGTTTAAATTCTATATAAGAATAAAGTGTATTCTATTGTAATTGGGAACTTAATAGTTTGGCATTTGTACCTACACTCACCAAATTCCTGTTAATTTGTCAAGTATGATAACTATTAAATCCTAATTATAGAATACTCTTTTTTAAATTTGATTTGTTTACAATTATAATATAAATTCTATGAATAAGATATTACTCAGCATTGAGATTAATGGCTGCCAAATTTGGCCTTTGAGTGGATATAATACTTTTGCATTTAGAAAATATAACATTTATATAAAATTCACATATTCAACATTTATATTTCTCCTTCCTCATATTTGGTTTGGTTTTATGGAATATCAACTACTGTAGGTTATCTAATGTCAAATCCGGTAAGTGGGTTGGAACCTTAGTCACACTGTTATGCCGTTCACTTTCGGACAAATACCCTCAGGAAAGATATGAATCACCTTATCTATCCACCAGCTACGGATTCAATTGTAACAAAACTGTTCTTCTACGTGGATAGGTTTGGCATTAAATAACACAAAACAATTGATATACCATTGAAACAAGGAAACTTAACCAAATACGGTTCTTCTAGAGGGACGGCTTTGGCATTGAATAACCCATGAGGTTTGATTGCCATTAAAACAGAGAAACCAAACAAGACAGACGGCTTTGGCATACAATACATATGATTCGTAAATGTAAGTCAACAAAATTAAATAGTCCAAAGTATTACTATGTATACAACTTTGTTATCTTATGCTAAACTGAATGGTTAGAAATAGAACTGTTTGATCATTAGAATGTATGTAAACAAATGACTGATACTTAATTGAACTGTTAATGTTAAATAGCAGTACTCAAAAATATCTAAGTATGTGCAAACAAATGATTAATAGTAAAAAGAATTAGTCGGATTAGATTGAAATGAGTGACAACGTTTAACTGTGTGCAAAAATATAAGCTCAGTCTCGTTTAAAAATGTTATCTACAAAATGAGTTTAGAAATTATATATTTGATATAAATATAAAAACATTTCATAACCTACAAAGGGGAATGTGGCATAAAACGAAACGAAACAAAACTCACTCTTTAAATCATTTGTTATTTTGTTTTAACTTTTTTTAATGGCATATCAATCTATATCGGTTTTTTAATGCCAAAGCCATCCTAGTTAAAGAACGATAAGAGTTCTTTTTAACCTATTATTAAATTTAAATCAAATACACTTTTTAACCCATCATGAAATTTAAATCAAATACACTTTTTAACCCATCATGAAATTTAAAACAAATACACTTTTTAACCAATTATGAAATTTAAATAAAATACACTTTTTAACCCATCATGAAATTTAAATCAAATACAACTTTTTGACCAGTTATGAAATTTAAATCAAATACACTTTTTAAACGATTATGAAATTTAAATCAAATACACTTTTTAACCCATTATGAAATTTAAATCAAATACACTTTTTAACCCATTATGAAATTTAAATCAAATACACTTAAAAGTTGATGGCACCAAATTTCATTCTAAATTTACTTAGTTTATTAAATATGAAGAATGATGTCTAACTTGAGAGATCCAAGTCATTCATGATATCTGCATTCTCAATAGGAAGGAAACCCCATGGCGTAATGGCTAAGTGCTGGACTGCGTCCTCGAAGTAAGTGAGTTGAAAATTTAGTCACACTGTTACGTCGTTCACTTTCGGACGAATACCCTTGGGAAAGGCATGAACCAATTTGTCTACCCACCAGCTACGGGTTCAGTTATAACGCTACAGTTCTTCTGCGGGGATAGTTTTGGCATTAGAAAACCCAAAAGTTTGATATACCATTGAAACAAGGAAGCTTAACCAAATACAGTTCTTCTAGAGGGACGGCTTTGGCATTGAATTACCCATGAGGTTTGATTGCCATTAAAACAGAGAAACCAAACAATTCTCTATTTCAGAATCTGTATCTGCCATCATTAACTGCGTCAATGCGAATGCAAAGACTTACACTACAATTCCGTACGGTCAAATTACGCTAAATCTCCAAAGTTAAGTACCGATGAGTCTGGTCAGTATTTAGATGAGTGACCACTTAGGAGCATTGAGTACAGTAAGTTATCTGTGACTGTAGATAAAAAAAAAAACCTTGAAAGTAAACTGTCGTACACTTTACAACTTATGAAAATTTAACAAATGTTTTTTTTTTCTTTTTTTTTTTTAGCTAGGTGGTCTATTTCCTGACTCCCCGATGTATGTGCGGCGTGTATATGCATATGCGTATGTATGCATCTGCATTGGTGTCTGTATTTGAGTGTGCATGATTGTGTTTATGTATGTCTGTGTAAGTGTGTGAATGTATCTGTATATGTGCTTGGGTGTGGTCGTGTATGTATGCGTAAGTGTTTGTGTATGGATGTATTTCAATGTAGATATGTATGTATGCTTTCGAACGCATGTGTCTGTGCTTGTGTGCGTGTTCGGGTGAGGTCGTGTTTATATGTGTTTGCGTGTGTGTGTTTGTATTTGTGTGTATGTGGTTGTGTATGTGAATGCTTGTGCATGTGTGTGTGTGTGCGCGTTTACCTGCATGTGTTTGTATTTGTCCCTGTCTCTAATTGATTACATATGTATTTGTGTGAGGTTATGTATGTATGTATGTATGTATGTATGTGTGTGTGTGTGTGTTTAGGTGGTATGCGTGTATGTGCTTGTATTAGTGTCTATGTGTGTTTGTTTGTATCTGTGTTTGCGTATGTATGAGTTTCTTTGGGTGTGTTTCTCAATGTGTATGAGTGTATTCGAGTGTTGTTGTGTATGTATGAATTTGGTTGGTTGGTTGGTTGGATTTTATGGCATATCAACCTCTGTAGGTTATTTAACGCCAAATCCATTTTTATACAAATAATCAGTTCTATTTCAAACAATTCAGTTTAGCATGAATACGCAGTTTAATTGTCAAAAACATTTCTATTTCAAACTATTCAGTTTATTCAAACAGTTATATATAACAATTCATTTTAGTGTAAGTACAGTTTCAATGTCAGAAATCGTTCAATTTCAAACAATTCAGTTTAGCATAAGCACGCAGTTTAAATGTAAGTACAGTTTAATTGTGAAAAACAATTCTATTTAAGGTCAGATTTTGTTTACACAGAGTTACATATCAAAACAGTTCTATGTTAAACAATTCAGTTTAGTGTAAATACAGTTTCAATGTCAAATAACAGTTCTATTTGAAATAATTCAGTTTAGCATGAGAACGCAGTTTAAATGTAAATACGGTTTAATTGTCAAAAACATTTCTATTTCAAGCTATCCAGTTTAATCAAATAATTCAGTTTAGCATAAGTATGCCGTTAGTTCTATTTAACCCATAGATAAGGCCCTATCAGGTGCTACCACGCCGGGCCAGAGTGGACCTGGGAGCAATGCAATGAAGGAGTGCTCCGTATTCCCCAAGGCCCCAACATTACAGGGGTTTCACCATCAGACTGTTTAGTGTCATATCCAGGACACTCGTAGTGGGGTCTTACCGCTCTGCAGAGGTGCAGTCAGTGTATTCTACAGCCCCAGCCGACTGGGCAAATGTTTGCATTTGTGTGTGTATGAGAGTGTATCTGTGTGCGTACTTGTCTCTGTGTCTTTGTGTCTTTCTATGTTAGTGGTTGTGTATATAGGTGTATCTGTGTGTTTGCGTGTTGTTACGTATGTGTTTGTGTATTTGTGTATATGCTTGTGTATGTATGTGGTTGCGTGAGCATGTGTGTATGTGTGTGTGTGTGTGTGTATATGTATATGTGTGTGCGCGCGCGCGTTTGGTTGAGGTTGTTTGCGTATTTGTGTCTTTGTATGTATATGTGTGTGTCTGTTGCTGTGTGCACATGTGTTTGTTTGGATGTATATCTGTGAGTATGTTTTGGGTGTGGGGGTGTGTGAGTGTGTGATTTCGGGCGTGGTTCTTTATTCATGTTTATGTGCGCATGCGTGTATGTGCGCGCGTTCATTGGAAATTGCTGATTTCTTTTATATAAAATTCCTTATTTTACTTTCTTTTATACGCATTGACATGGCTTCACTCAATTTTTATCGACCTCAACAAGATTTGATTCCTACATACGGCGCTTCGTTGCTCTCTTAAGGGCTGGCGTTGTTAACTGGGTCGCAAGCGAAGATATAATTTAAAGGATCCCTTAAAAAAAGACCCCCTATCTCAGATCCTTAAATGTGCCCCCTTTTTTTAAAAAATGTACAGGAACATCAGGGAGCTCTTATTCATAGGACCTGGTCAATCTCCGATGGGATCGCTCAGGTGACCTCATCAACAGCCCTTAAATAACTCTCTCCAATTGCACTCAAAAGGCTCCAATAAATATTCTATGAGGTACTTGCTAATGTCATCAAGGTGGAGGCAACCCCTCTCACCTCTCTCTCTCTCTCTCTCTCTCTCTCTTTCGTTTTTGGGAATGGTACTTAGACGAGGCTCATAAGTTCTTTAAGAGGAACTTTGCAAACGTTATTATCGGCTGTTGGTGTTGCCTTTCTAGATTATATATTCCTTAAAACAAGAGTTCGTTTTTTAGAAAGCCATTTGACGATCGTTTTAGGCTGGAACTTTTTTTTATCTCGATCAATAAACATAATACTATCCCCATCTGTCCACTTGCTGAGTTAGCTATTTGCGTACTGTCTTTTTCCGCGGTGGCTGGGGAGAGAATCTGAAACCCCCGATAATAATAAACTCCTCATATATATATATATATATACCTAGGTATCATGGGGAAGTGCTGTCCCGAAGCTGGAATCCTCTGGATCAGGCTTACATTGAATCGTTGCTGCGAAGACAAAAACCCGAATGAAGGATATGAATTACACACTAATCCCATTACGGGATATATATATATATATATATATGTGTGTGTGTGTGTGTGTGTGTGTGTACGTGTGTATATATGTACGCGCAAACACACACATACATACACACACATACACACACACGCACGTATATATATATAGACATGGAAACTGCATTATCTTCCACTGATCTCTGATATTCCGGGATATATATATGCATATATATATACACACGCGCGCACACACGTATATATAAATATATATATATATTTATACTTATATATATATATAGAGAGAGATATAGACAAGGCAACTGCATGATTTTTCACAGATCACTGACATTTCGGGATATATATATATATACACGCATACATCTCTCTCTCTCTATATATATATATATATATATAGAGAGAGAGAGAGACATCGCAAGTGCATGATATTTCAAAGATCACTGCCGTCCCTCATAATCTCACCCTCCAATCATCTCTGGGTGAGAAGTGCTCTCCTAAATAGGGCTGCTCAGGGAGAAGAGTTTCCACCCGGATCAGTTCCTGTCACGGAAAAATACAACAATGTTAGGATAAGACTTCTGCAGCCCATGTATAGATATGTAACAGGATGATTTTAACTGGTCAAGTGTGCATAAGTCGGCAGACCTCCATCGCAATCGGTCTTTTTCGAGAGAAAGGTTGGTGGTTGAAAAAAACTTAAGGGAACATTTGTACATCTTGGTATTATAGTGGTCAACGCTTGTACCACATTAATACCATCCTCTAACTCTTCATGATTATTATCCAGAAACAATTAGAAAAAGGATAACCAGTAAGCACGACAACCGAAGATTCTATTTCAGAGTTGTATTTCTAACTGGATAACTTGATAAAGAATAAGAGGTAGAAAACTACTTTTCCCAAAAAGCTTCCTTCACCTTTTGACAGGTCTTGTTTTTCATCCTGCAGGATGTCTAGCCACCGTCCTCCTTTGACAAACTCGATGAGGTAGTGGTTTAGTCGCTGATGACCTGACTATGAAACAGGTAGTACGAAGTTACATAGTTATGCTTTGAGCGAACACCCCCACACACACACGCGCGCGCAAACACAAACATATATGTATATGCCAGTGATTATCGTCGTTGGAAATTAACACGCCGTTACTGTTGTATATCCATAATACAACTATACGCAGAAACATAAACATAATATACGAACTTCAAAGAACAACGAACACACTTCTTTATGAAAATAGACCTCTCACACTTTATTCGAAAGGGTTGATGTTGGTTGTGTGTGAGATGTGAGTTGGAGACGGAGACAGACTGCCACATATTGACCCCAAGTTCCTCTGACCATAGCAGCACTTCTTTCGCATTCTGGCTAGGTTGCTCAACCGGGGTCACTGAGGACCCAAGCCCTTTGTCTGGAGCTGGTTCTCACTCCGCGGGCATCATTACTCCAACTGCGACTGGAATTCACTGACTCGAATTGACAGCCTCGAACTCCAACTGCAACTCGAACTAATTCGAACTGACCCAAGCCGTCTTTGGCACTTGTTTATATAATTGTTTGTCGTCCACCTGCTTCCTGTGGGCGTACGCATCTGCACCGAATTCAACCACGTCCACAGGTCAAAGAGATATTCCGATATCTTCGACCGGATGCACCTGTTTCTTGATTGACGGTTCGGTCGAGGGTCAATTTGTTACAATACGAGTTCAAGTTAGGCAAGCTGGTTACATTTCACATAGCACTAATGCTTTTGGGAGAGATATGAATCTAAATACTCTCCTTCCAGAAATGGGTAAATACTAGGGCAGATTTGGTTCTTTAGTCTAAGTTAGGCAACCAGTCTAGAAGAAGCAAAACTCTGAACTAAAACATATTAAACTCTCCTTAAATAATTGAACTTATGTTAATCCCGTGCGGAGGATAATGGTTAAAACGTTCGCCAGTGGCCCGGGAAACCGGGGTTCAATCCCAGATTGGGTCATAGCAAAGATTCAGAAATGATACTTGCTGCCTCCTAATTTAACAATCAGCATTATAAGGTACGAACCAAGAGTAAGGGGAGCAATCCAGAGAAGTGGTGCCCTCTCCTGCCCATCGGTGTCGTAGCTATTCGGACCACCCTCGACTACGGTCGGCTAACTTATATATATATATATATATATATATATGTGTGTGTGTGTGTGTCTGTGTATATATATATATATATAAAATGTGGTATTATTTTAAACTGAGCCTCGGAGCTGCTGAAATTGCTCATAGAATACGGAAAGTAGAAAGCGATTAAATAATGTTTCAACGTTCTACCACAAAACTGGTTTAAGTCTCTTTATGGAGCTGATTTATATCTTGAATTGAAAAGCCCACAAATAGACGAACCTTAATTGTTTAATTAACGTTAAAGTTTTAACATTAAAATGCAAGACAATCGCGAGCCAGCTAAGATAATCGAAACCCTCCACACAGAAACTATAGTGTAAGCTTCAAAAGAGGCGGCCTTATCGTGACGGTTATCATGGTAAAAAGTGGAAACAGTGACCCTAGTTCAAATCCTGGACCACTCTACTTGTGTTTCACCTTGCGCAAATAATCCATCGGTAACCCATATACCAAGTTAGGGCTAAATACTTGCGCAAACTGACTTTTTCAGCCTTTGTAAGACAGCCAGTGTATGAGAAAGAAAACTACAAATTCAAACCACCTTTATTCTGCTTAAAAAGTGACCTTGAGTCACTTGCTACCCATGGACGAGGGCTTGGTTTCTTTGGTATCAACCTTTGTAGGGTATTTAATGCCAAAGAAATTCTCCTAGAAGAATAGTAGTGGTACTATTTAACCCATAGCTAGAAGGATTTGGGGGTTCATACCTTTCCCAAGGGTATTTGTCTGAAAGTGAACGTAATAGCGCGACTGGATTTCGAACTCACTTTACTACGATTCCACAGTCCAGCGCTTTAACCCTTTAACCGCGAGGACACACTGCATGTGAAGGGGGTTGAGTAAATTCATAAATAGGTTTCAAAGCATATAGTTGATTTTTTTTAAGTCGCACGCTTTATATCATCAATAGTATTTTTTTCTTCCGTCGAGTCCTCACGATGTAATGGCTATATCGTAATTAACGAATACGAATTCCAGTCGCACAGTTAAGTTCACTTTCGGAATAATAGCTTTGGGGAAAGTATGACCCCCCCAATCCCTCTCAAGCAATAGGTTAAATAGTACAACTATGTACTGTCCTTCAACCAGGATGCCTTTGGCATTAAATAACTCACGAGGGCTGACACGCAATTAAACGTCAACTGCATCTCTGGAGAGGAGTAAAATCTCCGTCCACCCAACGAGTATCCATCTGATGGCGAGGCCCCAGTCCTGGAGCTTTTGAGAATGTGGAGTACTCCTTCATTTCCATTACTCCCAGTTCCACACTGACTCGAAGTGATAGTCGTCCCATCTATTGGTCAAATAGGCTGATTGGATCATTTACTAAACTGAAAACTATTTATGTTGAATAGAATTGCTAGTTTTGGATCGCAACACTTGAAACCATTTAACAGTGTGCAAATAAAACTATCTGTTTACATAGGAATACTTAAAACCACTTAACTGAAAATATGTTCTGGTCCGTTTAAAAATAATGTTACCTACAAACTATTGGTTTAAAAATCATATATGTTACCTACAAACTATTGGTTTAAAAATCATATGAGAGCAGGATTTAGCATTCAATAACCTGTAAGGGTTGGTATGCCGTAAAACAGAAACAAACAACAATTATTGTTATTTTACAAGGATGGCTTTGGCATTAAATAACCCACGAAGGTTGATATGCCATTACACAAAGAAACCAAACCAATCACAACTGTGTGTTAAATAGTACCTCCGCTGTTCTTTAACAAGTACGGCTTTGGTATTAAATAACCCACAAAGGCTGATATGCCATTAAACAAAGAAATCAAACATATTCATACAAATTTTGATGTTACTGCTTTGCTTTTGTTTTTGTGTCATTTTGTTTAGCTTTTTCTTTTTTGGGGGGGGGGTCTATTAAAGAATTATTTGGTTTTTTTTGTTGTTGTTGTTGTTGTTTTTTGTTATTGTTGTAGTTGTTTTTGTTTTGTTTTGTTTTTTAGGCTACTTCTGATTTAGCCTCATGAATACACATTAACATTTGGGTTTCCGGAGCACAGGTCATGTTATTTGCCAAAGAAAATTCCCTTAAAACAAAATTATCTGCATCGACTCATATATAGTGGAGGGTCCAGAAGAATATTTAGGGGTTGGCAAAAAAATGCTGTTATGATATAGGACGAAAATAAATTGATTTGGTTTATTTGCTAAATGGTATATCAACGTTCAAGGGTTATTTAATGCCAAAGCCATTCTTGTTGAAGTACAGTAGTCGGATTATTGAACCCATTGATTGTTAGAAGATAATTGAGTTCATGTCTTTCTCTTGGGTATTAGACTGAAAGCGAACGTAATAGCGCAATTGGAGTTCGAACTCGTGTACTACGAAGTCGCAGTCCAGCGTGTTAATCATTACGCAACGTCGATTTCGACCACACACGAAATGAATCATTTTTATCATTTTAATAAAATAGATAAGTAGTGCCATAAAATTTTATCTTGAACACAGTTTAGTGGTTGATATAAATAGATTTTAAATTAAAGGTGGAATAGTATTTGCTTGGTTTGGTTTGGTTTGGTTTGGTTAGTTGGGTTTTATGGCATATCAACCTTTGTAGGTTATTTAACGCCAAATCCACTTTTATGCAAATAATCTGTTCTATTTAAAACAATTAAGTTTAGCATAAGTACACAGTTTAATTGTCAAAAATATTTCTATTTCAAACTATTCAAGCAGTTATATGTAACAATTCAGTTGAGTGTAAATATAGTTTTAATCTCGAAAAACAGTTCTATTTCAAATTATTCTGTTAAGTATAAGCACGCAGTTTAAATGTAAATACGGTTTAATTGTCAAAAACATTTCTATTTCAAGGCATTCAGCTTACTCAAACAATTCAGTTTAGCATAAGTATGCGGTTAGTTCTATTTAACTCATAGATAGGGCCCAAACAGGTGCTACCACTCCGGGCCAGAGTAGACCTGGGAGCGATGGCAATAAAGGGGTACTCCGCATTCCCCAAAGCTCCAGCATTGCTGGAACCTCACCATCAGATTCTTTAGTGTCATATCCAGGACACTCGTTGGGAGGGGGGTCTTACCCCTCTGCAGAGAAGCAGTCGGTGTATTCTACAGCCCCAGCAGACTGAGCAAAATAGTATTTGTTTTAGTTTCTTTATTTTGATGGCATATTAATCTTCGTGGATTATTCAATGCCAATACCATCCTTATAGAAATACAGCAGTGATACTATTTAACCCATTGCTGGAGGGAGAAGGAATATCATACTTTTACTACGGGTATTAGTCCAAAAGTGAAAGTTATTGCGTTAATGGAGTTTGATTTCGCTTACTTCGAGGCGGTCGTTCAGCATTTTGCCATTACGAAACAAGGACTCTCTCCGGTTCAAAAAGAATTTTCAAGTAAAAATATGATACAAATTCAATTAGCATGTTGTGTTCATCAGTTCAACCGCTACTTAAAGTACAAAGTTTGTACAAAGGAAGGACAACCGTTAAGACGGTTCCGTTTATAGGCGAACACTGGTCATCACCGGGTTCTATAAACATTGCCTTAGTCTCGTACTGACTGTTAGACTTTTACTTAAGTCAACTTTACAAAGTTTTACGTATTTCAAGCATTTCAGCGTCTGTTCGCAAGGCCGAGCTTAGGAAGGTGTCGATTGGTGGTGCTTTGTGAAGGACCAAGTTCTGCCGATCCAGTGTAAGCGTTTGCGCTTGGCTTTTAGCTTTCATCTTCCGCAGATCATCTGTCTAACTGGCCTTGGTTTGTCTTCGCAGCTGGTGTCATCTTCCTTGAAATTTCCGAACTAGTTTTGTACCACACGTTCGTTGACAGTTCCAAGGCTTTCCACATCATTCATTTCTTTGCCCAGTCGACTGGGGCTGTAGAATACACCGACTGCACCTCTGCAGAAGAGTAAGCCACCCCAACGTGTGTCCTGGATATGACACTAAACAATCTGATGGTGAGGTTCACTAATACTGGATCTTTGTGGAAAGTGGAGTACCCCTTCATTGCCATCGCTCCCAGGTCAACCCAGATTTATATATGTGTAATATTTTTATTTTGCAAATTGTACCATCGGGGTTTTTTTTCACATCATCAGAATTATAGAATAGCTATAAAAATTAATAATCATATATATATATATATAATCAACTGATTTCCATGCTAAAAAATGTTAATTTTTTGTCCAAAAACATGCTCGATAAGCTGTAATATTTTTATCTGTATTTTTGCATTTACTGACCGATCGACATTTTACGTGCTCTTCCTTATACTACACATGGATTTTTCAGACAATATTTGAATTCGAAGGATCAAGACTACAAATAATGGAAGACATATTTTCACGCCTAGTTTATTTAAGATATCTTTTCAACCAATCAGAATCATAGTGAAATATTCAAATTTATCAAAATCTAATTTAGATCCTATTTGAATCATATAAATAAGGCGACAGAATCGACTTTCTCCAGTTTTCAGTAAATTTCACATAGGCATGCATTTTTTGATTGTTAATTTTTTCGTTCAGTATTGGTCTAACAGACTACAGTGCTCGCCAATGGTCTGGGAGGCCGGAGTTTAATTCCAAGTCGAGTCATTCCAAAGACTCAAAAAACTGTACTTGTTGCCGCCTTGCTTAACACTCAGCATTATAAGGTAAGGATCAAGGGTAAAGTGGAGCAATCCAGGAATTTGATTAGCGCCGTCCCCCACACTTCCGTGTAGAAGCTATTGAAAAAGGAAATAAATATATATGCATACACTAAGTATATTGGTCTCCCTCTTGGTGTAGTAGCTATTGAAAAGGGAGCCTTCGGGCTACCCTCGTATAAGGTCACCAACTTTACTTTTACTTATATCTTGAATGAATTTCTTTTATTCGTCAACATTCAAAAGAAATCAATCCATTGGAACAAGACAACATTTAATACCACAAAAAATAATCTTCCAAACAAAAAAATATTAACCTTTTGTTTCTTTTCTATTTTTTTAAATTTCGTTGGAAATATTCGTACAAATATCTAAAAAGATATCTTTGCCTATTGATTGTTTCATTTAGCATACAGACATACATTACCGTCATAATGTTGTTGTTTTTTTCGTCACTATATAGTGACAGATACAAGGGAAGACCACATACACAATGTTTTAAACAATTATATTGTGGCTGTTTAAGGTTTGGACAACGCAAAATAATACAAAATATTTTTTCTCGCTTGTGATATTCACTCTCTCTCTAATATTATTTTTCAAACCAGAAAAGATTAGTAATTTTTCTCTGTCAAGAAAATTTTCTGACAATTTAAAGTAATAAAAATTATTCATTTGTAGATTGGTGTGTTATTCAATCATATATATATATATATATATATTTTTCATCATACAACGTGTGGAAGCACGTGCGATACCCTAGCCTCATCAGCCGCCATCCAGGGTGATAACACAGTTTCGGTAGCTTAAGGCGGTACTGCCACCGCCTTAAGCTACCGAAATAACTGTGTTATTTTTCAAACCAGAAAAGATTAGTAATTTTTCTCTGTCAAGAAAATTTTCTGACAATTTAAAGTAATAAAAATTATTCATTTGTAGATTGGTGTGTTATTCAATCATATATATATATATATATATATATATATATATATATATATGTAGAAAAACTGATAACAACGATCCAAGAGGAAGGAATGATTTATTAACGGGTCAACACTATAGCGTTTCGGTTCTACTGAACCATCATCAGGACCATGAGGGGTGATTTTAATAATTTTAAGTTAACGACGGATGATTAGAAATGTGAAATACAAAAACCTACGGGAAAATATGTATAGTGAGAAAAAGTTAGCCGTTTAACTGGCAAATCAGCGTTTGATGTTTGAATTACGTCATTTGACTTATTAGGAATATTGTATAGAATTATGTACGTTGTTTAACGAGAAAGATTACGAGACAGAAAGAAGAAAAGAAAGAAAGAAAGAAAGAACAAAAGAAGAAAAACATTCCTTCCTCTTGGATCGTTGTTATCAGTTTTTCTACATATTGTCGGATTACAATCCTTTATTTACTCTTCATATATATATATATATATATATATATATATATATATATATATATATATATATATATATATATATATATATATATATATATATATATATATATATATATATATATATATATATATATATATATATATATATATATATATATATATATATATATATATATATATATATATATATATATATATATATATATATATATATATATATATATCCGTTTAAAATTTACTTCGCAGCGAATATCTCCTCGTGGCTGATGGTTAGAAGCTTTGGTTTGACGTTTGAGTCAACCGGGTTTCGATCCCAGCTACGGGAAGATACTGTCTAGCCACACTGATGAGTTCTGATAGAACGAAACAGATCTGTCTGTGGATGACTATAGAGATACATATAGTCCCCTACCCCCATGGGGTTGAGTTCTCTGGGGAAGAAGTAATCGTGTTGCCATTAGCGTCTATTGCAAGCCTCTTCGTAGTTGAATTGAGGTCTCGGCTACCGTTGAACGGACGTATGTAAACAATAGTAATTGTGATTCATAACCGTTTAAAATTTACTTCGCAGCTAATATCTCCTCGTGGCTGATGGTTAGAAGCTTTGGTTTGACGTTTGAGTCAACCGGGTTTCGATTCCAGCTACGGGAAGATACTGTCTAGCCACACTGATGAGTTCTGATAGAACGAAACAGTTCTGTCTGTGGATGACTATTGAGATATATATTAAATATATATATATTATATATTACAATTTAAAGTAATAAAAATTATTCTTTTTTAGATTGGTGAGTTATTCAATTATATATATATATATATATACGCTCCCCCACGTGGGTTAAGCACTCTAGCGAAGGAATTTACGGCTGCCACTCGCATAATGCAAAGCTCTTCAAACTAATTGAGCACTCTGGTATACGGTAAGGTATAAATGTAAACAAACGAAAAATACTACTTAATATCTTATAATTCCCGCCATGATGTGGTCCGTTTGTTGGCTGAGCGGTATGAAACTTAGTTTAAGCTAAAGTTAGACGGGTTTCTATCCCAGCTTCAAGCGTCCAACGTGTCTAGACTCACTGTAGGGTTGTGATACAACAAAAGTCTATCCGTGGATGATTATATATAATTTGAATTGTAAAAAATTGAAACATAGCGGTAATTTCGAGGATTTTATCGAAATGAATTTTTCGAAAATTCATGAATGGATTTTTTATGTGAATAATTTTAAATTTTAGATAAATATGAATGTTAACTCTTTGAAACCAAATTCATAAATCATTCTTTTCTTTTCTTTTTTTTCTTTTTTATAAAGGTTCAAATATTTAAAAGAAGTTTTAAAAGATTCAAGCTCTGTCGATTATTATCTTTTCTAACAAGAAAAGATTTTATACCATCCGTTTGTCAAGAAACATTTCAGACAACTTAAAGAAAAAAAGAATGTTCATTTGAAGATTGGTGTATTATTCAAACATTTACATTTATGCACAATATATTTATATATATATATATATATATATATATACTATGATAGCAAAAATATTTTCGAATCACTCTAAGTAGAAGATAATCATAACTTCTTAAGAAAAAGGACCTTTTTGCTCATGTCTTGTCTATCTCCTTTTGATCAATCCTGCTGATTACATGGCAACTAAACCTGATCAAGTCCAAAAAAAAAAAAACCAAGAAAAAAACTTACCAATTAATTCGAGTGAACGTTTTCTTTTTTTTCTTTTTGTCCCTTCGTTGGTTTTTTTCTTTCTTTTTTTTTTTTTTTTTTTTCGCTTAGTCATCAACTACCTGTTTATTTATTCCTCTCCACTATTTGCTTTTGTCACAGAATTTTCTGACGAGACGTGACCGAAAAAAGGTCCTTTATTAGAACTTATATATATG
>OY757915.1:40128418-40143418 GCA_963585895.1 Sepioteuthis lessoniana | reverse complement strand
ACTCGTTCCTGAGAGAGTGGTATTTTTGTTTACCTTTTATTTTCCTTCAGTGGACATGCGAATATATCAGTACCCTTAATCGAATCAAAAAAATTAATTGCAGCGATAACTATCTTCTTCCAAATCACCAACTTTTTTTGAAGTGTCGTAGATGTAATATTAAAGACATCTAAGCTACCTGTCCACTATTTTGACTAACCAAATAGTTCTAGAGACATGAACTTGATAACACAGAGGGAAATGCACATTAATAAAGGACTGAATCACCTCTCAATTCGCTTTGGTAATCAAACCTCTCACATGCACAAGTGTTTTTTTCCTTCTTACCAAAAAATTATTTGGTAAGTTAATGAGTTTGGGACCACTTGAACTGCAATAAAACCAAACAGAATTTTTACAGATTCCCTGATAAATCTGCCATTACTTGGTGGGTGGGCCTTTTCCATCTCATAAGATATTTTCTAAATCTCTTTATACAATATATATATATATATATATATATATATATATATATAATGGTTTTATATATTCAGGAGGCTCCCGTGGTGTAATAGTTACCGTTGCAGGAAATGGACACGGTGACCCGATTTCAAATCATGGACGAGGCTCTATGCATTTTACATTTTAGGAAAGATATGAATCCAGTAATTCTCTCTCCAGCTGTTGGGAAATAGTAGGGCAGACTGAGCTCTTAACTTTGGTATGGCTACCTGTCTACAAGAAGGAATACTCTGAATTCAAACCTGTTAAACTCCCTTCAAAAATCGACCCTGTCTAGTATCCTGCTTTGCGCGGAGGGGTTGGATAAATGTATATTGGTTTGTTGGTTCGTTGTTGGTTTGGTTTTATGGCATATCAACCTTTGTAGGTTATTTAATGTCAAATCCTGTTTATAAAGAACTATATTAGACATATACATGTTTTGTAGGTAACTTTTTGAACAAGCCAGAACTCGATTGCTTGCACACAGTTAAATGGTTTCAAGTATTGCTATGTAAGAGTAACAATTCAATTTAACTTCAGTCATTTGTTTGCATACTGTACAATGGTAAACAACTCTATTTGACCCATAGATGGAACACTAACGACGAGTTTGACTGGACCTTTGTGCAATGGCAATCAGGGGGTACTTCATATTTCTCAAAATACCGAGACGGGAGCCTTACCTACACGTGCAGTTAAGTGTCATACCCATGACATTCGTTTAAGGATTCTTACCCCTCTTCTGCGATGCAGTCGGCATATTCTACAGGAAAAGCCGACTGTGCAATATACATATATACGAGGATCATTAAATATGTTTCCAGACTTTTTTCGTATGGGCACATTTATTGATAGTACACACATGAAACTCTAGTCCCCTTCGAAGTAATCTCCTGTAATGCACTTGTTCCAACAACTTCTGGAAGGCCCCATGGAAATCCTCTTGAGTGAGTGTGTCAATGACCGTCGTCACAGCCTCTTTCATCGCCTCAATTGTCTCATAACGAGAGCCTCTGAGCTCAAGGAAAAGCCAAAAGTCACAGGGAGCAAGGTCTGGACTATAGGGAGGCTGAGGAACTGTCTTGATGTCCATCTTGGTCAAATAGTCTGTTACAAGGATGGAGTTGTGGACTGGCGCATTGTCCTAGTGGAAATGCCATTGACCCGATTTGAAGAGAGCTGACCTCTTCCGACGGAATCTCTTCCTGAACTCCCTTAAAACATCAACATAGTAACCCTAACGCTAACCCTAACACTTTGGCCAATCATCTCTAGTGTATTGACTTCCTTACTCCTCCCACACCTCTCATCATCCCTCACAGATTCCCTGCCTTCCTTGAATCTCCTATGCCACTCAAAAACTGATGCTCGATTCATGCAAGATGCTCTAAAAGTAGTCTGAAGTATTTCAGACGTTTCTGTGGCATTTTTCCAAGTTTAAAACAGAATTTTATTGTATATTGTTCTTCTAAAGTGTCCTCAGCTCCAGATTGCATTTTTGAAATTCACCAGCTGTGATAATTAGGCTTTAGTAGGGTGTATTCCAATTGCTGCTGTAGCTGTTCATTTGAACCTGAAATCATAAAAATCGGTCAGTCATCACATAAGATATATAACAATCATCCTCATCATGTCGTGCTGGTAGCACGGATATCTCTGACCCTCTCTCGCCACTCCTCCCTATCGTTCATCGCCCTAAACATACTGAATTTTCAAGATTCTACGACAAATTCAAATGCCTGTACAATAAAAGTCTGGAAACATTGAATGCACCACGCGTATATATATATATATATATATATATATATATATATGTATATAGTTAGTATATATATATATATGTATATATTAATATTTCTATGTTTTAAGACATGAGCTAGATTTTAATATTCATAGTTCTCTTTCAGACATATCGAGAACGAAACACCGATTGTCTTTGGCAATGGACTCAGAGGTCCGAGTTCAAATCACAGTTGAGGCTGCTTGGGTGTCACTTGTCGCAAATGTCCTTGGGAAATGCGAGAATTCACCTTTTCTGGTCAGCTATGGGCAAATAGTTAGGAAACCTTAGTTCTTCAGCCTTGGTAGGGCAACTCATCCAGGAGAAAGAAAAATTGACGTTGTGTCACATCTAGCCCATAACTTGAAATCTGATTAGGAAATGAAAAAACACACACTAACTTTAAACGGGACCAAAAGGAGAATAGGAGGAATTACAGCTCCCTATGTGCAGACTCCACAGAGGTACGCACAATAATGTATATCTACTTCACGTTGTCAAGGGCAAAAAACCTACAGGCGACTTTACCAAGGCCTTTGATTCTATTCACACAGGGAAGATGGGGCAAATTCTATAGCAAACAATCTACTAAAAGAAACCATCGCAGCCATAATGATTCTCTATAGAAACACCAAAGTGAGAGTGCGTTCTACTTCGACATTGTAGCTGGAGTACTGCAAGGAGACACACTTGCCTCATACCTCTTTATCATCTGTCTAGACTACGTGCTTAGAACATCGATCGATAAAATCAAAGAAAACGGTTTCGAGCTGACAAAGAAAAGAAGCAGAAGGTGCCCTGCAAAAACAATTACCGACACCGACTACGCCGATGACTTAGCGATTCTGGCAAATTCACCCACCCAAGCCGAAACCCTACTGCAGAGCCTGGAACGAGCTGCCTTAGGCATTCGCCTCCATGTCAATGCACACAAAACGGAATATATGTGCTTTCATCAAACAGCTGACATTTCCACACTAAACTGTAGTTCTTTGAAACTAGTGGACAAGTTCACCTACCTAGGAAGCAGTGTCTCACCAACCGAGACAGACATCGATACGCGACTAACAAAGGCATAGACTGCTATCGATAAGCTATCGGTCATATGGAAGTCAGACCTGACCGATTAAATGAAACGCAGTTTCTTCCAAGCTGCGATCGTGTCGATACTGCTATATGGATGCACTACATGGACGCTAACTAAACGGCTGGAGAAAGAGCTCGACGGCAACTACACAAGAATGCTGCGAGCAATATTGAACAGGTCCACCTAACACCCATCACTAAAACTATCACAGTTAGACGAACCAGACATGCAGGATACTGCTGGAGAAGTAGGCACGAGCTCACGCGTGATGTACCCCTATGGACTCCTTCACATGATCAAGCAAAAGCAGGGCGACCAGCTCGAACCTACAAACAGCAGCTTTGTGAGGATACGGGATGTAGCAGAGAGGACCTACCGAAAGCAATGAACGATAGGGAGAGGTGGCGAGAAAGGGTCAGGGATATCCGTGCTGATTGCACGACAATATGATGATGATAATCAGTTCACATTATCTCTGATGATCCTGGGGGTCGTTAACAATGAGAACCATGTCATGTCGACCTATTTCTTCTTGCAGGATTCAGCATCCATGTCATCAATAACAAAGATTTGCTGGACATGGAGGTCAAGCCCTGGATGGAGGGAATGACAGGGATAGCCTCTCCTCCCAAAAAAAGGGAGTAGAATTTTGGGTATGACACTAACCTGTATCCGGTGTTGAAACCCAGTTTTTTTTTTATTCCTGTGGAGTGTGGAGTACCCCTTCATTGACATTACTCCCAGGTCCACTCTAAAGCTGTTAAGGTTTGATCTATCTGTTTTAAAACCCTTTGTATTGGATAGGAATGCCTGAAATAAAATAAGTGTGCAAAATTTTTTTAATATTATCAAAAAGAATTATTAAAGTTCATTAAAAACGCTTGTGATAACTTTATGAAAATTATATGCATTAAGAATAATTTACTTCAAGGCTAAAATTGTGTATACAAGAAGTTTATTAGTGATTTATAACCGGCTCATTGGTCTAGTGGGTAAAGTGGTTTCCAATGGTCCGGGAGACCAGGGTTCAATCCCAGGTCGCGTCATACCAAAGACTTTAAAAATGGTACTTGATACCTCCTTGCTTAACACTCAGCAATATAATGTACGTATCGAGGGTAAAGTGGAGTAATCCAGGGAAAGAAGTAGCCCCCTCCCCTACACCTCGGTGTAGTAGCTATTGAAAAAGGAGCTTTCTAGTCGCCAACTTTACTTACTTTACTTTATAATTGCTTGCAAATTATTGATGCTACACTGGTTTGGTTTGGTTTGGTTTCTTTGTTTACTGGCACATCAACCTTTGTGGGTTATTTAATACCAAAGTGATCCTTGTAGAGGAACAGCAGTGGTTTTTTAAAAACATAGCTGTGAGTTACATAGGACTAGTTTGGTTTCTTTCTTTAATGGCATATCAACCTTTGTGGGTTATTTGATACCAAAGCGATCCTTGTAGAAGAACAGCAGTGGTATTATTCACGCCGTAGCTGTAGGCTACATTAGACTGGTTTGGTTTCTTTCTTTAATAGCATATCAACCTTCGTGGGTTATTTAATGCCAAAGCCATCCTTGTAGAGGAACAGCAGTGGGTTTTTTAAACATAGCTGTGAGTTACATTGGACCGGTTTGGTTTCTTTATTTACGGGCATATCAACCTTCGTGGGTCATTTAATACCGAAGCAATCCATGTAGAAGACATACAGTGGTATTATTTAAGCCGTAGCTGTGATTTACATTGGACTGGTTTGGTTTCTTTCTTTAATCGCATACCAATCTAGCATAAACTGGTGCTTTCAACTTGACTTGACTGTAACTACAAACTTACTTACAGTTAAGCACCAGCTCCGGCTAGATCACCAAAGTTAAGCAGTAATGAGCTCATTTAGTTTATAGATGAGGAACTACAGAGTCATAATAAACACTGAAAGAAATCTAAGATCAATGTCAGACCAAATAGAGCTAAGTAAATAATTTTCACATTTGTTATATTTGATAGCTCATATATAATAAAGTAGCAATCAACACTAATTATATCACTGATGTCAGTATAAATTTAACCCTCTCCACGACCGGGTCACCTATACTGATTACTACCAACATAACCCTCTCACTCGAGAGATGTATTTCTCGTCTACGCACGGCTCAATTCGAACCCCGTCGAGAAATTTCACTCTTAACACAGCTCTCAAAATAGAGGATCGTTCATAATTCGAAACTATCCTGATACCACAGCCTCAGTCACGGATCGTTTTGCTTGATATTCCAAAAGTTTTATGATCCTTATCGGCCAAGGAAACGGTAAACGATAAGCCGAAGTAATCTCCATGTTGACGAATGTTCTAAATAGGATAAGTGGTTCCCGTCTCCGGAAGAACAATTACTCCAGTTGATGAAATATAAAGTTTAATAACAGTATATTAAATAAAATACAATCGACAATCGAAAGGTATCTACAGTTATACAAAACATAATACATCTGGATTGATTATATATGTGTCGGTCTTAGGTTAACTTTAGCAACTTAGTGAAATACTTGAGTTGTTCTCCGATGAGTGCATAAGTACGTGAATTAGTTGGTCAATGCTTATAATAGAATAATTGCATGTGTGTTCTGATTCTCTCAATAAGAGTTGATCCATTCTCTTCGCAGTCGAAATACCTGCTAACTTGTGACGTCCAAATCCTATCATTATATATACATTTCTTCCAAATCTATTCCCTTGCTGAAAATTTATCCCAAATCCGCAATTGTTCAAGTCAAATTCAAGAGTAATTTCCGCAACACTGAATAACCCAAAACAATATTCCAATATTGTCGGCCAATAACTGGCTATCACCTCCAGCCAGCTTCGAAATCCATAATACGGCTTGCCTCTCGCTCTATGGGGTAACATCTGGTCTTCGCAACAATCAACCTGTCCTCCGAGAAAACTACAAAATCTGATTTTCTACATAAAGCCACCTGTGAAGAAAGTTATAACTACGATATTCTCAAAAATAAATTAACCCTGTTCATTACAATCCATTAAGTTCGCCACATCAGGACCATGGCTCAAACTAAATCAGATCACTCATCAAACTTCCATGTCTGTTTTATATTCATCAATGTGGCTTAACAAAAGAGAGTCATGGATCATGTAATCAAAGGATTTATCTCTTATATTCAGTGACATAATGTGGTTGGACGGAAACATTACATATGAACGGGGTGTCCGCGTGGTGTAATGGTTAAAGCGATGGCCTGTGGAATCGTAGTACGCGAGTTCGTACTCCAGTCGCGCTATTACGTTCACTTTCGGGCAAATACCCTTGGGAAAGATATGAACCCCCTTATCCTCCCAGCGATGGGTTAGATAGTACAACTACTGTTCTTCTAGAAGAATGGCTTTGGTATTAAATAACCTAAAAAGGTTGATATACCATTAAAACAAAGAAACCAAACCAAACCAATTACATATGAATAATTATGTGACCAAACTCATATGTGCAGATTTTTTATCCAGAAATAAACGGTACGCAAATAACACGAGACTATCTAAATATATTTTGAAGTATTAGAAAAATATACAGAAAAAAAATAGAAATTAAAATAAATGGAGTGTATTCCTGTAATGAGATATCCAAACATTATAAATTGTGCTTCGAAGAAAGATATAAAATAACTTTTTTTAATCCTTGGAATTTTGGGTGAAGAAGATGATTTGGGGTGTATTAGAAAATTATGACGTTGGTAACTGACTTTTTTTTTCTATTTATCATCATTTTTTCTATTTATCATCTTCTTTTTGTTTGTTAAAACTGCAAAGGAATTGGGGGAAGGGGGAGAAAAAGACAGGGATACTTTTAAACTCAATTTTTATTTTCGGAGTTTACGGCTTTTTTTTTTTTTTTTGTGGAATAGAATGTTTTCCTGAACCAGTAAAAATAATCGTGTTTTCAGTCAAGGCGTTATAAGAATCTCAGGAATCGTTTTTGGCGAATTGTGAATCGCTGGTATCGAGTATGATTTTGGCAAAACTGTGAATTCGAGGGTCCGCCACGGGTGTCTGTGGTCAGTCCGACACGAGACAACGTGCAACTCAACCAGAGACCTTAGCAGACACGTGTGCTCCAATTGGCTTCGAGAGAATAAGGTACGTCCGTTCAGTCGAGAAGTGTCAAAGTACTGAGAAAGAGTTTCTCTTTGACGCCAGGAAGCCCCTCATTTTAATCATGCGCGGAATGCGCTTCTGGTCAGAGGCACCCTAGAAGATAGTTATATTTGTATTTATTTATTCTATTTCGTATTTATTTTATTTTTTTATTGTACTTATTTTTACTTCTTATATTTACATTAGACAGAATCTTTTAAATAAGACATCAGAGCCAGTATGATGATATCACCACGATGCTAAACATCTATGATTTCGGTTTCTTTGTTTAATGGCATATCAACCATCGTGGGTTATTCAATGAGAAAACCATCCTTATAGAAGAAAAGCAGTGATTCTATTCAACCCATAGCAAGGAGTGGGGAGAAGCAGATTCATGCCTTCCCCAAGGGAATAAGTCCGAAACTAAACCTAATAGAGCGACTGAACATTGAACTCGTTTACTTTGAGGCCACAGTCTAGCACTTTAGCCATTAGGCCACGAGGACTACCTCCTCAACATCTACTTTATGATTTGGCACCAGGTTGAATCCCATGAAAAACAGTCACGTGACTTAAATATTACATCAGACATACTATATATGATATAATTGCGTGTTCGTTATTTGAATAAAGGATTGTTACTTGAAGGTATTGTTTATTTGAAAATATATAATTGCTTGCAAAACGAAAGATTAGAATAAAACAGATTTAAGCATTAAATAACCCAGTAATGTTTGAAATACCGTAAAACATAAAAAAACGATACCTTTATATTATATACTGCTAATTGCACGGCTGATTAATCTGTAAGAAAACGACTAAAATCGACGAACTTAGTTTGAAAAGTAAAGCGTTTAACAAAATTTTAATCGTATTTCTTAGAATCTGCAGTCTATTCTCCAAAAATAATGTTTAAAAACTTATTAAATCCAAAATACACAATTTATTGAAATGTTGAAACAAAACATTTTGGGGAAATTAATTTTTAATCGCAATAAAAAAAAGTTCATAGGTTCGCTTTCAAACAAAAAAAAAAAAAAAAAGTAAAGAAAAACCGTAAAACGCAGACTGAAAAGAACGTCATTTTTTTTTCCAAAGTTTTTGTTTTTGTTTTTGTTTTTTTAGGTTTTGCTTTGTTTTTGTTTTTGTTTTTGTTTTTTGTTTGTTTGTTTGTTTGTTTGTTTGTTGTCTTAGTTTTGTTGTATTATTTTTTTATAAAAAATATTTATCTTTTTATTTATCTATTCATTTTTGTTTTTGTTTTGATTTAATTTGAGTGGAACAGGAAATAATTAGAAAGAAAAAATAATAATGAAAAAAAATGTCTATATATTTTGCTAAATCTTGAAAATGTTCTTCATTATTTTTCACTATTAAATAACAGTTTTATGTTCTGATACAGAAGCATATCTAATTGTGTTTCCTCATTTTTATTATACTCCATTCAAAGAGAAGATTTGTTTCTCATTTTTAAACACTGACATCGTTTTTAAACTGTCCCTCAAAGACCAATTCTTCCCTCTTATTTTTCAAATGTCCAAATCTTAAAAATGATGATCCTTAGAATTTCACTGATTATATTGATGAAATAAATAAATTGAAATAGTTTTTTTTAATTAAATATAAATATATATATATATATATATATTTATATATTCCATGTAATCCTTTTTTTTTCTCTACGTTATCCCATCTTGTCCAAGCTCCTTGCTGACTCAGACTGACCATTTTACTGTAACGCACTTCTACGCCCGCACGGACTTCTTGGATGAGTTGGCGTCTTTCTTTGCCTTCGGTACTGTTGGTATGCGTAAAGGGAAAAAAACCCAATCCCGCTCTGCCTTTATCTATTAACCCTAAAATAGCTTTATGCCGAAGCCTCTCCTCCGCCACTTGCAACTCTCTTTCCGCACTCCATTTCCTGCCAGATCTTATCTGAATTCGACTTTATTCATCAACATATTCTCTCCTAGGGTGATACACTGATTCCAACGCTTCTCTAACAATTCCATACCTTTCCTATTGAACGATTTGTATTTGGCCTCAAAATATGCCTCACTTTCCGATATCACTTCTTCATTGGAACCAAATCTCTTTCCCTGGAGCATTCTTTTGAGGTATGCAAACAGCTAGTAGTCGCTGGGGGCCAGATCTGGAGAATAGGGTAGGTGCAGAAGCAATTCGAAGTGCAATTCATGTAGTTTTGCCATCGTTGCGATCGACTTGTGACACGGTGTATTGTCTCGGTGAAAGAGCACTTTTTTCTTCTTCATTTGTGGCTGATTTTGGACGATTTCTTCCTTCAAACGCATCAATAATGCTATATAATATTCGCTATTGATTGTTTCTCCTTTCTCAGCGTAAACGATGAACAAAACACATTGTGCATCCCAAAATACGGAGGCCAAAACCTTGCCAACTCATGTTTGCGTCTTTGGTCTCTTTGGACGGCTTTCACCTGCTGCTGTCCACTCAGCTGAATGCCGATTTTACTCCGGAGTGAAGTGGTGGATCCGTGTTTCATCTATTGTCACAAATTTACACATTTGTTGCGTTGAAACAGTTGCAAAATAACGCCCTGAATCGTCTACGCGTTGTTGTTTTTAATCGACTGTGAGCAAACGCGGGACCCACTTTGAAGACAGCTTTCTCATTGGCAAATATTCATGCAAAATGGTGGATACACTGCCTTCTGATATCGTCAAATCCTCTGCTATCTCACGCAACTGCAGTTTACGGTTAGCCAAAACGAGTTAGTGGAGTTTGTTTTTGTTTTGTTTTCTGGGACAACTGTTGAATTTTGGCAACCCTAGCGTTCAGCATCATTTATGTCAGTACAACAGCGTTTCAAAGCAGCATACCACCTCTTAACCATTGTTTCCGACGGAGCAAAATCTAAATAACACTTATCAAGCAATAGCTTTACTTGAACAGTTTTTTTTCCATCAGAAAGCAATGCTTTATCACCACATAAAATTCAGATTTTTCCACTGATTTGAAAATTTGCAACAGTAGCTTTACTAAAATATCTATAATTTGTAAACTAATAATCCAATTGAGCTCAAATTTTGACACTTTCCATTTGAAGGTTAGTTCTTTATAAAAATCATATAAATAGTAGCTCATTGTTATTATTTTACTTCCTACAAGCTTTTCACACCAGTGTCAGCTGAATGTCTTTCTCTGGAGGCTGAGTGACAGCAAGTTTCCTTAAGTCTTCAGGACTCTTCTTCGTATTCTGGCCGATCTCAACAATGCTGTTGTTTGGATTACTCCAATTTTTCCTCCGGTTTCAAACTTTTCCATCCTCTGAGCAAACCTTTGAGAACAGTTCCAAGTGCATTAGTTACAAATGCTACCACCATCACATTCATGTTCCACAGCTTTTTTAGTTGCCCGGCAAGGTCCGAGTACTAGGCTTTCTTTTCGTTTTCTTTTATTTTTACTCTGTGGTCCGGCAAAATTCACTCTACGGCAAGTTCACTCTCTCTCTCTCTCTCTCTCTCTCTCTCTCTCTCTCTCTCCGTGTTTGTGTGTGTGTTTGTTAATCATCATTAAGTCTGGTCTTCTGACTGTAACATAGCCATACATGAATATGTGAAACGTACATAAAATGTTCATAATATATTTACATCGAACATAGGAATCCCGAAACACGAGAAACACTTACGACTTCTTACTTCAAGTACGAAACTTTTTATTACCTTTGAGTTTAAAGGTTTTTCGACATTAAGGAGAGAGATACACATTCTTTCTCTTCTGGCTTTTCCATCTACCCCACCCCATCACGTGTAGCGCCCGTAGCGCACAAATTCGTCTGGCCTCAGCCAGCCCCGAAAGTTGACCCTTCTCGTTCGGTGTCTAGTTCTCAACTCAACGACTTTTTCAAAATCCCCAAAATCCTCCGCGCGCAGTTCCGGTGCATGACGTCATTCACTTCCACTGGTCAACCTTTCTCTGGGAACTTTTTTTTGACATCTGTGAACGACACATCCTCCCTGTGCGCGCGTCAACACCTGTGTTCAAGTTTGCACCTCACCAACCCATGTACTGAGCCGAAAGGTTCTCAGCTTAACTAAACCCAAAGGCAAGATATATAAAACGAAATCCCTCGGGCATTATATTACATGACCAGGATTAGGTGATCTGTTTGTATCTCAAAATCCGAGATTATTCTGTTTGTCTCATCTGCAAGGACTGCTTATTTGTGCATATATCATTTAATATGGTCATATATCAATTTCTTGCACAGTTCCTCGGGGATCACCTTCCCCAACCAGTTGTGCCTAGTCTTATACTTTTTTGAACTAGTATGCTATATTGGCTTATAATGTGATTAATTGTTTTGTCTCTATCACTATATAATCTACATTTCCTATTCTGTCGCGTTTTATCGATTTTGGCTTTCATATAATTGATCTTTATGCCGTTGATTTCTTGTGCTATTAGAAGAGATTCAGTTTCTCTCTCAAGGTTTTCCTTTCGCAGCTATGTCCGGGTCTTCTCGTGCGAAATTATACCAGTTAGTTGCTTGAAATATCCATACTGTTGTTTTTCTTCTCATTTCTGTTTTCTAGTTTTTGTTGCTTTTCTATCTTGTCGTATATTGCCAATGCTGTCACTGGCTGCTGTGATCAATCTTTCTTTGCTTTTTTAATGTAATTTTTTGGTCCTGTCAACGCAGTCTTCAGTGCAGGTGAGTCCTCTTCCTCCTTCTTTTCTTGACATATATTGTCTGTCTATTGAATCTCTCAAATGTAAGGTCTTGTGCATCGTCATAAATTTCTTTGTCTTTTGGTCCGTTTGTTTGAGTTCCTTCCTTGTTCACCTTTAGAATGGTCTATAGTACCTTACAAGCGGGACTTGCACATTTCATAATAGATCACCTTTCCTACCCAGTCCTGTCTACTTTTGTATTCCTTATATGACTATTTTGGAGTCTGCAAGTCTCCTCGGGTGTCCTGGACTCTCCTCAGTATCCGAGGTGATCTCAAGAATGATATAGTCTGAATATTCTCAGGTCGTTCTCCGATTTACAAATGCTCCAGTTCCTTTTCCAGTCCTTTGGAGGCCGTTCCAACCGCACTAAAAACAATTGGTATCATCGTCACCAGCATGTTCCTCAGTTTTTTTTAGTTCTCTAGCAAGGTTCAAGTATTTGTCTATCTTTTCCCTTTCGTGTTCTTTTTTTGTCTTTTTTCTCTCGGTAGTCCGTTGGGACGGCAAATTTCACTTGACGACATGTTCTCTTTCTTTTTCTCTCTTTTTGTTTTTTTAATTATCTCTAGGTTTGGTTATCTGGCCAGAATTAGGTGATCTGCTTGTATTTTAAAATCACAGAGAATTTTATGCATCTCATTCTGAAGGACAGATTCTGGTTCGTGCATATACCATTTGGTTGTATAATCAGCATTAAATCTCTTGCACAATTCCTTGTGGATCACCTTTCCCAACCAGTCGTGCCTATCATTATTATTTTACTCATTTCGCTAAGGGTTTCTCACTGGAGTCTGAATGATATCAGGTTTCCTCTAGTATCCAGGACCCTTCTCAGTATTCTAGCTAATCTTAATAATGCAGTCGTTTGGATGGTCTCCACTCGTCCTCTTCTTTCCAAGTCCTACAGTCCTTGTACCAATCCTTTGGTGACTACTGAACGCACAAATTACAATTGGTATCCCCGTCACCTTCATCTTCCACAGGTTTTTCAGTTCTCAGGCAAGGTCTAGGTACTTATTGTTCTTTTCACCTTCTTTCAGTTTTACCCTGTGGTCAGCCTAGACGGCAAAGTCCACTGTTCAGAAGGTTCTCTGTTTTTGGGGGGGATTTTTTTACTATCACGAGGTCAGGTCGTCTGGCCGAGATAAGAATTATTATTATCATTATTATTATTATTACAAATATCATTATTGGTTGTTGTTGTTGTTGTTATTGTTACAGTAGTAGGAGTAGTAGTTGTATTTATCTATTTATTTATTTATTTAAATTTATGTATTCGTTTACCATATTTTATGGTCTTCATCTTGATGTTAAGTTTTTCCCCCCAGCTGAAAAAGAATTACTAAAAAAGTAATAAAACTTTTTACTGCTTCTTTGTTTTTTCAATGAAAGGAACAAATGTTGCACTTTTGGCTTAGTTAGTCTTAGGTTGAAAAGGAGGAGAGAATTCTAATTTCTCCATGACGAGATTACAGTCTTTGCTCTCCTATCTATCTATCTATCTATCCTCCTCTCTTTACATGTCTTTTTACCCCACCTCACTTTAGCGATATACATACGTCCTACACAATGAGTTCTTTTTTTTTTTTGCTTTTGTTTTATGTGTGTTCTTTTTTTTGGGGGGGCGGTTTTTTATTTATTTTTCTCCCGTTCTTCGGCATAATCTAAAAGTCTTTTTAAACTTCATCGCTACAGTCCTCTCTCTCTCTCTCTCTCTCTCTCTCTCTCTCTCTCTCTCTCTCTCTCTCTCTCTCTCTCTCTAAGTCACATGAAAAAGTATTTTCAGCTGTTTCTTTCTAATACCATTGTTTCCTTTCTTTTCTCTATCTCTGTCTCTGTCTGTCTGTCTGTCTGTCTCTTTCTCTCTCTCTCTCTCTCTCTCTCTCTCTCTCTCTCTCTCTCTCTCTCTGTCATTTGAAAAAGTCTTTTCAGCTGTATCTTTCTAATACAATTTCTTCCTTACTACTCTCTCTGTCTCTGTCTCTCTGTCTCTGTCTCTGTCTGTCTGTCTGTCTCTGAATCATTTGAAAAAGTCCTTTCAGCTGTATCTTTCTAATACCATTGCTTCCTTACTCCTCTCTCTGTCTCTGTTTCTTCTGTTTATCTCTGTCTGTCTGTCTGTCTTTCTGTCTCTCTTTTGAGGGGAGTCCTCGTTGCGTAATATCTAAAGTGCTCGACTGCTCCAACGAAGTGAGTTCAAACTCAAATTGCGCTATTAGGTGATCCGTTTTTATCTCAAAACCACAGAGAACTTTATGCATCTCATTCACCCTTGAAAAAGGTATTAAACTCCCTTATACCCCACAATTATGGGTTAAATAGTATTGCCAAACCGAAGCTCTTTCTTTCATAAGTCATGTATTCAAGCTTTTTCAGATCTATCTCTCGAATATCGCTGCTCCTCTAACTCACTATCCCCCCCTCTCTCTCTATCTCTCTCTCTCTCTCACTTTCTTTTTTCTCTTATAAACCTTTTCAGATCTATCTCTCTAATACCACTGTCCTTTTGGTTCCCTCCTCTCTCTCTCTTTCTCTCACTCTCTTAATTCATTTGTAAAAAGCTTTTCAGCTATATATATGTACTCACACACACACACACACACACACACACACACACACACACATATATATATATATATATATATATATATATATATATATATATATATATATATATATACTCTCCACCATCTCTCGCTAGAATCGTTACAACCATTGTGCTTGTGTCTGTCTGTCTGCTTTTTCTCACTCTCTCTCTCTCTCTCTCTCATTCTATCAACGTATCTATCTCTTCTCCTCCA
>OY757915.1:40043418-40125918 GCA_963585895.1 Sepioteuthis lessoniana | reverse complement strand
CGATCCAGAAATGCATAAATACTTTAGTTGTTTAATACCATGTATAACAAATAATAACAATAAAAAAAAGCTTGCTTCTTTCCCCGCCTTGTGGATGCGAGACGGAGCAAGCAGCTTTTCTGCCCGAATGTTTTTTCATAGCCTAATGTTATAGATATTATTATTAATTTTATTTACAGGCGCCATTTTTAGTGCAAATATTTTAACGATAATTAAACATCAGCTTCCGTATCTTCAGATGTCATTTTATAAATCGTCTTTGTCTCCTTATACTTTTTTTTTATTTATATCATCTTAGTCAGCCAAAAGAGGCTGAGTGGAGAATTTAATATTATGTTATGTGAATGTTTCGAAGCGTTAGATATTTGAGAATACAGATTTAGAGAGCTCTAAATAGAAGACGACTTAAAGTAATGATGCATGGTATGAGCCAAATTCTACTGTTCGGAAATGAGAAAATAGATATGTTTTGTTAACGTTTCGAAGTGCTAGATAATCGAGAATACAGATTTCGAGAGCCATAAATGGAAGACGACCTAGAGTAATGATACATGGCATGAGCCAAATTTTACGGTTGGAAAGTAAAAGAATTGATATTATGTTAAGTTAACGTTATAAAATTGTAGATAGTTGAGATTACAGATTTAGAGAGTCATAAATGGAAGTCGTTCTGATGTAATGTTAAATGGCATGAGCCAAATTCTACCATTCGGAAATGAGAGGATAGATATTATGTTAACGTTTCGAAGTGTTAGATATTTCAGAATACAGATTTAGTGAACCATAAATGGAAGATGAATTAAAGTAGTGATATATGGCATGAGCCAAATTTTACCATTCGGAAATGAGAGCATAGATATAATGTTAACGTTTTGAAGTGCTAGATATTCAAGAATACAGATTTAGAGAGCCATAAATGGAAGACGTTCTAATGTAATGTAACACGGCATAAGCCAAATTTTACCATTCTGATGCATCAAGAGCAGCTTATAATACTAGCGGTAAATATGATACAAGAAATAAAAATGTACATCGTGCTGATGGAACTGTATGCCAATCACATCGACTAGGTGATAGCCATCTCCTTGAAGGTGGGAACGTCCTGAAGGTGAATGTGTTCTTTGCCAAAGAAGAGCTGGATGCCCGTTTAGACGGTTGGTCCTGCAATTCATTGCTTCATACTGTATGCATGATTTGAAAGCTGCCCTTGACAAACGAGCTATCTAAGTCTAATTCAGGAAGTTCGAACTGGTCCATAACGCCGTGTGTTGTATATTGACCTCCGACCCGGTCGGGCTGTCAAAATAGGAAATGCACCTGTGTAAATAACTGGTGCATCCGGTCGAGGAATATCAGAATATAACCTTGACAGTGGACGGGTTGAATGAGTGCGATTTGTGACGCCCACAAGAAGAAGGTGGGTATTGAACATATAACTCAGTTTACAGGAAGTTCAATGAGATGAAGAAAAGATGTGGAAGAGAAAACCGGCACCCAGTAGAGTGGGTCCCCAGACCCCCGGTTGAGCTGCCCAAGAAACGAGGTTATGGCCAATAGAGTGGGGGTCAATATGTTGCAGTTCTGTTCGGTCTCCAACTCCCTCTCACACACAACCCTTTCAATAAAGTGAGAGGTATATTTTTCTAAAGAACTGTGTCGCTCGTCTTTATTGTGTCGTCGTTATGATTCTGCATGCAGATGTATATGTATTATGTGGCTATACAACACGCGGAAACAGCCCATTTATTGCACGAAAAGTGAAGGCAAAGTTGTTCATAGTATATTGACCAGAGGATTAAAAACTATTTCGCTCGGATTCCAAGAATCTCAACGATCAGGCAAGGTCAGGTAGATTTAAAATCGTGTATTCTGAGAACCCGCTTCAAGCTATTGAGGCGAATCCGGAGTGTAGCACTCGGAGAGTATCAGGCGAGCTCAGCATCTGGCTGTCCAGTAGGGTTCGTCACCTTCACGAACACGTTAAAGCACCCAGAAATGCCGAATATAGCAAAACTTTTGACTCACCCTCGTTATATTTTATGCAGAGGTGGGGTCTTATATGGTAAGTAAAAGTAAAGTTAGCGACATTAGTCGAGGGTGACCCGAAGGCTCCCTTTTCAATAGTTACTACACCGAAGTATACGAGAGGACGCTACTTACCCTTGATCCTTACCTTATAATGCAGAGTGTTAAGCAAGGCGGCATCAAGTACCATATTTTGAGTCTTTGGTATAACTCGACCAGGGATTGAACCCCGGTCTCCCATACAATTTGCGAACACTCAACTCATTAGGATAATGCTTGCCAAAATCCTTTTTCATTTGGCAATAGAATGGTTTTGTTTGGTTTGGTTGGGTTGGGTTTTATGGCATATCAACCATTGTAGGCTATTTAATGCCAAATCCTATTTATGCATATATATAAGATTTGGTTGGGTTGGGTTTTATGGCATATCAACCATTGTAGACTATTTAATGCCAAATCCTATTTATGCATATATATAAGATTTGGTTGGGTTGGGTTTTATGGCATATCAACCATTGTAGGTTATTTAATGCCAAATCCTCTTTATATATATATATATATATAAGATTTTGTTTGGTTGCGTTTATTTGGCATATTAACCATTGGAGGTTACTTAATGCCAAATTCTTTTTATTCATATATATTAAACATATATATTTATTAATACATTTTGTAGATAACATTCTTGAACGAGCCTGAATTCTTTTTTTGCACACAGTAAAATAGTTTCATGTCTTGCTACACAACTGTCACAATTTAACATCTGTCATTTGTTTGCATACAGTTTGTTCCATTTAACCCATAGAGAGGACCCTATCAGGTGCTAACACTCCGGGTCAGATTAGACCTGGGAGCAATGACATTGAAGGGCTACTCCACATTCCCCAAATATTCAAGGCTGGAGCCTCACCATCAGATTGTTTAATGTCGTATCCCGGATATTCTTTGGTGGGGAGGTGGTTACCTCTCTGCAGAGATGATGTCGGTGTATTCTACAGCCTGGAAGTAGAAGAAAAATTAAATCTGGAGATATTTGTTAGCGAGCTACTATTTTTTTTCGATTCTTTACGTTATTTTCAGGAGTTTCTTTTTATTTTATTGATTTTTATTTTTTCCTTTAACAAAAAATCAGTTTCATATTTATTTTCTTTTGATTTGTGGAGTCGGATAGTATAAAAATAAATCTGGTTATGTTGACCAGCTTGGGATATCATATTTTACTTTGACAATACCGCACTGGAAATGAGCCAGGTTGCGGACAATAGAATGGTGAAAGGATAGAAATTTTACAAATTTTTTTTTTTGTTCAACATAATTTAGCGCCCCATTGTTCCGTCGTTAGAGATATGCTCTTTTAAAGCCCTGACCTAGCGTATTTTTTTAAGCGTTCACCTCCCAATTTTCTAGTGGAAATGTGCAGGGGAATGAAAGCTATTGCTAGTTGGATGTGCAGGGGAATGAAAGCTATTCTGCAGTTCAATCAACACCAAATTTTACAAAAAACGTAATATATATATATATATATACATATATATATATATATATAATATCCAGTCAGCGTCCGAAGACTGTGAGTGTGGATTATTCTTTTATAGAATATATGAAGAATATCATATAAATCTATGTGAGTACTTGATGTATGGCTGTTGTTAATCCCTTATTCCTTCGCAGAGATATAATAAAATTCACATTCAGAGCGTATATAGTGTAATCGGATGGAAACTCAAACCTGGTTAAGTTGTCATTATAAATTTATTTCGGCGGAGAATATTACTGGAGAGTACAGTATATTCTCCGCCGATATGAATTTATAACTTAACCAGGTTTGAGTTTCAATCCGATTGAGCGAAGGAATTGTCGGCCGCCGCTAGCGTAATGCAAAGATCTTCGTAAGAATTGAGCACTCTGGTAAGCCGATAGGGCACCTCGGGTGGTGTAATGGTTAGCAAGGTAGACTAGCAAACCTACATGAGTGAGTTCGATTCTCATTAGTTGCCCAATTCGTGCGGCCTTGTGCTACATCTAAGCAAAAAATACCTTAAAATTCCCTTAGCCAACGTAGTCCGCTTGTAGCCGTGTGGTCTGAAGCCTTAGTCTATCGTAAAGTTGGACGGGTTTCGATCCCGGCTTCGAGCGTCCTGCGGGTCTAGCCACACTGAAGAGTTCTGATAGAACGAAACAGTCTGTCTGTGGATGACAATATATATATATATATATATATATAAATTAAATCGCGAGTCGGGACTATCCTACAACAGTTTCGCCTCAACCGGCTCCTCAGGGTATCTCGCACCGAGTGTATATATATATATATATATATATATATATATATACACTCTACCCACTAGACCAAATTCATCTATAATGTGTAGCATTTTCATTTTCTCATATATAAATATATATATATATATATGAAGATGCTATATATATATGTGAATATGCTACATATTATAGATGAATTTGGTCTAGTGGGTAGAGTGTATATATATATATATATATATATACACTCTACCCACTAGACCAAATTCATCTATAATGTGTAGCATTTTCATTTTCTCATATATATATATATATATATATATATATATATATATATATATATATATGAAGATGCTATATATATATGTGAATATGCTACATATTATAGATGAATTTGGTCTAGGGGTTAGAGTGTTCGCCAATAGTCCGGATCCAATCCCAAATCGCGTCATGCCAAAGACTTTAAAAATGATACTTAATACCTCCTTGCTAAACACTCAGCGATTTAAGGGTAAAGTGGAGCAATCCAGGGAATGGAGTAGCGCCCTCCCCTACACCTTGATGTAGTAGCTTTTGAAAAGGGAGCCTTCTGGTCGCCCTCGACTATATGTCGCCAACTTTACTTACTTTACTTATACAAAATTATCACAGAGAAAAATAGGTGCGCATACAGGTTCCTCCCACACAAAAATGTGGGGGTTATCAACAGTAATTAGACTGCATTCGAATACTATTCTCAGGTCACTAATGACATTGTATCTTAGGGTTTTGCTATTTTCTTCCACCGTATATATACGAAGGTCAATATCCAAAGAAGATGAGTTGGGAATGGTTCTGTTTGAGAATGTATAAGAGGATTCTTATAAATTTCCAGGAGTGCTCAATGTATGATAATATATAAATTTCTTACAGATAAAATTTGCATATAATTTAAAAAACTCAACAAACCGTCATTTGGCTATTAGAGATTTTTTCAGCTGGCAAAGAGAAACCAAATTCTTTCGATCTCTTTACCAACTGAAATAAAGTTATAATTGCCAAATGAGAGCTTTTTACTCGCCACTGCTCCCTATCGTTCATCGCCTCTGGTAGGTCTTCAGGGCCACATCCCGTATCCTCACATAGCTGCTGAATATATGTTCGAGCCGGTCGTCCTGCTTTTGCCCGGCCATATGTGGGGGTCCATAGGTGTACATCACTTATGAGCTCGTCCCTGCTTCTCTAGCAGTGTCCTGCATGTCTGGTTCGTCTAACTTGGATAGTTTTCGTGATGGGAGGCAGGTGGCCGTATAGTTGGTGCCTTGTGGGGTGTTCCCGCCAGGACTTGTTCAATATTGCTCGCCGACAGTAATCGAGGTCGACCCGAAGGATCCCTTTTAAATAGCTACGACACCGAGAAGTAGGGATGGACGATACTGCTATATATATATATATATATATATGTAGGGATGGGCGATACTACTATATATATGTGTGTGTGTGTGTGTGTGGCAGTATTTCTTCGTTAATACATATTTGATTAAATGATATAGACATTTTCTGTCTACATATTTTTGTATTTATCCTTTCAAGTTGCCGTAACAATTCTATCATATCCGGTGGAAATTAATTAATAAACCATCCATAATTGATTAGTTCCCAAGGACTTTCTGGCTGATCTTGGCCCATCATCAGTCGGAGTGTATATTGCCAAACCGATGTAACCTTTACATATATATTACTACTTTGTAAGAACTGAGCGTTTATTGCTTATACTGGTGCATTATTGAAGCGTTTATTTTAAAATTTGGTTCTATAAATAGGAGCAGTAGCTAAAGACAATTAAATATATTAGCACTGGATTCAAAATCAATTCTAATGAGTTTAGAATGTTTATTTCAAATATGGAGCGCCTCAAGATCTGTCATTTTTTTGCTTATTTTGTTGCTCGAATATTGTATTTTCGGTAAGAATTTCTTTTACCGCAACCAAATGAAGTACAATTATAAATTAAATGAAAATATTTCAAGAATGACGATTCAAAGAAACATACTTCCCACTGATCCTAATAAAAAGTAAAACTTATTATATATTATAATGAATTTAAAACCTCTAACTTATTTATTAATAATAATTCCTCCCACTCGACTGGAGTTTTGCAAAAAAAAAAAAAAAGCAAACGTAATATATCAATTTAAATGTACTTTAGGAGATTATATCTTTGAAAACAACAATACATACATTGGTTTAACCTCAACAACTTTTCTGCTACCAGTTTAATTGCCCAACATCTAAAAAACATTCCTACCCTACAACTGAATTTTGATGTGGCAACTTGAAAGGATAAATACAAAAATATGTAGGCAAAAAATGTCTAAATTGTTTAATCATATATATATTGTCATTCACAGACAGACTATTTCGTTGTATCACAACTCATCAGTGTGGCTAGATATGTAGGACGCTCCAAGCTGGGATTGAAGCCCGCCGAACTTTACGTTAGACTTAGTATCATACAGCTCAGCCATAATCGACATACGTCTACTCGGAAATTAAAAGGCATTATGTGGTAACTTCCACTTTCTTACATTTTGTCTTACCGGATACCAGAGGGCTCAATTCATTCAAAGAGCTTTGTATTACGCGAGTAGAAGCCGTTAATTCCTTCGTTAGAGTGCGTGTATACTGTCACCCACCGACAGACTGTTTCGTTTATTCAATAAATAAGGAGAATTATTTTGAAAAAATTTTTAATTTTTTCAGAATTTCATCAGTGGTATTCGGACCACACGCATATACTGTACTCAGGTCAAAATCGACCTTATATCTTAGGGTTTTGCAATTCTTTTTCATCATACACACATATATATAAACATATATATATATATATATATATAATGGAAAAGAATTGCTAAACTCACTCTCTCTATATATATATACATAAATATATGTACATGTATATATATATATATATATATATATATATGAGTATCGCCCTCCCCTACACTTCGGTTTTGTAGCTATTAAAAAAGGAGCCTTCAGGTCACCCTCGACAATGGTCGGCCAACTTACTAACTTAAATGGGACCCGAACAGGTTCTACAACTTCGAAGTTGAGGGAACCTGGGAGTAATCGCAACATCGGGATACACCGCATTGCCCCGAATCTCCAAGGCCTGGAGCCTCACCATCAGATAGTTTAGTGTCTTATCCAGGACACTGTGTTGTGTCATTTTATATTAAAAAGTGCATAAATGTGGTAAGATTAATTTCTAATTCATTCATTTAGCAAGTTGAAAAAAATTTTTAAAGATAAAAAATATCTTTTTACAGAGAAAAAGAATCTGAAGGTTTTCTGTTTCTAAAACGAAAATGAGAAAATCCTCCAAAGCTTTAAAATGCTGAAAACGTTACATTTCACGAAAGGTTCCAATATTTGAGAAACATTGTTATGATGTTTATGGTTTAATCGAAATATTTCAAGTTAGGGTCAAAGAAAATTTTAATAAACTTTATTTTCCCCGTGAAATTAGGCGGTCATTAAAAAGCTGTACAGGTGAAACCTTTCCTACGATTGTCCGAAATGATGTTATATATATATATATATATATATATATATATATATATATATATATATATATATATTATAACAGATATATGTCAAATTTATATTATATTTATATTATGTTTAAATTGTATTAACATATAGTAAATCTTAAAATTATGAGCCCGAGTAATAATGACCTCGAGTCGCCTCTAATACATACGAATATTTATATATATATATATATATATATATATATATATATATATATATATATATATATATATTCAAACATTTATTTTTTAAAGACGATGTAAGGAAGATCCTCACAGATAATACAATGATTATATACATAATAATAATAAAGAACGATTACAAATACTTGAAGCAATATGCATAAAAAATGAAAAAAAAGAACAAATAAAATAGCATTTAACACAGGCACCAACATATTTCTAATAACTAAAAATCAGTAACTCTATTAGTAAACTTTTTCCAACAGAACGTCTTAAAACAAAACGCTGAAAACGTTCCAACCAACAATTTCAAAACAAAACGCTACAAATTTTTAAAACAGTAAAAATTCAAAAGTCAACTCAAAACTACACTACCCCTGATGATGACCAAAAGTAAGGTCGAAAGCTCTTGGGCAATAGATATGGACAATCACTTTACCATCTAGATCCAAACATTAGAAAAATAACAAGGAATCATGAGAAAAATAAAATAAAAATGATAGATAAGTGTTCCATCGTTTTTAATAAAAAATGCTTGAATAATAACAACTACTTAGATATACATTCTTCAACGCGCATGCGCGCGCGCACACACACACACACACACACACACACACACATATATATATATATATATATATATATATATATATATATATGTATAGTCGATGTCTTTGATGAAATAGTATACGCCTGAACCCTTACTCCCTTCATTTTCTCTTTCTTCTTTTTTTGTCTTTTTTCTCTAAAAAAAACTCTCCTTCATATTTCCCTCTTTCTCAGATATTAATCCACTTCTATCTGATCGAATAACTGATGAAACCCAATACATTTTGGTGCCACCTAGCCGTGACCATCTACCCAGACAGTCACAATCAAAAACCAAATTAACCCCAACTACCTTCACTTAAACCAATATCTATTTCCTTCCTTGTTTTTCCCTTATCTATCTCTTGTCTTTTGACCCATTCCCTCCCATTATACACTTTTACATTCTTCATTAGTTTTTTTTAACTCAATTGATAAAATGTAGAAAAACGTAAAAAATGTTAAGACTGATGAAGTTCTTCTGTTAATAAAGAACGAAATATTACCACTAAACCCATTGTAACTGTTTGATTTATCCACTTTTCCATTTATCTTATCTTGTCAGATTCACTAAAATCTACCATTTCTCTCTCTCTCTCTCTCTCTCTCTATATATATATATATATATATATGGAGAAATGGTATATATATATATATATATATATTCAGTCATGAAATGAACGCATTGACAAGGAAGCGACATTTGGTTTACAGCGTTGATTCTATATCAACGCTATCCAAACTTATATAAATATGGCCCATCAATGATATTTAATACTCTTCGTCAATGAACTTAGAAAACTACACACACACACACACACACACACATATATATATATATATATATATAATTTGATACATATATATGCATAATTTACTATATATATATATATATATATATATAAAGCAAGGCTCTTCGAATGAATTGAGCTCTTGGTAGCCGTTAATCATATATATGTAAACAAAACAAATGTGATACATAAGTGTTTAAGATTCCTTCGATTACGCTAATTTCCACGTAGCTGTGTGGTAGAATCTTGGCGTTTGAGTCACCCAGGTTTCGACCCTAGCTTCGAGAATCTAGCGTGTTTAGCCGCGCTGAAGAGTTGTAATACAAACACATAGTCTGCCTGTGGATGTCTATATAGTTTGCTAAATTTATGAACAAAGATATATATATATTTATAGTTTGCACTATTTATAAATAAAGATTACTTGATATATATTCACAAACGCAACTTTAAAAAATTGCATTTGAGAAATATATAATATCTTTTAACTTAGTGGATAAAGCAAATGACTGTTCAAATTGCAACTGGATTAATATCTTGCAGGGTATCCAATCGCGCTGAACATCATTTCTTAAGCATCAAAATCAGCCAATCAAGGCTATGAAAGTGTTGTGGTCTTCAGATAAGACCGGTGGAAGAACAACTCAAACAACGGGTGATAGATAAAAGTACGTTATTGTATTAGCAGAAAAAAGGAAGTCATACAAAGGAAGTACTAGCCGTGCTCGGCTTGCAGTCCGTCTGTCAAATGTCTCGTAAGGAACGAGAAGTTGTCTCCCCCGAGCGAGCTAAGCTCGGAGAATATGTTTAGATTGTACGAGTCCATCTTTGGGGTATGGTAAGATATGTCCCCATAACAGAAAGGCAGCCGAGTTTGACGACATATAAGACGCACTGGTGTATAAGACGTACCTCAATTTCCGCAGGGTAAATCACGAAACAAAGTACTAATATTAAACGTGATGAAATTAATATAATGAACATTATCAATAATTAACACTTTTAATCTGCACAATAGCCTTTTAAATAACGATAATAGGTATATAAAAGTTACTTTAAAGTTTAATTGCCCAGTCGACTAGGGCTGTAGAAAACACCAACTGCACCTCTGCAGAAGGGTATACTCCCCCCCCAACAAGTGTACTGGATAAACAATTTGAGGAATGCGGAGCACCACTTCACTCCCAGGTCTATTCTGGCCCGGAGTGGTAGCCCGTGATTGGGTCTATGGGTCAAATAAAACTAAAATGCATACTTATACTAAACTGAATCACTTGAAATAGAACTGTTTTGACATTTAACTGTGTGTGGACAAAAACTATACTTATACTAAACTGAATTGTTTGAATTAGAACTGTTTAACCAAACTAAATATCTTGAAGTAAAAAATTTTTTGAAGATTAAACTGTGTACTCATGCTAAACTGAATCATTTGAAATAGAACTGATTATTTGTATAAAAATAGATTTGGCATTAAATAACCTACAAAGGTTGATTGATATGCCATAAATCCAACCTACCAACCAACTAAAGTGTAAGCTAATAGGAGTTGTCAGATAGCTAATTTCGGCCGACTATCGCGAATTTTAAACCTACATATGGCATATAAGACGCAGGGGAATTTTTTAAAAAATATTCTGAGTAAAAAAAAAATGTGCACCCTATATGCCGTCAAATACGGTAATTAGAATTTTTTTGTTCCCTCTCTAAATATCATCAGGGTCTGTTGTTATAATGGGAATTCAAGGAGTCCACGGGTCGCCAAGTTATTTTTAAAGATTGTTTTTATTTCTGTTTGTTTCAGTTAATTGATTTTAAATTTCCTTTCCATTGCTTCAGTCATTATATTCTTACGAGCGGTTTTCCCTTTCGCCGTTAATAAATTCCTGCAAATCGTCTGCAGAACCTGCAGTCAAAAAATTAATTGGCACATAACATTTTTGCATAGAAAACTTTTCAGAAAAAAAAAAAGAATTTACTTAAACGTCTTAACATCTCTCGTATGCATAAATACAGAACAGACAAGACTGTCCTTTCGTCACGTCTCTACAAGTATCTGAATAGGACGAATAAGGAACAAATGCTTCATTATGCATCCCTGTGGCAAACATCGAATTTAAAAATAAAGAAAAAGAAGTTAATTAGATAAATAAAAGAGGGATGTCTTTGCCACTGAGAGCTTTATTGTATTTTGTTTTGTTTTTGATTTTTTGTTTTGTTTTTTTTTGGAAAAACATGAGAAAGTTTTTTTTAACGAATAAAATTGAGAACTAATTAATTTTATTTGTATGTGTGGGTCAGGGTTGTGTATGTGTATTTCAGTGGGACAGATTGGCTTAAGGGAAAAGTTTATTAAAGGCACTTATTCGTCTGTCATATTCTAGCCTGGAAACTACCACCTGAGATCTATGAACCGATTGAAAACAGTAGATTATAATTAATTTTAAGCAACATTCATCTCTCTCTCTCTCTCTCTCTCTCTCTCTCTCTCCAACACACACACAAATATACAAACCTGCATCTTATATCATTATCATCATCAAGTCGAGCTGATAGCACAGAGCTTCCTGACTCTCTCTTGTCATCCTTCCCTTTCGTCCATTGCTCCTGGCAGTTCCTCTAGACTGCATCTAGCGTTCATACAGAGCAATTGCATATAAATACTTGCTGGTCAGCCAACGCTGGCACGTCCATGTGTAGCCGTCTATAAAAGAGCATCGCTCATGAGTTTTTCCTTACTTCCCCTACAGTCCCCCACATGTCTTGAGCTTCTTACTAGGATAGTTTGTAAGTGGCTGTACAGCTGATATTTTGTAGGATGTTTCTTCTAGAATTTGTTAAAAACAGTAGCATTCTTTGGTTGTTCCTATCTAGCTCTTTCTCTAAGCGTTTCGTTAGAGTCCAGTGGTACTGATACGATAACAGCTTGGATGAAACCCCTTTTTATTTCATCAAAGAGGTCGTTTTCATGTGATTGATAACCTGTCAATAGCAATCGACGCATTCCAAACGTTTATGTCGACTGGCATGATGGTTAAAGTGTTCGCCAATGGCCTGGGAGACCTGGGTTCAATCCCAGGTCGAGTCATACCAAAGACTCAAAAAAATGGTACTTCATGCCGCCTTGCTTAACACTCAGCATTATAAGGTACGGATCAAGGGTAAAGGGGAACAATCCAGGTAAAAAAGTAGCGCCTTCCCCCTACACCTTGGTGTAGTAGCTGTCGAAAAGGGAGCCTTCTGGTCACCCTCGACTATGGTCGCCAACTTTACTTTTACATTATACAACCACTAGAAATCACATTAGACTATACCTTGTTGAATTAACGCTTGCTAGATACTACCTGTTTTACCTATGCAGAGGACAATTTTATCAGAGTCACCAGCTTACATGACAGAAGGCAGACTGCTCCAAACATCACTACACAACTGAACAAAGACTGGACAATAGAGCGGTGGAATAAACCTCTTTGGACTGATGAATCAAAGTTCGAAATCTTTGGCTCAAATATGAGTCTATGACCGGCGAAGAGTTGGTGAAAGAGTCGCAACCCCTTGTACCACACCAAATATAAAGATTGGACTGTTATTATAAAGTCGGGAATTTGCACCAGATGAAGGGAAAATTGAATCAGACCGGCTATCACGGCATATTACAGCATAACGCGATCCCATCTGGAACGCGGCTTGTGGGCAAAGGTTTTGTGCTCATGCAAGATAATGCATATGGGTCATAGCATACAAGTAAACTCTGCCAGAGATATATTAAAAGCAAAGAGGAACAGCACGTCTTTCAATAGATGCCTTGGCCGACACAATCTGCGGACTTAAGTCCCATTGAACTGATGTGGGATGAAGTTGACCGAAAAGTCAGAGTTAATCAAGCCACAAGTACTGCTTACCACTGGCAACGTTTACAGAAAAGCTGGGTAGAACAATTTTCAGTTTACTTCTCGTCTTTGGTAGAAAGAATGCCGACAAACTATGAACCAGTGATAGCGGCCAAAGGAGGTCATTTTGATGAATGAAAAGTTTCAGAAGTTTTTTTTGTTTTCTTGGTTTAATTTTTATTTAATGTGGCCCAAGGAGACTTGAATTTTCTTTTAAAAATAGAACCATTGTGGTACTTAACTTTCATTGAAAATAACATTTTTAGGATGAGAAATAAATATTTTTAAGTCAGGCCAAATACTTTTGACTGGATATATATATATATATATATATATATATATATATACTGAATCCAAAATATTCTATGAAAAACGGGAAGTAAAACATAGATGATTTTTTTCATTTAAACAGTGTGCAAACAAATGACTTTGGCCAAAATGAATTGTTAGAAATAGAACTGTTTGATCCTTTAACTGTGTGCAAACAAATGACTTATGCTAAATTGGATTGTTAGAAATAGAACTGTTTGATCATTTAACTGTGTATAAATGACTGATGTTTAATTGAATTTATAAAAGTCTCGCTATGATGTGCCATTTTCATTATGATACTCTTCTTGGCAAAGGAATTAGTTCTGAATGATATTTCATCGAATAACGCCGAGTTCACGGCTAAAATGTTGGTTCCTGCCAGATATCCGAGCATAGTCAATGGTAATGATTATGCTGATAATGATAATTAGTTTGATGCAAAAGTTCACTGCGCCAATGTTATAAACAAGAATTTTTGGTACATATCTATAAAGTGTATATATGTTGTTCAGCGCGAATTCAGACCCCCACCCCTACAACAACAAAAAAAATGATTCCTTACAAAGTATTGCTCGAATGAAAATATCGATATGATGCGTGTTTTTTTTTCCACTGTGACAAAACCTCGGCCATGGCCAGGATGACTCAAGGTTAATTTTTAAGCGCAGCAGAACTGTTTTGCATTCAGAGCTTTCCTTGTCCTGAACTACTTGTCTAAAAAAAACTGAATAATCCAGTCTGTCCTACTATTTAACGATAGCTGTTGATAGAAGGGAATTCATGGTTTTTCCCAGTCTCTTTACAATGAAGTGAAATGAAAATACCCTCGTCCAGGGTTTGAACTCGGGTCGCCGAATCTATCACCAACGACGATAACCGTTACACTAAGCGCACCTCTGGAATCATGTAACCCAGTGCAACTTGCAACATGTTACTTGGAGAGGAGATGGGCATCGCCAGGTAAATCGCTATCGCCAAGAGAGATGCTATGAAGGGGAAGTACTCAGCATGGCATCCTGATGACCCAGATAGGTTACGGGGTGTGGGCATGAGGGTGAGGATGTGAGTAAAATTCTATTATTAGCATCTTGTTTAGCTTTCTTCGACGCCCTTAAAAATGCCGGAAAAACACATCATAGCAAAGAGGGTTTTTTTGTTTGTTTTTATGTTTGTTTTCATTTTTTTACTTTCGACGGGTTATGTTTTTTTTTAACTTTGGACAAGGGCGGTAACTCTTGTTTAAGTAAACTTCAAGAAACTATCGTAGTTTAACTATGAAGTACGGAGATAAGACTCGAAAAATAAAAATAAGTTAATAAAAAAAACGGGAGGAAGCATTTTGAAAAGAAAGAGAGGAACAAAGACAAAAGACCGACGATTGAAATGACTTCAAGTGAAAGGAGGGAAAAAATAGAAGAACAGACAATAAAAAAAAACAAACAAACAAACCGTAAATCTGAGATTTGAAGCCAAATTGAAGACTTCTCTGTCAGACAGGAAAAATTAGGAAAATAAAAGGCTGAACTCTTCTGTGTTTAGAAGCGTAGATAACTGTGTCAATAGTAGATCAATTAAAGAGAACACGGAAACAGAAATAGAAAAAAATTAAATTCAAATTTAAAAAGAAAAAAACACATTTAAAACAATTTTTTTTTAAATATCACGCATTGGTTTTTCTCATCCAATTTAAATGATGATATAAATAGACATATACATACGCAACGTTTATTTATTTTTCTTCTTTTCTATTTGCAGACGAGTTGGGGGTTCTTTGGTTTTATTTAGCTGTCATTTTTTTTTCAAACTCCAAAGACGCGTCATTTCCATGACAGCGGAGGAAAAGCCCTAACCGGAAAGATTAATAAAGAATAAGCTGTCAGTTCAACACGAACCCTCTTCTCTTCTCGCTTAAGATCTCATACTCATCAAAGCTTGCCAACATAACGGATTTCTTCCCCCACCTCTCTCTCTCTCTCTCTCTCTCTCTCTCTCTCCTGCCCCTATCGGCATTCGCTCTTGACGAGTCCTCTACACAGCACCCAGTGTCTGCTACAGAGAAGATGAATGTTAGTTTTTCCCGGTCGGCCAACATTGGTGCATCTAGATCTGGATGTCCATAGGAGAATGTCGTTCCTGAGTTCGTCCTTACTTCTCATGTAGTGCCCAGCATGTCTTGTTCGTCTTACTTAAATGGGTTATGAGATGGGAGGTAAGTGGCCTATTCTTCGTTATTGTCTCTTTGCTGTTATTGTCTCCTTTCTGTTAATCTTTTCTGTGGTAAACGACTTCAAAAGTTAGTTACAATAAAGATAAAAACTAATTCTTTTCAAAAGAAATATTAATCAAAATCACGTAATAAATCATCATCATCATCATCATATCGTGCTGGCAGCACGGATATCCCTGACCCTCTCTCGCCACTCCTCCCTATCGTTCATCGCCCTAGGCAGGTCTTCAGGACAACATCCTGTATCCTCACACAGCTGCTGAATGTACGTTCGTGCTGGTCGTCCTGCTTTTGCGCGGCCGTGTGTGGGGATCCATAAGAGTACATCTCTTATGAGTTCATCTCTGCTTCTCCAGCAATGTCCTGCATGTCTGGTTCGCCTAACTTGAATAGATTTCGTGATAGGGGGCAGGTGGCCGTACAGTTGGTGTCTTGTGGGGTGCCGCTGCCAGGACTTGTTGAGGATTGCACGCAGCATTCTTGTGTAATTGCCATCTAGTTTCTTCTCGAGCCGTCTTGTTAGCGTCCATGTAGTGCATCCATATAGCAGTATCGATGTGACCGCTGCCTGGAAGAAACTGCGTTTCATTTTATCGGTCAGGTCCGACTTCCATATAGTCGATAGCCTATTGATAGCTGTCCATGCTTTCGTTAACCTCGTTTCGGTGTCCTTTTCGGTTGATTCGACGCTGCTTCCTAGGTACGTGAATTTGTCTACTAGTTTAAGAGGGGTTCCTTCTAGAGTGGAGATGTCCCCCGTTTGGTTAAAGCACATATATTCCGTTTTGTGTGCATTAACATGGAGGCCTATGCTTGCTGCTGCTCGTTCCAGGCTATGCAGAAGTGTTTCGGCTTGGTCAGGTGTATTTGCCAGTATCGCTATGTCATCGGCGTAGTCGGCGTCGGTAATTGTTGTTGCGGGATATCTTCTGCTTCTTTTCTTCGTCAGTTCGAAGCCATTCTCTTTGATTTTGTCAATCGATGTTCTAAGTACGTAGTCTAGACAAATGATAAAGAGATACGGAGCCAGCGTGTCCCCTTGTAGTACTCCTGCTACAATGTCGAAGTATTCTGTGTCTCCATCTGGTGATCGTACTTTTACTTTAGTGTTTCTATAGAGAATCGTTATTGCCGCTACGGTTTCTTTAGGTATGCCGTACGCTAGTAGGATTTGTTCCATCTTTCCTCTGTGAATGGAGTCGAAAGCCTTGGTAAAGTCGACAAATATTAATGTCGCTTGTAGGTTCTTTGCCCGTACACCTTCAAGGATTCTGCGGATGGTTAGTATTTGTGAGGTCGTAGATCTATTTCTTCGGAAGCCATTTTGGTTTTTTCTAAGTATGTTGTCGATTTTGGGTTCTATGCGGTTTCGTAGTAGGGCATTGTAGATTTTGGCAGCTATGGATGTAAGTGTTATGCCTCGGTAGTTTTTGGCTAATCCGAGGTCCCCCTTTTTAGGGAAGGGGAGTATGCATCCCTTCGTCCATCTATCTATCGGATTTTGATTGTATACTGCGTTGCAGTGTCGGAGCAGTATGTCGTCGAATTGTCTGGTCTTCCATACTTCCGGGGGAATTTCGTCCAGTCAAGAAATGAAATTTGATTGTTCGAATAAATGAGATATGCACAACGCAGAATCTGTCCTGGAGAATGAGGCGCACAAATTTCTCTAGGATTCTAAGATATAAACGGATCACCTAATCTCGGCAAGACAAACAAACCAAGTGATAGTCAACACAAAAAAAATAGAGAAATTGCCGAATAGTGGACTTTGTCGTCCCGGCAGACCACAGAGTAACATTGAAAGAAAGCGAAAAGGGATATAAGTACGTACTTGGATTTTACTAGGGGACTAAAAAAACTATGGAACATGAAAGTGATACCAATTGTAATCGGTGCACTCGGTACAGTCATCAAGGGATTTGTAAAAGGACTGGAGGAATTAAAAATAAGAGCATGAGTGAACACCATCTAAACTACACCATTGTTGAGATCGGCCAGAATACTGAGAAGAGTCCTGGAGGGATGAGGAGATTTGCTGTCACTCAAACTCCAGTGGAAGACTATCAGCTAACACTGGTGGGAAAAACTCAAAGGAGTATAACTTATTATAATAACTCTTTAAATTGCAGCACAAAACAACCCCCTTAGGACCAATTACATTAAATCCAAAATAGACAATACGCAACAGTTTTGGTTTGGTTTTATGGCATATCAACCATTTTAGGTTATTTAATGCCAAATCCATTTTTATACATATAAACAGTTTTAATTCAAACAATTCAGTTTAGTATAAGTATAGTTTGTTTTTTTTTTTTTTTGTTTACACGCAGTTAAATGTTAAAACAGTCATAACATATTTCTAACAATTCAGTTTAGCATAAGTACACAGTTTCAATGACAAAAACAGGTCTATTTCAAACAACTCAGTTTAGCATAATTACACAGTTTACTTCTGTTTGACTCATAGATAGGGCCCTATCAGGTGCAACCACTCCGGACCACTCCGGACCAAAGTGGACCTGGGAGCGATAGCAATGAAAGGGTACTCCGCATTCCCCAAAGCTCCAGCATTACTGGAACTTCGCCACCCGATTGTTTTGTGACATATCAAGGATACACGTTGAGTGGAGGGAGGTCTTACCCCTCTGCAGAGAAGCAGTGGTTGTATTCACAGAATAGCAAGTGTAGGTTATGCGAGGATAGATTCGAAGCGATTAATGACAATAAGCGATTTCAACAAACTAGTGGAAAGCAAGTACAACACAAGACACGACTAGAAGGGGGCAGGTGATCTACAAGGAATTGAGCAAGAGATTGAAATTTGGCCATACTACTAAATGCACAAACCAGAATCTGTCCTGAAGAATGAGACACACAAAGTTCTCTGGGATACAAACAGATTGCCTCATCCTGACCAGAAAACCAGACCAAAAGATAATTTACAAAAAGAAAACCAAAAAAAAAAAAAAAAATAGGGAGAACAAGCCATTTTGTGAAGTCACAGCGGATAAGAGAGTGAAAAACCAAAGAAAGATAAAAGAGAGACAAGTAGTCAGCCTTAAAAAAGCTGTGCAACATGACGGTAACGGTAATACTAATTGTAATTGGCACACTTGGTGCGGTCTCCAAAGCCTTGTAAAAGAGGATCGAAAATTTGAAAATCGGAGAATGAATCGAAACCATCCAAACTACTTCATTGTTGAAATCGGCCAGAATACTGAGAAGAGTCCTGGAGATCTGCAGAGACTTGCTGTCACTCAGACTCCAATAAGAGACCATCAGCTTACGCTGGTGTAAAAAACTCGCAGGGAAATTAATAATAATAATAATAATTATAATAATACATCTTGCTAAAGAACTGAATAAGTACGTGGACCTTGTGAGAGAACTGAAAAAAATATGGAACATGAAAGTAACCGTGTTATTAATTGTAATTGGGACACTCGATACTGACACCAAATGATTGATGAAGGGAGTGGAAAATGATAGACGATAGATACCACCCAAACTACAGCATTGTTGAGATCAGCCAGAATACTGAGAAGAGTCCTGGAGACTTGAGGAACTTGTTTTCTCTCAAACTCCGAAGGGAGACCACCTGCTAACACTGCTGTGAAAAACTCTCAAAGAGGTAAAATAATAATTACAAAAACAACAAAAGACTCAAGAAAGTTGTAAATTGGAAGACACCAAACCAACGACAGGACACATGTATTCTTGTATAAAAAAAATGAGATTCACCCCTAACAGATTAGCTCTGCAACTAAGTAAATGCTTACGGGAGACAAGAATTCCTGAATAGATGACCAAAAGTAAAATTATCCTGACCTAGAAAACTATAACTTTGTATCAATTAAAGGAATTGAACTACCCAATCAAGAAAGCTTTAGAATAATAGGAGAAAAAGAAAACTACTCATACCGGAGAATATTAGATGCGGATACCATCAAGCAGAAAATAAGAACAAGTAAGAAAGGAATAGTTCAAAAGAACCAAAAAACTTCTCGAATATAATCTATATAGCAGAAATCTAATCAAAAGAATAAATACCTGCACAGCCTCCTTTCAAAAATACTCTGAGCACTTCTTAAACTGGACAAAAGAGTCAGACAGATGGACCAAAGAACAATGAAATTGATATCGATACGCAAAGCTGTACATATGAGAGGTGACATAGAGGGGATATGTCAAGAAAAGGAGCAAGAGAACTAGCAAGCATTGAGGACTGTGTAGATGTATCAGTTTGTGGACTCTAGCAACACCTTAAACCATTTAACTGTGAGCAAATAAACTTAGCTCAGGTTCGTTTAAAAATGTGTTTAGAAATTATATATATAATGTATATGTATAAGAAGGATTTGGCATTGAATAACCTACCAAGCAAACCAGACCAAACCATCTTAAAAGGAAAAAAAAGATTAATATCTTACTCATCTCAAGAAAATCTCTTCTTTAGTAACAAGATTTTAATTGTATCCTTTATTTTAAAAATTATATTCAATATTCATTTCCTTGGGGAAAGCCATGAACTCCTTTATCCCCCCCAGCAATGAGTTGGATAGTACCATAACTATTCTTCTATAAAGATAACTTAGGAATTTATTAATTAATTAATTAACCCATGAATGTTAATATGCACTTTAAGAAACCATACCAACCAACCATCAATTGTTTCATCTATTTTCTAGAATTATAAAGTAAGTAAAGTTAGCGACCATAGTCGAGGGTGACCCGAAGGCTCCCTTTTCGATAGCTACTACACCAAGGTGTAGGGGAGGGCGCTACTCCATTCCCTGGATTGCTCCACTTTACCCTTGAACCGTACCTTATAATGCTGAGTGTTAAGCAAGGTGGTATCAAGTTCCATTTTTAAAGTCTTTGGTATGACTCGACCTGGGATTGAACCCAGGTCTCCCGGGCCATTGGCGAACACTCAAACCGCTGGGCCAATGTCCCGGTTAGAATTATAAAAGTATTACTTAATTTTCAGTTCTTTTTGGGTTTCTTACAACCCTTCACCGGGTTTTTTTTACCCAAGACCTAACATGAGGGAAGATAGTGAATATGTGCATTCTATGCATTCATTTTTTTTTTTTTTTTTTTTTTTTTTTGCTGCCTCTTTTTCCAAATGCATTAATAGTACACTCCGAAAGAGAAGAGCAGTTCTACAAAGAGAATTTTTTGTGTGTTTCATATATTGGCTAGGACCAACAGATGTCTACTTAATGTGTCTATCTGTCCCTTTCTCGGTGATTCCCAGGATCCCTACTAATACTGACACGGTGGTAAATTTAAGGTGCCACATTTTCTCATTTTCTATTTCTAAATCTTTATATGTACCTATTTTATCATATTCTTTGACTTCCATATTTGTTGGCACTGACGCATCAATTAAAAGGCGTATTTTTCTTTTGTAGTCCTTGACCACTTTTTCTGGTCAATCATCATCATCATTCATCATGTCGCGCCGCCAGCACGGATATCCCTGACCCTCTCTCGCCACTTCTCCTTATCATTCATCGCCTCCGGCAGGTCTTCAGAGTTACATCCTGTGTCCTCACATAGTTGCTGTATGTAAGTTCGTGCTGGTCGTCCTACTTTTGCACATCCATATGTGGGGGTCCACAGGAGTACATCGCTTATGAGCTCGTCCTTGCTTCTCCAGCAGTGTCCCGCGTGTCTGGTTCGTCTAACATGTATAGTTTTCGTGATGGGGGGCAAGTGTCCGTATAGTTGGAGTCTCGTGGGGTGTTGTCGCCAGGACTTGTTCAATACTGCTCTCAACAGCTCTTTATTTTTCTATCAGTTTGGATAACAAAGTCTCTGACAATAGAAGCTCCTTTCTGCTTTTATTATTGCTGCTGATTGGTGTTTATACTATTTTTCAAATTTCATAGTTTTATATATATTTCCAATGAATATGATATTCTATTTTAACATACCTTTCTTCATATCCCATTATTATTTATTTATATGTGTCTCTTTGGGGTGCTATTTTTCAATCTCATTGATAATACTCTTCTAGATAGATAAGCAAAGAGTTATCTCTAATATTTCATTTAGGCTGGAACCTTCAGGTATCTTCTTAATGCGTTTATCAGTCTCTTTCTTGATCATACAATCTTTAGCGGGGACATTGGATACGACAGAACCGCGGGGAGATGCACTTGGTGGTTCTAGAAGACCGCGTTTGTCCTTAAAACTGCAGATTCCTCACGCCTTGGAACATAACAGGATTTTCAAATTCAGCGTGATCTTTGGACTCAACAGAGCCGTAGGAAGATGTAGTTGGCGGTTTTAGAAGACCGCGTTCGCTCTTAAGACTGCAAAACATAGCAGGATTTTCAAATTTAGCAAATAAACTAATAAAGCGACAATATAAAACAAAAATTAAAAACAAAATCCCAACTGATTCAGACCAAACTGAGAATCATTTTTTTCTCTTTTTTTTTCTATGTTTCTTTCTTTATTTCTTTATTTCTATAACTTTTTTTCTTTTTTGGCAAGAACTTTGTTGAGTCTAACGTTCAAGAAATAAATGCGCAGCACTTGTTGATTGGTTGGTTGCTTTATTGGTTGGTTTTACTACATGTAATCTCTTGTATTGTTAATAGTGCTGAAGTCAGTCTGATTTTGTTTTTTTGTTTTTTTTTTTTGCGAGGGGGTGATTTGTTGTATTGTTATATAATTGTGGAAGGGTTTTTTTTTATATTATCATTTTTCGTTGGTTATATCTTATCTTTCGGTTTAATTAGGCTTAGAACTATTCGGCTTAGCGCACGGGTAGGGGCACACATTGAGCGCAGGTGTTCACACTCGTGCGGGGAGGATGTGACAATCACAGATGTCATAATAAAAACTCCGGATAGGAAATGAGACTGGGGATATAAATGACGTCTTGCCCGGAAGCGATGGGCTGAGGATTTTGCGTGATTTTTGAAATAGTTGGGAATTGAAGCAAGACGAAGCAAGTTAGTTTTCGAGCCTTGGCGAGGCCAGGCCAGTTGGGTCTACGTGATGCGCCGCGCGTTGTTGGGTCAGATGGAACAGTCAGCATAGTAGAAATTGTATCCCTCTCTCCTCGTGTCGAAAAACCTAAAAGTCAAGAAGGTAATAAAAGATTCGAACCTGAACCAAGAGAGTCGTCCGTGTTTTGGGATTCCTATTCATGTGAACGTTTCACGTATCCGTATATTTCACATATCGGTATCTAGGTATGTTACGGTATTTTCATGCAATGATTGTATGATTAACTACATGTAATCTCTTTTATTGTTAATAGTGCTGAAGTCAGTGTGAGTTTTTTTATCTGCGAGGGTGGGAGGGGATTTGTTGTATTTTTATGCAATGATTGTAGGATTTACTACATGTAATCTCTTGTATTGTAAATAGTGCTGAAGTCAGTCTGAGTTTGTTTTTGTTTTTGTTTTTTTGCGAGGGGGATGATTTCTTGTATTGTTATATAATTGCGGAAGGATTTTTTTTATATTTTCATTTTTCGTTGGTCATATCTTATCTTTCGGTTTAGTTAGGCTTAGAACTATTCGACTTAGTGCACGGGTAGAGGCACACATTGAGTGCACATGTGCACGCTCTCGCGGGGAGGATATGACAATCACAGATGTCATAATAAAAACCCCGGATTGGAAATGCGACTGGGGATGTGAATGACGTCATGCCCGGAAGCGATATGACAATCACAGATGTCATAATAAAAACCCCGGATAGAAAATAGGACTGGGGATGTGAATGACGTCATGCCCGGAAGCGATCGGCTGAGGATTTTGCGTGATTTTTGTTAATAGTGCTGAAGTCAGTCTGAGTTTTTTTGTGGTGGTGGGGGGTGATTTATCCTATTTACCAACCCCTCCGCACGGGCAGGATATGACACAAGGTCAATTTTTAAGCGGAGTTTAACAGGTTTGAATTCAGAGTTTTCCTTCTCCTAGACTAGTTGCCTAACCAAGGCTGAAGAACCTAGTCTGTCCTACTATTTATCCATAGCTGGAGGGAGAATAATTGGATTCATACCTTTCCCAAGGGTATTAGTGCTATGTGAAATGCAATCAGTCTCGTCCAGGATTTGAACTCGTGTCGCTGTGTTCATTTCCTACGACGATAACAATTACACCACGGGTACGGGGTGATTTTTGTATTTTTATGCAATGAGTGTATGATTTCCAGTAATTACTGATAATTCTTTGTGCTTAATTATATTTTCAATTAATTACTCTTAATACAAACAATTTGCATACAGTTATATGATTTAAAATAATCATATCTGATATCAAATAATGTTTCATTTTAAGTAATTTTTCCAAATTTATAATAATAATTATTAGTTTCCATACAGAAAAAAAGAGACAACCATGCCATCGCAGCGAACTACTGAGTAAAAATCAAAGAAAACAGAAAGAGGCAAGTACAATGACCTTACCTGAGGACTAAGAAATCTATGGAAAAGTCTTATGGTTTCAAATGTTCCAATCAAATACAAATAATTTGCACTAAGTTATATGGTTTCAAGCATTTGCGTCTAATACTGATAATCCGTGTATAATTATATCGTTTCAAGAAACTAACAGTTAAAATCTTTGAAAATTTTATATATATATATATATATATATATATATATATATATATGAAAGTTAATAAAAGATCGTAATCCGACAATAACTAAAAAAATTGATATCAAGGTAATCCACGTGGAAGGAGAGATTTATTGAGAAGTCAATAAATCTCTACTTCCACTTGGATTACCTTGTTCTCAATATATATATATATATATATATATATATATAAAGAAAATAGAAAAACAAAGAATTCAAAATGTGATGAATTCCTTTATGATGGTGAAATCAACATTAAAACGTTTCGGCTTTATTAAACCATCATCAGGACTTTATGATGAAGAAAACAAATTCTTGCTTGAACAACAATAGATGTTTTTATTAAAATAACAGAAGAGAAAGACTCATAACCGTTCAGTCAGAGTTCTTTTTTGAAAACGATTCCGTGAGTGGCATAGACAAGGATGTTTTAAATACTGTCGGATTTATTTCCATAATTTTCTTCCATATATATATATATATATATATATATATCATGGCATTAAGTATATATATCTAATATATATATTTATCTATTATTATTATTATTATTATTATTATTATTATTATATAATAGCTTAATCCTAGATATTGAGCATTCTCCATATTATCTTGCACTTAGTTCGCCACAAACCCACAAAGTGATTTAGTGACAACCAACACTGTTCCAATATATATATATATATATATATATATATAGATAGATAGATAGATAGATAGATAATTTCAAAGGATTTTAAATATTAGTTTATTTATAACTCAACCTAATGATCCCAGCTATGGGTTAAATAGTACCACTACTGTTCTTCTAGGAGAATGGCTTTGGCCTTAAGTAACCTAAAAAGTGTTGATATGCCATTAAACAAAGAAACCAAACCAAACCATCAACCTAATGAGGAACCTCGGGTGGTGCAATGTTTAGCAAGCTGGTCAAACAAATCTTCACGAGTGAGTTCGAGTCTCACTGGGTACCACGGCCTTGTGTCACATCTTAGCAAAAAGCTTTGTTGTAATAAGTTGGCGATCTTAGTTGCGGGTGACCCGAAGGTTCCCTTTTCAATAGCTACTACACCGAAGTGTGGGGAAGGGCGTTACGCTTTTCCCTGGATTGCCCCTCTTTACCCTCGATCCTTACTTTATAATGCTGAGTGTTAGGCAAGGCGGCATCAAGTACCATTTTTAAGTCTTTGATATGACTTGACCTGGGATTGAACCCCGATCTCCTGGACCGTTGGCGAACGCTCTACTCATTAGGTCAATAGCCCGGTTAAAAAAGCTTCGTAAATCACGATAACTCCACCCAATAGCTTCAAGCAACTTTTCCTAATACAAATAACACTGGTTTACAAAAATAAATTTTTGGTCTGAGGCAATAATGGGATAGGTGTTTTTGTTAATTTGGGTGTGCTGAATTCAAATTTATAAATAGTTTTGCTCTATCACTTCTAGTTTTCTGGCTTTTGAATAGTCCCATTTTAGGATAAACAGAGAATATATGTGCATATTTCAAGAGTTGCAGCAGTATAAAACAGATAAAACAGGATAGATAAAGAACACTGATTGAATCAATATACTTGGATGATACAATTGCACAATTCATAGAACCACAGACAGTCAAAAGTGTGTTTTCTTAGAAGATCTGGTGTATTTTGCCTCCGGGATGTCACGCAAGAGCATCTAGCAGAAGTCTCCCATCATGCCGGGGTTCCATTTGTCTTGATAGTTGCTTCAATCTTCGTAATGTCTAGGTGGAATTGTTCTCCATGCTCATCACTCACTGCTCCAAGGTTTGGCGGGAAGAAGATGAGGTGGAAATGGAGAAAATGAATCTTGAGTGACATTCAGCACCCCATATCCTCGTAAGACTTTAGCAACTTCTCAATACAAGCTTGGTAATCTGGTACGCGTATGTTACCAAGGAAGCCACTACAGACTGACTTGAATGCTTCCCATGCTCTCAGTTTCTTTTAAGTTAAGAAGCTCCTCAAAATCAGTATCTTTCAGCACTTCACAGATCTGAGGTCCGACAAAGATGCCCTCTTTGAGCTTAGCAGCAATAAGACCTAGGAACACAGTAGACAAGTGTTGGAAGGCAGCACCATTTTTGTGCAACGCCTTCACGAAATTCTTCATCAAACCAAGCTTGATGTGAAGAGGAGGAAGAAGCACCCTTACCATGTCCACCAGAGGATTCTCCTTGAGTCTGTTCGCCAAGAACAAAAGTGCTTCTTGACCCCCAGTCTTTCTGCTTGTAATGCTGGGATACAGCTCGACTATCCCAGAGACAGAGAAAACAACAGTACTTTATGAAGCCCGCTTGCATACCCATAAGAAGACCAATGACCTTATTTGTTCCGATTCTGAAACTGGTGATCCTTACATCTTCCTGGACTAGGTTCCACTGTTTAAGCCGAGAAGCCAAGAGCTCTGACTGCTGTTTTGACAGATACAAATCACTAGAAAGATCATTCAGGTCTTCTTGCGTAATCCAGTGTGGCTCATTGCCACTTGTTCCTGAATATGTAGACTCAATATCTTCCAAAGATATTGAATTGGCAGAATCCTCCCATGAAGGCATTTCTTCATCTGATGAGGAAAGAAGATCCTTATTTACTGGAGGTGTGGGTACAGGAAGATCATCTGAATGGGGAACGGGTCTCATAGCAGATCGAAGGTTGGGATATTTGATCTTTTTCCTAGAAGATGTATTGAAACCAGTTATATTAGTTAAACAAAAATAACAACCATCTGCGTAGTTTCGCGGCTCTCTCGAAACCATCGGGACTGCAAAGTTGAAAGCCGCTTTCTTGCCATTAAACCATGCAGTTAGTCCATTGTAGCAGGGTTTACAACAGATATGTGGAGCCCAAGACTTGTCCTGATTACCAATTTTACAGTCAAAATAGTGAAAGTAGGCTGTTCTGAGGAGGGAAGTGATGGTTCGACGCTTTGCAACTGTTGTGAAGTCCCCACACACGTAGCAGAAATAATTGGCCTTCTTGAGGCTTCCTCGACATTTTGACGTGCTTGAAGCCATTGGAGAATCTGAAAATATAACAAAGTAAAACTAAATGTGCATTAGAAAATGTAATACTAATATTTAGTAACCCAAAAGATGTGTAACACGATAGTTGAGGGACACCAACCTCCTGCGCCGCCTGCGAGACAACCTCTTCCAAAGACTGCCAGAGTGTGGATTGAGACCTGCTGCCTTAACTGTCAAAATCCGTCTTGATATATAACTATATATATATATATATATATATATATATATATATAATGTAATGCTATCGCTTACATTTAGTGCATAATAACTAAAAAATAAGCCATAAGTCTCACAATATTAGAATTAACCCTGAATTCATATACGCCTTTAAGTACCGTATATGCACAAAATGCACACTATGCATATCTAAAAAAACTAGAGGTGATGAGTAAAAACGGATTTCAAATTTGAAAACAGCATCTTCAAATTAGTTTAAAACGGGTATTTTTGTAAACCAGTGTAATTGGTGCAGTAGTATGGTTTTATGTATTCCAAAGTAATATGAATAATTTTCAAGCATATATTTGACCCAAAGTTAGGACCCTAACACGTACTACAACTCTGAGGCGAGTTAGGTTAGGTGGATTTATTTCAATTGCATGTCAACCCTTCTAGGCTTATTTTATGCTTAGAGGTTAAGGAATCGTATTCGTATTTACATTTTGGTTATTTGTTTCTAAAGAGAATGTTTTTTTCACGATCCTGTTGAATGTGAATAATTTTTAAACAATTCTATTCGAACCAGATATAGGACTTTAACATGTACAACTAATCTGGGTCAGAGTGGACCTGGGAGTAATGACAATGAAGGAGTACTCCTCCTTCCTCAGATCTCCAGAACGGGAGCCTCGCCAAAAGGGGAAGTACATTTTCGTACCCACATGCAGTTTAGTTTCATTACTCCCAGGTTTCATTACTTCCAGATTTCATTACTCCAAGCTTCACTCTCACTCAGAGCTTATTCTGAGTCAGAATGAACCTAGAAGTAATGATAACGAAGGGGCGACTCGTTACCCATTACAGTGACAATGCTCGAGCCTCACCATCGGATGTAGTTTAATGTTATATCCAGGAATCTCCTTTGATTTTATTCTATTTTTTTAGGGAGCCTTACCTCCCTGCAGAACAAGGACGGTGAGTGTTGGTATTCATCTCTTACTCAGGCGTGCCTCATAGTGAACAGGCAGTAAAGGAAACAAATCATTGAAAGTAGTCCCAGTGGTTCTTGGAAATTGAGAACCTGATCTCGCCGGATCTCTTTTCTGCTGTATTTCTGTCTGGTCTGGAATTGCCATCAAAGTGATATAAATCAAAGAACGAACACCGACTACGTTTTTCTTGGTTTTTCTTATTTGTACAGTAAGTTCTTCAAAAAGTCTGGAACTTATACACAAACTGTATGTATGTATATATGTATGTATGTCTATATATACGCACACACTGAATTAATTTATCTTATATATATATATATATATATATATATATATATATATATATATATATATATATATATATATATATAGAACAGAGGGTAGGCCGCTGTCTTGTTTGTTTAGCTTTAAGAAGTAAGAAAGTATATATTTGCTTAGGAAACCCAGTCGGGATTATCCCTTGTTTTGTTACTTTGTTGTAGGAGATTGGCGCTATTTTCTCCCCAATTCAGATCAAAATAATTAATGGGGGTAGAGAGACTGGCATGACGAACAAAAAACGACAACAATAATAAACGTCATTACTAGTTTTTTCTTCTTTAAAAAAATCTTATTGTTATCTTCTTTTAATAGATTTTTTGTTTTTTTCATATTTGTTTTGCTTTTTTGTTTGTATTTTTGTTTTTTGTTTTTGGAATTGTATTTATTTATTTATTTGTTTATTTGTTTATTTCCGCTACAGTCAAATAAGGTCTGGGTTAGAAGTTGTTAATTATTTTTGTTGTAGTTGTTGCGTTGTTGTTGTGTTGTTGTTGTTTCTTCTTTTTCTTCTTCTTCTTCTGGACGCATGATTTCCATCTTTTTCTCCTTCTTCCTTTTCGATTTCTCTCTCTGTCTGTCTCTCGGTCTTTCTGTCGTTCTCTCTCCATTTTTTCCCTTACTGCTACAGTATCTCCTCTTCTATCTTTTTCATGTTCAGTTTCTGCTTTTTGTCTCATTCTTTCTCACTCTCTTTCAATCTCTCTCTCTCTCTCTCTCTCTCTCTTTTTTTTTCTGTATATATATATATATATATATATATATATATATATATATATATGATTTTTCTTTCATTTGTCAGACTCTCTCAGTCCGAATTTTTTTTTTTTTTTTTTCACTTCCTACTCTCACGAAGGTTCATGTGCCATCAAACAAAGAAAGCAAACAAAACTCTCTCTCTCTCTCTCTCCCTCTCTCTCTCTCTCTCTCTCTGTATAAATATATATATGATTTTTCTTTCATATATATATATATATATATATATATATATATATATGATTTTTCTTTCATTTGTCAGACTCTCTCAGTCCGAATTCTTGTTTTTTTTTTCACTTCCTACTCTTACGAAGGTTGATGTACCATTAAACAAAGAAAGCAAACAAAACTCTCTCTCTCTCTCTCTCTCTCTCTCGCTCAATTTTTTCTTTTCTCTCCTTTCTCTTACTATTTTGAATTTTCAATTCATATCTTTTTCATCTTCTCTCTCTCTCTCTCTCTCTCTCTCTCCCTCTCTCTCTCGTCAATTTTTTTTCTCCCATTTCCCTGACAACTTCACTTCCGAAGTTTCGAATCCTATACAAATCTCCAGTTCTTAATAATAGAAGATATAAGTTTAATTTCTGTTTCGTTGTCAATTGTTCACCAACTATAGAAGTCATTTCTCTCTGCTCGCTTTGCATATCCATTTCACGGTACATAAAACTACACCAGGCGGCGCCCTAGTGTGCTTGCAACGCGTCGTTTGAGAACCACAGATGTAAAAAAAAAAAAAAAAAAAAAAAAAAAAAAAAATGAAAACAGGTGACCAGAACTGTCATCAACATGTTCAGCAATTTATCTGACATCGCACCGTGTCAGAACATGGCATAAGACTGTTTTATGGTGGGGGCCGGGCAAGAATCGCGACTCATACGCAGTAGGTGCAAAAACTCTTGAGCCCATCGGCATTTTTCTTTTTGGGTGCCTCAGGCACCAAGCTATAAACTTAATCCTGTAAGCAGGCAAAGATCTTGGTGGGGCAGTCCCCTGAGAGCAAGTAAGCAACGCAACCACCCGGCACGATAGTCAGGCGCATTCTGCCATTATATATTATCGTTAACTTTAGCTATAGAATATTCTGGGGACTATTATGATGGAATCTAAAGAAAGAACGTCTTATCAAATCTTAAATATTCTCCACAATATCCTCGATAATCGTAAGTGTTGAAATCTAAAGCGTCTTAATGCATCCTTCAGTTATGAAATGAAAAGCTAACAGCTTTATCCAGGAATTTTGCAGAGTCGGCTGGGGCTGTAGAATACACCGACTGTACCTCTGTAGAGGGGTAAGACCCCCACTAAATAGTGTCCTGGATATGACACTAAACAATCTGATGGTGAGGTTCCGCTGATGCTGGAGCTTTGGGGAATGCAGAGTACCTCTTCATTGCCATTGCTCCCAGGTACACTCTGGCCCGGAATGGTAGCACCTAATTGGGCCCTAACTATATACTTATGCTAAACTGAATTGTTTGAATTAGAACTGTTTGACTTAACTGAATAGCTTGAAATAGAAATATTTTTGACAATTAAACTATGTTTACATTTAAACTGCGTGCTTATGCTATACTGAATTGTTTGAAATGGAACTGTTTTTGACATTGAAACTGTACTCACACTAAACTGAATTGTTTAATATAGAACTATTTTGGCATTTAACTGTATGTAAACAAAATCTATACTTATACTAAGCTGAATTAGCAGAATTAAAATTGTTTGAATAAGCTGAATAAGCTTGAAATAGAAATGTTTTTGATAATAAACTGTTTACTGATGCTAAACTGAATTCTTTAAAACAGAACTGATTATTTGTTTAAAAATGGACTTGGTATTAAATAACCTACAAAGGTTGATACGCCATAAAACCCAAAAAACCAACCAATCATCCATAAATTGTCCAACAATAACCTTTACAAAAATAGCGCCTTATTTCATTGTTCTTGAATGAGTAGTATTCGAATAAGATACCACACAGCTGTTTTGCGAAAAAAAAAAGTGGGGGGGGGCAAATACACCACATTGCACTCTGACAAAAAGACATAAAATTAAAGAAACGGATGCACATAAATATCTTTTTTTTTAATTTAAAAAAAATTTTTGATTAAATTTTAATGAACATTCTAATTGACCGATTGACTTTAACGGCATGTCAACCAGTCTAGGGTTATTTTATGCCAAGAGATTTTATTGTACATTTACGACGTTCGTTCAAAAAGTTCTAAGTCTTACCTAGATCTTCATTTTGTTGTACCCTCTCTCATATCTGTAAGGATCTCATCTGTACAGAAATCAAGACAGAAATCCGAATGAATTTTTCTAGTTTTCTAAGAAGTGCTAGTGTGTTACTATAACAATAAAATGTTCAGCCATTGCTCTATATTAAACACATTCAATCACTTACCCTTGCACTCCTCCTAACAGAATGAGCCAAATATATATTATGAAAAACGATCCAAATAAATATAAAAATTCACATAAACTTATAGCAACAATCAAACACAACCCCAGAAGACGACAAGCTAGATGGTCGTAAGCGCTTGGGCGAGTATGGTGCACTTTCTTCACTACCTCGACACAAACCTAAGGAAAGTAATGGAAAACATATATATATATATATATATATATAGGGGCGGCCATAATGTTCAGAACGGCATACTTTCGACAAAAAAAGTAGGTATAACTTTTTATCTAAGTTGTTTTAGATTCTATAATTTTCAAAGACAATAAATATGATATTAATTGTTATTCTGTGAAATTTTGGTGTTATTTGAGATGATAATAAAAAAAGTATTGAATGATTTAGTGATTTACTACAACACCCAGGGCGGCCAAAACGATCAGAACGATTGAAAAAAATGAACAAAATACTCAAATATTACGGAAAATACAGAAATTATTTAATATTTAGTGTAAAGCCCTTTAACTTCAATCACATTCTGACATCTTTGGGTGCATTAAGAAATTAATTTATTGTTATCTTGCCGAGTGATCTTATTCCATTCTTCCTGAAGGGCGAGTTTTTTTTTTTTTTGTTTTGTTATTCGGATCTTTAAGTGAAGATATGCGAGTTTATATATATATATATATATATATATATATATATATATATATGTATATATATATATATATAAAGACCGGTTCTTTATCCAAGTGGGTAGAGTGTTCGCCAATGGTCCGGGAGACCAGGGTTCAAAAATGGTACTTGATACCGCCTTACTTAACACTCAGCAATATGGTACGTATCAAGTGTAAAGTGGAACAATCCAGGGAAAGAAGTAGCGCCCTCTGCTACACCTCGGTGTAGTAGCTATTGAAAAGGGAGCCAACTTTATATATATATATATATATATATATATATATATATATATATATATTAGAGTCATTTAAATAGTTTCAAGCCACACCAAGATTTTAGATTTGTAGCACAGTGTGTAGTGGCTGGAAGTATATTATGAGGGGATGTTTTAGTGAAATGACACCGCCGGCTGATGGACCTGCATATTTGCATACACACGCACGTGCCAATGTAACTATCAGCATACAGACTACATAGAGGATGAATATTAGCAGCGTCAGCAGTCGAATTGCAACTCTCTTCGAGACGCTGACTCGAACGCGTTATCAACGTTCCTGTCTCAATTCGACCAAAACTGTATACCGCCGATTCTAGCCGACTATACACACGAAAATTCTGGATTAATTTTTCTAGTTTTATTAAAAGCAATAGCAGATTGTCACAATAAAAAATGATCGTTTTCGTTGAGGCTTACAACTTTTTGAACGATCACTCCAAGTCAGAGTGGACCAGGGAGTAATAACAATGAAGAGGTACTCGACCTTCATCAAAGTTCCAACAGAGGAGCCTCACTATCTGATACAGGTTAGTGTCATACCCAGGACACAAGTTCTACTTGACTCATAGACGGGACCATAACAGGTACTACCACTCAGAGTCAGAGTGGACCTGTGAGTAATGGCAATGAATGGATACTCAATACTCCCGTAAGTGGAACCTCACTATCAGATGCAGTTTACTGTCTTACGTGGTGCAACGCTCGTGCTGTTACGATTATCGCTAGAGGAAATGAGTTAGATAATTCGAGTTCAAATCCTCAACGAGTCTGCTTACATTCTCCATAGTGCTAATATCTTTGGGGAAACTTATAGATTCGTCTATTCACCCCCACACCAGTTAGCCCAGTCGGCTAGGGCTTTAAAATACACCGACGGCATCTCTGCAGAGAGGTAAGACTCCCCCAACGAGTGTCCTGGATAGGACACTAAACAATCTGATGGTGAGGCTCCTGTAATACTTTAGGGGATGCGGAGTACCTCTTCATTGCTATTGTTCTCAGGTCCACTCTGGCCCGGAGTGGTAGCACCTGAAAGAGTCCTATCAATTACTCAAATAGAACTGTTTGACATTTAAACTGAGTGTAAACAAAGGACTTATGCTAAACTAAATTGCTAGAAATAGAACTGTTTGATCATTTAACTGTGTGTAAACAAATGACTGATGTTTAATTGAATTTTTTGCGCTAAATAGAAATACTTGAAAACATGTAACTGCATGCAAACAAATGATTAATGGTAAATAGAATTATTCGGATTTGAGAGAAATAAGTGAAACCATTTTAACTGTGCGCAAAAAATATTAGCTCAAGCTCGTTTAAAAATATTTTCATCAAAATGTGTTTAGAAATCATATATATATATATATATATATATATATATATATATATATATATATATATATATATATATAAATGATTTGGCATTAAATAACCCACAATGGTTGATATGCCATGAAACCAAACCAAACCAAATCATTATATCTAATACATGTGTATAAAGAGGATTTGGCATTAAATAACCTACAATAGTTGACATTACATAGAACCAAATCCAATCAAATCTTATATAATCAATATATATATAAAAGAGGATTTGGCATTTAATAACCTACAATGGTTGATATGCCGTAAAACCCAACCCAAATTAATCTTATATATCTAATATATATGTAAAAGAGGATTGGGCATTAAGTAACCTGCAATGGTTGATATGCCATAAACCAAACCAAACCGAATCTTATATATTTAATATATATGTATAAAGAGGATTTGGTATTAAATAACCTACAATGGTTGATATGCCATAAAACCAAACCAAACCAAATATTATATATTCAATATATATGCATAAAGACGATTTGGCATTGAATAACCAACAACTGTTGATATTCCATAAAACTAAACCAAACCAAAACCACGCTAGCAACGATGAGTAAATAGTAAGGCAGTCTGAGGTCTTTAACCTTGTTATGGCAACCGGTCTTCGAGAATGAAAACTCTGAATTCAAACCTGTTAAACTCCGTTTAAAAAATTGACCTTGTTTTGGGTCCCGCTTGCGCAGAGGGGTTGGGAAATACTAACTCAGGATTTCTCTTTTTCGAAGGGCCTCTGCAAAGATTAGCAAATTCTAAGCTTCGCTGACTAGGCGTAAGATCATTCAAATTTGGTTTGGTTTGGTTTGGTTTTATTGTAAATCCACCATTGTAGGTTATCTAATGCCAAATCCTCTTTATACAAATATATTAGATATTGTTAATTTGTAAACACATTTTGTTGATAACGTTCTTAAACGAGCTAAACTCATTCCTTTGCACACCGATAAATGGTTCCTGGTTTTGGTAAGTATCACTAATAATTCAAGTAAACATCAGTTATTTGTTTACACACAGTTAAATGATCAAACATTTCTATTTCTAACAGTTCATTTTAGCGTGTCGTTGTTTGCACACAGTTCAAATGTCAAATAGTTCTATTTGACCCTTAGATAAGACCCTATCAGGTACTACCACTCTGGCTTAGAGTGGACTTGAGAACAATGGCAATAAAGGAGTTCTCTGCATTCCCCAAAGCTCTAGTATTACTGGAGCCTCACCATCAGATTGTTTAGTGTCATATACAGAACACTGGTTGGGGGTGGGGTCTTACCCCTCAGCATAGCTGCAGTCGGTGTATTCTACAGGCCAGACGACAGGGCTGGATGATTCTAAGAAAAGAAAGATAGCATTATGAAAGGTTTCATTGGCTATAAGTAGCCTCATATATCTATTTCTAATTTTAATTTGAACAAAAACAAGACGTCATCATATATGGGTTCAAATATCCAAGATAATAAAGAACGGAATTAAATTTAATTTTCTTTTCTACAATAAAGCAAAGTCTTATATATTAATTTCTAACAATAATTCTAACAAAAACAAGATAACATTTGTATAAGGTTTCAAATATCAAAAGAACTAATTTACCAAGCTTTGTTGAGCTTGGCACAAGGCCAGTTATAATTCGTGCTTTTGCATTACTTTTTCTATAAGCCAAGGAAACTAACCGAGGATTCGAAGCAACACCGACGGGGGAAATAAATCAAAGTTTAGCTGGCTAGCCTTGCAGATCATTGCTAGTATTCTTGATTCCACAGTGTGCGCCAAATTTCTGGCCTTGTGCCAAGCTCAACAAAGCTTGGTAAATTACTTCCTTGGATATTTGAAACCTAATATAAATGTTATCTTGTTTTTGTTAGAATTACCATTAGAAATTAATATATAAGACTTTGTTTTATTGTAGAAAAGGAAATTAAATTTAACTCTATTCATTATCATCTTTGATATTTGAACCCTTATATGATGACGTCTTGTTTTTGTTCAAATTAAAATCAGAAATTGATATATTAGGCTATTCATAGCCTATGAATCCTTCCATTATAGATGCAATTTGAATGCTTATGGAGAATCCAAAATTACAATTCTATTGTAACTGGTCTGGCAGACGAGTTTGTTAGCCATAGGATTGTAAAACAGTACCTGAAAGTAGTCAAGCTTTCATATATAGTGGTAGTCAACAATAAAAAAGAGAACCTGTAGAATAGTGGACTTTACCGTTCCGGTGGACCTTAGAGTGAAAATAAAAGAAATGGAAAAGAGAGATAAGTACCAAGACCTGGCTAGAGAACGAAGAAAAAAGCTATGGGACATGAAGGTGACGGTGATACCAACTGTAATAGATGCACTCGTAAAAACCCCCAAAGGTTTGGTAAAGGGAGTGGACGACTTAGAAATCTGGGGAAAAGTGGAAACAATCCAGACTAAAGCTTTAAGATCGGCCACGATACTAAGAAGGGTCCTAAAAACTCAATAAAACTTGCAGTCACTCAAACTCCATTAAAAGACCCTCAGTTAACGCTGATGAAAAAAATTCTCAAGGGGTAATAATGAAAATAATAATTATTATTATTATACGCCTTCGAGATTTTTTCACACCAGCGTTAGCTGGTGGTTTTTCAGTAGAGTTTGAGTGACAGCAAATCTCCTCAGATCTCCAGGACTCTTCTCAGTATTCTGGTCGAGCTTAATAATGGATAGTCTCTACTTGTCCTCTTATTTTCGCGCCTCCTTGTCCCTTTACCAATCCTTTGGGACCGTTTCAAGTGCACAAACCACAATTTGTATCACAGTCACCTTCATATTTCATAGTTTTTTTTCGTTCTCTAGCAAGGTCTTGGTACTTATCTCTTTTTTTTTTTTTTTCGCTTTCTTTTATTGCCGGGACGGCAAAGTCCACAATTCAGCAGTTGTTTTTTTTTCTGTTGTTGACTATCTCTAGGTCTGGTCCTCTGGCCGAGAATAGATGATCGGTTTATATCTGAAAATCCCACAAAACTTTGTGCATCTCATTCTCCGGGACGGATTCTTGGTTATGCATATACCACGTGTTCATATGATCAAATTTAAATTTCTTACACACTTCCCAGTGGATCGCCTTCTCATTCAGTCGTGTCTACTCTCATACCCTTGTTCTGCTAATTTGCTGCATTCGCTTATTATATATTTACTATTTTATTGTGTCTTGTCTATTTTTTATTTAACATTATTGCTCCTTATGGCGCTGTTTTGTGTTGCTATTTGTAGAGATTCGGTTTCTCGCTTCAGGGTTCCCTTTCGTAGCCATGTCCAAGTCTTCTCGTATGATTATTGTTATTATTGTTGTTGTTATTATATTAACAACAAAACCGAAATGGGAAGAGAAACAATTGTATGGATACCTCAAAGGACAATTTGACTGATTGTACTTGAGATTAACAGAACGTGTCTTAGAAAGGGAATGTCTTTTGGTTTGGTTTGGTTTGGTTTGGTTTCTTTGTTTAATGGCATTATCAACTTTTGTAGGTTATTTAATGCCATTCTTCTAGAAGAGTAGTAGTGATACTATTTAAACCATAGCTGGAAGCATAAGAGGTTTCATGCCTTTCCAAGGGTATTTGTCTGGAAGTGGACATAATAGTGTGACTGGTTTTTGAACTTGCTTACTACGACTCTGCAGTCCATCGATTTAACCATTACACTACGAGGAGACCCCCCCCCTCGTGAAAATCTTTTAATTGCAGCACAAAACAATCCTATAATGTCAAATTATATTAAAACGAAGATTGATAATACGCAACAAAATATTATGTGTAGGTTATGTGGCAATAAAGATGAAACGGTTAATCCCATGACAAGCAAATGCAGCAAAACAATCGCAAAAGGAATAGTCAACTAGACACGACTGGGTGGGAAAGGTGATCCACTGGGAATTGTGCAAAATATTAAGACATGAATGTCCTAACAAGTGGCATATGCCCAAATCTGAATTTGTCTAGGAAAATGTGATGCATGAAATTCTCTGGAACTTAGAGATCCAAACAGATTACTCAATTCCAGCCTAGCGTTAACAAGAAAAAAAGAATTAGTCATCTGATGTTGGGGTGAAAATCTTGAAAAGAACTGAAATAGTAATAGTCTTTTGTGAAGAATTTTAGCTTCAAGTAATTATTCTTAACGTAAATAATGTGCACACAGCAATACAGTTTCAAGTATTTCTATCTAGTAGGAAGGATTTTCAATCAGATCTCTTTTACAAAAGATGGGACCCAAACAGGTACTACCACTCTAGGACAGAACTGGATCCTTACCATCGGTTACAATTTAATTTCATGTCCTAGGCACCCATTTTTGTAATGGTCGAACTGCTCTGAAGGAACTGTGATTGGGATATTCTAAGTGACATCGAATCTCACTGAGAGCGCCTTAACTTCTGACCTTGTGTCAAGCTCAGCAAAACTTCATAAATCACTACCTTAGACATCTGAAACATAATAAAACGTCTTGTTTTTGAATGAGTTATTATTAGAAATTGATATATATTATGGTTTATTTCGTAAATAAAACTTCGTTTAACCATTTTTTAATGCTGTCGAGAGAGAGAGAGAGAGAGAGAGAGAGAGAGAGAGAGAGTCCTTGAGGTGTAGTGGCAAATGTAGTAGACTTTGACATCGTAGTGTTCGAATTCGAATTACGTTCACGAAATTACGTTCACTTTTGGATTGATACCCTAGGAAAAGGCATGAACTTCCTTATCTCCCCTCCTCCAATTATGGGTTAAATAGTACCACCACCTCTCTCCTCACAAATTATTCAAAACGAACATGACATGGTGGATACTACTGGTTAAGTAAAAACAAACGCATAGTCGACGTTTTCTTATAGACTCCAACACATGGACACACCAGTGTCGGCCGACCAGCAAAATTTTACTTCCATCAGATCTGTGCGAATACTGCATGCAGTCTAGAAGACCTGCCAGGAGTGGTGAATAATAGGGACGGATGGCGAGGGAGTCAGGAAACTATCAGCACGACATGATTTTGTTGATAATGATGACTGTTCTTCGACAAGGATGGATTTGGCAATAAATAACCTACGAACGTTGATATGCCATTAAACAAAGAAACCAAGATAAACTGCTATCGTGTTTTTTTTAACCCTTCCATAATGGCCGCAATTACGAGATACTTAGCAATACACGAAATCACAACCCAGCAGTTTGGCTAACTAGCTTGTTAACCATCACTCTGCCACAGAATACCTTTAAATGTCCAAGGTTGCAGTGAACGTGTTAATTCAATTCTTTTGTATTATTGGTTTGGCTTGTTTTTGTCTTTGTTTTTTGTTTTGTTTTTTTTTTTGGTGGGGGTTGTTTATTTTATTCTGTTTTCTTCAATTAAGCCTTTATCTTGGAAAAAAGACTGCCAGCCAAAATTGCTTGTTTTCCATTATATGGAAACAGTAAATTTTCAGAAAACTAGAAACATCCTTTCTTTCTTGTTTTTTTTTTCCTTTTTTAATTTTTTTCTTGCTGTTGTTGTTGCTAATAGTTTGGATTTTATTTTACTTATTTTTTAATGCACCGCAGATTTTGAATGAGCGATAAACGCCACGATATGGTCGCACCCGAATCAGCCATTCCATTCACCCACCATCTACGTCAGACGTCATTGTTTTTAAACACATCTGAAGCAACGAAGAGCCCAAGGGAAAATTAAAAAAAGAAAAAATTCAAGATTTAATGACTTCTTTCAAAAACCCTGAAGTGCCGTGGATTTTATTAGACTGACAAATAATTCATTTTTTTGTTGTATTTTTGTTTGTCTTTTCGTTTGTTTTGTTTTTTGTTTTGTTCTTTTTTTGGTGGGGGAGAGGTTCATGAGAAAATTTGCTCAGTGCTTTAAATTTTGGCATAAGTAATGAAAAACATGCACCTTGTATTTCTTTGGACCATCATACTTAACTCTGGACTTGGTAGAAATACTTGAAATTACGACGAATTACCAACTGCTGGGTTTGACAGCTCCACCTTTTAAGAAAATGTTTAATCAACTTCTTCCCAGATGAAACTAACGTCAGATCACAGAAGTTAAGCAGTAATGAACCCGTTTAGTTCTTACACGAGCATCCACTTAGTAACAGCAAGTACTGTTTAGCATCTAAATTTCTTTGTTTAATGGCATATCAACCTTCGTGGGTTATTCAATACCGAAACCTTCATTGTAGAAGAACAGCAATGATATTACTTAATCAATAACTGGGGTATAAGAGGGTCCATACCTTTTGTTATATAGCCGTGGTGAAGGAAAAAAGCAAAATGAAAGAATGAATAGGTATGACACTTTTTTTTTATAAGAATGCACATCTCTATTTCTTTCGAAAGGGGATCGAAACTTCTGCAGTGTGAGAGAGAAAGGGAGACGAAAACACTAATAGGTCTTGAAGGACTTGGACACTGCTATATTGACCCCAAATTTCTTCTTGCCCAGTCAGCTGGGGCTGTAGAATACACTGACTTCACCTCTGCAGAGGGGTAAGACCCCCCCCCATAACGAGCGTCCTGGATATGACACTAAACAATCTGATGGTGAGGTTCCAGCAGTACTGGAGCTTTGGGGAATGTGGAGTACCCCTTCATTGCCATTGCTCCCAGGTCCACTCTGGCTCGGAGTGGTAGCACCTGATAGGGCCCTATCTATGGGTTAAATAGAACTAACAACATACTTATACTAAACTGAATTGAGTAAACTGAATAGCTTGAAATAGAAACGTTTTTGACAATTAAACCGTACTTACACTTAAACTGCGTGCTTATACTTAACTGAATTATTTCAAATAGAACTGTTTTTCGACATTAAAACTGTATTTACACTTAACTGAATTATTACATATAACTGCTTGAATAGTTTGAAATGGAAATGTTTTTGACAATTAAACTGTGTACTTATGCTAAACTGAACTGTTTTCAATAGAACAGATTATTTACATAAAAATGGATTTGGCATTAAATAACCTACAAAGGTTGATATGCCATAAAACCAAACAAACCAAACCAAAAAACCAAGATTTCTTCTTAGCCGCGTTTATGCCATATTCATATTCAGGCCTTCACTCAGTCCTTCTGCTTCTTTGATGAGACTATCTCAACAGGTCTTCGCCAAGGGGCCACTTGCCTGTGTGGCCACTCTGGGACTCCAAGACTCAAGACTGACTCCTGACGATTGTTACTGCTGTGGGCTACCGTCCCCACTTGGGCAGCACCCGGCGGACACTCTCCGTGACTGAGTGAATCTTAATCTGGCTGCAAGACTGAGACTGACTCCTGCAAGAATCCCCGTATCTGCTGTGGGCTGTGTATATATCATTCCACAACGCCCACGTATTCTGGTTGTCACCCACATTGTTTACACAGCTGGAACATCAGGCTCTGTCGAAGGTCAATATGCAACATTTTTCTTAAGGGTGTTAGTTCGAAAGTGAACGTAGTAGCGCGACTGGATTTCGAACTCACTTACTACGATGTTGCAGTTCTGCACTTTAGCCACTACGCCTCGGTGACTCCAATAGCGAGTGCTGGCAACATTGTTTTTCAAACTAAGCGAAGTATGGAAAATGATGTCTTCTTTGCAGATGTTAACTGAATGTATGTATTTACCCAACCTATCCGTCATCGTTAGGATGTGACAATAAGTCAATATTTCTTTAAACGGAGTAAAGCTGGTTTGAAATTAGCTTTTTCCTTGTCCTCGACTGATTGCCTAATCAAGGCTAAAGAACCCAGTCTGCCCTAATAGTTACCCAAGCTAGACGGAGAATAATTGGATTCATACCTTTTCCCAAGAGTATCAGTGCTATATTAAATGCAGCCAGCTTTGTCCAGGATTTGAACTCGTGTCGCCCCGCCCATTTCCCATGGTGATAACCATTGCACCACGAGCACCTCTGGTACCATATATCTAACCAAATAATTCTGTCTTTCAATGAAATCACGGGCAGGATTAAAAATTGTTATTTAATGTAAGTTCCCTATATACTCTCTGTAAACGCACAGTGCCAAACGATACCCTCTCAAACTATATCCTTTCATAGTGAATAAAAGCCTCTTTATCCCTGTCTATCTACATATCTAGAAGAATCCCCATGGTGTAGTGGCTAACGCACTTGGCTAAGATATCGTAGTAGACGAGTTTGAGCTCCAGTCATTCGATTAGTTCCACTTTCGGGCGAATACCCTCAGGTATGGGTTAAACAGAACCATTCCTATTCTTCTATAACGGTAAATTTGGCGTTAAAAAACCCATGGAGTTTGATAGGCCATTAATCAAAGAAACCAAACCAGACCAAACTAAACCAAACCCTGTCTCTCTCTCTCTCTCTCTCTCTCTCTCTCTCTCTCACTCACACACACACACACACACACAGAGTTATTCATGTTTATCATGTTTTGGGCACCATGATGTAATATAGTGGCAGCAGGATGACTCACTGTTCCAAAACGAATATTCACAAAAGGAATTGTACGTGAAATTAGACTATGGTGTCAGCAACGGTTGGCGTTAAATGCACCTACTATTCCCGATTACCCCTTCGATTATGTGCTTATAAAAAAAAAGGCTAAGAAGTTCTTATTAAACGTATCACCGCCAAGACAAACCCTGAGGAAGGATTCTGAACGAATTATAGCTTTATCACTAAACTTGGAAAAGAAAACAAAGGATACCAAACAGCGCTATTTCTCGCGACCCAGGCACATTAACTATCTACCACAGGTCTCAGTTGACTGCAAAAAAAAAGGACGACTCGAACACGGCCAAATTTGACCAATACTTCATTGGACGATTTAGCAAAACCAATCAACGGTACATTTTTTCAAAGCATATGCCGTGGTGTAATGGTTATCGTCATACAAAATGGACACGGCGACACGAGACATTTTGCATTTCACATACAGCTAATATCCTAGGAAAAAGAATGAATCCAATTATTTTCACTCCAACAATTGATAAATAGTTGGGCAGACTCGGTTCTTTAGCCTTGGTTAGGCAACCAGTCTTGGAAAAAAAATAGTGGATTTAACCTTAAACCCGCTAAAAAAATTGACCTTGTGTTAAATCCAGGTTTTAACAAAAGAAACCAACGAAAAGGTTTAATTTGTAGGTTACTTTGTTCAGTGGTGTATCAACTTCTGTGGATTATTTAAAGCCAAAACCATCCATATAAAAGAACAGCGGTGATACTAACTCATATCTGGCGAGGATAAGAAGCTTCATACTTCTAAGACTATTTGACTAAAATTTAATGTAATATTGCGACTGGAGTTTGAACTCGCCTACTTCGAGGCCACCGTCCGGTACTTTAGCCTTTACACCCCCTACTAACTAAGAGGTAAGTCTGATGATTCTTAGGTCATAGCGCTATGTAACTTAGTAAAGTCGTGTAACTTTTGTGTCTACATGACCCCTACTCCGCTGAGAACTCCATTTTATGGATCTTGGCTCGGCAAAAAATAACAACAACAACAACAACAACAAAAACAAAACGATGCAATAGCCAAAATTAACACTACAGTTCATAGACATATGCCGCTGTGGGGACTGAATCGACTGGGCTATGTAATTGACGACTTGAAGGTTTTTCTTCGAATATTTGCAGTATCTGAGAATAATAATTCACCGCTACTATTATTTGCGAATTTGTAGCTGAGGAAACGTATCTTGGTTTAAACGTATCTTGGTTTAATATTTACTCGTGAAATTATAAAACAATTCACAATGAATTAAGAACATTTATTACCAGAGGTTATGTAAAGTAATCAATACAGAATGACATCAAAAACTTAAAATATTTTAGAGAAACGTCCTTTCATACAGTTGAAGAGACTTTTGGTGTAAGTTAAGAGTCCTTAATAGAATGGATATTGTTGTGAGAAGACTTACGTAGGTTTTTTTGGAAGGGGTTAAGAGCCTTTCAGTTTCGAAACGCATACACTCATGCGTTCTTCTCATTATCGAAGTAGAGAGAGAGAGAGAGAGAGAGAGAGACTTTGCAGCGCGGTTTTATATGCTACTTTGATCACGCTACTAAGCAGCCATCAGAAGTACCCGTTGTAAGGCAAGAGATTTAATCCCTACAGAAGTAATCCTCACACTTCAGTTGTGAAGCCACAAGCATACAGTTCAAAACTATACGAGATAATGGCGAAATGGAAGAAGAAATGAATATGGTGCTGAGCCAAGAGGCACAAGCAGAAAATCCATTAACACACACAAATTAGCAGTAGTTTCTGCGGCAAGAGATATCAAAAAAAGAAATGAGACGTGTGCTGAGAGAACTTAAACATGTAGACGATGTACCACTAGGAACTATTTTGTTGTGGAAGATTCTAACAGGTCAAACCAAGATATAAAGTCAACCGCATTTTTTTTTATTCATCCAGTAACAACAAACATGTGTTATGTGTGAGTTCTGAGTCAAATCAAAAAATGTTTACTAACATCACACTTCGTGGTGTAGTGGCTAACTTACTGGACAGCGACTTCGTAGTTAACAAGTTCGATATTCTAGTCGCGCTATTACGTTCATTTTCGGACCAAAACCCTTTGCAAAGTGTTGTGATGCTTACTAAAGAAAGACATGGGGAACACAAAAAGGGTTGATAGAAAAACATATATATTCAAGTAACAGAAACAAGATACAAGTGAACCGGGTTAAACTGTAGTTAGTTGATAGGAAGCTGAGAGTCCAGTGGGGTAGTGACTTTCCGCCCACTACGCAAATATTTATGGAGGAGGGCGAGTCTATTATGTAGGGAGTACAACACAAAGGTATAAACTCTATTTCTCAGTAATGGGTTCAACAGTCCCATTTACTGTTCTTCTAATGGATGGCTTTGGCATTAAATAAGCCACAAAAGTTGATATAATATTAAACCAAGAAACAGAATCAATGACACTGAAAGAGAGGATGGTTAAATTTCGAGAGGACTGTGGCGATTACTGTGAACCTGATCCTACAGACGTGCAGAATGTCAACCTGCAACAGGTGACCAGAAAACTATTGATGTAGAAACGAAGCTGAAGTCATAACCATTGGTGAATTTCAGGTCACTCTATACAATTTGAAGAACAATAAAAGAAGTACCCGGTTGAGTTAACTATGGTCAATGAAGACTTGGTTGCATTCCTTGGGAAATGCGTAAATAAACAGAACTATGACAACATTGCTAATATCAACAGAAAGTCAAAAGGAAAACAATTACTGACTGAAATAGCTGTCATTTATAATGGTGAACTGGGATGATCACCTGATAGGGTTAACTTACAGATTGATGAAACTACTCCACCACATATGGCTGCACCTATACACAACGGCATACAAAGAATAGAGACAAAAATAATTCAAAGTGTAAAATATTACAGTTCTATAACTGTAATATTTTACTCTTTGAATTATTATGACATTGGAAAAATCATCTTATCCTATTGAAATTTTCAAAATAATTAATCGAATATCTAATTATGGTAGGCATTTTTTTAAATATTTCTCCTCGAACTGGAAATTTACTGTCAAGACAGATTTCAAAAAACTAAGACAATTTTTTTGTAATTGGAGTTATATATTTTGGGAAAAATTTGCATAATCAGATCCAAAGCAGCAGGAGAGTAAAAAAAATTGAAGACGAAATTTGATCGTTTCAGAAATCATGGTAAGAAAGAGAATTTAAGAGGGCATATTTGAGAGCTGTCAGATGAATTATTTGAGAATTTAATCAGTGTGTAGATATTGTATTAACGGTGTACATGTAACGCATGTACACATTCTGTGTAAGAAATTTTCTTTTAAGGTTGATGTGGGAAGATAGTAAAAAGCAGAGATGCCCACAGAGGCTTAGAAACTAACAGTTAATAATAACGATATTAATAGCAATAATAGAATTAGCAAAGCTGTAGAACTTGAAGGTGACATGGCATAAACTATAGTTGGCGCACTTGAAAGGGCCCGCAAAGATTAGTAAAAAAAACTGGAGTAATTAGAAATGAAAGGAAGAATTGAGACCATCCAGAACACAGTATTGTTAAGATCGGCTAGAATACTCAGAAGAAAGGCACGTGAAGACACTAACTTTCACTCAGACTCCGGTAAAAGACCACCAGTTCACACTGATGTGAAAAACTCGCAAATAATAATAATAATAATAATAATAATAATAATAATAATAATAACGAAAAGAGAGAGAAGTACTTGGACCTTGCCCGAGAACAAAAAAAAAACTATGAAAAACGAAGGTGACAGTGATACCAATTGTATTTGGTGCGCTTGGAACAATTTCGAAAAGCTTTTTTTAGGGCCCGGAATGTGATGGAAATCGGAAAACGAGCTGAGACCGCCCAAACTACAACTTTGCTAAGATCGGCAAGAATACTGAAAAGAGTATTGGAGACTTGAGGATACTCAGACTCCAGTGAAAGACCATCAGCGAGTGCTGGCGTGAAAAACTCACAAGGAGAAGTAACTGGACCTTGATAGGGAATTGAAAAAAATTATGGAACATGAAAGTGACAATTATACCAATTGTGATTGGTGCTTTTGGTACAGTAACTAAAGGATTATAAAAGGGACAGAGGGACTTCGAAGTTGGAAGACGAGTGGAGACCATCCAAACAACAACATTATTGAGAACGGCCAGAATACTGAGAAGAGTCCTGGAGACTTGAGGAGACTTGCTATCACTCAAACTCCAGTGAAAGACCATCAGCTAAGACTGATGTGAAAAACTCTGTGTAAATAATAGAAATAATAACCAGACTGCAACGAGATACTTCAGTCGAAGGAGTAAACCGACTTTAAGGGGCGGTCAATTACCTAGCAACGTTTCTACCGCGACTAGTCATGGTTAGGGAACCGATCCGACTGCTAATTCGCAAAGATGTTCCGTGGATATAGTTTAGCATATCTGACGTAGCGTTTGCAAGAATTGAGTCGCTTGAAACAGAAGCACCGGTAGTCACCAACTACAAACCAAAAGAGGACCTTGTAATCCAATGTGATGCCAGTTCAGAAGGATTAGATCCTGTTTTATTACACCACGGAAAGCCAATGGCATATGCAAGCAGCACTCAGTCAGAGACAAGACAGAGATATACACTGATTGAAAATTAGCAGCTGGCAGCTTTGATCTCATGTGAAAAAAAAATACACATTGAAAATTCTGGAAAGACGATTAGGATAACGGATATGGTTGTAGAAAAACAATTTGGTTTGATATGGTTTTATGGTATATCAGTAACAATTCAATTAAACATCAGTCATTTGTTTAACACAGTTGAATTTTCAAACAGTTATATTTCAAACAATTCAGTTTTGCATCAGTAGACATTTTAAATGTCAAACAGTTCAATTTGACCCAATAGATAGGACACTATCAGGTGCTACTAATCCGGCGCAGAGTGGACCTGAGAATAATGGCAATAAAGGAGTACTCTACATTCACTAAAGTTTTGGGCCCACTCAGCAAGGGCGGTAGAAATGACCGACTGCACCTCTGCAGAGAGATAAGATTCCTCCAACGAGTGTCCTGATATGACACTAAACAATCTGTTGGTGAGGCTTCAGTAATGCTGTAGCTTTAGGAAATGCGGGGTACTCCTTTATTGCCATCACTCCCAGGTCCACTCTGGCTTGAAGTGGTAGCACCTGATAGGGTCCTATCTATGGATTAGATAGAACTAATCTGTGTGCTTATGATAAACTGAATTGTTTCAAATAGAACTGGTTTGGTTGTTTGGGTTTTATGGCATATCAACCTTTGTAGGTTATTCAATGCCAAATCCATTTTTATGTAAATAATCAGTTCTATTTCAAAGAATTCAGCAAAGCATAAGTACGCAGTTTAAATGTAAGAAGAGTTTAATTGTAGAAAACATTTCTCTTTCAAGCTATTCAGTTTAGTCAAGCAGTTCTAATTCAGTTTAGTATGAGTACAGATTTTGTTTACACACAGTTAAATGTCAAAACAGTTCTATATTAAACAAATCAGTTCAGTGTAACTAAAGATTTAATGTCAAAAAACATTTCCATTTCAAATAATTCAGTTTAGCATAAACACGCATTCTAAATGTAAGTGCGATTTAATTGTCAAAAATATTTCTATTTTAAGCTATTCAGTTTAGTCAAAAAATTCAGTTTAGCATAAGTATGCCGTTAGTTCTATTTAACCCATTGATAGGGCCCTATCAGGTGCTAACACGACGGGCCAGAGTGGAACTGGGAACAATGGCAATGAAGGGATGCTCCGCATTCCCCAAGCCCCAGCATTACTGAAACCTCACCATTAGATTGTTTAGTGTCAGATCCTGGGCACTCATGGGGGGTCTTACTCCTCTGCATAGAAGCAGTCGGTGTATTCTACAGCTGCAGCCGACTGGGCAAAGAAGAGAACTAACTGCTTACTTATGCTAAACTGAATTGTTTGACTAAACTGAATAGCCTGAAATACAAATGCTTTTCACAAACCGAACTTACATTTAAACTGCGTGCTTATGCTAAACTGAATTGTTTGAAATGGAACTGTTTTGACATTGAAACTCTATTTACACTAAACTGATTTGTTTAATATAGAACTGTTTTGACATTTAACTGTGTATAACCAAAATCTGTACCTATACAAGAATGAATTAGCTGAATTAGAACTGCTTGACTAAACTGAATATCTTGAAATAGAAATGTTTTTCAAAATTAAATTGTACTTACATTTAAACTGCGTACTTATGCTAAACAGAATTGTTTGAAATAGAACTATTTTCATAAAAATGGATTTGGCATTAAATAGCCTACAAAGGCTATGCCAAAAAAAAAAAACAGACAACCAACCAACCAACCGGCTAATATTCTTCAAAACCAAACATACAAAGATTTGGTGTACTCTAGTATAGAGATTAATACGATTCGGGAACCATTAATCTAAAAAGCTCGATAAAAAAGAAAACTGTGATATGAGCCTGGGTAAAAAAAAAAAAAAAATTAAACTGATATGTTAATAAAGAGGATTATATTATGGGTTGATGGAGACATTCAGTTTATATATATTTACCCAACTCCTCCGCTCGGGCAGGATATGACACAAGGTCAGTTTTTTTAAGCGGAGTTTAACAGGTTTGAATTCAGAGTTTTCCTTTTCCTAGACTAGTTGCCTCACCAAGGCTGAAGAAACTAGTCTGTCCTACTATTTACCCATAACTAGAGGGAGAATAATTGGATTCATACCTTTCCCAAGGGTATTAGTGCTATGTGAAATGCAATCAGTCTTGTCCAGGATTTGAACTCATACCGTCGGGTCCATTTCCTACGACGATAACCATTACACCACGGCACTTCCTTAAAAATATTCAGTTTATAAGTGCTAAAAATTCAATCTGACCTGTCTTGTAAGGACACGTGGCACTGTGGCTGAGGCGTTAGGTTGAAATGTTCTTCTGTAGTAAAATCATCGGGTGGTGGCAGGTTTAATCCTTGCAACTGGTTAGAATAACAAGAAAGATTTATCATGACTTAACACTTGTACTCGATCGCGGTTAACAGAATTAGAACAGCATGCAGGACACTGCTGGAGAAGCAAGGACGAGCTCATAAGTGATGTACTCTTATGGACCCCCACATATGGCCGGGCAAAAGCAGGACGACCAGCTCGAACATACATTCAGCAGCTATGTGAGGATAGGGGATGTAGCCCTGAAGACCTGCCAGAGGCGATGAATGATAGGAAGAACTGGCGAGAGAGGGCCAGGGATATCCGTGCTAGCGGCACGACATGATGATGATGATCAAACATAGGGCTCAGTTCGAGTTTCTCTGTCGGCTTCCAAATTCGATATGAAACACCAGAAGATGGCCGAAGGACGTATCGTTCGAAACGGCTTTTATATTCAAGTGTCAGGTTTTATCGTTAAAAGATTGGCATTATCTAACAAATAAATAAACTTTGGTGTAATGGTTATCGTCTCAGGAATTGGACACGGCGACACGAGTTCAAATCCTGGACTGATTGCATTTCACATAGCACTAATACCCTTGGGAAAGCTATGAATCCAATTATTCTCCCTCCAACTATGGGTAAATAGTAGGGCAGACTAGATTCTTCAGCCTTGGTGAGGCAACTAGTCTAGGAGAAGGAAACTCTGAATTCAAACCTGTTAATCTCCGCTTAAAAAAATTGACCTTGTGTCATATCCTGCCCGAGCGGAGGGGTTGGGTAAATATGATAAATAAACTTTTAATCATTCTTTCAACTTACCGTTTTTTTTAATTATTAAAAATTACAAATTTAAAGTTCTGAAGTTGGTGTTTTGAAATCAAGATTAACACCTTTTATCATTTCTCATAAGCAGCTATTTTTATATTAATTTGGTTTTCGACGTAATTTTTTTAGAACATATATTTTTGGTCATATGCTTTTTATTTGAAAAAAAAAAGAACATTACAAACCAAGACCTTAAGCAAAAATAAGTGGTTTTGAATTCAGTTTGAACGAATATTAATTTTTTTCTAAATAATCCAGACTACCTTATTCAAATCTACCAACTATATATATTTTTCGATCCCAGCTTGAAGCGTCTTGCGTGTCTAGCCACACTGAAGAGTTGTGATACAACGAAACTCTCTGTCTATGGATGACAATATATATATATATATATATATATATACTTACTAATCTAATATCTACCAGCATTCACGGTACCAGAAAAAAAAGAAAAAAAAACCGCCAGGAACAAGTGATAAGAGTATCTCGAATCACCACACGGGGAAAAAAGGAAAAATGTTATAGGTCAAAACGATGATCCGATAAGGTGAAACTTCAGTAGAAGATTTCCGACTCGCGATTTAAGTTAATTTCATATATATATATATATATATATATATATATATATATTGTTTCTATTGGGCATTTTATGGGCTCTAATTTAGTGAGGAATGGAGATATATTGTAAAAGCCAATTGGTAAATTAGTACATAGAGACTCTTTAATATGCATGACGAGCCCACTAACGATCACACCATGGTAGGTGGCCCAATACCGATTCCTTAACGAATGGTAAAATTAAAGCAAACACGCTTGTCACATTCGTCTGATAAACGAAATCTTCAAAAATCACAGAAAAAAAAAGGGAAAAAAAATAAGTCTATTCATCTAGATGAGATAAAAGGTTTGCCTAAGGTTCACCATCTGCTCTCAAAGGTCAGCTTTACACCACAATCCGTGTGAATGCTATTCAATGGAAGAAGAAAAGTTTTCACGCATTGTGTCGCCAGTATTAGTGTCGGTTTTTTTACGTTGAATGGAATACCAGACATTATGACAGAAAGCGTTCAGGCAAATGTAAGATGATTTGCACTCATAAAGTATAAGTCTTTGATCTTGATTAAACGACCAAAGATGTCTCTATCTATGTAACTAGATGTATCAATACCTATCAGAGTCTCACTATCTATCTATCTATCTATATATATATATATATTATTAGATTAGACTTGAAATGAAATCCAACGGTATGAGTAAAAGGGAAACAATATGAAAAATCAGTGTGACATGTTTCTCCCGAGGAATAGCGTCAGCAAAAAGAAACTAATATTTCACAAAAAGAAAACAAAATCTAAACTATATATATACAGACTGAAGAGAGAGAGAGAGAGAGAGAGAGAGAGAGAGAGAGAGAGAGAGAGATGGGTGTTTGGACATCGTAGACATGGTGTCAACGGCGCTTGGTGACAGTCGGTTTCTTGCAAATGCAATCGACCCGATGATTGGATAAGGGAGAAACTAAGTCACCACAACGCCACTGACTCTGTGCCTACAATATACTCAGAGCAGCATATACTATTACTGATACTAAGTATTTTTTATTGATATACATGGTGCCTTCAATAAGTTTCCAGACTTTTTTGTACAAGAATTTAAAAGTGTCGTAGACTCTTGAAAATTCAGTATATTATTGCTATACATCTTATGAGATGACTGACCAATTTTTATGATTTCAGCTTCAAATGAACAGCTACAGCAGCAATTGGAATACACCCTACTAAAGCCTGATTGTCACACCTGGTGAATTTCAAAAATGCAATCTGGACGTTAGTACACTTTAGAAGAAGGATATGCAATAAAATTCTGTTTTAAACTGGGAAAAAAAATACCACAGAAACGTATGGAATGCCTCAGACTGCTTTTCGACCATCTTGCATGAATTGAGCATCAGTTTTTGAGTGGCATAAGAGATTCAAGGAAGGCAGGAAGTCTTCGAGGGATGATGAGAGGTGTGGAAGGAGTAAGGAAGTCAGAACATCAGTGTTGATTAGCCAAAGGGTTAGGGTTAGGGTTACTATGTTGAGGTTTTATGGGAGTTCAGGAAGAGATTCCGTCGGAAGAGGCCAGCACTCTTCAAATCGGCTCAGTAGCATTTCCACCAGGGCAATGCACCAGTCCTCAACTCCATCCTTGTCACAGACTATTTGACCAAGATGGGTATCAAGACAGTTCCTCACCATCCCTATAGCCAGACCTTGCTCCTTGTGACTTTTGGTTTTTCCCAAAGCTCAGAGGCTGTCGTTATAAGACAATTGAGGAGATAAAAGAGGCTGTGACGAAGGTCATTGACACGCTCACACAAGAGGAGTTCCATGGGGCCTTCCAGAAGTTGATGGAACGGTACAACAAGTGCATATCAGCCGGAGGAGGGTTTGGTTTGGTTTGTTGGTTTTATGGCATATCAACCTTTGTAGGTTATTTAACGCCAAATCCATTTTTATGTAAATAATCTGTTCCATTGAAAACAGTTCAGTTTAGCATAAGTACACAGTTTAATAGTCAAAAACATTTCCATTTCAAACTATTCAAGCAGTTATATGTAATAATTCAGTTAAGTGTAAATGCAGTTTTAATGTCGAAAAACAGTTCTATTTGAAATAATTCAGTTAAGCATAAGCACGCAGTTTAAGTGTAAGTACGGTTTAATTGTCAAAAACGTTTCTATTTCAAGCTATTCAGTTTACTCAATTCAGTTTAGCATAAGTATGCTGTTAGTTCTATTTAACCCATAGATAGGGCCCTATCAGGTGCTACCACTCTGGGCCAGAGTGGACCAGGGAGCGATGGCAATGAAGGGGTACTCCGCATTCCCCAAAGCTCCAGCATTGCTGGAACCTCACCATCAGATTGTTTAGTGTCATATCCAGGACACTCGTTGGGGGGGGGTCTTACTCCTCTGCAGAGAAGCAGTCGGTGTATTCTACAGCCCCAGCCGACTGGACAAGCAGCCGGAGGAGATTACTTCAAAGGGGACTAGAGCTTCATGTGTGCACTATCAATAAAAGTGCCCATCCGAAAAAAGTCTGGAAAGTTATTAAATGATCCTCGTATATATATATATATATATATATATAACAAATTACATTATAGATATTATTATTATTATTATTCCTTGCTAATTTTTCACGAGACATGAATGCACAAATCGGGAAAAACGGAAACAACAAATACAGCCTCCACAACACGTCAAATAGAAATGGGCAACATCTAACAGATTTCATGATAGAAAATAGATTAGCATGCCTCAATACAAACTACCTAAAAAGAGAGGGCAAACTATGGACATACACGTACGCAAACAATACTAAAGCTCAGATAGACTACGTCCTTATAAACAAGAAATGGAAGAATAGTGCATTGAATTGCGAGGCATACTCCTCTTTTGAGGGTGTGTCCACCGATCACCGAATAGTCACAGCGAAAATACGGTTAAGCCTACGAAAAAACGCCAAACGAACAGCGACCACCAAACACTATGACTGGGCCCTATTAAACAACAAAGATCTCAGAGATAAATACGTATTAGAATTGAGAAACAGATTCGAAACACTACAAGAAAAGACGGAAAAAAGTACACCAAACGACGAATACGAAAATTTCGTCAATGCACACCTTGAGGCAGCAGCAAAATACATTCCAACAAAAATTAAAACTAAATATAGAGTCCCATGGGAAACCTTAGCGGTGAGAGAAAAACGTGCACTAGTGAAAACAGCCTCCAAAAACTATCGAAAAAACCCAACAAACACAAATGCCTTAAAACTAAAAACGGCACAAAATCAATTAGCAGGCATATATATAAAGGAACAGACAGAATACATTCAAAATCAGATAGATAAGATCAGAGACTCGGTAGAAGATAGACAATCTAGAATTGCCTGGCAAACAATAAACGAAGTGAGCAGAAGAAAGAGCACAGCCAAAGCAAAACTTAAAGCAGCAAACCAACAAGAAAGAATAAAACTGTGGAAACAGCACTTCGAAAACTTACTTGGAAACCCACCAAAAATAACGCATGAACCAATCACCAGAATAATTAGCAAACAATTAGACATTAAACTTGGACCGTTCACACAAGGAGAACTCGACTCGGTTCTCAGAAAAATTAAAAATAGGAAAGCTGCAGGACTGGACGAAATTCCCCCGGAAGTATGGAAGACCAGACAATTCGACGACATACTGCTCCGACACTGCAACGCAGTATACAATCAAAATCCGATAGATAGATGGACGAAGGGATGCATACTCCCCTTCCCTAAAAAGGGGGACCTCGGATTAGCCAAAAACTACCGAGGCATAACACTTACATCCATAGCTGCCAAAATCTACAATGCCCTACTACGAAACCGCATAGAACCCAAAATCGACAACATACTTAGAAAAAACCAAAATGGCTTCCGAAGAAATAGATCTACGACCTCACAAATACTAACCATCCGCAGAATCCTTGAAGGTGTACGGGCAAAGAACCTACAAGCGACATTAATATTTGTCGACTTTACCAAGGCTTTCGACTCCATTCACAGAGGAAAGATGGAACAAATCCTACTAGCGTACGGCATACCTAAAGAAACCGTAGCGGCAATAACGATTCTCTATAGAAACACTAAAGTAAAAGTACGATCACCAGATGGAGACACAGAATACTTCGACATTGTAGCAGGAGTACTACAAGGGGACACTTTGTCTAGACTACGTACTTAGAACATCGATTGACAAAATCAAAGAGAATGGCTTCGAACTGACGAAGAAAAGAAGCAGAAGATATCCCGCAACAACAATTACCGACGCCGACTACGCCGATGACATAGCGATACTGGCAAATACACCTGACCAAGCCGAAACACTTCTGCATAGCCTGGAACGAGCAGCAGCAAGCATAGGCCTCCATGTTAATGCACACAAAACGGAATATATGTGCTATAACCAAACGGGGGACATCTCCACTCTAGAAGGAACCCCTCTTAAACTAGTAGACAAATTCACGTACCTAGGAAGCAGCGTCGAATCAACCGAAAAGGACATCGAAACGAGGTTAACGAAAGCATGGACAGCTATCAATAGGCTATCGACTATATGGAAGTCGGACCTGACCGATAAAATGAAACGCAGTTTCTTCCAGGCAGCGGTCACATCGATACTGCTATATGGATGCACTACATGGACGCTAACAAGACGGCTCGAGAAGAAACTAGATGGCAACTACACAAGAATGCTGCGTGCAATCCTCAACAAGTCCTGGCAGCGGCACCCCACAAGACACCAACTGTACGGCCACCTGCCCCCTATCACGAAATCTATTCAAGTTAGGCGAACCAGACATGCAGGACATTGCTGGAGAAGCAGAGATGAACTCATAAGAGATGTACTCTTATGGATCCCCACACACGGCCGCGCAAAAGCAGGACGACCAGCACGAACGTACATTCAGCAGCTGTGTGAGGATACAGGATGTTGTCCTGAAGACCTGCCTAGGGCGATGAACGATAGGGAGGAGTGGCGAGAGAGGGTCAGGGATATCCGTGCTGCCAGCACGATATGATGATGATGATGAAGGCCTCTCAAGTCTCTAAGATTCTTAATAATGCTGTTGTTGGGATAGTCTCCAGTTGTCCTAATATTTCTAAGTTTTCCAATCCATTTACCAAGGCTTTGAAGATTGTTCCAAGAGCACTAATCAGTCCAGCGGGATATCTTCTGCTTCTTGACATTCTTTAGTGTGAGACAATTTTCTTTTATTAAATCTATTGTCATTCGTAGTACGTAATCTAGGCAGATTATAAAATTATATGCTGCCTAAATATCTCCTTGTAAGACTCCAGCGACAATGTAAAAAAAAAGTCAGTGTCTCAATTGGTTGAGCGAACTATTGCCTTCGTGTTTTTTTATTGAGCATCATTATAGTAGAAACAGTTTCTTTAGGGAAACCATCAGTCATGAATATTAGCTCCATTTTTATTCTGTGTATAAGATCAGATGTCTTCGAGAAATCTAAAAATAGAAGTGTGAGTTTGAACCATTTTGTCAAGGCCTGCAACTTTTCTGAGTTTTTGGGGTTTTTTTTTTTTTTTTTTGGTTTTTTGTTGTTTTTGGCGGGGGTGCTTTTTTTAGATCTGTGTCGAGTTCTTCCTCCGTAAACTGTCCAAGTTTGATGTCTAGCGGGTCATAATTTCTTCAGTAGGTGTATTCATGATTTCAGGAAGCTCTCCGCGCAGATTCTTGAAATCCTCTTTCTATTCCTGAAGTATTTCTTCTTAGTTTGGTTTTGTTTCTTTGTTTAATGGCATATCAACCTTTGTAGGTTATTTAATGCCAAAGCCCTTCACCAAGAAGAACGGTAGTGGTACTATTTAACCCATAGCTGGGAGGATATGGGGGTTCATACCTTTCCTAAGGATATTTGCCTGAAAGTGAACGTAATAGCACGACTGGAGTACGAACTCGCTTACTACAATTTCGCAGTCCATCGCTTTAACCATTAGACCACGAAACTCCCCCTTTTCTTCTTTGTTGGCAGCTCTTAGTTGCTCTCGAATAGCTTTTTCTTCTTGTTTTATTTACTGTCTTTTATGCTAATCATGACAGTCTATCTTCAACAGAATTTCTGATTTTATTGGTTTGACCTTGGATGTATTTTAGTTATTCTTTTTGCTATGTTTTAGTTAGTTCTCTCAGCGCATTGGTATTGGTTGGTTTTCTTTCATTAAAGATGCTTTTTTCGTATCATTTCAATTTTTACCTAACTGCTATCGACTCCTAGGGAACTCTTGGTTCGAATGATACGCACTCAGCTGGTTCTTCTAAATGGGCAGTAAAAATCTTCCTAATTAGGGATTAAAAAGAAATAAAATAAATTAGTTAAATGCGAAAAGTAACAGTTTCACAGGAAGTCTCAGACAGGAAGTGAAATTGACACATACCTAAAAGAAAAAGATCTTCCAGGTGTCAAAGAGAAATTCTTCTCCAGTAAACATTCAGCACTTCTACTAGATGGACCGTTTCATTCTGCTGCCGGTGAAAATCACCGGCAGCAGAATGAAACGGTCTACTGAGCCACGGCAGCAGAATGAAACGGTCTACTGAGCACGTGTCTACTGAGCCACGGCTTAACGGCAGGTTGATTCTCCTGCTAGCAGCAGCCTATGCTGAACTCACCCACTGAAACACGACGAACTTCAAACTTATAACTCACCGAAAATGACTCTTTAATGTGTTTCAACGCCTTGTCTGGGAAACACGACTATTTCAACTGATTCAGGAAAATGTTTTCTCCAAAGAATAGACGTAAATATTTCAAAAGAAAGTTTGAATTTAAAGTTATCCTTGCCGTTTTCCTTCCGTCCTTAATTCTCTTACAAGCTTTGACAGATAAAAAGACCACAAGTGAATGGAGTAAAAAGAAGAAACGGTGTCAGAGGTTGGAGGTGCCAGTGGTGTAATGGTTATCGTCTCAGGAATTGGACACGGCGACACGAGTTCAAATCCTCGACTGATTGCATTTCACATAGCACTAATATCCTTGGGAAAGGTATGAATCCAATTATTCTCCCTCCAGCTATGGGTAAATAGTAGGGCAGACTAGGTTCTTCAGCCTTGGTGAGGCAACTAGTCTAGGAGAAGGAAAACTCTGAATTCAAACCTGTTAAACTCCGCTTAAAAAACTGACCTTGTGTCATATCCTGCCCGAGCGGAAGGGTTGGGTAAATATGAGAAACGGTGTCAGATACGAAACTCGGAATTTCCCAAAATAGCCAACAATTCAATGACAACCACCACCACGTATACGACCTCTTCATATACCCCATACATATTCACTATTTTGAGGACCAATGATGTCTGTTTCTCATTTCTGCTTAGACTCAAGCGAATATTTGCTGAGACGATCCTCTGATCGGAAGATTCTCTTTCAAAAGAGGAGTATGCCTCACAAATCAAAGCGAGATATGTGTGCGTGTGTGTGTGTGTGTGTGTCGTATTAAGCTTAATTAAAATCTAAGACAAATTAAAAGTATCTAACTTTTACTTGTTTGCCATTATGACTTTTTCTCAAATTAAAGGCTTGACTTAAGACAGGTTGACTTCACTTGAATTGTGCGATTAGTGAAATAACCGAGAGAGATTATCAGGATACGTTGCCGTTCGGAGAAGACACAATCCACGTCCAACTTATGCAGTGATGTGATTACCATTCCGATTAGGAATGCAACGAATATTTTTCTATTTCGTTTAAAAAGTTTACTCTCTCTCTCTCTCTCTCTCTCAACTTTTCAACTCCCATCGTAGTCAAGAACAGAAGTACATCAACGTTATGAGAAAGTAGTTCATGTCTGACAAGATACAGGAGTGATGACCGCATCACCTCATAGAAGAACTTCAGGAACAAAAGTTAATGTGTATGGTTAATTATCGTGGCTAACAGCAGTCTTAAAAATGAAAGATATAGCACTATATGAGGTCCAAATGGAGACAATTCGAAAACGCCTCTGGAAACATTGTTCTTGGTAAATTCTTTGTTAATATTTAATGGGTAGGAAATTTCGGTACTGACTTTGCAAGAACAAAAGTTCAAGAAATGTTTTTAAAGATTCAAGTTATTAATGTATTAAATATAGGTTGGTTGGTTGGTTGGTTGGTTAAGTCATTTTGATAAAAGTTTCAAACAATTCAGTTTAGTATTAGTACAGTTTCTGTTTACGCATAGTTAAATGTCAAAATAGTTCTGTTTCAAACAATTCACTTTAACATCAGCACGCAGTTTAAATTTCAAAAACAGTTCTGCTCCAAACAATTCAGTTTAGCAAAAATACACAGTTTAAACACACAGTTTAAACACACAGTTCAATAGAAAAAACAATTCTATTTCCAGCAGATCAGTTTAGCATAATTACACTGCTCAGTTTGAGCCATTGATAGGACTCTATCAAGTACTTCCACTCCGGGTTAAAGTGGGCCTGGGAGCGATGTTTATGAAGGGTTACTCCGCATTCCTCAAAGCTCAATCATTACTGAAGCCTCAATATCATTGTTTAGTGACATATCCAGGACACTTGTTGTGGGGAGTCTTACTCCTACGCATAGATTCAGTCAGTGTCGCCATGTAGCTGACATGGAAAATGAAATATATGTATTTTTGATTCATTTTATCATTTATTACCATAAAGATTAGAAATATTTGGTTGCTGTAAGCCGATCTCGTTTGTCGGTTGTAGATGTTAAGCCATGTCAGACCTTGTTGGGCTATTTTATAGCAAAGTCAGTTTGACAATTACGGTTTCCATTATATACCTACTTGATTATTTTAAACGGGTAGATACTTGATACTTAATTACAATATAAATATTTTTGAAACAGTGTTAATATAGTTCAAAATCCTTTTAAGCATTATTTCAAATAAAACCCATAGATTGAACCTTACAAAACACTACAAATCATAAATAAGACCTTATCATAAGTTATTTGTTTTGCTTGTTTGTTTGGGTTTATGGCATATCAATCTTTGTAGGTTATTTGATGCCGAATCCATTTAATAAAAATAAACAGTTCTATTTCAATGAATTCACTTTAACATAATTACAAAATTTAATTGTCCAAAATATTTCTATTTCAAACCATTCAGTTTAGTCAAACACTCAGTTAAATGTCAAAACAGTTTTATTTCAAACAATTCAGTTTAGCGTAAGTAGAGTTTCAATGTCAAAAACAGTTCTATTTAAAACAATTCAGTTTAGCATGCAAAAACAGTTCCATTTCAAACGATTCAGTTTAGCATAAGTACGCAGCTTAAATGTCAAAAAAGTTCAATTTCAAGCAATTCAGTTTAGCATAAGTACACTGTTTAGTTCTATTTGACACATAGATAGGAACTTATCAGGCGCTACCACCCCTGACCAGAGTGGACTTGGGAGTGATGGCAATGAAGAGGTACTCTGCATTCTCCAAAGCTCCAGCATTACTGGAACCTCACCATCAGATTGTTTAGTGTCATATCCAGGACACTTGTAGGGGGAATCGAAATGCGTGGGCTTAGTATCCTAGCCATAAAAATTGCGTTGGTGCAAACCGTGACCAATGGAGAACAACCAAATGCGCAAGTGTAAGCCCTGACCAATGGAGAACAACCAAATGCGCGAGTGTAAGCCCTGACCAATGGAGAACAAGCATTGTGCGGTTGAAGAGGCGTGACCCTATAGGTTGCGTTGGAATTTTGAGACTAGAATTTTGACTGAATTTCAGTTTCCTTCATCTGTTCCGACTTCCGACAGCCCTTTGTGTGTGCGAAGTCACTCCGACTGACCTCTTGATCCACACAAGCGTCACTGTCGGCGAATAAAAATGGACCCGCACATATGGCCGAGCAAAAGCAGGACGACCAGCTCGAATATACATACAGCAGCTCTGTAAGGATACGGGATGTAGCCCTGAAAACCTGCCAGAGGCGATGAACGATAGGGAGAAGTAGCGAGAGAGGGTCAGGGATATCCGTGCTGGCGGCACGACATGATGATGATGATATTTTCATATGTATGTGTTCCGCATTGTTTTTCAAGACCCAGCGGTAGTATACAACACAACTAGTCACAGTGTAATTTTGTAAACGAGAGCTGCGAATAGATAGGTTAGATATAAAAACAAGCCAGTGTTACGTTTTCTTCCTCTTTTTCTTTGACTATCACCCATCTCCTCTTTTTGTGGCCTCTTTGTCGCCGCTGGTTGCATCTTCTCTTGTGACCGTCTCTTCCACCTATTATTTCATATCCTTCAGCGGTATGAAGAATAACTCAGACACATTTTTATGTGCACATATTTTATTCATAAACGACAGTTTCTATTTTACATCATCAGTTTGTGACTATCAGAGAGCTAGTTCGATCAGAGCAAAGATTCAACCACTTACTTCACGATTCTCTTACTGACTAAAGATGTGGTAAATTCTCTTCTATGTCTTTCAGGATCCTTTCATCGTGTAACTATCACGTCCAAAGAAAGCTAAGCTCTCAAATGACTTCGGGGTCATCACTCGTCAATTACAATAAGTGAGCCATCGGCTTTCGCAACCGTCTTGAATTATGTAGACAACATGTCAAATAAAAGATTTCGACAATCTATCATTTGATACCAGCGGCCGGAAGAGCGACAGGTAATAGTTCAAAATCTCGACCTGAATGTGTTATAAAATATGCTTCACCGAGAGAGAGAGAGAGAGAGAGAGAGAGAGAGAGAGAATTGATAAGAACTTTTCAAACAAAATCGAAGAAAATTAGTTGGGTTCCTATTCTGTCCGGTGATCACATACCCACAGAAGATGAACGTGGATACGGCAACATATCCTTATAATCTCTCTCGATTACTTCACCAAGCGCTCAAACTAAGTCAGCCCATCTCAACCCTCTGAGTTAAAACCTTACTCGACGGTTAGTACCCCAATGCAATATTCATATCACCCACTCCCCGAAATCTTCCTCTGCAGTGGCAGAGATGGGGTTTTTTTTTTGGTGGGGGGCTACCTTTTCTAGATTGGCAACCAATTAGAGAGAGAATAGTTCGATGCACACCTTTCCCGAGGCAATTAGCGCCATGGAAAATGCAAACTGATGTTATATAATTGCGGAAGGAATTTTTTTATACTATTATTTTTCGTTGGTTATATCTTATTCGGTTTTGTTAAGCTCAGAACTATTCGGCTTAGCGCACATGCAGGTGCATACATTGAGTGCAGGTGTTCACGCTCGCGCGCGAAGGATTTGACAATCACAGATGTCATAATAAAAACCCCAGATGGGAAATGTGACTCGGGTGTGAATGACGTCATGCCCGGAATCGAGGGGCTTGGAATTTTGGTGATTTTTGCAAAAGCAGTGAGTTGAGATCTGACGATGGACGAGGCTAGTTGAGATTTGAACCTGGGGGGAGGCTAGTTGATTTTTGAGCCTGAGCGAGGCCAGTCCAGTTGCAGCCTACGGAATGCACCGCGCGTTTATTGGGTCAGATGGAACGGTCAGCATAGTAAAAATAGTGTCTCTCTCTCTCTCTTTTCTCGTGTCAGAAAACTAAAACTCAAGAAGTGAATAAACGTTTCATACCTGAACAAAGAGAGTCGTCAGTGTTTCGGGATTCCTATGGATATGAACATTTTACGTATCCGTATATTTTACAAATTAATATTTTGAGTATATTACACTGAGTCATCCAAAATTTGAACGCACACCGTAGATAGGTAGATAAGTACAGAGAATAGCATTCACGAACTGAATGACAAAATTATAATGCTTGAATTTATCGAGGTAAATAATGAACAAAGAAATGATTTATTATTTTTAAAAATGCACACGATGGTCTCCACCCAGGTATTCAGGGTACGTAAATGGGTTACAATAGCGTAAGTCTACCTACATGACTGTTTGTGGGCGGAGAGAGATGGATGACCAGAGACACACAGGCCTGGATTAACAATAAAAAGCGGGCTAGGATGAGTCGACGGGGTTAACGTGAGTGCACAAAAATGCTAATCCTATAATCATTATTCAATCGTTCAGTCATTTCTTTGTTTATGACGCGGCCATGCTGCCGACGTGGATTCTCTTAGATGGTCAGTCTATTTTCAGGGTGTGTTCGGTGCTGCAAGCCCCACTTGTTTAATTGTTACGCCTGCACAAGCATCTTCCGTCTACACCCAACTGTTATGACACAAAAAAAAAAATAAGGAAAAAAAAAAGAAGAGAGAGAAAGAAGAAACTGAAAGTTGTTTGAAAGTTAACAAAATGCCAGTGACACATCTTTCGTAAAAACATGTCCACTTGAAACAAAAACATATTGAAACGACAAGGGATGAAAATAATTTTAAAAAAGGAAGCTTTTAAACGACGACGATGGCCATAATTTAAAGTAGTAATTCTGCTTAGATATGGCACAAGGCCATATGAATGGGGCACCCAATGAGAATCGAACATTCGTGAAGAGGGGGTGTCCTCGTGGTGTAATGGTTTAAGCTCTGGTCTGCGGGGTCGTTGCAGCGAGGTCGAACTCCTGTCGCTCTGTTACGTTCACTTTCAGACAAATACCCTTAGGAAAGGCATGAACCCCTTTACCTCCTTGCTATGGGTTAAATAGTACCACTTCTGTTCTTCTTGAAGGATGGCTTTGGCATTAAATGACCTATGAAGGTTGATTTACCATTAAACCAAACCATATATATATATATATATATACGACTATTCATTCGTGAAGGTTTAACTTATCTATCTTGCAAACCTAGCACCCGAGTCGCCAAGCTGACCACGCTCATTTGATAGTAATCAAATAGTAATTTACGAAGCTCTTTTCTTCGATGTAACCTAAGGCCAAATGAATGGGGCACCTAATGAGACTCGAACACAATCGTGTAGGTTTGCTAGTCTAACTTAAAAACTATTACACCACCGGAGCTGCCCAATAGTAATCAAATATGTCTGTCTTACTTCTTTTCCTTTCTATTTAGACTAAAACTTAGACTCGTCTGGTAAAAGTCCAAAGTAGAGAAGAGGAAGAGTCGAAGCACAGAGGAATTGCATACCTGGAAAATCAGAATTATTGATTTTTGCCAGAGGTAGAACTCTAGCCGCTGGTGCCAGAAATTTCTAAATACGTGAATAGAGAATTCTGATAATGATTGGATTTTAAATTGTTATTTTTGCCACACACACACACACATAACGAGCAGAAGACGCTTCGGGTGCTGTAATGATGTGCAAGTAAGATTTCCAAACGTTCACGAATAAGTTGACTCATTGGGTGCCCCATTTATACGACCTTGTGCCGCATCTAAGCAAAAACCATAGTAAATTACTATATAAACAGAGAGAGAGAGAGAGAGAGAGAGAGAGAGAGGGAGGGAGAGAGAGAGAGAGAGAATATATATATATATATATTAACCAATCATAGAACATATATATATATATATATATATCTTTTCCATGTTTGATTTTAAATTCATAACAACTAGTCTAGGGTTATTTTATGTCTAAAGTTAATGTTGGGATTAAGATCATTCTATGTTCATATTTAAATTTTCTGTAGATATTTTTTAGGTTGATTGGTTGGTTGGTTGGTTGGTTGGGTTTTCTGGCATATCAACATTTATAGGTTATTTAATGTCAAATCCATTTTTATACAAATAATCAGTTCTATTCTAATTCAGTTTAGCATGAGTACACAGCTTAATTGTAAAAAAAAATTCTATTTTAAGCTATCTAGTTTAGTCAAGCAGTTCTAATTCAAACAATTCAGTTCAGTATAAATGTAGTTTTTGTACACACACAGTAAAATGTCAAAACAGTTCTTTCTCACGCAGTTCAGTTTAGCATAAGTACGCAGTTTAGTTCTATCTGACCCATAGATAGGACCCTATCAAGTGCTATCACTCCAAGCCAAAGTGGACCTGGTAGCAATGGCAATGAAAGGGTGCTTCATATTCCCCAAAGCTCCAGCATTACTGAACCCTCACCATCAGATTGTTTAGTATCATATCCAGGACACTTCTTAGGGAGTCTTGTCCCTCCGTAGAGATGCAGTTGGTGTATTCTACAGCCCAACCCGACTGGGTAATATTTTTTAAGAGTCTTACTTTTGTTATTCAGACCAATCGAGTTGATGAAAAATACACAAGAATTCTCCGTGCTATTTTAAACAAATCCAGGAAACAATACTCGACTAAAAAGCAATTGTACGGCCATTCAACACCCATCTCACAAACCATTCAAATTAGACGAACAAGACATGCAGGAAAATGTTGAGGAGTATGAAACGAACACATAGGGGACGTTCTTCTGTGGACCCTTAAACATAGACACTCCAGTCATGACCGACGGGCATGAACTTACTTATATCAACTCTGTTCGGACACTAGATGTAGTTTGGAGGACCTGCTGGGAGCAATGGATGATGGGACAGATAGCGAGCACGAATTAATGATGATTTAATGCGGTCCTATGAGGTAATCCCTAATATTTGTTTTGATTCTATGTTTGGTTTAGAAAAAAATATACTTTTTATGAAAAATTGTTAGACGTATACTTATTTGGAGGCGGTACATTTCTGTCTCTTTGTCTCTCTGTTTGTCTCTCTGTCTCTGTATCTGTCTGTCTGTCTGTCTGTCTCTCTCTCTCTCTCTCTCTCTCTCTGAAGTCCCCGTGGTGTAATAGCAAAAGGGTTGAACTGCAACCTCAATGTAATCGAGTACGATTTCCAATCGCACTATTACGTTGATTTTCGGATTAATACCCTTGGGTTTGGTTTGGTTTGGTTTGGTTTTATGGCATATCAACTATTGTAGCTTATTTAATGCTACATCCATTTTATATATATACACAGTTCTATTTCAAACAACTGAGTTTAGAATGAGCACACAGTTTAGTTATATTTGACCTACAGACAGGACCCTATCAGATGCTACCACTCCAGGCCAGTGTGTACCTGGGAGCGATAGCAATGAAGGGGTACTCTGCATTCCCCAAACCTCTAGCATTACTGGATCCTCACTATCAAATTGTTATGTGTCATATCTTGGACACTCGTTGGGAGAGTCTTACCCCTCTGCAGAGATACAGTCGGTGTATTTTGCTGCCCCAGCTGACGGGGCTATCAAACGATTCCGTTTAGCATAAGCACACAGTTTAGTTCTATAGATAGGACCTTATCAGGTGCTACCACTCCAGGACAGAGTGGACCTGGGAGCGATGGCATTGAAGGATACTCCGTATTCCTCAAAGCTCCAGCAGTATTGAAGCCTCACTATCAGATTGTTTAGTGTCATATACAGAACACTTATTGAGGGAGTCTTAGCCTTCTGCAGAGAAGCAGTCGGTGTATTCTGCAGCACCAGCTGACTGGGTCTTAATAATTAGAGAGGTATGAACTCCCTTATCCCCTAAACCAGGCAATATGCTAAATCATACCACTACTATTGTTCTACAAGTATAACTTTGACATTAAATAAGCCATTAAGATTGATATGCCATTAAACAAACGAGCCAGACAACCCCCCCTCTCTCTCTCTCTCTCTTCACTGTATATTTATTTTCCATATATATAGATATGTGTGTGTGTGTGTGTGTGTGTGTGTGTGTGTGTGCGCGTGCGCGCGAATAGACATGGCCCAGTCACTTAATGTTTGCGCATTCTTACTTCTGTCTGCCCGTCTTTCTCAATTTCCCTATCGTTTGTCTATCTAGACACTTATTAATCCTTGTATTTTCAAAGAAAATAAGAAATTAAATGTTTAACCGAGGTTTAAAAAAACGAACGGAAGTTACATTGACACCGTTATCTAGCAATATCCCACTCTCGCTGAGCGGATCACATTGTTATTTGAAAAAAAAAAAACACTTAAAAAAGAATTAAATACTAGCAAGATAAACGTTTTAAATGGAGACGAAGCCATGTTATCAAACACTCCTCGACTGACCGTCGCTAAAACAACCCAATATCAACCCTTTCGCACTTAAATAGAGAGAAGAAGAAAAAAAAAGAGGGGTCCGAAAAATGTCTGTCATTTGGGTCGAATACCAGTGCTTTATAAACAATGTAGATGAAAATGTCTTATTGAAGAGACAAAATGTTGTGAGAGAGGAGATTTGTCTCTCGCTTAATGACATGACAGGCTAGTGGCCATAATAAGCAAGCCCTGGAGGATGGAGTTTCAGAATTGGCGCCCCATCCCGGGTTTATCCACTCAAATCGACGTGTCTGTTCGGCCACCCGCGTCGATGCAGGACAATTCGTAATAGAGATGTATTTTCGGTGCTTTGCTTTTCATATCCGGGTGCGTCGGGAATGACACAGTGTGGACAAAGACTGAGGGGAGTGGGGTTTGACAGGTTCACTGACCACCTAATCTGTGACCAACCATCTTGAAAATGACATTTGAAATAAGGGTTAAAATTGTGCTCGGGACAATTTTGACAGTGGTGGGTAAACGGGTGTTGTTCTTCTCCAAGGAAGAAGGAAATACAGAGAAGGCGAAGAAGTGAAATCAAAGAAACTGAAAGAGAGAGAGACAGACAGACAGACAGACTGATGGGGAGAGAGATGCAGTAAGAGTATGTAAGGTAATGAAGAAGAAGAAGAAGAAGAAGAAGAAGAAGAAGAAGAAGAAGAAGAAGAAGAAGAAGAAGCCTCGTATAAAAAAAGGAACTTGACGAAAAATGAAAGAAAGAAAATAGGAGAATGTGCAAAAATAGAAAAGAGAAAAAGAAGAGGATTGAAGAAAAAGTATAAAAGGATAAGAGATAATAAGAAAATCAAGCAATAAAAAAAAGAGAGATAAGTACTTGGAACTTACTGAAAAAAACTGTGGAACATGAAAGTAACAGTGATACAATTTATAATAGAAGCACTTGGTACAGTCACCAAAAGATTGAAAAAAAAGGGCCTGGAGAACTTGGTAATATGAGGACGAGTGGTGACTATCTAAACTACTGCATCGTTGAGATCGACAAGAATACTGAGAAGAGTCCTGGAGACTTGAGGAGACTTGCTGTCACTCAAACTCCAGAGAAATACCATCAGCTAACGCTAATGTGAAAAACTCTCAAAGTGTAATGATAATATTAATAATAATAATAATAATTGTCATTATTATTATTATTATTATTATTATTATTATTATTATAACGAAAAGAAGAATTTGTATATGTATATAGACGATAACAATGATTATAATTACAATAATAATGATAATAATGATAAGAGAGCAACTGAACCTTTCCTAATAGCATCACAAAACAACGCCATAAGAACCAATCATATCAAAGTGAGAATAGATAAGATGCAACAAAATAGCAAATGGAGGTTATATGGTGATAGAGACGAAACCATCAATCACATAATAAGTGAATGTAGCAAATTAGCACAGAAGGAGTATAAGACCAGACACGATTAGGTGAGCAGGATGATCCACTGGGAAATGTGCAAGAAATTTAAATTTGACCATACGAACAAATGGTATATGCACAACCCAGCAGCTGTCCTAGAGAATGACACATATAAACTCCTATGCAACTTTGACATACCAACGGATGACCTAATCTCGGCCAGAAGACTAGACCTTATAATAATTAACAAAAAAAAATAAAACTTGCAAAACTGTGGACTTTGCTGTTCCGGCTGACCACCGAATAAAACTGAAGGAAAGTGAAACGAAAGATAAGTACCTGGACATTTCTAGGGAATTGAAAAAACTATGGAACATGAAGGTGACAATTATATCAATCATGATTGGTGGTTTCGATAGAGTCACCAAAGGATTGGTAAAGGGACTAGGGGACTTGGAGGTCCGAGGACGAGTGGAGACCATCCAAACTACAACATTACTGAGAACGGCCTGAATACTGAGAATAGTCCTGGAGATTGAGGAAACTTGCTGCCACTCAAACTCCAATGAAAGACCATCGGTTGAAACTGATGTGAAAAACTCTCAAGGAATAATAATAATAATAATAATAATAATAATAATAATAATAATAAGAAGAAGAAGAAGAAGAAGAAGAAGAAGGAGGAGGAGGAGGAGGAGGAGAATTTACATTGTTTATATGTCATATATATAAATTCTTCTTGTATATCAGGGGAAATAAAAATGGATCCGATCGTATATAAAAATGTATGTATATATATATAACATTCAGAGGATGATTTTATTTATAGTTAAATTATTTGCCGCCGTCAATGTTTTGGTCTTTCCTACACTAAACCATTTTCAGGGCAATGTTAATATATAATGAATAATCTGAAGAGATGTACTCTTATGGACCCCCACACATGGCCGTGCAAAAGCAGGACGACCAGCACGAACATACATTCAGCAGCTATGTGAGGATACGGGATGTTGTCCTGAAGACCTACCTAGGGCGATGAACGATAGGAGTGGCGAGAGAGGGTCAGGGATATCCGTGCTACCAGCGCGATATGATGATGATGATGATATTCAATTTCAAAATGAAACGAAATAATACGAAAAATCTTAGCGATCACTTCCAGTTAGTAGCGTTCTGTTTCAAAAACTACGTGACATAATTAGTAATTACGAATTTTCAACAAAAGTATGATAGTTGACAGATAAAAATAAAATTTGCGACCGTAGTCGAGGGAGACCCGAAGGTTCCCCTTTCATTAGGTACAACATCGAGCTGTAGGGGAAGGCGCTACTCCTTTCCCTGGATTTCTGCATTTACCCTTGATCCGTACCTCAAAGTGCTGAGTGTTAAGCAAGAAGGCATCAAGTACCATTTTTTGAGTCTTTGGTAAGACTCAACCTGACACTAAACACGGGTCTCCTGGGCCATTGGCGAACACTCAACCCGCTAGGCCAATGGGCCGGTCAAGACAGACATCATCATCATCACGTCGCGCCATCAGCACGAATATCACTGACCCTCTCTCAACACCCCTCCCTATCGTCCATTGCTTCCGGCAGGTCTTCAGAACTACATCTCGTATCTAGTTGCTGTGTGTAGGTACGAGGTGGTCGTCCAGCCTTTGCTCGGCCATGTGAGGGGGTCCACAGGTGTATATCACTTATGAGCTCGATACAATATATATATATATATATATATATATATATATATATATATATATATATATATTTCAAAATTACACCGCTTTTCTTCTTAGTCACGCAAGATTTTCGATTTCCCTTTTTGTGGAATTACTTATTTATTAATTTATTTATTTATTTGTCTTTTAGTTTGTGATGATGGATTAGCCATCTTCACTTTTTACAACCTTCTCTCTTTGCAAAAAAATAATCTTAACGCCAAAAATATACACAATTAATACAATATCTAAATCCAGATGCAATTCTCTTTTAGTAATTTAACCAATTGTTCCCAAAAATGCACTCTTAAATTATTTTTCAAACCATTATTTCTGAAGCCATCCGATTTCATCTCTAAAATCTTTTACATTATAATTGTTTATGATCTGATTGTTCCAAAAATATATTGCTCTATTAGCAAAAAAAAAAAATTAATTGGTAAATAGACTTAATTTTTGAAACTTAAAGGAAAAATATTGAACACCCAGGAGCAATCCAAGGAACTGAGTAGTGCCTTCCCCTATACCTCGGTGTAGTAGCTATTGAATGAGGGGTCTTCTGATCGCCCTCAACTTCGGTCGCCAACTTTATTTACTTATTTAACTGCATGCAAAAAATAACCACAGGCTTGTTTAAAAACGTTATTTACTAAATGTGTTTAGAAATCAACTATTTAGTATATGTATAAAAAGGATTTGGCATTAAATAACTTACAATGGTTGATATGCCATAAAACCAAACCAAACCAAATCCTATGTATTTAATATATATGTATAAAAAGGATTTACTGGGTCATTGGCGTCAATGATCCGGAAGACCGGGGTTCAAACCCATGTCGAGTCATACCAAAGAGTCAAAAAATGGTACTTGATGCCTCCTTGCTTAATACTCGGAATTTATAAGGTATGGATCATAGGAGGTGCCCGTGGTGTAATGGTTATCGTCACAGGAATTGGACACGGCGACATGAGTTCAAATCCTGGACTGATTGCATTTCACATAGCACTAATACCCTTGGGAAAGGTATGAATCCAATTATTCTCCCTCCAGCTATGGGTAAATAGTAGGGTAGACTATGTTCTTCAGCCTTGGTGAGGCAACTAGTCTAGGAGAAGGAAAACTCTGAATTGAAACCTGTTAAACTCCGCTTGAAAAAATGACTTTGTGTCATATCCTGCCCGAGCGGAGGAGTTGGGTAAATATAAGGCATGGATCAAAAGTAAAGTGGAGGAATCCAGGGAAAGGAGTAGCGCCCCTGGACTTTGGTGTAGTAGCTATTGAAAAGGGAGCCTTTGGGTCACCCTCGACTTACTTACTTTATTACATATTCCATTAATTATTTTGAAAACTTCAATTCGATCATCATCAAAGTCATCATCATCATCATGTCGTGCCGTTAGCACGGATATCCCTGACCCTATCTCGCCACTTCTCCCTATCGTTCATCGCCTCTGGCAGGTCTTCAGGGCTACATCTCCTATCCTCACATAGCTGCTGTATGTATATTCGAGCTGGTCGTCCTGCTTTTGCTCGGCTATATGTGGGGGTCCATAGGAGTACATCACTTATGAGCTCGTCCCTGCTTCTCCAGCAGTGTCCTGCATATCTGGTTCGTCTAACTTGTATAGTTTTCGAGATGGGAGGCAGATGGCCGTATAGTTGGTGCCTTGTGGGGTGTTGCTCGCAACATTCTTGTGTAATTGCCGTCCAGCTTCTTCTACAGCCGTTTGGTTATCGTCCAGGTAGTGCATCCATACAGCAGTATCGATACGACCGCTGCCTGAAAGATACTGCGATTTATTTTATCGGTCAGGTTTGATTTCCATATGATACTTTACGGTCAATCCTAATTTTTCACTCTTCTTCATAAGTCAGCCCAGTCAGCAGGTGTTGTAGAATGCGCGGACTGTATCTCTGGAGGGGATAAGAACCCTTCCCAATGAGTGTACCGAGTACGTCAGTAAACTACATTTAATGGTGAGTCTTCCGTCGTGGAGCTTTACCTTTGCCATTACTCCCAGGTCCATTCTGACCCGAAGTGGTTCAAATAGAACTTTTTAACTATTTCACTCTGTGCAAACAAATGACTTTAATATTTGAGACCATTTAACTGTGTGCAAACAAATAATTAATATCAAATAGAATTATATGAGCTTGATAAGAATACTTGAAATTATTTATCTGTGTGCAAAAACTGAAATATTAATATCACATAGCAATACTAGGAACCATCTAATTGTGTGCGAATGAATGAAGTGAAAAATAGAATTAATAGTCTTAAATAACTGTATTTGAAACCATTTAACTGTGTGCAAACAAATAATTAATATCAAATAGAATTATAAGAATTTAATAAGAATACTTGAAATTATTTATCTGTGTGCAAAAACTGAAATATTAATATCACATAGCAATACTAGGAACCATCTAATTGTGTGCGAATGAATGAAGTGAAAAATAGAATTAATAGTCTTAAATAACTGTATTTGAAACCATTTAACTGTGTGCAAACAAATAATTAATATCAAATAGAATTATAAGAGTTTGATAAGAATACTTGAAATTATTTATCTGTGTGCAAAAACTGAAATATTGATATCACATAGCAATACTTGGAACCATCTAATTGTATGCGAATGAATGAAGTGAAAAATAGAATTAATAGTCTTAAATAACTGTATTTGAAACAATTTAACTGTGTGCAAATAAAACTATAAGTGTGAGCAATACTTGAAATCATTGTGGGCAGACAAATGATTAATATTAAATAGAATTATTAATGTTAGGTGACAATACTTGAAACCATTTAACTGTGCGCAAACAATAGCAATGTTTAATTGTGTGCAAACAAATTAACTCTAACTCATTTAAAAACAAAATTACCAACAACCTAATTTGTTAGCACAAAGTCAAATGATTTGGTACAGTAACGCATAAAAAAAAAGATAAAACTGAAGGAAAACGAACCGAATAGACGACAGATATAGAAGGGATTTCAACATGAATGAAATGCACGCGGAACCACCATTCCAGTGTGATTACACAACATCAAGAAACGGTTGCTATGACATCAACGGCTGAAAGTAAACGCGTATTTAAATCATAAACTGCACTAAAAATGAATATGAACGAACGTCCAATGTAATCTCTGCTTTTAGTTGATCTGGCGTGTATATATATATATATATATATATATTTCTTTTTAATACCCTGTCCAGTGGCAAAAGCTGCTTGGTAGCGCGAGGAGTGGCAGTACCGCCTTGAGCTACCGAAACTGCGTTATCACCCTAGTTGGCGGCTGATGAGGGCAGGGTATCGCACGTGCTTTCACCCGTGCTTTCACCCGTTGTATGATGAAAATATATATATATATATATATATATATTTAACAAATGATAGATTTTAAATCAAATTGTTTGTGTTATATTGCAGTAGTTGAAACTATATATCTGTGTGTAAACAAATGATCACTAGTTGGTTGAAAATTTTACCTACAAATTTTTCATTTACAAATCATATATAGGAGGTGCCCGATAACGTCGTAGGAAATGGACACGGCGACACGAGTTCAAATCCTGGACCAGGCTGATTGCATTTCACGTAGTACTAATACCCTTGGGAAAGGTATGAATCCAATTATTCTCCCTCCAGCTATGGGTAAATAGTTGGACAGACTGATTTCTTCGGCCTTGGTGAAGCAACTAGTCTCGGAGAAGGAAAACTCTGAATTGAAACCTGTTAAACTCCGCTTAAAAATTGACCTTGTGTCATATCCTGCCTGAGTGGAGGGGTTGGTAAATAGGATTTACAAATCATATATATTTGATATATATGTAAACAGAATTAGGCATCAAATAACCGACACGGGTTGATATGCCATAAAACCCAACGAACCAACCAATCATTTTCATAAGCCCTCAATTACACTCCAATTTCCATATCTCGACGCTGGAGCGCATGCCTGAATACAATATTCTTTATAAAACTTTATAAGGGTTTTGTAATGAGTTTATTCCGATTACTCGATTCTTTTACCGAAACAAATTAATCTCATTTTCCGCACTACCTTCCTTTTTTTCACATATTTTATGTTTATAAGAATTTAGAAATTTTAAAATAACGCCCATATGTGGGGTTTATAATTTTTTCAAAACGCATGGAAGTTATTTTTGAATTTAAAAAAATTCTTAAGACGATTAAAAAGGTTTATATATATATATATATATATATATATATATATATATATATATATATATGAGTGTGTGTGGGAGGGACATAAACATGTCAGAAACGGTCTCGTAAATTATATTTCCTGAGAAGCAAAATTTGGCTGACAAAATTTTTGTCGGGGAAGGCCACCATCTGACATCATTTCTCATTTATATATCATTATTTATTTTTAAAAAATTCTTTTTCTCCTTTAACTTTATAATTCACACACATAAGTAAATATGACCTCCACCTTAAACTGATTATACTGGCCAAAGAAAAAAATAGCCCCTACACACAGTGTTTATTCACGCATTCTCTTCAGTCCTGTCACCAGAACATAGAATAAGCTGGCTGGGTTATTGTTAGTAAATTCAATTTTCAATGACTGCCTCATACTTCCGGCATTGTGCCACATTTAATATCGACTTAGTAAATAACGACAATACGCCGATTGTATCCTATGCGGATGGGTAACACCTGAACATAAAGCGGTGTCTTGGGTACTGCACTAAACCTCTGGTCCTGACTGGTTTGGTTTGGTTTGGTTTGGTTTTATGCCATATCAACCATCATACGTCATTCAATGCCAAATCCTGTTTATATATACATATTAAATATATAGGATTTGGTTTGGTTTGGTTTTAGACATACCAACCATTTTAGGTCATTTACTGCCAAATCATCTTTATACATATATATTAGATATAGAAGATTTGGTTTGGTTTGGTTTGATGACAAATCAACCATTGAAAGTTATTAAATGCTAAACCATTTTTATAAAGTAAAGTTGGTGACCCTCGTCGAGGGTGACCCGAAGGCTCCCTTTTCTATAGCAACTACACTGAGGTGTAGGGGAGGGCGCAACACGATTCCCTGGATTGCTCCACTTTACCTTTGATTCTTACCTTATAATGCTGAGTGTTAAGCAAGGCGGCTTCAAGTATCACTTTTTTTTAGTCTTTGATATGACTCGACCTGGGACTGAATCCACACTCTACTCATGAGACCAATTTCCTGTAAATCTTTATTATACACATATATTAAATATATAGGATTTGGTTTGTTTTGGTGTTTGGCATATCAACCATTGTAGATCATTTAATGCGAAATCCTTTTAAAAATGAGCCTGAGCTTTTTTTTCCATACAGTTAAATGGTTTCATTTAATTTCAAACAATTCAGTTTAGCATAAGTTCAGAGTTTTTTTGTTAACACAGTTAAACGATCAATCTATGCTATTTTAAGCAATTCAGTTTAGCGTAAGTACACAGTTTAGATGTCAAACAGTTCTATTTGACCTTTAGATAGGACCCTATCAGGTGCTACTACTCCGGTCCAGAGTGGACCTGGGAGCGATGACAATTAAGGGGTAATCCGCGTACCCCAAAGTTTCAACATTACTGGAGCCTCACCATTAGATTGTTTAGTGTCATATCCAGGATACTCATCGGAGAAGTCTTACCCCTCTGTAGAGATGCAGCCAGTCTATTCTACAGCCTTAACCGATAGGTTCATATATTTTTTTTCAAAAGCGAATAAATAAACAGATTTCTGGTGCTGAGGCTCTATTCCAGGAGCTCTGTGAAATGTGGAATGCCCGTTCATTGCCATTACTTCCAGGTTCACTCTGATCAAGTAGTATTTATTAATGTATCATCTATGGGGTTGGTTTCTTTGATTCATGGCATATCCACCTTTGATGGTTATCTAATGCCAAAGCCATTCTTCAAGAAGAACAGTAGTGATACGATTTAACCCTTAGCTGGAAGGATAAGTGGGTTCATGCCTTTCTCGAGAGTATTTATCCGAAAGTAAACGTAATAGCGCCAATTCGATAAGTACGATTCCGCAGTCTATCACTTTAACCACTACACCACGGAGACACCCCCGTCATGTATGGGTCAAATAGTTTTGTTTTAAAAATAATTAGATTTGGTTTGGTTTCTTGTAGAAAAACAGCAGTGATACTGTTTATACAATAGCTCAGTGGACTGGTCGTTCATACCTTTATCAAAGGTATTAGTTCGCGAGTGAACATGATAGCGCTACTGAAGTTTGAACTCGCTTACTTCGAGACTGTAGCCAGTATACCACAGGGACCCCCCACCCGAAATGGTTTGGCTTTGTGAATGAAGATTTAGGAAAATGTTACATGTTTTTGATTATAACTCTTCTACTGTCAGGTTTTGCTTAAGAATGGTGTCTTTGTTTAATGGCATATTAACCTTCCAGGGTTTCTTTAATGCCAAAGAAATCCTAATGGAAGAACAGCTGTGATACTATCTAACCCATAGCTGAAGGGATAACGGGGTTTCATGCCTTTTCCAAGGGCGTCAGACCAAAAGTGAACGTAACAGCATTACTGGGGTTCGAACTCGCTTATATGGGGGCTGCAGTCCAGCACTTTAGCCAATACGCTCTTCTGAAAAAAATGATTTTTGTTAAATAGAAATATTTGGGTGCCACGGATAGTATAAACTGAACGAGCAAACCTTCACGAGTGAGTTCGAGTCTCATTGGGTACCCCATTAATACGACCTTGTACCACATCTAAGCAAAATGCTAAATAAGTAATAGAAAGAGTTACTTGAAACCATATAAGAGTGGTTTGGTTTCTTTGTTTAATGGCATATCAATCGTCTCAGATCATTTAATGCCAAAGTCATCCTTCTAGAAGAACAGTAGTGTTATTATTTAACCAATTACTAGGAGTAGATGGACGTTCATATCTTTCCCAAGGACATTTGTCCGAAAGTGAACGTGATAGAGTGATTGCAGTTCGAAATCGCTTACTACGATTCCGCAGTCCATCGCGTTGAGCATTATACCACGAGGACACGCACCATATGAACGTTAGCAAATTATTTGTTTTATATCGGACTACTGGATATCGAACGACAAATAATGAGTATAGAAAAATAAGTAAAATTATATTTTTAAGAAATACAAATATACATATATATATATATATATATATATATATAGTACAGTATAATATAAACTCTCGTAATGAACGATATTTTTGATCAATTTTTTTACCTCAGAAACAAAGGGGTCGTTCATGGCACGAAATATGTTTTTGAAACGTATATTTTTTAACGTCTCGACCTAACCTTGTCGAAACTTTCGATCCAAAATTGGTTGATCGGTTGGGTTTTATGGCATATCAACCTTTGTAGGTTATTTAACGCTAAATCTGTTTTTAAACAAATAGTCAGTTCTATTTCAAACTGTTCAGTTTAGCATGAGTACACAGTTTGTCAAAAACCTTTCTATTTCGAGGTATTCAGTTTAATCAAACAATTCTAATTCAAACATGGCCCAGCGGTTAGAGTGTTCGCCAATGGCACGGGAGACCTGGGTTCAATCCCCGGTCGAGTCATACCAAAGACTTTAAAAATGGAACTTGATACCACCTTGCTTAAAAAACTCAGCATTATAAGGTACGGTTCAAGGGTAAAGTGGAGCAATCCAGGGAATGGAGTAGCGCCCTCCCCTACACCTTGGTGTAGTAGCTATCGAAAAGGGAGCCTTCGGGTCACCCTCGACTATGGTCGCTAACTTTACTTACTTACAGTTTCAATGTTAAAAAACAGTTTTATTTCACGCAGTTCAGTTTAGCATCAGTACACAGTTTATTTGTCAAAAATATTTCTATTTCAAGCTATTCAGTTAAGTCAAACACTTCTAATTCAGCTAATGCAGTTTAGTATAAGTATAGATTTTCTTTACACACAGTTAAATGTCAAAGCAGTTCCATATTAAACAATTCAGTTTAGTGTAAGTACAGCTTCAATGTTAAAAACAGTTCCATTTTAAACAATTCAGTTTAGTATAAGCACGCAGTTTAAATGTAAGTACAGTTTAATTGTCAAAAACATTTTTATTTCAAACTATTCACAAACAGTTCTAATTCAAACAATTTAGTTTAGCATAAGTATGCAGTTAGTTCTATTTAACCCATACGTAGGGCCCGATCAGGACCTGGGAGCGATGGCAATGAAGAAGTGCACCGTATTCCTAAAACTCCAGCGTCAATGGAACCTCACCGTCAGATTGTTTAAAGTTATACCCCGGACACTCATTGTAGGTGTTTTATCCATATTCAGAGAAGCAGTCGTTGTATTTTACAGCCCCAGCCGACTGGGCAAGTTCCAAATTTTTTTCACATAGCCTATACATAAACAAAGTTTATTAGTTTAGATAATAAAGTTTTTACTTAACATTGTTTTTGCTATTTTTAACACCTGTGCCTATAAGCAAATGCATGCAACAAGCAACGCAGCATCGTTGGAGCAACAATAAATATAAGAAACTTCTAGAAACCAAGCCTATAATAGGAAAATGGAAGCAAAGCTTCAGAAAAAGCCAAAAGGAAAAAGTAGTATTATCCAGACTACTCATAGGTCACACAAGAATTACACATTTATTCTTGCTTAAAGAAGAAGAGCAACCAATGTGCCATGGATGCCAGACTGCATACACAATAAATCATTTTCTTATTAAGTGCATTGATCTGGTCCCTACAAGAGAAAGATTTTACAACGTAAGCTGGATAAAAGAACTATTTAAAAAAACTAAAGTGAACGCTATAACGTCCTTCCTGAAAGCAGTAGGCCCATTTAGAAAAACTTAAAGACCTAAACGTTGTGGAAATAACAATAAAGATGAAGACAATAGTCCGAAAACCCTTAATGATAAAAATAAAGGCCTAACCAATAAAAATATAAACAATACCAAAGTATATAAAGACAAATCAGTATCTGAAAATTACTGTACACCATGAATAAATATTTGAAGATACGAAGACCGTGGAACAAACCAACTTTCATTAAAATGACTTGATTCGACGTTAAATGACCCGAAAAAAATTGATACGCCATAAAACAAAACAACCAAACAACCAACCATGTGCCTATAATATTTACAAATATCGTAAATAGTAAACAAAGTCAAGTAAAGCCTTAATTATCTTAACTAATAGCCTTTTTTAGGCGTTAGCTAGGTTATGCGGAAACACGTTGAGTCAAACTAACTGCAAATTAGACATGTCATGGATACCATGGCATATGTTTTTGAAATATAAGTCTTGAATTACGAACACCTGTTTATCATTCAGTGATATACATATGTTTTATTCGAGACCAATAAACCTGGGTTTTAGTATATTTGGAATATCTAGTTAGACACCGTAGACTACATCAATGTCTAGACTACATTGTTAACAGTATTACACACATTTTAATTGAATTACAGGAGATTTGAAAGAATAAATAAATATTTAAATGTTTTCTCTTTATGTCATAGGATGCTGTAGAAATATTTTCGTGGACTAGCATAACTAATAGTAAGGGGTCATTCATAAAGAATAATATATGATAAAAAGAGTTTTTCGTGGCAAAAAATTAGGGGTCGTTCATTACACCGTCTTTCTTTACTCTAGTATGTCCGGTACTTTTTTTTTCTCAAACTTCATAATTCATACCCGTTCACCCGTATGTTTTTCATACTTTTATTTTCACTCATAATAAGAAAGATTTTTTTCCACCTGGCCTTTTCTGGAAAAAAAAAAATCCGGTCGATTTGTTTGGGTTTTTCTTGAGAGCTTTAAAAGCTCTGAATACCTTTTGTGTATTCGCTCTTTCATTATCTCCCATTCACCCATCATTTGGGGACAAGGAATCGTCTTTTGTTTGTTATTTTAAATCGGCGTTTTACTTCCATCTCAACTGCTTTTAACAAAAGTGAACTGACTTTTCTTAGCTTCACGTAAAGTATTTTCCTAATTGCACGCGTACAATTAGTAGGAGCGTTTCAATATGTCTCTATTTACAAAACTTAGCTTGGCCAAAAGTACAGAGTACCCAATCAGAAGTGAACTTACAAACCCCATTACACTCAAATGAGGCGTCCACATCGTTAAGTGCATAGAACTCAGTCAGAACTGAACTCACAAACTCCATTACATATAACCAACACGGCTGATAATGATAATAGACAAAAAAGCGAAATTATATTTTTAAGAAAGGAAAAAAAATACAATATAATTCGTGTATTGAACAACATTTTTAGATCAATTTTTCACCTCAAAAACAAGGGGTCGTTCATAGCCCGAAATATGTTTTTGAAACGTTGTAGTTTTGAAATGTCCTGGCTTAAACTTGCCGTAACTTTCGATCCAAAGTGTCGAAGCGTCTGTTGCATACTGACTCTTAACCGAGCCGTCAATCAGAGACGCACCTGTGTAAATAAGCAGAAGAAGATCACGTTATCTAATCGGAAGTTGTAGGCGTTACGGAAATAATATATGCAGATGCAGAGCCAGCATTGGGTTGGGTAAATAGGTACAACAGCCACAAGACGACAAAATATCAGATAAACAGAAGATTCTGCCAGAATGTCACAACGAAAGATCAAAGTGAGAAGATAGGCGCTAAACGATTTGACGATCAAAATAAAGAAGTAGGAATAGTACGTAGTGTATACCCTGAAATATCAATGTATGGTTATCGTCGCAGGATATAGACACGGCGACACGAGTTCAAATCCTGGACCTGACTGATTGCATTTCACATAGCACTAATACCCTTGGGAAAGGTATGAATCCATTTATTCTCCCTCCAGCTATGGGTAAATAGTAGGGCAGACTAGGTTCTTCAGCCTTGGTGAGGCAACTAGTCTAGGAAAAGGAAAAACTCTGAATTCAAATCTGTTAAACTCCGCTTAAAAACTGACCTTGTGTCATATCCTGCCCGAGCGGAGGGGTTGGGTAAATAGGATCAATGTTGTAAGTTAAAACTAAACACTCCTAATGCTATCTTATGACAAATGTGGAACGAATTTTTTGCCCGCTCTATTAGTTTCATGAATAAAAGTGTTGATGTGACCATAGGTGACGCTCAAGGTAATTTTTCTCTCATATTCTCCCTCTTTTATTTGATTATTATTTCAGGTCCCATCTTTCATTGACCCTCAGAATTACTATTTGTACTAAATTCTTTAACCTTGATTGATGATCGCTCAATTTCTACTTCTTTTCTCGAAACGACTGTTGTTGTTTGGGGGGGGGTTCGGGGGTAGGGTATGAGAGTGTTACGGTGGGGTGGGGTGGGGTTGAGGGTCTTCGATGCTTTTCTTAATTTACCGCCCTTTCGCGCCGCTTTCTTTTAAATGTTTGTTTTTACGGAATGCTGACGGACGCCAAAAGTAGAAAGTGGTTTCACTTCAGTTTTCACTCCTACTCCTACTCCTCCCGTTCTTCTTCTTCTTCTTCTTCCTCTTCTACTACTACTACTACTACAACTACCTTTTTCTTCTTTTTCTTTTTTTTCTACAACTAGTTTTCTTCTTCTTCCTCTACTTTTCTTCTTTCACTGCTACTACTTCTCTCCTTCTTCTTTCTCCTCTTCTTCTTCAACTTCTACTACTACTCTTCTACTAATCTTCTTCGTCGTCTTCTTCTTCTACTACAACTATAACAACTACTACTAATAATAATAGCCCAACGGTTAGAGTGTTTATCAAAGGCCTGGGAGACCAGGGTTCAATCACAGTTTGAGTCATACCAAAAACTCAAAAAATGGTGCTTAATGCCTTCTTGCTTAAACCTCAGCATTTTAAGGTATGGATCAAGGGTAAAGTGGAGCATTCCCGGGAAAGGAGTAGCGTCCTCTCCTACACCTCGGTATAGTAGCTATTGAAAAGGGAGCCTTCGGGTCCCCCTCGACGACGGTCGCCAACGTTACTTTACTTACAACTAGTTTTCTTATTCTTCTTCTTCTTCTTCTTCTTCTTCTTCTTCTTCTTGGATTTGTCTTTATGTTCTATGTCATATTCTTTAATTTTTTTAAGGCGTCTAAATATGAACATAGATAAAAGGAACTGATTTTTTTCAAATATATATATATATATATATATATATATATA
>OY757915.1:40035918-40038418 GCA_963585895.1 Sepioteuthis lessoniana | reverse complement strand
TATACAACAGTAGTGACGGTAAGGGCTCTATTTATGGGTCAAATAGAACTGTTCAATCTTTTTCTTGGAATTATTATTTTTATTATTATCATCATTAAATAGAATAGAATAGAGCTGAATAACAATAATTGAAACCATTTAACTGAGAACAAATAAATGATTAGTATTAAATTAGATTGGAATACTTGATAAATATAATTATTAATGTCAAATAGCAATGTTTGAAAGCATTTGACCGTGTGCAAATAAAACTATTTGTGTTTGATAGCAATACCTTAAACCTTTTAATTGTGTGAAAACAAATGATTAATATTAAATTGAATTATCAGTGTTAAATAGCAATACTTGAAGCAGTTTAACTATGTGCAAACAATAAATAGCAATACTTGAAGACATGTAGTCTTATGTAAACAAATTAGTTCTGGCTTGTTGAAAAATGTTATCTACAAACTATTCGCTTACAAATCATACACACACCCATAAGTAAGTAAAGTTGGTGACCATATTCGAGGACGACCCGAAGGCTCCCTTTTCATTAGCTACAACAACGAGCATAAGGGAGAGTGCTACTTCTTTCCTTGGATTGCTCCACTTTACCCTTGATACGTATCTTATAATGCAGAGTGTTAAACAAGGCGGTATCAAGTACCATTTTTTTGAGTCTTTGGTATGACTCAACATGGAATTGAACCCCGGCCTCCTGCGCCATTGGTGGACACTAATCTCTTGGTTGCGGGTTTGAGGCCCACGTTGGGCGAAATTGGTACTAATATATTCATATATATGATCAGGATTTGGCATTTAATAACCCACATGGGTTGATATGCCATGAAACATAACCACATAAAAGAAAATGATATAAAAGTTTTTAAAAATTAAAAATCTAATCTTTTCATTATAGTTTTAGAGAGAGAGAGAGAGAGAGATAATATATATATAAACCTAAATTCATGTGTTTTGCACAAGATGGTGTCATCTCATTAAATGGCAAGAATCTAAAATTAACAGACCCATTCACATACATCGGTAGAAATATCTCATCTACTAATTGCAATGAAGTGCTATTGATCATATGGAAATTGGGTCTCTCCGATGAATTAAAACGGGAATTCTTCTGAGCTGTAGCCGTATCAGTACGACTGTATGGTTGCACCACCTGGACTCTGACGAAGCACTTTGTGAAAAAGCTAAATGGAAAATACACATGAATGCTGTGAGCTGTTTTGAACAAATCCTGAATGCAGCATCCCACAAAACAGCAGTTGTACGGCCACTTACCTCACATCTTACAAACCATTAAAGACGAAATTGACAGGCTGTATACTGCTAGTGAAGTAAGGACCAACTAATAAGTGACGTTCTCCTGTGGGCTTCTACACATGAACACACCAGCGTTGGCCGATCATCAAAGACGTCAGCTCTGTGCGGACAATGGATGCAGTCTAGAGGACCGAAAAAGCGAGATGGCCAATAGGAACAAATAGTGAGAGAGAGCATCCAAAGAAACCGTGAAATTACCTATTGACGATGATGATAATGATGACAGTATTACTCATTAATAAGTATACGCCAATTTTTTAAACAGATATTATTAGATAGTATTTATCATCAAATTCTTCTGCATTGAAACCCAATAAACAAAAATATGATTATGATACCGTGTAAAAATAACAACACCTCAAAAAAAGATGAATTCAGTTTCATTTTCAATCAAATTTTTCTCTTTAGTTACATATTTTCAATACTTTAGACTTTGGTGATGAATAATATCTAATAATCTGATGCTGGATCCTCGATGTAAGAGTGTCCATGATTATATTGATCATTCAGATGCAAATTGGACTAGAAATTGCATTATTCTTTCAGTAAATCTTTTGTTTTAATCGAAACCTCTCTATGACATGCAGGTTTTGCAGAGTCACGCCTACATACATACACAGTTTGGTTTGATTTAATGGCATATCAACATTCGTGGGTTACTGAACGCCAAAGCACTCCTTCAAGAAGAACAGTAGTGATACTATTAAAACCTATAGTCAGGAGGATAAGCGGGTTCATACCTTTTCCCAAAGGTATTTGTCTGAAAATGAATGTAATAGAGTGACTGGAGTTCGGATTCGCTTACTACGATTCTACCGTCCAGCGCTTTAACCATTACACCACTAGGGCACCCCTACACTGACACATACACACACACACACACACATACACACACACACACACATATATATATATATATATACTAACTTACTATCTACCAGCATTCACGGTTACCAGGGAAAAAAAAAGCCAGAATTTAGAGATAACAATATCCAGAATCACTGCCTGGGGGAAAAAGAAAAAAATCTTTTGGGAAAAAAATAAAGAAAAGGCCAACTTCGTCACACCAGTTGAAAAAAATCGAGAGATATGCTGTCCGTTGGTCAAAAGAGTCGGTCAATAGAGTCGGTGATAGATACCCTGAGGAGCCGGTTTAGGCGAAACTGTAGTAGGATAGTCC
>OY757915.1:40000918-40033418 GCA_963585895.1 Sepioteuthis lessoniana | reverse complement strand
CTCTCTATATATAGAGAGAAGAAGAAAGAAAAAGAGAGAGAGAAAGAGAGATAAATATATATACATATATATATATATATATATTAATAATTTTAATAGTAGATAGATAGATAGATAGATAGCGAAGGTTGATACGTCATTTAAACAAATAAATATATATATATATATATATATATATATATATATATATATATATATATGGTGATAGATTGATTGATAATATGGAAATTATTGTCCAGGCGGCTGGGGCTGTAGAATACACCGACTGCTTCTTTGCAGAGGGGTAAGACCCTCCAACGATTGTCCTGGATATGACACTAAACAATCAGATGATGAGGTTCCAGTCATGCCGGAGATTTGGGGAATGCGGAGAACCCCCTTCATTTCCATTGCTCCAAAGTACACTCTAGTCCGGAATGGTTGTACCTGATAGGGCCCTATCTATGGGTTAAATAAAACTAACTGCATACTTATGTGAAACTGAATTGTTTGAATTAGAACTATTTGACTAAATTGAATAGCTTAAATAGAAATGTTTATGACAATCAAACTGTACTTACATTTAAACTGCGTGCTTATGCTAAACTAAATTGTTTCAAATGGAACTGTTTTTATCATTGAAACTGTACTTACACTGAATTGATATGTTTAATATCGAACTGTTTTGACATTTAACTGTGTCTAAACAAAATCTGTACTTATACTTAACTGAATTAGCTGAATTATAACAGTTTGAATATACCGAATAGCTTGAAATAGAAATGTTTTTAACAATTGTACTGTGTACTCATGCTAAACTGAATAGTTTGAAATAGAGCTGACTATTTGCATAAAAATGGACTTGGCGTTAAATAACCTACAAAAGTTGATATGCCATAAAACCCAACCAACAAACCAACATGGAAATTAAGACGGATAAATAGGTCGAAATGAATCGAGATAGATATGCAACACGTTCAAAACTCTCACCTGACAACAATGCAAGATGATCAGCTAACGATAACTGAAAAGGAGACTTTACTGGACTTTTGTCTGGTACAAAACTTACTTAGCGTAACGGTTATCGCCAAAGGAAATGGATTTAGGTACCAAAGTTCAAATGGTGGATGCACCCGTTTTCGCTCAACTTTACTCTCTTGCTCTTGGGAAAAGCATAACTTCATTTGTTCCCCACCATCAAACCCCAAGTCATGGGTTAATAGTAGGGCAGATTGGGCTCTTTAGCTTTGGTCAGGCAACCGATCTTGGAGAAGGAAAATTCAAACCAGGTATTATCCTCAAGAATATTGACTTTGAGTCGTATCCTCTTCGTGTGGAATGGGTTGGGTAAGCACATACTCAAGTTTTATTTGTCATATGTGGATGTGTTGCGACGTTATGTGAATATGTTGGGACATGAGGAGTTTTCAAGAGATATTAAGTAAGTTAACAGACCATAGTCGAGGGCGACCCGAAGGCTCCCTTTTTAATAGCTACTACACTGATATATAAGGAAGGGCGCTACTCCTTTCTTTGGATCACTCCACTTTACCATCGATCAGTACCTTATAATGCCGAGTGTTAAGCAAGGAGGAATCAAGTCGATTCATTTACTTCACAGTAAAATCATTGAAAATTTTTTTTTACAAGGGAAATGTTACACTTATTACACACGTTTTGGAAATTGTTTAACAAGGGGAACGATTGAAATCCCACTGGAACTAATGCACTTTAATAAGTAGCTAAATAATTCGGAAAAATTATAATGATAGAGTGAAGAAATTCAAAAAAGAGGAGAAGAAAAGGAAATCCGATGAATTATTCTTAGCATATTAAATGATATAATACTAATTGTTGAATTGTGAGCAAGTTATAAGCCACTAACAATTTGAATTTAATGGTTAATGGTTAAAGCGATGGACTGCGGAATCGTAGTAAGCGAGTTCGTTCTCCAGTCGCGCTATTACGTTCACTTTCGGGCAAATACCCTTTGGAAAGGTATGAACCCCCTTATCCTCCCAGCTACGAGTTAAATAGTACCACTACTGTTCTTTCTAGGAGAATAGCTTTGGCATTAGATAACCGTCAAAGGCTGATATGACATTAAACAAAGAAACCAAACCGAAACCAAACCAATTTCCTTTCTGAAATAAAGAACCGTCGACGTTGCAATCTGTTAAAATAATCGTCTGATTACGATTTAAAAAAACTTATGCGAGCTACTGAATGTGCCGTCTCCTCTTGCCGATGTTGGATTTTCTCTTTGGATGTTCCTATTTAGAACTTTGCTCATTCAGGATTTTCCGGCTCATAGGCCCAGTGGATAGAGTATTCGCCAATGGTCCAGGAGACCTGGGTTCAATCCCAGGTGGTGTCATACCAAATACTTTAAAAATGGTACTTGATACCTACTTGCTTAACACTCAGCAATATAAGGTGCGTATCAAGAGTAAAGTGGAGCAATCCTGGGAAAGGAATAGCGACCTCCCCTATACTTCGGTGTAGTAGCTATTGAAAAGGGAACCTTCTGGTCACCCTTGACTACTATAGATTGTGTAATCTTCATTGACTCGGAAGTTGATACTAATCCCTTCTGAGTTAAGAAACTTAGACACTTTTTACAAGTTTATTCTCAAAGTTACTGTTTAATATATCCCATCTGCCAACAGTTTATTCCACCGATTTAAACGGCTGTAAATGAAACCAAGTGCACTTGGCTTAAAAAGAGGTCTGTCATCGAATTTTTGGTGGCTAAGAATGGCAAACCATGTGATATTTACATGTGCTGCGTTCGGAGAAGCATGTTTTCGTAAAAAAAAATGTTTACTAAGGGCTAAAAATAGGTTTGCTCTTATGAGCTCTTATGAGCCTGAGTCAAAAAGACAGTTCATGGAATGGAAACGCACTGACTCTCCTGTAAATAAAGAGTTCCAGGCGCAGCGGTCAGTAAAGAAGGTCACGCTGACACTTTTCTGCGACAGAAAAAAGACCCATTACTATTGATTTCCTTTAAAAACTGTCAACTACTTTGTATGGCCAGTTCTTTAGTCGAAATTCACCTTATTTATCGAATGACTCTTGTATCTTTATTTCTCGGCTAGTTTTCCCTTACTAATGAGTTTGATTCTCACTGGGTGGGTGACTCCATACGAATCTATGCTATGCTGCGTAAATCAACTGATAGCTCGATGGGTAGACTGATAGACGTATTCGTTGGTACCAGTGGGTGCATATGGGTGCATATGCATAAACTTCTGCTGCTAAGTTTTTCTGTGTTTGTGCAATCATAAGCATTTAACATTGTTTTCGTAAATTTAATCAATGGCTTTGATATCTGTTTTTGTGGAATTATATTGGATAGGAACAGGGAGGATACCATATTGAAATAAAGATGTTTACTCTCTCTCTCTCTCTCTCTCTCTCCCAACTCCTCTATCTCTCTTTATCTGTCTCTCTTTATCTCTGATTCATTCATTCAGTCAAACTTTTTTTTCTTTCTTTGATTCACTACTTACTTTTTTTTTCTTTTATTCTTTCTTTCGTTTTCTTTCTTTTGTTGATAAATTCATTCCCCCTTCCTTTGATTGATAGATTCCTTCATTTTGTCTATTTGTCTTTTGTTTTTCTTTCTTTCTTTCTTTCTTTCTTTCTCTGTCTATCCATCTATCCCTATCGAACTGTCTATCTTTTTTCGATCTTTTTTTCTCTTTCGCTGTCTATCTGTCTCTGTATGTATATATTTTTGCTTTCTTTCTTTCTTTCTTTTTCTCTCTTTCCCAGTCTATAAATCTCTGTATATCTTTTTTTCTTTCCTTTTTTTCTATCTCTATCTCCGTTTGAATAGCTATTTTTAATTCTCTTTCTTTTTCTATCGGTCTGTTTATCTCCCTCATCTATCTATCTATCTATCTATCTATATATATATATATATATATATATATATATATATATATATACATGTGTGTGTGTGTGTGTATGTACATATATATATTTGAATGCTTGTATATATATATATATATATATATATATATATATATATATATATATATTTATCTCTTATTCTATCAGTCTATATTTCTAATTCTATCAATCTCTCTCTCTCACTCTCTCTCTTTATACACACACATGCACTCTCTCTCTCTCTCTCTCTCTCTCTCTCTCTCTCTCTCTCTCTGTATATATCTACAAAGATATATCCAGAGAAATATGTCTATCAATCAATTTTTCTATATACAGATATAGATATAACTATATATATAAAAACATGTGCGTGTGTTTGCGTGTGTGTGTATGTGTGTGGTGATATACCTATCTCTCTCTCTCTCTCTCCCTCCCTCTCTCTCTCTCGCTATATCTATCTATCTATCTATCTATCTATCTATCTATCTATGTTCCACACATATGCATACTTGCATATGCGAAAGAGAAAATGAGAACGCGGGAGAATATTAGGAACAATGCGAATTGATGGGCGCAGATGAAATAAATAAAAATACTGTTACAGTTGTTCAGTTTTTAAAGATTACTAAACAAGATGTTTACCAAAAGTCAGCAAAATTCCAACAGCTTCAGTTCCGGTTTTTGTGTCATCTTTCCTTTCATGTCCATTTTTTTTAAAAATCTCTTTTACATCAAAACTTTCGATTGATCTTTTCTTTTTATTGTTTAATTGCCATTATTCCCTCAGTTAAAATCCCTCTTTGCCATTCCAAAAATATTAATCGCTTTTAGTACGTCAATGTGTATCTGGGGGGGGGATGTTTACGTTGACGAGAGAGTCTTTTGATTTTATTCTAATTAATTCTTTCTTTCTTTCTTTCTTTCTTTCTTTCTTTCGCTGATTCACTCATTTCTTCATTTTTCTAATTGAATAATTCATTCCCTCTTTCTTTCGTTTTTATTTATTGTATTCTTTCTTTAATTGATTTCTTCTTTTTCTTCTTTCTTCCTTTGATTTAGTCGTTCCTTCTATTTTTAATTGATTCAGTCATTCCTCATTTCTTTCTTTTTTTTCTTTTTGATTCATATCTTCTTTCTTTCTTTCTTTCTTTGATTGATTCATTCCTTTATTTTTCTAATTGATTCAGTCATTCCCTCTTTTTCAGTTTTTATTGATTTTATTCTTTTTTTATTTCTTCTTTTTTTTTCTTTTTTCTTTTTTCTTCTGTTGATTCAGTCATTCCTTCTTTTTTTAGTTGATTTAGTCATTCCTAATTTCTTTCTTTCTTTCTTTCTTTCTTTCTTTCTTTCTTTGATGCTGTCATTCCTTTTTTCAAATTGATTCATTCATGCAAAACTGAATTGCTTGAAATTGAGCAGTTATGACATTTAACTGTGTGGACAAAAGCTATACTTATACTAAACTGTATTGTTTGAATAAGCTGAATAACTTGAAAAAGAAATGTTTTTGACAATTTAACTGTGTACTCATGCTAAGCCGAATTGTTTGAAATAGAATGGATTATTTGTATAAAAATGCATTTGGCTTTGAATAACCGACAAAATGAAATCCAACCATGAAATCCAACCAACCAACCAACCAACTCTTTCCTCATTTTTCTAATTGATTCAGTTATTCCTCCTTTCTTTCGTTTTAATTTATTTATTTCGATCTTTTTTTAATTCATTCGTTACTTTTTTTCTTTTTTCTTTCTTTGATTCGGCCATTGGTTTTTCCTTATTTCATTCTTTTCTTTTTTCTTTTTTCTTCCTTTTTTCTTTTTTCTTATTTTAGTGAAGTCATTGCTTCTTTTTTTATTCATTCATTCATTCATTCCTTTTTACTTTCGTTTTTATTTATTTGTTTCAGTCTTTCTTTGAGTCATTTCTTTCTTTCTTTCTTTCTTTCTTTCTTTCTTTCTTTCTTTCTTTCTTTCTTTCTTTCTTCGTCCATTTCTTTTTTTTTTAAATTGATTCATTCATTCGTTCTTTCTTTCGTTTTTATAAATTATTTCCGCATTTCTTTGATTCATTTTTCCGTTTTCATTTTTTTTCTTATTTTTCCTTTTTTCTTTGATTCAATCATTCTTTCTTCTTCTAACAGATTCAGTCATTCCTTTTTTTTTCAAATTGAGCCTTTCATCCGCTCTTTCTTTCGTTTTTATTTATTTCAGTCTTTCTTTGATTCATTTCTTTTCATTTTTCTTTCTTTCTTTCTTTCTCTTTTACTTTCGTTCATATTTATTTATTTATTTATTTCAGTCTTTCTTTGATTCATTTCATTCTTTCATTCTTTCTTTCTTTCTTTCTTTCTTTCTTTCTTTCTTTCTTTCTTTCTTTCTACTTCCGTTCTTATTCATTCATTTCAGTCATTTTTGAGTCATTCTTTCTTATTCCTTTCTTTCTTGCTGACTTTCTTTCTTTCATTCATTCATCCATTCATTCTTACTTTAGTTCTTATTTATTTATTTCAGTCAATATTTGATTCATTCCTTCTTATACATTTCTTTCTTTCTTTCTTTCTTTCTTTCTTTCTTTCTTTCTTTCTTTCTTTCTTTCTTTCTTTCATTCATTCATTCCTTCTTACTTTCGTTCTTCAGTCTTTCTTTGATTTATTTCTTCATTCCCTGATTCCTTCATTCATTAAGTCAGTCAGTCGATCTTTCTTTCTTTCTTTCTTTCTTATTAATATTTTCGTGATTAAGTTCTTTCTTTTATTTATTAATGAATTGCTTGTTCTCAATTCTTTTCAATCTTTCTTACCCATCTATTTTTACCTTCACTTCTTCTATATCCTGTGTCTTTCTCTTTTCCTTCTATTTCTTTGTTTTTTCTTTCTTTCATTCTTTTTTTCTTCTTCTTCCATTTTTACTGTTTTTTGTTCTCTTTTTCTTTCTTTTTTTCATTAGTTTTATTATCGAAGTATCTAATTATTTATTTCTCTTTATATTTCACTTGATTCATCTTTTTTTTAACTCTGTGGGATCCCCTGTGGCGTAATAGCTAACGAGCTTAACAGCAGCCTCGAAGTTTACAAGTTCGAACACTACTAGCGCTGAAAGGTTCACTTTCGGACTAATACCCTTGGGAAAAGGGTATGAACTCCCTTATCATACCCCTGCTTCGGATTAAATTGTATAATTGCTCATTTTTGCCAGAATGGCTAAGGCATTAAATACTCCATGAAGGTTGATATATCGTAACAAAGAAACCAACCCTTTCTTCATAATCTCTCTCTCTCTCTCTCTCTCATTTCTTTCTTCTTTCTACCCATATTTCGTTTTGCCTTCTTCCTTCATCTCTCTCTCTCTCTCTCTCTTCTTTTTTTTTCTCTCTCTCTCTCTCTCAAACATATTCTCTTAAGTATTTTCCCTCCTCTTTTCTCACTCTGCACATTCCATTAGCCCTCCTTTACTTAAATATATTCAAACTTTGTTCACATTGATATACATTTTCTTGCATGAACCCGATTAAATAATCCACAAAGCTTGATAATATGCGATAAAACACAACCAAATCAAACCAAACCGAAAATATCTACCAACAAACTTTTCGCTAACAAATCATATATATATATATATACAACAAAATAAAATTTGGCATTAAATAACCTTCAGTGGTTGTTATTCCATTAAACAAAATGACCTAATCTAAACTTTCATGGCCCCAGCTATTGGATATGCCTATCTAAATTAATATTTTCCTTTGTCATGTTTTAAAAACACGTTGGCATTTTTAATAAAAAAAAAAGTTCCTTTCGATCTAATATGATTCAGAAACAAAACCATTCCCTTTCATTTTCTGTTTTTTCGTAAACGATTAACTGTATTGTTTTTTAGTGAATCTCTTCTGATGGTTACTCTATCCCTACTTTCATAATTTCCTTCTTCTTCTTCTTCTTCTTCTTCTTCTTCTTGCTCAATGTGATATTCAAAAAATTCTACCTTCTTCTTCTTCTTCTTCTTCTTCTTCTTCTTCTTCTTCTTCTTCTTCTTCTTCTTCTTCACTTCGCCGTCGTCTTTCTACCCATATATCAATTTGCCTTTTTCCTTCATTTCTTTCTTTCTTTTTATCCATCTATCTTAATTTCTTTCATTCATTTTTTCTCTCTTTCCTTCTTTCTTTACCCATACACAATTTTGCTTTCTTTGTCTATTTTATTCTTTCTTTCTTTCTTTCTTTCTTTCTTTCTTTCTTTCTTTCTTTCTATCATTTTGCCTTCTTTGTTCATTTCTTTCTATCTTTCTTTCTTTCTTTCTTTCTTTCTTTCTTTCTTTCTTTCTTTCTACCCATCTATCATTTTTTTCCGCATTCGTTCATTATTTACTTTTTTTTTTCTCTTTTTTTTTTTTTTTTTTTTTTTTTTTTTTTTGTCATTTTCAAATATCTGCTCGTTTTCATCTTTCTTCCTTTTCTTCTCATTTTGTTCCCTTCCCATAATTGTTATAATTTTCTTTGTGTTTTGTCAAATTTTGATAAAGTCAATGATTCTTTTCTGAAACTCATCTATCTTATTAATTTATACTTCAATCATTTTCTTTTCTTTTTCTTTTTTTCTTATTTGCTTTATCATCTTTCTTTCCTTCTTTCTTTCTTTCTTTCTTCTTTCTTTTCTACGTCTTTTTAAAATTTTTCTTTCGTCAGTCAGTCTCTGTCTCTCTGTCTCTCTCTCTAAATTCAGTTATCATTCTTTTCGACTTTACATTCGGTCACGATTTTTTTTTTGTACTTTGGCTTATAGAAACTTCAAAGACGCAGCCGATTAGATCATTGAGTTTTCGCGCTAAAAAGCAGCCATTTTTCCTCTCCCCCTTACACCTCTTGTTTATAACGTCACGACAATAATGTCTGACGATTGTTATGATATTTATTCAGGAGAGGGAGTCAGTAAAATGTCCTGTATCGGCTGCCGCTGCTCTTATCTTAAAGCTTCGGCTGTCTTCGTTTTTATTGCTTTGTTAATATCAAATCGTGATGCTTTCGTATGCACAATACAAAAACTGATATATACCATAACTGCGCTAAATACCCGGAAGATAAATGTTGTATCTTTTAGGTTAAAATGTGTGAATATATATATATATACATACTTATATATATATATATATATATATATATATATATATTCACACACACACACACACATATATATATATATATATATATATATATATATATATATATATATATATATACGTATATCGGTTTTCGGAATGTAATTGTTTGTTTTATCAGAAAGGTTATAAAAACAAAAAAGTTGAAACATTTATATTAGGACCACCATAAAAACGGGTCAAAGTTTTCTCCCCTTGACCATTCAAGGGACAGTTCAACCCCAGCTAATAGGTGCATGCTGAGAGACAGAAAAGGGGACTTTCTGCTATGAGACTAGGAACGCCACACGCAGGACTTTTCTAGGCTCTCAATGAATATGTCTTTATTCAATTCTAACAACCGTTAGCTGAACCTATTTTCCACAAAAATAAATTCCCTAGTTTATTCCCAATACCCGGCTCATGTGTTATTTTTCCGTAACACTTTTATTCTGTTATGTTAAAAACATAACAATTTATCATAAAAATATAATCACCTTCATTTTCAACGAATGCAACCCTGTGGAAAGGTAAATTTTCGATTCGTCATTTAAAGAAATCAAGAGCTACCCGATCCCCCGAAAAAAAAGTTTTAAAGACCTTTAGAGCTTTTATCTTTGTTTCTGTATACACTGCCACTTAAGAATTTGTAGGTACTGAATTTGGTGAGTACGGAGGTTTTCGAAGACCTTTCAATCATATGTTTTGTTTTTTTTTGTTTCTGGTTTTTTTTTTTTGTTTTTTTTTTTTGTGGGGGGGAGTATTTTGTTTTTCAGAGTGTATCCTTGGTTAAGGTAGTTGTTTTTTTTTTTATTGTAAACGTAATAGGGTGACTGGAATGTAAACTCGCTTACTACGATGTCGCAGTCCAGAACGTTTGCCAGTACCCCACATGGATACTTGTGTGAGTCTTAAGTATTTCTAGACTTAATTTCGTACCATCTAGCCTTGGTTTTACCCTGTTTGGTTGACTAATTATACATACAGGTGAAATACAAAACTACATTCCTAACACCCTTTGTAAGACATTTAGCTCCTCTCAACTTACTGTTGCTATTAACTAAATTTTGCTCAGATATGGAACACAGGACTCAGGTTGCTTATTTGCCCAGTCGGCTGGGGCTGTAGAATATACCGACTGCACCTCTTCAGAGGAGTAAGACCCCCACCCCAACAAGGGTCCTGGTATGACACTAAACAAGCTGATGCTGAGGTTCAAGTAATGCTGTAGCTTTGGGGAATGCAAAGCTACAGCATTACTTGAACCTCAGCATCTCTCCCAGGTCCACTCTGGCCAGGAGTGGTAGCACATGATAAGGATCCTATCTATGGGTTAAATAGAACTAAAGTACGTACTTATGCTAAATTGAATTGTTTTAATTAGAACTTTTTGACTAAACTAAATAGCTTTAAATAGAATTTTCTTTTGACAAATAAACTGTGCACTTACATTTAAACTGTGTACTTATGCAAACCTGGATTGTTTGAAATGAAACTGTTTTTGACATTGACACTGTACTTACGCGAAAGTGAATTGTTTAACATGGAACTGTTTTGACATTTAAGAGTGTGTAAACAAAATCTATATTTATTCTAAACTGAATTGGTTGAATTAGAACTGTTTGAATAAACTGAATAGCTTGAAATAGGAATGTTTTTGACAATTAAACTGTGTACTCATGCTAGACAGATTTGCTTGAAATTGAACTATTTATATGTATAAAAATGGATTTGGCATTAAATAACCTACAAAGGTTGATATGCTATAAAACCCATACAACCAAATTGCTTACAGCAACTACTGTTAGATAAAGTAGTCACCCATCTAAGTAACGAATAAGTTCACCACTGCTTTCAGTGTGATTTCACCGTAAGTCCTCTCAGCTCACTGTAGGGAAAAACACCTTGAGTGCAGTTATAAGTATTATCATGATAATGTTCCGGCATTAATGTAGTTGAGTGCTTCTAACTTTTTTTTTTTTTTTTTGGTGGGGCAGATTATATATAATTATATTTGATATTAGTAATATGGCCCTTTCAGGCAGCTTTCGATTTCTTCCTGAGTTTTGCTTCTGAGAGGAGGTTTTTCGTTCTTTCTCAAACGTCATTACTTTTGAAACAGTACTCCTTGCAGCGCCAAATAATTCAGCGGTTTCCTTTACACTAGCACCCGCCATACGAGCACTAACAATTTGAACTCTTTTAAAGTCTGATATATCTGCCGTTTTAATGAATTTTGATTAATTTCTTCTGTTAATATCTTAAAAAAAAAAAAACAATTTTATTAAAATAAGACGAGAAAAATTAATAATAAATCAAAAAGCATAAAAAAAAACAAATTTTCGATGGTTTTACAGGAGTTTCAAAATTATGATACTAAGATTCTAGGTGTTGCCGTCATTTTGTTCAACCCATGTCGATAGATAGAGACAAAATGAAATATAAACAAAATGAGACATAGATAGATAGATAGATAACGGATCAGTAACTCTGCTGCTGACACAGTTATCAGCAGAAGTTTTTACTGGAATTTCTGTCTTTTAAAGTTTGATTGATGTAAATGTTGGAAAAACGCGTAATTAAGTGCATTAACAAAGAAGATTAAGTTGAAAAGTACATATTTGTTGTGTAAAGTATATGCCTTTTCCTAATCAGTGGCGGTTAGGGCAGTTAGAGTATCTTAATGAGAACCGTAATACTTCTTAAAGTTTTCAAGTTTGGGTAATCTGCCGTGCATTTCAAAACATCATAATCAATAACTAGGCTTTAATTTCATAGAACAAGTATGGCGTTGTCGGTTCTTGAAAATCAAAGAAAGTAGAGTTGGTTGGTTGGTTGGTTGGTATTTTGGTTGGTTGGTTGGTTAGGTTTTATGGCATATCTATTTCAAACTATCTAGTTTAGCTTGAGTACACAGTTTAATTGTCGAAACAGTTCTAGTTCAGCTAATTCAGTTTAGTATGTACGGATTTTGTTTACACACAGTTAAATGTCAAGACAGTTCTATATTAAACAATTTAGTATAGTACAGTTTCAACGTCAAAAAAGTACCATTTCAAACAATTCAGTTTAGCATGAGCACGCTGTTTAAATGTAAATACACAGTTTAATTGTCAAAAACATTTCTATCTAAAATATTCAGTTTAGTCAAAAAGTTCTTATTCAAACAATTCAGTTTAGCATAAGTATGCAGTTAGTTCTATTTAACCTATAGATATGGCCCTATCAGGAGCTACTATTCCGGGCCAGAATGGACCCGGGAGCAATGGCAATGAAGGGGGTGATCCGCATTCCCCAAAACTCTAACATCACTGGAACCTCACCATCAGATTGTTTCGTGTCATTACCAGAACATTCATTGGGAGGGTCTTACCTCTCTGCAGAGAAGCAGTCGGGTAAGAAAGTAGAGTAAGTAAGCCAACTGGGTAAGAAAGTAGAGAAAGTAAGCCAACTGGGTAAGAAAGTAGAGTATTTGTAGAGATTCCGCGCGCGGAGGATTTGGGGAGTTTTGAAAGAGTTGAGTTGAGAACTAGACACCGAACGAGAAGGGTCGACTTTCGGGGCTCGCAGAGGCCAGACGAATTTGCACGCTACAGGCGCCGCACGAGATAGGGGCAGATGGAAAAGTCATCATAGAAAGATTGTGCATCTCTCTTCCTTATGTCGAAACCTTTAAATAAAAGGTAATAAAAGGTTTCGTACGTGAACTAAGAAGTCGTTACGTGTTTTTCGTGTTTTGGGATTCCTATGTGCTATGTATATATGTTATTAACATTCTATGTACGTTTCACATATTCATGTATGGCAATGTTACATTAGCTTAAAATAACGGTACAGATTTGATGGAATCTCGATACTTGTAACTGACATTACACAAAAGACCTGACTCTTTTGGGGCGGAGAGAAACTTAAGTCGTCCAATCATACCTAATGCATGTGAGCAAGCTGCATATTTAATGCAGATAACTTTAAAATTTTGGATCTTGTTCGATATACTCCAACGATAAAAATTAAAAAAACAAAAAACAAAAAAAACTTTATTACTTCCAAAACAGTCATTTTTAAAAGAATCAGTGAATAAAAAAGATTATCTTATGAATACACTTGTGTGATATACACCCGCATTACATTAGATCTAAATGTTTTCCCCTTCAACGTTTTAATTGCTTTTCAAAATGTATTGTAGTATTGTAATTGTAAAATTCCAATAACTTTTTTTGTTATTTGCAAGCTTTTTTATTCTGTTGTCGAAAGTACATTCCAGCCATCGCACAGTACCAAAAGGGTTAATACAAACTAATATAAATAAGGGTTTAGAGGTAGGTGGTGTTCTGAGACCTGTCAGTTACAATAATGGTTTAAAGATAATGAAGCTATCATTAATAACAGAAGAAAAGATTTAAAAAAAAAAAAACGACTACGAAAAGGACAATAAAAACATTCATGAAAGAATAATATTGCAAAGATTAAATGAAGAAAAAGATTGATAGGCACCACATTTGAAATACAGAGAAGTCGAAAAAAAAATTGGAATCGCTCATTTGGGAAAACGCTAAAGAATTATCTGGGAAAGGAAATTTTTGAAAGAAAAAAAAAGATTTACAAATAAAGAAAACAAGGAATCCTTGCTGGAAGCAATAACATGAAATTATGACATAGATTAAAAGACTGAATAAACTAAAATCAAAAAAAGCGACTCGGCTGTTCGAGATTGTCCCCACCATTCTTGCTTACTTGTTTTTTTGCACTGAATAGCACGAAAATTGCACTTGCAGCAACCTTTAGATACATAATAAAAATCAAAGATGGCGCCTCTGACTTCCGCTTGATAGCAAAAAAAAATGAAGATTTCAAACCGCTCGCTCGTTTCTCCGCTGAGTAATTATCGTCTTCCTTTCTTCTTTTCATGCATTCTTTCCGTCTTTGTCAATACTTCTGTTTTACATAATCCTTTTTCCCTTTGATTTTATGAGCGGAGAGGGTGGGATGTAGAAACAACTGAAAGCTTTATTTTTTTTTCTTGCGCAATCACTCAATAACATCGATATTGCCTCACTTTGGTCTTGTCAATTTCCTCCGATCACGCAATCAGAAAACAAGACCAACACAACAGATGCATATGTTTATACTAGCAGTGGTACTCGACGTTGCTGGGGAAAAAAAGATATTATTCAGAAATATACTCGGACTTGTGTCCGAATCTTGGGTGTAATTCAAGTCACAACGTTTCAACTTACGATTTAACGATAGCTGGAGAAATTCAGACCTTTCCCTCAGAGCATTAGCTCCATGTAAAGCATAGAAATCTTCTTCCAGGGTTTGAACTTGGGCCCCTCATTCCATTTCCTACAAAGATAACTCTTTGGATTTCTTCAGTGAGTCTGTCATGATCCGTGACATCTCGGAAATGAAGAACTGAACCCTTTATTCCACTCATAGGCAAACTGCAGCCCTGGGACCTCATACTATCAATTAAATTTCACAAGGAAAATATATCGTTGATTGAAATTTTGTTTCGTTCTCACTTGTTCACTCACAAAATCTCTCACTCAAAAAGGTTTGGGGGAGATATAATTATTACATGTAGAAATTACTATTACATCGCCAGCCCAGTCCACTTTGGCCGTAGAATACACAGACTTCATATATATATATATATATATATATATATATATATATATATATATATATATATGAGGTGCATACGATAAGTTTCTAGACTTTTTTCGAATGGGCATTTAAAATTGTCATAGACTCTTCAAAATTCAGTATGTTATTGCTATATATCGTATGAGATGACTGACCAATTCTTATGATTTCACGTTCAAAGAAACAGTTACAGCAGGAATTGGAATGCACCCAACTAAAGCCTGATTATCACAGCTGGTGAATTTCAAAAATGCAATCTGACACTTTAGAAGAACGATATGCAATAAAATTGTGTTTTAAACTTGGAAAAAATGCCACAGAAACGTATGGAATGCTTCAGACTGCTTTTCGACCATCTTGCATGAATCGAGCATCAGTTTTTTGAGAGGCATAAGAGATTCAAGGAAGGTAGGGAGTCTGTGAAGGATGGTGAGAGGTGTGGGAGGAGTAAGGAAGTCAATACACAAGAGTTAATTGGCCAAAGGTTTAAGTTTAGGCTTAGGGTTATGATGTTGAGGTTTTAAGGGAGTTCAGGAAGAGATTCCGTTGGAAGAGGCTAGCGCTCTTCAAATCGGGTCAGTGGTATTTCCACCAGGACCATACACCAGTCCACAACTCCATCCTTGTCACATACTATTTGACCAAGATGGGCATCAACACAGTTCCTCAGCCTCTTTATAGTCCAGACCCTGCTCCCTGTGACTTTTGGTTATTCCCTAAGCGTTGGAAGCTGTCGTTATGAGACAATTGAGGAGATGAAAGAGGCTGTGACGAAGGTCACTGACACGTTCACACAAGAGGACTTCGATGGGACTTTCCAAAAGTTGTTGGAACGGTCTAACAAGTGCATTGCAGCCGGAGGAGGTTACTTCGAAGGGGACTAGGGTTTCATGTGAGTACTATCAATAAAAGTACCCATACAAAAAAAGTCTGGAAACTTATCGTATGCACTTCGTTTATTACTTCCTGAAGACGACTTAAAACATCAGAAACACATATTGAAGAAGAATAATAAAAAGCCTGAAAGCAAATTCTCTCGTGGTCCTATTTATTTTAAAATATTTACTTTTTTTCTCTCATTAGACCAACAAAAAAGATATATCCGATAGGGTATAAAATTGTAAACAAACGGACGCTGCTGCTGCTGCTGTTCCAACATAATACCTTTAAAATTCCCTTAGCCAACGTGGTACGCTTGTTGGCCGTGCTGTCTGAGACTTAGTCTAACGCAAAGTCGGATGGGTTTTGATCCCGGCTTCGAGCGTCCTACATGTCTAGCCACACTGAAGAGTTCTCATAGAACGAAGCAGTCTGTCTGTCTGTGGATGACTATATATATATATATATATAGGATTTAGCATTAATTAACCTCTGGGGTCGATAAAGCCTAACCAATCTATTACATCACATTCATATCCGAAATAACATACCAAGAGTGCTATTCTTTTTATAGCAAATGCTCAAACCTATGATCTTTAGTAATGAAATTGCTTGAAGCTCTTTGAAAGAAAAATTACCTTGAATTTTTTTTTTTTGTATATATATATATATATATATATATATATATATATTTTCTACTGGGCCAGAATATGTAACTTTTCATTCATTACATGTGTAACATTGTCACCGACTGCTGCTATGATAATGATGGCTTAGTGTTTGCTGAGGGAGGGAAAACGGAAAAACACATCTTGTTTATTTTTGGTGGTGGTGGTAGTGGTGGTGTGTGTGTGTGTGTGTTTATATTTTAAATGCGGAATAATACGTTGTGTCTGTATTAAACAGACACTTCCGCTACGAACAGGAAGTGATATCAGATCAGTTTTTTCAGCGAAGTATACCTGCTCAGAATCCAGAGTTTTCCTTTTCTCAAAATGGTTTTGTTTGTTTGGGTTGGGTTGGGTTTTATGGCTTATCGACAATTGAAGGTTGTTTAATGTCAAATCCTATTTATACATATATGTTAAATATATATGATTTGTAGACTTATTTTGTTGATAATATTTCAAACGACCCTGAGCTCCTCTTATTTCACACACAGTTAAATGGTTTTAAGTATTGATGTACAACAGTCACAATTTAACGTCAGTTATTTGTTTGCTCACATAGTTTGCCGCTGTTTTAATTTTTAAATGATTGGTTTGGTTTGGTTTGGTTTTATGGTATATCAGCCATTGTCGGTTATTTTATGCCAAATCCTGCTTTTACATATATATTAAATTCATGATTTGTAAACACCTTTTGTATATACACAGTTAAATGATCAAGCATTACTATTTCCAACAATTCAATTTAGCATAAGTCAACAAAGTTAAATGGTTCCAAGTATACCTATGTATCACAAATAATTCGTTTAAACATCAACCATTTGTTTACGCACAGTTAAAATATCCAACAGTTCTATTTCAGACAATTCAATTTAACATAAGTCAGTTGTTTGCACACAGTTTAAATGTTAAGCATAAATCCAAAATAAATCTATTAATGAGTATTCCATTTAGCTTAAGTCAATAAAGGTAAATGGTTTCAAGTATATCTATGTATCACTAACAATTCAATTAAACATCAGTCATCTGTTTATGTACAGTTAAATGATCAAACAGTTCTATTTCAAGCAAGTCTGTTTAGCATAAGTCATTTGTTTGTACATAGTTTAATGTTAAGCATGAATCCATCCGTTCTCCCCCAGCTATGGGGTAAACAGTGGTGCAGGGTTGGTTCATTAGCCTTGTTTAGGTGACTATTTTGGGATAGCCCAGTCGGCTGGAGTTGCAGAATACACCGACAGCATCTCCACAGAGGAGTAAGACCCCGCCCCAACGAGTGTCCTGTATACAACACTAAACAATCTGATGATGAGGTTCCAGTAATGCTGGAGCTTTGAGGAATGCAGAGTACTCCTTCATTGCAATCGCTTCCCGGTCCATTCTGGCCCGGGGTGGTAGCACCTGATAGGGTCCAATCTATGGATCAGATAGGACTGTTTGACATTTAAACTGAGTGCAAAAAAATGACTTTTCCTAAATTGAACTGTTTGAAATAGAGCTGTTTGATCATTTAACTGTGAGTAAACAAATGACTGATGTTTAATTGAATTGTTGGTGATACATAGCAGTACTTGAAACCATTTAACTTTGTTGACATATGCTAGATGGAATTGTTAGAAATAAAACTGTTTGATCCTTTAACTGTGTGTATCTACGACAAATATTTAATAAATGATTGATGTTTAAAAGAATTGATCTTGGTTAGTACTGTTTATGTTTTACGACACATCAACCTTTGCAGATTATTTAATGCCAAATCTTATTTATTGTAAGTTGTAAAGTTGGCGACCATGGTTGAGAGTGACCCGAAGGCCCCCTTTTCAATAGCTACTACTGCGAGGTTATGGAAAGGGAGCTACTCCTTTCCCTGGATTGCACCACTTCACTCTTTATCTTTACCTTATAACGCTGAGTGTTAAGCAAGGAGGCATCAAGAACAATTTTTTGAGTCTTTGGTATGACTTGACCTGGGATTGAATACCGATCTCCCGGGCCTTTGGCGATCACTCTAACCGTTAGGCTAATGGGGCTTTTTGCTTAGATGTGGCACTAGGCTGAATGAATGGGGCACTTATGCAGGTTTTTCTAATCAAGCTTGTTAACCATTACACTACCGATGCGCCTTTAAGTGAATTGTTAGTGATGCATAGGAATACTTGGAACCATATAACCTTGTTGAATCATGCTAAAATTGTTAGAAATGTAACTATTTGATTATTTATCTGTGTATATCTACAAAATGTGTTTACAAATCATATAATTGATATATATGTAAAATAAAATTTGGCATTAAATAACCAACAATGGTTGATATGCCATAAAACTAAACCAAATAATTGGCTATGCATTTTTGTCAGCATGCTGCACTCATAAGGAGGTCCTTCTGAAACTAACGCTTCTTATTTCTTTCTATGGAATTAACAAGCCACACAATAACATCATTGGTTAGAGCAAGTTTTCAGCTACAAAACAGTTTTTCACATAGTCACTATCCTTGTCTTGGCATTTCTATCAGCATGCTGCCCTTGCAAGAAGGTCACTTTGAAAACAGTGCCTCTAATTTTATGATATTTATATTCCGGGTTGAAGACCGGTTACTACAACCGGGCTCCAGTTGGAATAACTAGGGATTTAGGCTCTCCTTGTCAAAAAAATGGCTGATTCATGCATAAATAACCGTTTTGATGAAAAGTATCGTAATATTTATGTAATTATTCTAATATTCATGCAAATATCCTCATTTTTAACCACAACACCAATAATATATGCAGTGAGAGATAAGAATTTTAATAAAAATGCTAATTCAAATCATAATTACATAACGAATGACAATAATATCAACAATGTTCCCTTCAATAATACAAATAATAGAACGAACGAGGTTTGTCGAGGCAGAGCAAAATATCGACGATGACAAATGGAGGCTCGCTTGCTACATCGTTAACTCTGATAGATAATTAAGATAGAATGTATTTAAGGGGTCTTAAATTCAAAGAAACAAAAGGGCCCTTACACCCTTGAGGGAGAGGAACAATGGTCCAAAAGTTAAGTGCGGTGTGATTTCCGCTAATTATAATGCTGATCTCCTATACAGCTGCTAAGCTGACCCTTATTAATCTATTTTTTCATGAAAATGAATACACATATGATAACATGTGCAATATGTGAATCAGTACGAAATGTAGACAGACATATTTTTCGGTTCGAATCTGCATCAATTCAATTTTTAGATTCGGTAAATTCTCTTTCTTTGTGTGTGTGTGGGGGGTGTATTGGGGGAGTCCCTGTGACATGATGGGAAATGTGCTGGACTGCAGAATCGTAGTAAGAGAGTTCGAACTCCAGTCGAGCAACTACACTCACTTTTGAAACAATGCCCTTTGATAAAGGTATAAACTCCTTTATTCTCCCAGCTATTGGTTAAATAGTACCACACTTAGGTCTTCTACAAGGATGACATTCGCTTTAAATACCCCATGAAGATTGATATGCCATTAAACAAAGAAACTAAACCAAACTTTTATTCGTTTTCACTCTTTTAATAAATTCCTTTTCTTTTCATAATATTATATTTCATGGGTAAATTACAATAAATTGTATTATAGATATCATTAAAATCAAAACAAAATTCAAAGTTTTATCGCAGGGAAAGAAATTGAAAAAATAATTCCTGCTTACATAACAATCTGCTGTCATACATTTTCTATCATTTTCTTTTTTGTGTTTTTTCTGTCATCTCAGGCACACGTTCCCAACGCAGGAGCTGACAAATCTATTCCTTCTTATATTATGAAACAAAGCAAATTTCCTCATGTTCTGCTCGTTGCGTTAGTTGCTAGTTATCTCAAATACAACCTCCATGCCAATATGAATTGTCAAATCTATCTGTAAGCAAACCGAAACACTTGTGTCAGACAAAGCAAGCAACTGGGAGATACTTTAATAAAACTATGGAAATAAAATAAACAAAAAATAACGAAAAAGAGTATTTAAAATGAAATATTAAAATTGAACATCGAAATTGTTCTCACATGTAAAAGTAGCAGAAAACAGCGTAAATAATATCACCACGTGACCATAATGTTTGTGTTGAGTACCTTCAACCGGCTGAAGCTGCTGAATACACTGACTCTGTAGAAGGGTAAGAACCCTTCTAAACAAGTGTCCTGTATATGACTTTAAACAATCTGATGGTGAGTCTCCAGTAATGTTGGAGCTTTGGGGAATGCATATTATTCCTTCATAGCCATCACTCCCATGTCCACTCTGGTCTGGAATGATAGGACTTGATAGGATCTTATCCATGGCTAAAAAGATCTGTTTGACATTTAAACTGAATGCAAGCACATGATAAGGATCCTATCTTGGGGTTAAATAGAACTAAACTGCATACTTATGCTAAACTGATTTTTTTCAGTTAGACCTTTTTGGCTAAACTGAATAGCTTGAAATAGAATTGAATGCAAACAAAGAACTGTTTTTAACATTGAAACTGTATTTACACTAAACTGAATTGTTTAATATTGAACTGTTTTGACATTTAACTGTGTGTTAACAAAATCTATACTTATTCTAAACTGAATTAGTTGAATTAAAACTGTTTGAATAAACTGAATGGCTTGAAATAGGAATGTTTTTGACAATTAAACTGTATACTAATGCTCAAATGAATAGTTTGAAACAGAACTGATTATTTGTATAAAAATGGATTTGGCATTCAATAACCTACAAATGTTGATATGCTATAAAACCCAACCAACCAACCAAGTAACTATTCCAAGTTAATAATAATCGTTTATTTACAGGGTTAAAGGGTTTCAAGTATTCCTATTTAACAGGCACCGTTTCATTGGCCTAGCGGCTGGAGTGTTCGCCAATGGCTCGGGTGACCGAGGTTCAATCCTAGGTCTCTAACTTTACTATTTCTTTGCACACATTTAAATGGTTTCAACTATTCTTATTCAATGCTAATAAATTGAACTGATTGAAATAGAACTGTTTGATCATTTCACAGTGTGTTAACCAATGACTGATGTTTAATTGAATAGTTAGTGATATATAGAAATACTTGAAATAATTTAACTTTGTTGACTTCTGCTAAATAGATTTGTTAGACAAAGAACAGATCATTTAACTGAGTTTATCTACAAAATGTGTTTAGGTTGGTTTGGTTTCTTTGTTTAATGGCATATCAACCTTTGCAGGTTATTTTATGCCAAAGCCATTCTCCTATAGGAATAATAGTGGTACTATTTAACCCATAGCTGGGAGGATAAGGGGGTTCATACCTTTCCCAAGGGTATTTGCCCGAAGGTGAACGTAATAGCGCGACTGGTGTACGAACTCGCGTGCTACAATTCCGCAGTCCATCGCTTTAACCATTACACCACGAGGACACCCCCGCTACAAAATGTGTTTACAAATCATATATTTGATATACATGTAAAAACAGGATTTTGCATAAAATAACCAAGAATTGCTGATATGCCATAAAACTCAACCAACCAAATAAACAAATGAGTGGAAAATGTTCTCACATGAAATGTAGCAGAAATCAGAGTAAAATACATCACCATGTGACTATTATATTCGTATAGTGTACCTTCAACTGACATTAGCCATTATCTTTTTTAAATGTTTAATAAGTTTAACTTGATTTAAGTGAATATCAACCTTTGTTGATTTACTGCCAAGCCATTCTCTTAGAAGAACAGTAGTGGTACTATTTAACCCATAACTGGGAGGACAAGGGGATTTATACCTATCCCAAAGGTATTTGTCGGAAAATAAATGTAATAGCACGACTGCCGTACGAACTCGCTTACTACGATTCCGCAGTCCATCGCTTTAACCATTACACCACCAGGACAACATACCAAATAAGTTTAACGACTTATAAATTACTTAATACCGAAATTTCATAATAACGATAACTTTATGCCTCAAATATTTATTTGACTAAAACTATAATTTGTTTTTAAAATTCTATAGTTTCAAGTATTCTTATCTAATACTAATAACTTATGCTTCATTATTTGACTTGAAGTTACTATTTTGCCCGGTCGGCTGAGGCTACTTCGACTGCATCTCTGCAGCGGGATAAGAAAACCACCTCCTTACGAGTACCCTGGATGTGACACTTAACAATCTGGTGATGAGGCTCCAATAATGCTGGGGCTTTGGGGAATGCGGAGCACCCCTTCATTACCAACGCACCCAGTTCCACTCTGGCCCGGAACGGTAGCACCGTACAAGGATCCTATCTAAGGGTTAAATAGAACTAAAATGCATACTTATGCTAAACTAAAATGTTTGAATGAGACCTTTTTGACTAAATTGAATAGCTTTAAATAGAAATGTTTTTGACAATTAAACTGTGTACTTACATTTAAACTACGTACTTATGCCAAACTGAGTTGTTAAAAATGGAACTGTTTTTGACATTGAAACTGTACTCACACTAAACTGAATTGTTTAATATAGAACTGTTTTGATATTTAACTGCATGTAAACCAAATCTTTACTTATTCTAAACTGAATTGGTTGAATTAAAAATGTTTGAATAAAGTGTTCGCCGATGATCCGGGAGACCTGGGTTCAATTCCAAGTCGCGTCATACCAAAGACTTGAAAAATGGTACTTGATATCACCTTGCTTAACACTCAGCAATATAAGGTACGTATCGAGGGTAAAGTGGAGCAATCCAGGGAAAAGGAGTAGCGCCCTCCCCTACACCTCGGTGTAGTAGCTATTGAAAAAGGAGTCTTCGGGTCTCCCTCGACTAAAGGGAGACAACTTTACTTACTCATGTTAAACTGAATAGTTTGAAATAGAACTATTTGCATAAAAATTGATTTGGCACTAAATAACCTACAAAGGTTGATATGCCATAAAACCCAAACAACCAATCAACCAAGTAACTATTCTAAGTTAATAATAATCATTTATTTGCAAAGTTAAAGGGTTTCAAGTATTCCTACTTTACATTCACCAGTCCATTGGCCGATCGGTTAGAGTGTTCGCCAATGGCTCGGGTGACCGAGGTTCAATCCCAGGTCGCTAACTTTACTTTTTATTTGCATACAGTGATATGGTTTCAAGTATTCTTATTCAATGGTGATAAGGATCAAACTTTTCTTTTTGATTCCAGGTCCTGGAGGAAATGGCAAAGAAGTGTAACGTCACATTTTCCAGAGATGCAGGAATGGAGACTCATCAACGAATGCAGTTTACTGTCTTATCCAGGACACTCCTTTTTTGATGAGGAAGTCTTGGCCCTCATCAGGTAATACGGTTGACACATTTTAAGTCTCGCCGACAAGGTGTGGTCATTATCATGAACAAATAAAATTATAGTCCAAAATCGTATCAGCTTGGGTTTCTTTGGTCAATTTATAATGTTCTCTAACTTCACTATTGGTAATGTTACAGAACCCTCTTATGTACCCCATCAAAGCTATGGATTAAATAGTATAATTTCAAATTCTTCTACAAGGATGACTTTAGTATTAAATAATCCATAAAGAATGATATGATATTAAACTCAGAAACAAAACCGAATATGATTAAAACGTACATAAAAGGATTAAGATTATTTTTAATTGATGCGAAAAAAAATGAACGAGTGAGAACGAGACGAAAAAAAAGAAAATTTTAATCAACGTTATTTTCCCAGTGAAATTAGACTGGTCACCCAGAAAGCACTGCGGGCTGCTTCCTGACTGCAGGTTGAACATTGCCCATGACTGGTATTTCTGTATAATTTGGGGTATTTCTGCATAATTTGTTGTCGGTCAATAAAAAAAATGTCGTGATTGACTACCCAAAATAACGATTTAAAAAAAACACATCTAATACTACTATCTTCAAATGGACAAGGAAATCAGACTTTTCTTTTCTCTAGGTGAGGGTGTTTTAGATGAAGCATTGTTAGGAACAGCATAGTTACATGTGAGAAAGAAAACGGCAAATCAAATCGACATGTTTCACTGGTAGTCTAGCGTCATCTGAATGCAAACGAATCTATAAGTGAAAATGAATCTAAATGAAAAGGAAGAGAACTGGGTTGGTGGATTGGTTGAATTTATGGCATAACAGCACTTGCTGGTTATTTAATGCCAAATCTTCTTAATACATATGTATCAATTAAATACACGACTGTGGTATTTCTGTATATATTATTTTTAATTGATACGAAAAAAATGAACGGGTGAGAACGAAACGAGACTGCAGGTCGAACATTGCCCATGACTGTGGTACGTCTGTATAATTTGGGGTATTTTTGCATGATTTGTGGTCAGTCAATGAAAAATATCGTGGTTGACTACCCAAAATAACGATTAAAAAACATATCTAATACCTTCAAATGGACAAATAAATTAGACTTTTCTTTTCTCTATGTTACGCATAGTTTGTAGATAGCATTTTAAACGAGCCAGAGCTAATTTGTTTGCACACAGTTAAATGGTTTTCAATTTTGCTATGTAACACTAATAATTTAATTTAACATCAATCATTTGTTTGCACACAGATAAATGGTTAGACATGTATTATTTGTAAATGAATTGATTGTAGGTAATTTTGTCTTTAAAAAAGATAGAACTAATTTGTTTGTATACAGTTGAATGACCTCAAGTATTGCTATCCAACACTAATAATTCAATTTAATATAAATCATTTGTTTGCGAACAGTGAAGTGGTTTCAAATATTGCAATTTAACTTTGATTATTCTATTTAACACTAGTCATTCATTTGCACACAGTCAAATCATTTCAAGTACTAATATGTAATACCATCAATTTTTGCAAACAATTAAACAGTTTCGAGCATTCCAATCTAACATAGTTAATTTCATTTAGTATAATTCCTTCTTTTCTACACACTTAAACAGCTTCAAGTATTGCAATCTAACACCAACAGTTTTATTTGCACACAGTTAAATGGTGCTATTGCTATGGTGTCCAACACTTGCACATAATGTTGGACAACCAGCTAGAACTTATCTACAACAGTTCTGTACGGACATAGGGTGTGGTCGAGAAGACCTGTCAGAAGCGATAGAGACGAATGGCGAGAGAGAGTCAGGGAAATCCGTGTGAGCAGCACATGATTATGATGATGATATATAACACAAACAAATATATCTAACATGTCATTTGTTTGCGCACAGTTCAATGGGTAAACAGTTTTATTTGACCCATAGATGGGACCCTAACTACCACACCTGATCAAAGTGAAACTGGGAGTTATGGCAATAAAGGGGTCATCCATAATAACCAAAACTCTGAGACTGGAGCCTCACCACCAGTTTGGTGTCGTATCCAAGACACTCGTTGGAGGGAGATGTCTTACCCCTCTCCAGTGAAACAGTCGGAGTATTCTGCAGCCCCAGTTGACAGGAATGGAAGAGAAGTAAGCGATTTATGTCGAGTGTCTGAACGCTTAATTGTAATTTACGAAGCTCTTTACTTCGATGTGGCACAAGGCCGATTGAATGGGGCACCCAATGAGACTCGAACTCACTCTTGCAGGTTTGCTAGTCAAGCTTGCTAACCATTACACTACCCGAGGTGCCCTGAACGCTTAATTTAAAAAATCACTTATTACTTCATTTATTTATCTATTTTGAGTCAATTTATATCCGGGGTTTTAAAATACACCCTCTATCCTCGCTAAATACTAACTCTAAAAGGTATAAACGATAACATGAATAAATAATTAAATAGAATTACTCAATCTGTGATTAATTGATTGATTCATTCATTGGTTTTAACGGCATATCAACCTATCCAGGTTTATATTATGCCAAGAAAATAGGGAATTGTGGGTTCTTAAGTGTTAAGATATCAAGTATTATCATAAAATATTGATTATGTGCAAACAGATCTATTTGACCTAGAGTTGGAACCCAAACAAATACAACCCCACCGGGCTAGAGTGGACCTGAGAATAATGGCAATGAAGATATGATCAACGCACTTTGGTGCTCCAGAATTGTAGCCTTAACACCTGATGCTGTTTGGTGTTACACTCAGGACACCTTTTTTTTGGGGGGGAGGAGAGGATATCTTACCCCTCATCAAAAGAACAAAAATAACCAGAAAACAAAAATGGGAAGAAAAACAAATGTATGGAAACTTCAAGCGACAAACAAGCGAAATATCAGTCGAGAAAACTTGTTCAGTTGCTATTTTCCAAGAAACCGATCTAGGTTAAGGGGAAAGCTAGTTTCATCTAGACCCAGAGACCTACTTTCAATGAAGGTCGATTCACTGGTTGACCCATTCAAGAAAACTGTTGTACCCTGGGGGCGAGGGAGATATTAATGTCACGTAACAATATATATATATATATATATATATATATATATATATATATATATATATATATATATATATATATTGTTGGTCCAAGGAGAAAAAACCCTCACCAAGAACCATTTTAATTTCCTGAAGAAAGTGAAAAAATGCGAGATGCATAAATAATAAATCTCCTTGTGGATCTATTCACTTTTTTTGTTGGTTCAAATAGAGAAAAAAAAGTAAATATTTCAAAATGAATGGGTCAACTGAGAGATTTTTTAAAATCATTTACTTCGTTCTTAACCTACATGAGAGAGTTCGAGTCTCATTGGGTGCCCTATTCATATGATCTTATTCCACATCAAAGCAAAAGCCTAGTAAATTACTAAATATTCTCTGACGAAAGCAACAAGCTGAAAACAAACACGTATGTAAGAACGAAAAGATCATTCTTTAAAATATAAGTCTCTTAATGGACCTATTCATTTTGAAATGTATATATAAGTGTATAATTTTGAAATATATATCATCATCATCATCATGTCGTGCCGTTAGCACGGATATCACTGACCCTCTCTCGCTACTTCTCCCTGTCGTTCATCGTCTCTGGCAGGTCTTCAGGGCTACATCCCGTACCCTCACATAGCTGCTGTATGTATGTTCAAGCTGTTCGTCCTGCTTTTGCTCGGCCATATGTGGGGTTCCATGGGAGTACATCACTTATGGGTTCGTCCCTGCTTCTCCAGCAGTGTCTTCCATCTCTGGTTCGTCTAACCGTGATAGTTTTCGTGATGGGAGGCAGGTGACCGTATAGTTGTGGGGTGTTGCCGCCAGGACTTGTTCAAGATTGCTCGCAACATTCTTGTGTAATTGCCGTCTAGCTTCTTCTCCAGCCATTTTGTTAGCGTCCAAGTAGTGCATCCATACAGCAGTATCGACACGACCGCTGCCTGGAAGAAACTGCGTTTCCTTTTATCGGTCAGGTCTGACTTCCACATGATCGTTAGCCTATCGATAGCTGTCCATGCCATAGTTAACCGTATGTCGATGTCTTTTTCGGTTGATGAGATACTGCTTCCTAGGTAGGTGAATTTGTCTACCAGTTTCAGAGAGGTTCCGTCTTGTGTGAAAATGTCGCCTGTTTGATTATAGCACATATATTCTGTTTTGTGTGCATTGACATGGAAGCCAATGCCTGCGGCGGCTCGTTCCAAACTATGCAGTTGTGTTTCAGCTTGGTTGGGTGTATTTGCCAGAATGACTATGTTTTTGCGGGGTACCTTCTGCTTCTTTTCTTTGTCAGCTCGAAGCCGCTTTCTCTGATTTTATGAATCGATGTTCTAAGCATGTAGTCTAGACAGATGATGAATATATATGGGGCTAGCCTGTCCCCTTGTAGTATACCTGCTACAATGTCAAAGTATTCTGTCTCCATCCGGTGAACTTACTTTCACATTGGTGTTTCTATAGAGAATCGTTATTGCTGCTACGGTTTCTTTTGGTAGGCCGTATAGCTTGTAGGATTTGTTCCATCTTCCCTCTGTGAATGGAATCGAAGGCCTTGGTGAAGTCGACAAATAGTAATATCGCCTGTAGGTTTTTTTGCCCGTACGCCTTCAAGAATTCTACGGATGGTCAATATTTGTGAGGTCCTGGACCTATTTCTTCGGAAGCCATTTTGGTTTTTCCTAAGGATGTTATCGATTTTGGGTTCTATGCGGTTTCGTAGTAGGGCATTGTAAATTTTGGCTGCTATGGATGTAAGTGTTCTTGGCTAATCCGAGGTTACTCTTTTTAGGGAAGGGGAGGATGCATCCCTTCTTCCATCTGTCTATCGGATTTTGATTATAGACTGCGTTGCAGTGTCGGAGCAGTATGTCGTCGAATTGTCTGGTCTTCCATACTTCTGGGGGAATCTCGTCAAGTCCTGCAGCTTTCCTATTTTTAATTTTTCTAAGAACCAAGTCGAGCTCTTCTTGAGTGAACGGTCCTAGTTTAATGTTCAATTGTATGATTAAAACCATCTTGGCTGAGTCGAGAACTTTTCCTCTTATGTCTGAAAGTGCGTTTGCTTTGATAGTTAAGAAAACCGTTGTCAATGCTTATAGTTTTTTTTGGGGGGGTTGCATTTTTTATGTATCTTGTTGTTTGTTTTTGTTTCTTTTCTTTTTTTTTTTTTTCTTTTAGTTTAATAAAAAAAATAAGTGATTGTAAAGTTATGACTGTTAGAATCGACAAGGCAAATAAGAAGATTTTTTACACGCACAAACATACACACATATATCTATATATAGATATATATATATGTATGCATATATAGTCAGAAAGTTATGAGTGCAAACTTATATTGGAACGTGTTTAATAAACTGGCTCGCATTAGTTATTTCAAGTAGTGTTTGTCATTGATGTTATTACAGACTCTGTTGTTGGCCTTTCTTTTCTTTTGACGCCGTCCGTCCGAATGAAAAGGCTCAAATGTCATAAAGGCAACAGAAAACACTCATTCACTTTTCCAACTCGGCTCCTCATTTATACAAATGCCTTTCAACGACATCTCTCTCGTTTATTATTATTGGCCGAACAAGGTCAGACAACCCTGCACACTTCCAAAGAAAATCATTTCTTCTTTTTTTTCTTATACTCTTTCCGTATCGGCATGTATATACAATGTGCATATTACTACACCCACTAAAATGCTTGCATATATATATATATATATCCACTAAAATATTTGCTCATATATGTATGTAGTAAGTTGGCGAGCGTAGTCGAGGGCGACCGAAAGGCTCCTTTTTCAATACCTACAACACCAAGGTGTAGGGGAGAGGTCTACTCCTTTCACTAGATTGTTCCACTTTACACTTGATTCCTACCTTATAATGCAGAGTATTAAACAAAGAGGCAGCAAGTACCATTTTTCGAATCTTTGGTATGATTGAACCCCGGTCTCCCAGTCTCTGGGGCCAATGGAGCGATACTCACAAATTTATATATATATATATATATATATATATATATATATATATATAAGATAAAACTTAACAGTATATCAATAATATCAGGTAAAACTTAAATATATGTATATCAGAAAGTAACGAAAGATTGTTTCTTTTAAGACTATTTATAGACTTATTTTACATTCTGTTTATAGACTTAATTATTATACATATATATATATATATATATATATATATATATATATATATGGGGGAGTTCGCGCTCATAGTTTATACATCGTTTCCATCGCCAAGTCCTGCAGATAGCTCAGAGTTCCCTGACTCTCTTTGGCCTATTCGGCTGGGACTGCAGAATACACCGACTGAATCTCTGCAGAGAGGTAAGACTCTCCCGATGAGAGTCCTGCATATGACACTAAACAAGCTGATTGCGAGGTTCCAGTAATACTGGAGCTTTGGGGAATGCGGAGTAACCCTTCATTACGATAGCTCCAAGGTCCACTCTGGCCAGGAGTGGTTACACCTGATAGGGTCTTACCTATGCGTTAAATAGAACTAAACTGTGTACTTATGCTAAACTGAATTGTTTGAACTACAACTGTTTTTACATTACTGGGTGTAAACAAAAAACTATACTTACGCTAAACTGAACTGTTTGAAATAGAACTGTTTTGACATTTAATCTGTGTACTTATACTGAACTATAATGTTTGAAGTAGAAATGTTTTTGACATTTAAGCTGTGTACTTATGCTAAACTGAATAGTTTGAAATAGAACTGTTTTGGTATTTAAACTCTGTACTTATGCTAAACTAAATTGTTTGAAATAGAACTGTTTATATGTATAAAATGGATTTGGCACTAGATAACCATCGATAATGGATACGCAATTAAACCAAACCAAACCAAGCCAAACAAACCTGACTCTCTCTCTCTCTCTCTCTCTCTCTCTCTCTCTCTCTCTCTATCTATCTATCTATCTTTCTTTCTTTCTTTCTATCTCACACCATCCTTCCCAATCATCCATTGCTTCAGGCCGGTCATCAAGACTGCTTTTAGTTTCCATTCAGAGGTAGTCGGCGAACACAACGCGCGTCAGTGTTTTGGTGTCCATAAGAGAACATCGTTCATGAGTTCGTCTTTACTTCTCCAGTAGTGTCCAGCATTTTTGGTTTATCTTACTTGGATGATCTGTAAGATGGGAGTAAGTAGCCACACAGCCGTTGTTTTATGGGCTGTTGCTTCCAGGATTTTTCACAACAGTACGTAGTATTCTTGTGTAGTCACCATCTAGTTAAAGTCCAGGCTGGACATCAATACACTAGTTCTGACACAGCTACAGCTCAAAAGAAATCCTATATATATATATATATGTATGTATATGTGTGTGAGTGTGTGTGTGTGTGTGTGTGTGGAACTAAATTATGGAAAGGAATCCGATAGTATGGAGAAAAATTGAAAAACAATGTAATCAAAAGTGAAGAATTGATTGTGTAGGAAAGTGGACGTTAAACGTTGCATATCCATCGTTGTTCTATTAACACTTGGTATCACCATTCTAAAGTTCCGAAGAAGGTGCATTAAAACCGAAATATTTAAGATCGAATTTCCGTGACTATAAATTCTACACTTTTGGTTACTTTGTCTTTCAATTTCTCACTATATATATATGTATATATATATATATATATATATATATATATAGTTGACTACTAAGTTTAGCTTTGTGACGCTAGAAGTGAATAACAATATACCTACATGAGGCAACTATATACAACTCGATTTCTTTGGTTTGATAGCATATAACACAGTTTCGGTAGAACCGCCTTGAGCTACCGAAACTGTGTTATCACCCTGGTTGGCGGCTGGTGAGGTTAGGGTATCGCATGTGCTTTCACGCGTTGTATGATGAAAAAAATACCTACATGAGGCAACTATATGCGACTCAATTTCTTTGGTTTGATGGCATATAAACCTTCGTGGGTTATTTAATGTTAAAGCCATCCTTATAGAAGAACAGTAGTGGCACCTGAAGGACAGGGGAGTCTACACCTTTCCCAAGAATATTAATCCGAAAGTGAATGTAATATCAAGACTGCAGTTCGAACTGGCTTACTCCTAATGCGACATTCTATATATATATATATATATATATATATATATATATATCATCATCATGTCGTGCCGCTAGCACGGATATATATATGTATATATATATATATATATATACTTTAAGAAAAACAACAAGTCCTGTTACGCATTTTTGAAATTTCCAAAAACACGAAAAAAAAATTAACATGACTTCTTCAGATCTTTTAGATAAAAAAAAAAAAAAACTAGAATAGACACAGAAAAGTGGGAGGGGATAGAAGAGGGGTGAAAAGTTATCGCCTCATTAAGCCCACTTCCGTTTTAAATTTTTTTTTTTTTTCGTGTTTTTGGAAATTTCAAAAGTGCGTAACAGGATGGAAATAAATTTATAATCCTATGTGACCGGTTTTGTTGTTTTTCTTAAAGAATTTATTGCTCTGTATTATTGTTATATTGAGCTCTTTACCAAGAAAATTTAAATATTCACTCATGAATAATTTCTTGTCCTGATGGAATTACTCCCAACTCCGGTTTAACTGGACGAAAGAATACTATATATATATATATATATATATATATATATTAGGATCAGACCAAGTGTTTTTATGTTGTGTTAGGCATGATGCAAAGGGTGGTCTAACACATGAAATGCTCACACGTGCATACATACACATGCACGCGCGGACACACTAACACACACACACACACACACACATATATATATAAATTTGTCAATTGAGATATAAAAGTTGTCTTCTTTCATCGGTCACATGTGCTTCAATCGCGAAAATATCTTATTGTATCAAAAGCGACTGATAGCACTCAATAATTTACGACAAAATATATATCAGGATTGATAGATTTCCGAGTTCTTAAAACGAACCCGAAGCTGTCTTCCATACGCCACCCTTGGGACGAGAATGCACCTGATGAAAGGCATAGA
>OY757915.1:39793418-39998418 GCA_963585895.1 Sepioteuthis lessoniana | reverse complement strand
AATTGGTTTGGTTTGGTTTTATGGCATATCAACCGTTGTAAGTTATTTAATTCCGAATCTTGTTTATACATATATATTGAATATATAAATAATTTGTAAATACGTTTGGTAGATAACATTCTTAAATAAGCCGAAGCTCTTTTGTTTTTTGCACACAGTTAAATGGTTTCATGTATTTCTCTATAATAGTCAAAATTTAACATCAGTCTTTTGTTTGCATCCATAGTTGGTTCTATTTGACCCAGAGATAGGTCCTTTTTTAGGTGCTACCTCTCCGGGACTGATTGAACCTGAGAGTAATGGCAATAAAAGAGTACTCCACATTCCCAAAATCTCAAAGGCTGGAGCCTCGCCGTCAGACGGTTTAATGTCTTATGCAGGACACTTGTTGGGGTGCTTTTAACCCTCTGCAGAGATGCAGTCGATGTATTCTATAGCTCTAGCCAACTGGGGTTAGGTAGATAGATAGATTATTTCTATTGTAGTTAGTTTGTCTTTCATATAGATCATCACATTTTTAGTCTAATGCTTGACAAAACTGTGCATACAAAATATTTACCCTAAGTAGCTAAGAAAAGATGATTAAAAATCTGAAATTTATCTATATACTACTAATACTTATATATATATGAAGAAAAATTGACCACAAGTAATCCAAATAGAAAGGGAGGATTTATTGAGAAACAAAGTCGACACTATAGCGTTTCGGTTCTGCTGAACCATCATCAGGACTATGAGGGGTTATATTAGGGATGTTAAGTGTAGATGGATGTATAAAAAGTGTGAAAATATATAAAAATTTGGAAAAGTTGTATAACAAGAAAAGTTGGCTGTTTATGACAAGAAAAATTGGCCAACTTATATATATATATATATATATATATATATATATATATATATATAGGGGGTATAGTCCAGTCACAATTATTGACAACCATCAAATTTCAGTACATTATGTTGAATATCTGCTGAAAAAAAACGGGTCTGGGGAAAAAAAAATTGGTTTAGTTTGGTTTCTTTGTTAAATGGCTTATCAACATTTGTAGTTTATTTAATGCCATAGAAATTCTCCTAGAAGAATAGCCGTGATACAATTCAACACATAGCTGGGAGGATAGGGAGGTTCATACATTTCCCAAGGGTATTCGTCCGAAAGTGAATGTAATAGCGCGACTGGAGTACGTACTCGCTCACTACGATTCCGCAGTCCATCGCTTTAACGATTACACAACTCTATAAAATAAACTAGCTTCTTCAGATTGCCCTCACACAATGGAAAGAACTTTTTGAATTAAAAAAAATACCCTCCATCATGTGATGGTTACCTGAAGGAGCTGTTTTTATAAAGTTGCCAGTGGAAATAGATGACCTCGGATAAGCCAAGAACTATAGAGGTATAACACTCACATCCAAAGCAGCCAAAGTCTACAATGCCCTACAACGAAACCGCATAGTACCCCCAACTCGAAAAAATCCTGAGGAAAAACCAAAATGGCTTCAGAAGAAACAGGTCCACGACCTCACAAATATTGACCATTCATAGAATCCTAGAAGGCGTGAGGGCAAAAAACTTACAGGCGACATTACTATTTGTCGATTTTACCAAGGCCTTCGACTCTATTCACAGAGGGAAGATGGAACAAATACTACTAGCATATGGCATACGAGAAGAAACCGTAGCAGCAATAATGATTCTCTACAGAAACACCAAAGTGAAAGTGCGTTCACCGGATGGAGGCACAGATTACTTCGACACTGTAGCAGGAGTACTACAAGGGGACACGCTTGCCCCATACCTCTTTATCATTTGTCTAGACTACGTACTTAGGACATCGATCGATAACATTAGGGAAAACGGCTTTGATCTGACAAAGAAAAGAAACAGAAGGTACCCCGCAAAAACAATTACCGACGTCGACTACGCCGATGACATAGCGCTACTGACCAATACACCCAACCAAGCCGAAACATTACTGCATAGTTTGGAAAGAGCCGCTACAGGCATTGGACTCCATGTCAATGCACAGAAAACTGAATTTATGTGCTTTAATCAAACAGGCGACATCTCCACACTAGACAGAACCTCCCTGAAACTGGTTCACAAATTCACCTACCTAGGAAGCAGCGTCTCATCAACCGAAAAAGACATCGACACATGGCTAACGAAGGCATGAACAGCTATCGATAGGCTTTCGATCATATGGAAATCAAACCTGACCGATAAAATGAAACGCAGTTTCTTCCAGGCGGCGGTCGTGTCGATACTGCTGTATGGATGCACTACTTGGACGCTGACTAAACGGCTGGAGAAGAGACTCGACGGCAATTATACAAGAATGTTGCGAGCAATATTGAACAGGTCCTGGCAGCAACACCCCACACAGCGCCAACTGTACGGCCACCGACCACCTATCACGAAAACTATACAAGCTAGACGAACCAAACATGCCGGACACTGCTGGAGAAGCAAAGACGAGATCGTAAGTGATGTGCTCCTGTGGACCCCCCCATATGGCCAGTCAAAAGCAGGACGACCAGCTCGAACATTCATACAGCAGCTATGTGATGATACGGGATGTAACCCCGAAGACCTGCCGAAGGCGATGAATGATAGGGAGACGTGGAGAGAGAGGGTCAGGGATATCCGTGCTAGCCGCACGTCATGATGATGATAATGATATAAATATATATTAGCCAATGGTCCAGGAGACCTGGGTTCAATCCCAGGTCGCGTCATACCAAAGGCTTTAAAAATGGCACTTGATACCTCCTTGCTTAACACTCAGCAATATAAGGTACGTATCAAGGGTAACGTGGACCAATCCAGGGAAAGGAGTAGCGCCCTCCCCTATACCTCGGTATAGTAGCAATTGGAAAGGGAGCCTTCTGGTCACTATCGACTGCGGGCTCTACTTTACGATATATATATATATATATATATACTTTCTTTAAAGAAAAAACCAAAGACCGGTTACTTTAGGATTATAAATTTATTTCCATCCTCTTTTGTGTTTCTGATGTAAACCAAAAACACGAAGTTACATGGAGCTCTCTACCCGGAAAATTTAAATATTTAGCCTTTGAATTAATTTCTTGTCCTGAAGGAATTACTCCCAACTCTGGTTTAACTGGACCGAATAATACCCAATATATATATATATATATATATATATATATATATATGGGAAATCAATTAATTTCCTTACTAAAAAAAAGTGTTAATTTTTGTGCAAAAAATAGGTTCAAGAAGCTGTAATTTTCGTATCTGCATTTTTGCATTTATGGCCCAATAAACGCATTCGCCCAAGTTTTATCATATATTTGATAACTTTCAGACGACATCTCACTTGCCCCGAAAAATTTGAAGGAACAAAAACCAAAATTATCTAAGAAATCTTTTTTCTTCAAGATTGTTAAAAACATATTTTTATCCAAGCAGAATCATAAATAAAGTATTAACTTTTTCAACTAATTTTGAGCCTATCACCACCTTATAAATAAGCGAAGAAATAAATACTTTTTTTAGTGGGTATGGATTTATTCTATACCAACTCAATTACCTTTTGGTTTATTTCTTTTGAGTGAAAATCTAACATTCTTTTCCTTCAAGGATGCATTAAATTCATCTTCATAAAGATGCATCGTTAATTTTTTTTAAATTGAACAAATACGTTTGTTTACATTTTTATTGCGTAAAAATATTTATACTGCTATTCCATCTGTCCCTCGCAGATAAAAAAAAATTCAGTTGAAGCTTCAGGCATAAATAAATTTTCCTCTTAATATAAATTTTGTGTTATTGATCTTGTGTGACATTCTCACATAAGATCTATAACCTAAAAATTTATCATCTTAGGCCACACAAACTACTTCGTTGAGTTAATCATCTCTTCTTTCTTATTATCTCAATATTGGCAAGTATTTACACTCTGACTAAAATTATCCTTTTATAAAAAAAAGACTTGTAACTTGTGTTTTTTACTCAATATAAAGATACAAAATTTATATTAATATGTAGAGCAGTGGTTTTTTTTTCAATCATTTAAACCTTTTTCTGATATATATATATATATATATATATAGAGAGAGAGAGAGAGAGAGAGAGTGAGAGTATAATACAAGCATTGGCATAATGGTTCGAAGGTTCGCCAATCGTCCAGAAGACCGGAGTTCAAACCCAGGTCGAGTCTTACCAAAGGCACAAAAACGGTACCTGATGCCTCCTTGCTTAACACTCAGCACTATAAGGTACGGATCAAGGGTAAGGGGAGAAATCTAGGGAAAGAAGTGGCGCCTCCCTTTACACCTCAATGTAGTAGCTATTGGAAGGGGAGCCTTTGGGTCGCCCTTGACTACGGTCAGCCAAATTACTAACTTACCGTAACTTATAGTTTCCCGTTGTAACGATCGTTGGGTAATACTGCATTGTAAAAGTGAATATTTTTAACCAATTAGAATCATAAATAAATCATCTATTTTTTTATCCAGTTTATAAGTGTTAAGAGAGAAGGATACATAGAACCACGGACTATTAAACGGATCGGAATTATATGACAAAGGTTTTAAGAATTCTATGGAAATATTAAATTTCCGAGGTTAATTATTTCTATATAATTATTGTGCACGGATAACAAGCGCAAAAGAAATTGATTTTCATGCGTAACTGTTTTGTTTTGTTAATTTTAATCTTTTATTAACATATTCCGGCGCTTCGTTCCATTTTATTTGTTGGCGTTGTTAGCATTCAAAGATTCCTAATATAAATTTTCTAAATTTAAATGGTACAAATTTAGAATATTTCAAAATATTTTTAAATGAATAAGTTAATAATAACAATAGTAGTGTCAAATAACAATAACAATAACAATAACAATAATAGTGTCAAATAATTCGCTTCCTGGTGAAACGCAATAAGGTCTTATTTTCATTTTTGCATTTGGATACAAGATCTGATTTTTTAATTCCAAAATTATTATTCTAATCATCAACGACGTTTTCACTGCTTCATCAGAAAGAATCCTTTTTCGTGTTTTTTTGTTTTGCTTTGTTTTGTTTTTGTTTGTTTTGATATTTGTTGTTTTTGTTGTTTTTTTTTGTTTTGTTTTGTTTTTCTTTTGGGGGGGCAGGGGGAGAAAGAGCGGGGTTATAATATCATCATCATCATCATCATGTCATGCCGCCAGCACGGATATCCCTGACCCTCTCTCGCCACTTCTCCCTATCACTCATCGCCTCCGGCAGGTCTTCAGGGTTACATCCTGTGTCCTCACATAGTTGCTGTATGTAAGTTCGAGCTGGTCGTCCTGCTCCTGCACGGCCATATGTGGGGGTCCATAGGAGCACATCACTTATGAGCTCGTCCCTGCTTCTCCAGCAGTGTCCTGCGTGTCTGGTTCGTCTAACTTGTATAGTTTTCGTGATGGGGGGCAAGTGTCCGTATAGTTGGTGTCTCGTGAGGTGTTGTCGCCAGGACTTGTTCGATCCTGCTCTCAACATTCTTGTGTAATTTCTGTCTAGTTTCTTCCCCAGCCGTTTAGTTAGCGTCCATTTAGTGCATCCATATAGCAGTATCGACACAACTGCTGCCTGGAAGAAACTGCGTTATACAATTCGCTGTTTTGGCGAATATTCCAGTTCACTCTTTCTTCTGATTCATTATTCTGCCGACGCTAAAAAAGTTCCAATCTGCCCAACCATTTCACTTGGAGAGAGACAAGATGGATGAGCGCAGTCGGCTAGACCTGTGGAATACGCCGACTGAATCTCTGCAGAGGGTTTAGACCCTACTCCAACGAGTGTCCAAGATATGACTCTAGACCATCTGATGGCGAGACGCTAGTTCTGGTGCTTTGGGGAGTGTGGAGTACCTCTTCATTGCTATTACTTCCAGATCCACTCTGGATCAGGGTGGTAGTACCTTTTAGGTTACCATCTATGAATAAAAAAGAACTGTTTAATCATTTACTTTCCTGGTAGCCTTTTAACAGTGGGCAAATAAAACTATTAGTGTGAGATAGCAATAATTGAAACCATTTAACTGTGTGCAAATAAAACTATTAGTGTTTGATAGCAATACTTGAAACCATTTAACTGTGTGAGAACAAATAAGCCTTGGCTTGTGTAAAAATTGTCAACGACAACTGATATTTAATATATATGTATAAAGAGGATTTGGCATTAAATAATCTACAAGGGTTGATATGCCATAAAACCAATCTAAACCAAATCTTATATATCGTATAGGCGATGAACGAATAGGAGAAGTGGCGAGAGAGGGTTAGGAATATCCGTGCTAGCGGCACGACATGATGATGATGATGATGATGATGATATATCTTATATATATGTGTATATAAAGAGGATTGGTATGAAATAACCTATAAGGGTTTATATTCCGTAAAACACAAGCAAACAAGCAACCAACCAGAAAGATAAATGCCTTTCACATAGACATAAGGGCAAAGAGAATACGAACAGCCTCGGATGGAATTTAAACTCGTTTTTCTGATTTTAATTTCGGTCCCGTCATCTGTTATTTCACCAGAACTTCTACATATATATATTTATTTCTAGATGGGTGTATCTGTGTTGGTTGGGTATTATGGCATATCAACCTTTGTAGGTTATTTAACACCAAATCCATTTTTAAACAAATAATCAGTTCTATTTCAAACAATTCAGTTTAGCATGAGTACAGATTTTAATTGTCAAAAACTTTTCTATTTAAAGCTATTCCGTTTATTCAAACAGTTTAGTATAAGTATTGATTTTGTTTACACAGTTAAATGTCAAAACAGTTCTATATTAAACAATTCGGTTTAGTGTAAGTACAATTTCAATGTCAAAAACAGTTTCATTTCAAACAATTCAATTTAGCATAAGTACACAGTACAAATGTAAGTACACTTCTTGCAAGTTTTCACGATCATGTCTTCCTCAAATATGAACGTGTTGTGACGTTATGTTAACGTGTTGACACTAAGAATTATCACAAGATATATTGAAAATGAAATTTAGAAAATAGGAAAAACTGTTGAGTTTATGTTTCACTTAGAGCTAATGCCCTTAAGAAGGAAATAAATCCATCTGTTCTCCCCCAAAGGCAACAGAAAAAAAGGGCAGGTTGGATTCTTTAGCAGTGGTTAGGCAATTGATATACGTGAAGAAGGCGGCTGTGGTGTAATGGTTATCGTCGTAGGAAATGGACACGGCGAAACGAGTTCAAATCCTGGACGAGACTGATTGCATTTCACATAGTACTAATACCCTTGGGAAAGGTATGAATCCAATTATTCTCCTGCCAGCTATGGCTAAATAGTAGGACAGACTGGGTTTTCAGCCTTGGAGAAGCAACTAGTCTATGAGAAGGAAAACTCTGAATTCAAACTTGTTAAACTCCGCTTAAAAATTGACCTTGTGTCATATCCTGCCCGAACGGAAGGGTTGGTAAATATGATATACGTGAAAAAGTAATTGTCGAAAAGGATATATGTATTTACCAACCACTCTGCACGGGCGGGATGTGACACAAATTTTAAGCGTAATTTAACAGGTTTAAATTCAGACTTTTCCTTCTCCTAGACTGGTTGTCTTACCAGAACTAAAGAAACCAGTCTGCCCGACAATTTGACCACAGCTGGAGGGAGAAGCATTGGATTCATACCTTTTCCAATGGTATTAATGATATGTAGAATGTAGTTAGGCGCATCCAAGATTTAAACTCGTATAGTAATGTCCATTGTCCTACGATGGAAACCATCACACCACGAGGACTTACATCACATAAAATATCCTTTCGAAAAGTATATTTTACATATATATATATATATACATATCTTTTCGAAAAGGATATATACGTGATGATGTGGTAATAATAATATTTGTAATATCTTGTGGTTCCTCTTGATCAAAAAGGATTTATACGTGATACTATTGTAATAATGATATTTGTAATGTTTAGGGGTTGTCTCTTGATCGAAAAGGATATATACGTGATGATATTGTTATGATAATAGTTGTAATATTTTGGGGTTATCTCTTGATAAAAAAGGATATATACGTGATGATATTGTTATGATAATAGTTGTAATATTTTGGGGTTATCTCTTGATCAAAAAGAATATATATGTGATGATATTGTAATAATGATATTTATAATATTTTGGGGTTATCTCTTGATCAAAAAGAATATATATGTGATGATATTGTAATAATGATATTTATAATATTTTGGGGTTATCTCTTGATCAAAAAGAATATATATGTGATGATATTGTAATAATGATAATTATAATATTTTGGGGTTATCTCTTGATCACAGATGAAAGAAGTTGGCAAACTGGAATTTGTTTAAAATATTTGCGTTTATCGAATAGTTTTATTTTATATTAGACCGGCCTTATATTCGCATTAAGACAATCATTTTCTGTTGGATGTTTCTTACATTCGAATTAATTTGATACTATTTTTCATTCATTTCCTATTTATAATGCATATTGTCATTTTTTAAGCTGAGCTTAGTCGTAGTACAAGGCTAAAAGTATGAGACACCCACTTAGATTCAGATTTACTTGTAATGCTCTACAAACCGAATTTGCAAACCATTAAACCACGAAAGACGCCCTCCAAAGGCCTAGATTTGTCACAAAGTTGTAATTAAGTTTCCAGACTTTTTTCGTATGGGCACTTTTATTGATAGTACAAACATAAAACTCTAGTCCCCTTCGAAGTAATCTCCTCCGGCTGCAATGCACTTGTTACACTGTTCCAACAACTTCTGGAAGGCTCCATGGAAGTCCTGTTGTATGAGCGTGTCAATGACCTTCGTCACAGCCTCTTTCATCTCCTCAATTGTCTCATAACGACTGCCTGAGAGCTTAGGGAATAACCAAAAGTCACAGGGAGCAAGGTCAGGACTATAGGGAGGCTGTCTTGATACCCATCTTGGTCAAATAGTTTGTGACAAGGAAGGAGTTGTGGATTGGTGAAAATGCCACTGAGCCGATTTGAAGAGTGCTGGCCTCTTCTGACGGAATCTCTTCCTGAACTCCCTTAAAACCTCAACATAGTAACCCTAACCCTTTGGCCAATCAACTCTGGTGTATTGACTTCCTTACGCCTCCCACACCTTTAATCTTCCCTCACAGACTCAGTGCCTTCCTTGAATCTCTTATGCCACTCAAAAACTGATGCTCGATTCATGCAAGATGATCCAAAAGCAGTCTGAAGCATTCCATACGTTTCTGTGGCCTTTTTTCCAAGTTTAACACAGAATTTTATTGTATATTGTTCTTCCAAAATGTCCTCACATCCATATTGCATTTTTGAAATTTACCAGCTGTGACAAACAGGCTTTAGTAGGGTGTATTTCAATTGCTGCTGTAGCTGTTCATTTGAATCTGAAATCATAAAGATTAGTCAGTCAACTCATAAGATGTAGAGCAATAACATACTGAATTTTCAAGTGTCTACGCCAATTTTAAATGCCTGTACAAAAAAACGCTGGAAACTTATTGAAGGCACCATGTATATATATATATATATATATATATATATGTGTGTGTGTGTGTGTATGATTAAGTTTTTTGTAAATATTCTATAATTCTGATGGTGTGATAAAAAAACCTGATGATACAATTTGCAAATAAAAAATATTACACAAAAATTTATTCGGGAAACCATTCCATAAAAAAAGAAGACTAAAAGCGTACATACCACTTTAAAATAATCAACCAATAACGCATACCTCGCAAAAAAAAACACCGAGAGAATTCCTTAAGCTAAACGTAGAAGTAGAGCGAAATATGAATGGCTACAGAGTCAGAAAAAAATCTACCAACTTTTCAACTAACCAGATCTTCAGGACATTTCTGAAATGTCCAGATGAATAAACGATATACATATATATATATATATATATATATATCATATTTACCAACCCCTCCGCTCGGGCAGGATATGACACAAGGTCAATTTTTAAGCGGAGTTTAACAGGTTTGAATTCAGAATTTTCCTTCTCCTAGACTAGTTGCCTCCCCAAGGCTGAAGAACCTAATCTGTCCTACTATTTACCCATAGCTGGAGGGAGAATAATTGGATTCATACCTTTCCCAAGGGTATTAGTGCTATGTGAAATGCAATCACTCTCGTCCAGGATTTATATATATATATATATATATATATGTATATGTGTGTGTGTGTGTGTGTATGTGTCGTTAGGCAGCAGTCTTTCATTTAAGTATGTTTGATTAAATAATAATGACACATTTTGTCTATATAATTTTAAGATCCTTTCAAGTTTCCTGATAAGTGTCTTGGTTTCAGGTTGGAATTGATAGATGAATTTACCAAAATTTTCCCGAGTGCTTTCGGACCTTTCATAGGCCATCATCAGGGGTTGCTTGCATGTATTAAGACTGTTTTTAAAGAGTCTTGAAAGTTGGGTTTTTTTTTTTTTTGTTTTTATAACATAACAAAACTACGCAAACGCAGAGATGGATAAAACCTAGATGCTGATGTATTTAAAAAACAGAACGCTATCAACGGAAATAGAATATTATCAAGAAATATGGAATATTTTTAAATAATAATAATAATAATAATAATTACAAAAGCATTTCAAGACGTCGCAATTTTCAAAATTTATTCTATTGATTTTAGGTTTTTTTTTTGTTTTTTTTGCTTTTATATGTAGGGCTTCCTGGAGTTATTTATTTCGTGTGCTATTATAGAGGTGTTTTCAATTAGAATTTTTCGAAATTTGGATTTGGGAATAGAATGGGTTTTAAGATCTAAGGCTATGGAGCTAAAATTATGAGGGTGCATTGTAAGCCGTCTTGAAAGAGTTGTAGTGGTAAGACAAACATATGCATTATTTTCTTTGGAGACACAGTCTCCCAGGGGACATTTGAATACGAAGTTTGTCCTATCAAGAAGTTCAGTGGAGGGAGAAGTGTTATTAGAAATAGTATATATATATTCATGTATTTATTTATCTCATTAATTTTCATAACTATTCTATAATTCTGATGTTGTGAAGAAAAAAAACAGCTGATACAATTTGCAAATTAAAAAATGTGACACAAACTGTTATCTGGAAAAAAAATTCCATAAAAAAAAAAAAATTGAAAGCATACGTAGCACATACGTAATACATCGCTCAAAAAGTCTAGGGCCTGATATACAGATGACGACACTAACAAAAAAATCCATATGATTTTTATAAAGTACTAACCTTCGAAAGGCACCAAGTCAAAATTTGAGCCCAATCGGGTGATGAGTTTACAAATTACAGTTATTTAAGTGAAGCTACAGTAGCAAATTTTCAAAGCAATGGAAGAATCTGAATTTCGTGTGTTGATAAAGCATCGCTTTTTGATGGGGAAAATGCTGTTCTAGAAAAGCAATGACTTGATAAGTGTTATTCGGATTCTGCTCCGTCGGAAACAACGATTAAGAGTTGGTAAGCTGACTTTAAACGCGGTCGTACAAACACAAATGATACTGAACGCTCCGGTTGCCCAAATTCAGCAGTTGTCTCGAAAAACACCAAAAAAAAAAAACAATACACAATCGTAAATTGAAGTTGTAGTTGACGATATCAGAAGGTGGTGTATACACCATTTTGCATGAACATTTGTCAATGAAAAAACTGTGTTCAAAGCGGGTGCCGCGTTTACTCACAGTCGATCAAAAACAACAACGCGTCGACGATTCAAAGCGTTGTTTGCAACTGTTTCAACGGAAGGAGTTTTAGCGTAAATATGTGACAATGGATGAAACATGAACCAACCACTTCACTACAGAGTCAAATCGGCTGTCACCTGAGTAGACAGCAGCAGATGAAAGCCGTCCAAAGCGACCAAAGATGCAAACATCAGCACGCAAGGTTTTGGTCTCCGTATTTTAGGATGCGCAATATATTTTGTTCATCGATTACATTGAGAAAGGAAAAGCCATCAATAGCGAATATTATATAGTATTATTGGTGCGTTTAAAGGAAGAAATCACCAAAAAACAGCAGCAAATGAAAAAGAAAAAATTCTCTTTTACCAAGACTATACACCGTGTCACAAGTCGATCGAAATGATGGCAAAACTACATAAATTGCATTTCGAACTGCTTCTGCACCCACCCTATTCTCCAGATCTGGACCCCAGCGACTACTGGCTGTTTGCAGACCTCAAAAGAATGCTCCAGGGGAAATATTTGGCTCCAATGAAGAAGTGATATCGGAAACTGAGGCGTATTTCGAGGCTAATGACAAATCGTTCAACAAAAAAGGCATTGAATTGTCAAAGAAGCGTTCGAATCAGTGTATCACCCTAGAAGGAGACTATGTTGATGAATAAAGTCGAATTTTGCCTAAAAGTTGTTGCTTTATTTGTTAGGCCCGGGACTTATTGAGTGATGTGTTACGCCTAGCCAAAAGAAAAACACCGACAGAATTCATTTACCTAAACGAAAGAGTGTTCAATATACGAAGTGGAGCGAAATATAAATGCCTAAAGAGACAGAAAAAAATCTATCGAGGTTTCACCTTACCAGATCATCAGGATATGAATTGTCCTGATGATCCGTTTTAGTGAAACCTTAGTAATATTTTTCTGATTCTGTAGCCATTTAAATATTCATAAAATAACCCACAAGGGTTAATAGGCATTAAAACGTTGTATAGTCACAACTAACTATAAATATACATATGCGTGCGGAAACAAAATTAGCAATAATGACGAGCGAGCACACTTCTTTAGAAAATATACCTCTAACACTTTATTCGAAATGGTTGCGAAAGGGTTACGAAAGGGTTATGTGTGATAGATGAGTTGGAGACTGAACAAACTGAAACATATTGACCCCTAGTTCCTTTGTCTTTAGCAGCACTTCTTTCTCGTTCTGCTGGGCTGCTCAATCGGGAGTCCTGAGGGCCCATAGCCCTCTGTTGGGTGCTGGTTCTCTCTACAGCATCTTATCTCCAACTTGACTGACTCCAACTAACTGAACTTCCTGTCACACCGGGTTATATCATTGTTTGACACCCACCTGCTTCCTATGTGCGTCGCATCTGCACCCAATTCAACCCGTCCACAGTCAAAGTTATACCCTGATATCTTCGACCGGATGCACCTGTTCCTTGATTGACGGCTGGGTCGAAGGTCAATATGTTACATAAAACACTAGCAAGCAAGACCAGTGATACTATTTAAGCCACAGTTTGGGTGGGATAAAGGTATTCATGCCTTCTCCTAGGATATTATTCCGAAATTAAACGTTTAAGCATGACTCAAGTTTGAACCCGTTTGCTTCGAGACTGCAGTCCAGAACGTTTTCTGTTTCTATTTAAGAAGAACGAACGTGGGAGATATGAGTATTTAAATGTATATATATATTTTTTTCTGTGTGTATATCTAAAGATTATTACCTCTTTTTTAATAGATTATGTGAACACGAGAGCAAATATATGCTATGAATACTAACATAAATACATTTGTCACCCTCGATTGTTGACTAAAGTTTTATCTTTATGTAGCATAGTGTATTTGTGTACCCGTGTTTATTCTTTATTGTCGTTTCTTTTTCGTTTCAAATGGCGCCATATTATTAAGTACAAGTTATCCGCCATAATTTTCTATTTGAACACTTTGTGGTTGGCGGTCATCGATAGAGAAAAGCTTCTTTGAGTGTTTGTCTGTTTGTTTGTGTGTGTGGTGTATGTGTGTATGTTTGTGTGTTTTATGTAGTAGAAGTGAAAAGATTAAATTAAAAAAAAGTGCTATTTTCAATAGCGTCTGCTCTTCGTAGAATAATGGTCAGTTGAAGTAGTTAAAGATATTTCTATAAACCGTACGTTATTCCTATTGTACGCGTGTGAAAAAGAGGGACGGACAGCGAAACAGAGAAATCATTTCCTGTACAAAAATCTAACTGTTGGCTGGTTAGTTAGGTTTTATGCCATATCAACCCTAGTAGGTTATTTAATACCAAACCCTATATATATATATATATATATATATATATATAACTTTTAAACGGTTTGTTGGTACCATTTCTAAACAATTCACAGTTCATCTGTTTACACACAGTTAAATGGTTCCAAGTAATTTGAGCCGGGAGTCCTAGGTTCAATCATAGGTCGAGCCATACCAAAGACTCAAAAAATGGTACTTGATGCCTCCTTACTTAATACTCAGCATTATTAGGCAAGGATCAAGGGTGAAGTGGAGAAATCCAGAGAAAGGAGTTGCGCCTTGGTTTAATAGCTATCGAAAAGGGAGCCTTCGGGTCACCTTCGACTACGGTCGCCAACAAACTAACTAATTGTCATCTAACGCTAATAATTCTGTCAAATATCATTCAATTGTTTGCACACAGTTAAATGATTTCATGTATTCCTATCGAACACGAAGAGTTCTATTTAGTATTAATTATTTGTTTGCACACAATTGAATGGTTTCATGTATTGCTATCTAACACTAATAACTCTATTCAGTAGGTGGAGGTGCCCGTGGTGTAATGGTTATCGTCGCAGGAAATGGGCACGGCGACACGAGTTCAAATCCTGGATGAGACTGATTGCATTTCACATATCACTAATACCCTTGGGATCCAAATATTCTCTCTCCATTGTTTGCACACAGTTAAATGATTTCATGTATTCCTATCGAACACGAAGAGTTCTATTTAGTATTAATTATTTGTTTCCTCTCTAATAGTAGGGCAGACTAGGTTCTTCAGCCTTGGTGAGGTAACTAGTCTAGGAGAAGGAAAACTCTGAATTCAAACCTGTTAAACTCCGCTTAGAAATTGACCTTGTGGGGTTGATAAATAAGATAACTCTATTCAGTATCAATTATTTGTTTGCACACTTAAATGGTTTCAAGTGTTGTTATTTAGCATCAACAACTGAATTTAACGTTCGGAATTTGATTGCATACAGTTAAAAGGTTAAACAGTTCTATTTGGTACATTGATAAGACTCTATCATATATTACCTCTCCGGGTCAAAGTGTACATGGGAGTAATGGAAATTAAGGTAAACCCTACATTACTCAAAGTTCCAAAACCAGAGACTCGCCATCAGTTTGTTTAATATAATATCCAGGACATTCGTTGAGGGTGTCTTACTCTTCTGCAGAAATGCAATCGACGTATTCTACTGCCCCAGCCGAGTGGTTTGTGGTGTTTAATAGCATATCACCCCTTGTAGGGTATTTCATGCCAATTCCTGTTTTGGCCTAATGAGTTGAGTGTTCGCCAATGGTCCGAGAGACCGGGGTTCAATCCCAAAGACTCAAAAAATGGTTCTTGGTGCCGCTTTGCTTAACACTCAGCTCGATAAGGTTCGGATCAAGAGTAAAGTTGAGCAAACTAGAAGTTCCACTCTCCCCTAAACTTCGGTGTTGAACCTAATAAAAAGGGAGTCTTCGGATGCCCTCGACAAGATTACCAACTTTACTTTTACTTTAGTATTGGCCTAGCGGTTAGAGTGTTCACCAATGGCCCGGAAGACCTGGGTTCAATCCCTGGTCGAATCATACCAAAGACTAAAAAAATGGTACTTGATGCCTCTTTGCTTAACACTCAGCATTATAAGGAACGGATCAAGGGTAAAGTGGAGAACTCCAAGGAAGGAGTAGCGCCCTCCCCTACACCTTGGTGTAGTAGCTATCGATAAGGGAGCCTTTGGGTCACCCTCGACTATGGTCGCCAACTTTACTCACTGTTTTTCTACAAGGATGCCTTTGCCATTAAATTACCCCCGAAGGTTGATTTGCTATTAAACAAAGAAAGTAAACCAAGCCATATTCTACGATCGTCAGATAAGCCGCAGAGTTTTTTAAAAAATGGTGGGGAGATTGAGTTATATGATATTCATTCCGTATTTGTGAAAACCAGTCTTACAGGAAGAACGCGTTAATAAATAGGTTACACATGTGTATCAGCAGGCAATAGACAAATCTAATTTCATAACATTTTTTTTTTTTTTGGTTGACTACAATTAGTCTCGGCATTCCGGCCGGGAATGAGTGATCCGTTTTTATCTGAGAGTCACAGAAATCTGTGTGAGTTTTAGTTCCAGGAGCAGTTTCTGGTTTGTGCATGGAGTATTTGTCATTGTTTGATTGTAGAGAAGACATGGATACATACCTTTCGGAAGAGCATTAGTAACGGTACTGAAAAAAGGGGCCAGAAATATGGGGAGAATTTTATTTTAGTGATAATCACCAGGTGGGAACGAGCTGAATTTTGAGAAGAGTTCTCGAGAACAGAGGGGACTTGCTGTCTCTCGGATTTTAGTGAAAACCTATCGTTAATACTGGTGTTAAAAAGTCAAAAAGATCAAAATAATAGTAATAAACCAACGGTTACGACTTTAATTAAATATTCAATATGGGTTAATAATAATAATAATAATAATTCCTATGGGACTTTAACATACAGACGGATCACCTAATCTCGTCCAGAAGACCAGACCTTATAATAATCAACAAAAACAAAAAAAAGAGAATCAACAAAATTGTCGACTTTGCTGTCCCGGCAGACCACAGAATAAATTTGAAGGAATGTGAAAAGGAGGATAAGTACCTCGACCTTACTAGAGAATTGAAAAAGCTGTGGACCATGAAAGTGACGATTGTACCAATTGTGATTGGTGCTTTTGGCACAATAACAAAAGGATTATTAAAAGGCCTGGAGGACTTGGAAGTTGGCGGACGGGTAGAGACTATCCAAATGACAGCATTACTGAGAACGGCCAGAATACTGAGAAGAGTCCTGTAGACTAGAGGAGACTTGCTGTCACTCAAACTCCAGCGAAAAACCATCAGCTAACAATGATGTGAAAAACTTAAAAGTGTAAATAATAATAATGATAATAATACAAATGGTATATGCATAAACCAGAATCCATCTTTGAAAATAAGACCCACAAAAAAAGAAATACTAACAGATCACCTAATCCCGGCTAGAAGACCAGACCAAGTGATAATTAAAAAAAAAAAAAGAAAAAGAAAAAGAAAAAAAGAAAGAAAAAGAAAAGAAAGAAAAAGAAAAGAAAGAAAAGAAGAAAAAGGGGAATTGAGGATTATGCCATCCCTGGAGACCACTGAATGAAAATAAAGAAAACGAAAAGAGAGACACGTAATTGGATCTTGCAAGAAAACTAAGAAAACTGATGAACATAAGGTGATGGTTATACTAAAAGCTTAGTAAGGGAGCTGGAAGAGTAATAAATCAGAAGACGAGTCGAGACCACAGTATTGCAAAGATCGGCCAGAATATTTAAAAGAATCCGGGAGATGTGAGAAGACTTGCTATCTCTCAAACTCCAGTAAAAGATCACCATCTAACGCTGGTGTGAAAACTTGCAAGGAGTGATATAAAGATTATTATAATAATAAGTAAATACAGAAAACATGCCTAGAAGAAGTACAATAGCAGACACAAGTGGAGAAGGTAATCTACTAGAAACTATGCAAGCGATTAAAATTTGACTATCCTGAGAAATGGCTTGTTTTGGTTGAGTTGATTTGTTTAACGGTATATCAATTTCTTATAAGTTATTTTATGTCAAAATCTGGTTCATTTTCTATGTCCTCGTGGTGTAATGGTTAAAGCCATGGACTGCGGAATCGTAGTAAGCGAGTTTGTACTCTAGTCGCGCTATTACGTTCACTTTCACCCAAATACCCTTGGGAAAGGTATGAACCTCTTTATCCTCCCAGCTATGGGTTAAATAGTACCACTACTGTTCTTGTGGGAGAATGGCTTTGGCATTAAATAACCTACAAAGGTTGATATGCCATTAAACAAAGAAACCAAACAAACCTAACCGAACCCTTTGCAATGATATATGAGATCGACTATTCCTATCTAATATGCATACATTCGCACGCAATTTTATGGTTTCAAATATTATCATGAGTAGTAGTAGTAGTTGTCCTATAGTGATACTATTTAACCCATATCTGAAGGTATGAGAGGATTCATACCCTTACTTAGAGTACTCGTCCAAAAGTGAACGTAATAGCACGACTGGAGATCGAACTCGTTAACTACGACGTCGCAGTACAGCACGCTTGTCACTACGCCACAGAGATTCCCTCCAGTAGTAGTAGTAGTAGTAGTAGTAAGTATGCGTACTTGTATTTACTAACCCTTCCGCACAAACAGGATTTGAGAGAAGGTCAAATTTTAAGCAGAGCTTAACAGGTTTAGATTCAGCGTTTTTCTTCCCCTACACTAGTCGTCATAACATGGTTACAGAGCACAGTCTGTCCTACAATTTTATCCTGGAGAGAGAATAGTTGGATTCATATCTTTTCTAAGAGTATTAGCGCAATATAAAACGCAAACAGCCACGTACAGGAATCTCGGGTATTTCGAGGTCTTCCAGGTAATATTATTTCAATCCATAAACCGATGGTTTTGATATTTTCAACACTAAGCAGTATCGATTTTCTATGCGGAACAGCATCATTACGACGTCATATGAAAAGAGCACGAAAAGCTCTCAGTGTAACAATTATAGATTCCCCTGTCTTTTAAAGAAGTTTCAACAGCAAACGCACAACATGCCCCATTCCATGCCATGATCATGACTGATCGTATCAGAAAACTACAGGGTGATTTACTATACATGGAACCCATGTGACTTCTAATGATAACTCTACTGCTAAGAATATTTTGCATCACTACTTATTTAGTAACAAGATTATTCAAAACTGTGCAAGCAAAGTTTTGCAGGAAGTTTAACTTCAACAATTACTCCCAGAATAGCCAAATTTCTCGTTCGGTACACAAATCTCAGTCCACAGGGTCAGTAAACAGCCTCAACAAGAAAGCAGAAAATTCCAGATCTCGTAGGAGTTGACTGCAAGATGTCCTGAGGATATGGATGCAGTGTGAGATTCTGTGGGAAGGAGTCCGAAAAAGTCCCTCCAAAGACGTTCCCAAGAACTTGGTCTTTTACGTGCATCGTTGCAAAGAATCTTGAAAAAGGATCTTCATCTGTACCCATACAGAATCCAAAACAAGCATAAACTCACACCAGCTGACATGGAGTTTCTTGTCTCAGTAATAAATCATTATCATATTAATGGATTGCATCCATTTTGAGACACCATATATATATAAGCACCCAATATTTGGATAGTTTGGATTGATTTTGACTATTTTTTTTAGTCTTTTTTTTTTTTTAGTTTTTTTGTTGTTTTTTATCTTCGAATCCTCATTCCTCAGTTTTTGATTTGATTTATTTTAACGGCATGTCAACTCATCTTGGGTTATTTCATGTCTAGAGGTTAGAGAATCACGTTCATTGTACGTTCTTATTTACATTTTTGTGTAGTAGCTTCTAATGAGTTTTTTTTTTTTTTTTTTTTTGGTGTGCTTTGGGGTTTGTTTTTTTTTGGTTTGGTTTGGTTTTTTGCACACAGTTCTATCGAATGCAAATAATTTTAAACAGATCTATTTAACCCAAATATGGTTTGGTTCTATTTCTTTGTTTTAATGGCATACTGAATTTCGTGTTTTATTTAATGGCAAAGCCATCCTTGTAGAAGAAAAGCAATGATACTATTTAATCCATATCTGGGAGGATAAGTGGGTTTATACTTTTCGCTAGGGTATTAGTCCGAAAGTGAACGTAATAGCGCGACTGGAATTCGAACTCGGTTACAGACCATTATATTAGCCACTATACAACGGGGACTCCTTCCTGACCAATAGATTGAACGCTAACACGTGCTACCACTCCAGTTCAGTGTTGACCAGGGAGTTATGGCGTTGGGTATAGACTTGAAGATCCCTTTGATATCCGTCGATGCAGCTGCGGAAATCGGACACTGGGAACGAAACTAACAGGAAATGCACCGGATACCTAAAGTAAACAGGATGCCGGAGTTCTCGGTGGACATGCCACGTACATTGTGTAGGCGACAGGTTGGAGGAGGTGTGACACGAGAATTCCTTTAGGCTTCCGGGATGACTTCGACCCGGACAGAAGGAAGAGACGAGGTTTCACCGAAGATTCGTACTTTAGCGCCTGTGAGTGCAGCTCAATCATCTTCAACCCACCGTGCTCTACCCATCCGTACATTTTGATTAATAAAAGAAAAAAAAAAGAAGATTATATTCTTATACATCAGTGTTGTCAGTTTTCTGAATTTCTGAGATGAATTTTGATGATTTTTACCATTTAGGGTTTTCGGACTATTGTCCTTATCTTTATTGTTATGTTCACAACGTTTCGGCAGATGAGTCATCCGGTCTTCTTCCGTTGTTTCTTGTCAAACTCGGGAGCCTAAATAGAACTTCGAACCACGTCCTTTATTTAATCCACGGTGGTCGCTTGCTCTGATTCCGTTAACTACAACCGGATACAAGTGTTAACATTTTTTTAATCATAATATGAGCTCAAGTAAAAAAAATCATACATAAGAAAGTATTAATTCATAGTGATGTAAGAACATGAAGTTTATAAATCCTAAAAATTCGTTCTGAGCTGTCCAGCAGGACGTATGGTGTAACGGTTATAGGTGTTGTTTTAACAAGTGACAATCTAAGTAACAATCAGCCGGTGGTTGCAGGTTCAATCCTGCCTGCAGGCAAATTACAAAAGATGGTTAATGTGATCAGATTAGGCCACCTCCATGAATGAGATAAAGTAAGGGTTTCGAAGTTCTGAGTAGGCTCCCGACATCTGTTCATATATCTGTACATATCTATTTTCAAGTAACACCTGAAGAAAGCTCGAAGACATAACGGCCCAAATGTCGTGAGTGTGTAGACAATAGTCAAAAAACCCTGAATGGTAAAACTCATTGTTATCGTCTCTTTTTGCATATGTAAGTTTGATTTTTTATGGCATATCAACCCTTGTAGGTTATTTAATGCCAAATCCTGTTTATACATAATATCAAATATTTATATATGATTTAAGAATACATTTGGTAGCTTAGACTCTTAAACGAGTTGGATATTGACTTGATGACCCCTTTAACATCAGTCATTTGTTTGCACACACGGTTTCTTCAATTTCACTTATAGATAGGATCCTATAAGGTGTTACCACTCCGGATAAGAGTGGGCCTGGGAGTAATGGCAATGAAGGGATACTCCACATTTTCAAAATCTCCAAAGCTGTAGCCTTGCCCTCAGATGATTTGATGTCATATACAGGACATTCATTGAGGGTATTACCCCTCGCAGTGAGGCAGTCAGTGAGTTCCACAGCCCCAGTTGACTGGGCTGTCTTAAAAGGAGGGGAGAAATTTACGCACAATTGAACCAGATTCGTGGTTCGACTAGGGCACTGAAGATCGCACCAAGTCTTTACGTTCGATGTCCATTTTTATTTTACTTGAGTATTCGTCATTTCTTACTATTCTAGCCCAATCGGTTGGTAAGGGTACTAGCCATCCACTTGTGCAAGGGATGTCACAAAGGATGCTTTGATGGGTGCTTCGAAGAAGGGCTTCGAAAGAAGAGTACACAGGTGAAAGAGACAAAAAGGATATGAGAAGAGAAAGAGAGAGGGGGCAACGGAAACGAAAGGGTTACACAGGTAAATCAAATAAGAAGCCAATATCATTTCTCGTCAACTTTAATTAAATATTTTTGCACGGACGACGCCTTTATTTGCACTCTACCCAGCCCCATCCACCCTACCAGCTCAACCCACATCCACCCGACCAGCACTGCCCCCGCCATCCAAACTCACCTCCCTTGCACCCTTACTATCGCTGTTGATATTTACCGTTTGGCTCTGGAGAAATTTAATCCGACCAAAGCAGGTGGTTCATTCTTCGAAACACGACATCGTCTTCTCTTGTTTTGTTTTTCTTTAAATCATTTTTTTTCTTTAAATCTGCTTTCCTTTCTTTTTATTTTAACTTTTTTCTAATGCTGTTTCAATCACCCTTTCTTTTTTTCAATCATCCTTTACCCTTTTCAGTTTTCCATCTTACCAATGGTTATTTTTCTTTTTTATTTTACTTCTTGCTTTTCCTTGTTCTTTTTTTTCTTCAACATTTGCTTCATCTTCTTCATTCTGGCTCTCTACATCTCTCTCACATTCTCGCTCTCTCTCTCTATATATATATAGAGAGAGAGTGAGAGAGAATTATATATATATATATATATATATATATATACGAGGATCATTAAATAAGTTTCAAGACTATTTTCGTATGGGACCTTTTATTGATAGTACACACATGAAACTCTAGTCCCCTTCGAAGTAATCTCCTCCGGCTGCAATGCACTTCTTGTACCGTGCCAACAACTTCTGGAAGGCCCAATGGAAGTCCTCTTGTGTGAGCGTGTCAATGACCTTAGTCACGGCCTTTTTCATCTCAATTGTCTCATGGCCACAGCCTCTGAGCTTAGGAAATAACCAAAAGTCACAGGGAGCAAAGTCTGGACAATAAGGAGGCTGAGGAACTGTGTTGATGCCCATCTTGGTCAAATAGTCTGTGACAAGGATGGATTTGTGGACTGGTGCATCGTCCTGGTAGAAATACCACTGAGCCGATTTGAAGAGTGGTGGTCTCTTCTCTAGGAATCTCTTCCTGAACTCCCTTAAAACCTCAACATAGTAATTCTTACACTAACCCTAACCCTAACCCTTTACTCCTCCCACACCTCGCATCATCCCTCATAGACTCCCTGCCTTCCTAGAATCTCTTATGCCACTTAAAAACTGATGCTCGATTCATGCAAGATGCTCCAAAAGCAGTCTGAAGCATTCCATACGTTTCTGTGGCCTTTTTTCCAAGTTTAAAACAGAATTTTATTGCATATCGTTCTTCTAAAGTGTCAGATTGCATTTTTGAAATTAACTGAAAGTGACAATCAGGCTTTAGTAGGGTGTATTCCAATTGCTGCTGGAGCTGTTTACTTGAACCTGAAATCAAAAAAATGGGTCAGTCATCTCATAAGATGTATAGTAATAACATAGTGAATTTTAAAGAGTCTACAACAATTTTAAATGCCTGTACAAAAAAGACTGGGAACTTATTGTTTGCCCCACGTATATCTCGATTGATAACAAAAACAGACTGATATATATCAGTGTATTCCTCTATCGATATATATATATATATATATATATACTTATATCGGTATATTATCTATCGTTATCATTCAACAATCTATACATTTAATAACCCCACCGCAAGAATAGGATGCGACTCAAGACGAATTTTTTTTAGCTTGATTTAAACAAATTAGAATTCGTAGTATTCCCACTCCTGGACTTGTTTCCATACCAAGGCTAGAGGGGCACAGTCTGCCCTACTAGCTATCCATATCCGGAGGAACAATAATTAGATCCATACTTTTCCCAAGGGTATTTGTGCAATGTGAAATGCAAACAGCCTAATTCAAGATTTGAACACCGTTCGCAGTGGCTATTTTCTACGACTCTAATTATTATACCACAAACACAGCTATAAATCTGTTAAATCATCAATAAGATCTAGCTGCTATGATTCTATCTATTATATATATATATATATATATATATATATATATATATATATATATATATATATATATATATATATCCTAATGTGACCGATTGTTTTTTGGGGTTTTATATATATATATATATATATATATATATATATATATATATATATATATATATATATATATATATATATATAAAATGAATAGGGCCACAAAAAGATTTGTATTCTTTTAAAAATCATTTATTCTCTCAAGAAAGCAAGAAATTCGAAACAAGTGTAAGACGTAAATAGATAATTTTTAAAAGAATATAAATCTATTTGTAAACCTATTTATTTTGAAATATTTCCTTTTCTCTCTCTCTCTCTCTCTCTCTCTCTCTCTCTCTCTCTCTCTCTCTTTAGAACAAGAAAAATTTTTTACACACACATATATATATATATATATATATATATATATCGGTGCATCTGTTCATATATCTGTACATATCTATTTTCGATCATTTCTTTGTTTTCTCTTCTCTCCGCTCTTCACATTCATAATTATATTTTTCGTTTCTTTCTTTCTTTCTTTCTTTCCATTAATAATTCAGCGAATTTCCATTCTTTTTTATTAATTTTTCTTCCTTTTTTTTTCTCTTCGTAATTGTGCATATGTCCTTCCTTTCCTTCTTTCTGCTCATTATTCTATTAAATTCCTTTCTTTATTCTTTCTTTCTTCCCCTTTTCTTTCTTTATATATATATATATTATTTTCTCTCGGCTATTCATTCTCTTTATTTATTTATTTATTTCCCCTTTCATTTTTCCTCTTTCCACCCATAATTCTTTCAAATTTCACGCTTTCTTCTTTCTTTCTTTCTTTCTTTTTCTTTCTTTCTTTCTTTTACTGTTAATTTTGTTTGTTTCTTTCTTTCTTCTTATAATTCTGAATATTTCCTCTTTCTTTTTTTTTCTTACATTTTTCTCAATTTCTTTCTTTCTTTCTTTCTTTTACTGTTAATTTTGTTTGTTTGTTTCTTTCTTTCTTCTTATAATTCTGAATATTTCCTCTTTCTTTTTTTTTTCTTACATTTTTCTCAATTTCTTTCTTTCTTTCTTTCTTTCTTCTTTCTTTCTTTCTTTTACTGTTAATTTTGTTTGTTTGTTTCTTTCTTTCTTCTTATAATTCTGATTATTTCCTCTTTCTTTTTTTTTCTTACATTTTTCTCAATTTCTTTCTTTCTTTCTTTCTTTCTTTCTTTTACTGTTAATTTTGTTTGTTTGTTTCTTTCTTTCTTCTTATAATTCTGAATATTTCCTCTTTCTTTTTTTTTTCTTACATTTTTCTCAATTTCTTTCTTTCTTTCTTTCTTTCTTCTTTCTTTCTTTCTTTTACTGTTAATTTTGTTTGTTTGTTTCTTTCTTTCTTCTTATAATTCTGAATATTTCCTCTTTCTTTTTTTTTCTTACATTTTTCTCAATTTCTTTCTTTCTTTCTTTCTTCTTTCTTTCTTTCTTTTACTGTTAATTTTATTTGTTTCTTTCTTTCTTTCTTCTTATAATTCTGAATATTTCCTCTTTCTTTTTTTTTCTTACATTTTTCTCAATTTCTTTCTTTCTTTCTTTCTTTTACTGTTAATTTTGTTTCTTTCTTTCTTTCTTCTTATAATTCTGAATATTTCCTCTTTCTTTTTTTTTTTCTTACATTTTTCTGTTTCTTTCTTTCTTTCTTTTTTCTTTCTTTCTTTCTTATTTTTCTTACTGCTCATCATGTTATCTATTTTTTTTAAAACTTTATTTTCGGTCGTTCTTTCCGCTTTTTTTTTATATTCTTTCCTTCCGTCCTTTCTTCCTTTTGATTTCACTCATCCTTTTTTTTTTTTATTTTTAATCTCCATTTCCCTCCTTATTTATGCCTTTCATCCGGGTTATTTTCTGAATGTTTTTTTCTTTCTTTTTTTCTTTTTTTTTTTTTGTTTTTTTGTCTCTTCCTTATTTACTCGTTTCTTTTTGTCATTTTAAACTTGTTGATGGCTGCACTTTAGCAACCCCGAAGCCAGGGTGTCTGGTTCGGATATGCCACCTCACAGTTCATGTCACAAGGCTCCACCCTAATACTTTGTTCCTACCCCTTCTTCTTACTCCCGCCACCCCTGTTATAGTCTTTGTTCATTCGGGCAGCCTCACCTGTGCTTTGATCAACCCCTTCAATATATATATATATATGTGTGTGTGTGTGTGTGTGTGTGTGTGTGTGTGTGCTGATCCCAGTCGCAAAAAGTTTTGTTTTTTTTCCATCTACCACTGTTTTGATGCTGTTAAAGATCTTACAAACGAAATCAAAAGTCAAGAAGTAAATACCAGCAAATGTGGTAAGGTAAAATTAAGGTTTTAAAAAAAACGCACGCACATACACACTCATATTTCACATTCACATAGACACACACATATATATGTATGAATAGAAGGTGAGATGTCATCTAAATTACGCAAATATAGAAAAAAAAACGCTGAGTTTATCCGATATATTTACCGAGAATCGATGAAAATATCTTGATATACTATAGATGAAATCTATTCAAAGAAATTGCCATTGGCTTCAACTTCTTCTTCCAAATGACTTCGGGATCTCCTGCTAGCCTTTCTGTCGGTCTCATTGTGTTGTAATACGATATAATGCTTATATATATATATATATATATATATATATATATATATATATATAGCTTGTAAGGGTCGAAACTAGCGTAAGTGTGAGAGAGAGACAAGGAGATGGAGGCAGACGGAGGCCTTCTATATTGACCCATAACTTCTTAACTATGTTAATTCTACTATCCTGTAGAATACACCGACCGTACCTCTGCAGAGGGGTAACACCCCCGCCTCCTAAAAAGTGTCCTGGATATGACACGAAACAATCTGATTGTGAGGTTCCAGTAATGCTGGAGCTTTAGGGACTGAGGAGTGCCCTTTCATTGCCATCGTTCCCAGGTCCACTCTGGCTCGGAGTGGTAGCACCTGATAGGGTCCTATCTATGGATCAAATAGAACTAAACTGAATTGTTTGAAATGGAACTGTTTTAGACACTGAAACTGTACTTACACTAAACTAAATTGTTTAAAATAGAACTGTTTTGACATTCAACCGTGTGCAAACAAAAATATACAAATACTAAACAGAAGTTTTTGAATTTGAACTATTTGACTAAACTGAATAGCTTGAAATAGAAATATTTTTGACAATTAAACTGTGTATTTATGCTAAACTGAATTGTTTGAAATAGAACTGTTTATTTAAATAAAAATATGTTTGGCATTAAATAGCCAACAAAGTTTGATATGCCATAAAACCCAAACAAACAAACAAACCTATAAAACACTTCTCGGCCGAAGTACGCCAGGGGGTCACTTGGCCCCAACGTCTGGACTCTCGCTGGCCGTGACTCTGTACTGACCGTGACTGACTGTTGATACCTGTATATATATAATTTCCTAAAGCCCATGCACTCCAGTTGTCAACTCACAGAAGCCGCTTCCGACTGTCAACTGACATGAGCTATATCCGACTGTCAACCCACGTGAGTTTCTTGCACCAATGCATCGCTTGTATTCTGGTAATCCCTTTGGTTACATAGCTGGAACATCCTGTCCTAGAAATCTCAGATTGACGGTTTTGTCAAAGGTCAATATGTGTCAATTATTTAGATTTATAAAGACTACCGCTATCTTTACCTTCAGTTCATCTTTGATGTTGCACAGAGTTTTGTTTATCTCTCATTTAACCGCGCCTCACACATCATAATCAATGGAATTTTTATCTTGAGAGTTTGGCGGCCATATAGAGGTGACGTGATCGCAGACATTGTCTCACAGCTGAGACTGGGTTCTCGTGCTTTTGTAGTATGGTACTATTTACCAACCCCTCCGCTCGGGCAGGATATAACACAAGGTCAATTTTTAAGAGAAGTTTAACAGGTTTGAATTCAGAGTTTTCCTTCTCCTAGACTAGTTGCCTAACCAAGGCTGAAGAGCCTAGTCTGTCCTACTATTTACCCATAGCTGGAGGGAGAATAATTGGATTCATACCTTTCCCAAGGGTATTAGTGCTATGTGAAATGCAATCAGTCTCGTCCAGGATTTGAACTCGTGTCGCCGTGTTCATTTCCTACGACGATAACGACTACACCACGGGCACCTCCTTTTGTGGTATGGTACAGAGTTTTGTTGCCAAATGTAGGTTCTTGTAGAAGACATCCTCTCGATCCAGATCAACTCTAACTCCTCCAGGCACTTAGTGTAAGCTTCTGTGTTAAGTCTGAGGCCATGTGGGAAGATGAATAGGAGCATTGTTTTGCCATCGCTTGTGGTCACTCACAATAGCATGACGTGGACGGGGTATATGGTTTTCATCTCAATCGATACATCTTGTGGGGACAGAGCAATTCAACAGTTGTTCTGTGAATTTGATCATGGAAAAAAATTTTCTCATCTGAGAAAAAACAAAGCATGTTAGGTTGGTCGGGATGTTTGAGTATGTTCAGAAGCTTTGCAATGAGGTCTTTCCTGGGCTGTAATGAAAATTGGCCCTTTCTCATCTTTTATTAGAAATACCGAATGTCTCTATGTCTGATAAGAAACTCAAAACATGTCTCTGGCTGTAGAATTGATTGACTTGTTAGGATCGTTTTCAATCATGGCTTAGATCTCAGCAACAAATTCGAGAGTTCTTTTCTTTTCAGAACGATCAAAGTGAGGCTTCTGAGCTACCACAAATCGTAATCACCATTGGACTCATTCGACATTTTTCGAATCCTCTGCACTTGATTGACACCAAAACACCGTAAATTCTTCGGTTTGGTTTGGTTTCTTTGTTTAATGGCATATCAACTCTTTTTAGGTTATTTAATGCCAAAGCCATTCTCCTAGAAGAACAGTAGTGGTACTATTTAACCCATAGCTGGGAGGATAAGGGGGTTCATACCTTTCCCAAGGGTATTTGCCCGAAAGTGAACGTAATAGCGCGACTGGAGTACGAACTCGCGTACTACGATTCCGCAGTGCATCGCTTTAACCATTACACCACGAGGACACCCCCCCCCGTGAATTCTTCGAATTGAAACTTAGGGTGTAAATGATAACAGTACAGCATGTCTTTTCCAAATTTCTGAAGGAATAAGTTGTGTCATGCTGCCATTTTCCTCACAGAGAGTGTCCCACTGACTCTTATTTACTGCACAGTAGACAAAACTTGAAACAAACAAAGCAAAATTGATAATTCAAAATGGTGATAATTGACATATTGCACCTTCTTTCTGTGTGTACATATATGTATATATTTATATAAGTAAGAAAAGTTGGCAGCCGTAGTCGAAGGTGACCCGAAGGCTTCATTTTCAATAGCTACAACACCGAAGTGATGAGGGGGGAGCTACTCCTTTCCCTGGATTGCTCCACTTTACCCTTGATACCTACCTTGTAATGCTGAGTGTTAAGCAAGGAGGTATCAAGTACTATTTTTTGAGTCTTTGGTATGATTCATCCTTGGATTGAACCCCGGTCTCCTGGGATATAGGCGAACACTCTACTCAATAGACAAATGGGCCAGTTTATACATATATGTATATGTGTGTGTGTGTGAGCGTGTGTGTGTGTGTATGTATCCGAAATATTTTCTGCGGTATAACGCCTGCTTCATGCCTTTTTTAGTGAGAAACTATTTTCTTTCATAAGATCTATTGATATTCATAGTACGTCAGACTACGCTGATGATCTACCGCTTCTTGCAAATATGCATGCTTCTCCTGAATTTTTGCAACATAACCTAGAATGCATAAATGCAGAAACTATGGTTTAAACCAAATGGAGCCAATTGCACGTTTGAAAGGCAAACCTCTGATATCAGTAGATCAGTTCATATACTTCAGTAGTAATATCTCATCTTCTGAAAGTGATATAAACATACGCATAGGAAAGTTGTGAACAGCTATAGACAGTTTATCGATCACAGAAAAATCGAATCGCTCTAATAAAATACGACGGCAATACTGTCAACTTGTTACCGTGTCGTTACTATTGTATAGTTGCAGAACTTAAACTCTAACGAAATATTTGGAGAAAATGATGGACAGAAACTACACTGCGAGCTGTTTTAACCAATTCTTGGAAGCAGCACTCCATAAAACATCTGTACAGCCACTTACATCCGATCTCATGGACCATATAAGTAAGACGAGCAATATATGTTGACACAGCTGGAGAACCAAAGACAAACTCATAAAAGACGTTCTCCTGTAGACTCCAAGACATGGACACACCATTGTTGACCCATCAGCAAAAACTAACATTTATCTGGTCTCCAAGACATGCGACCGGTGCCGGGGAGTTACCAAGACGAGAGGAACTGATGGTGAGAAAGAGTCAAGAGAATCCATGATATCAGCAGGACTTGATGATATATATATATATACTTACTAACTTACTAACTAACAGCATTTACGGTGACAAAGAAAAAGAAAAAAAAACCGCCAGAGATAACAATATATCTCGAATCACTGCTCGGAAAAAAAAGAAAAAGGTTATCGGGAGAAAAAAAAAAAAGAGAATGTCAACCTTGTCACACCAACTGAAAAAAAATCAAGAGATATGCAATCAGCTGGTCAAAAGAACAAAAATCCACCGCAAAATGCTGCGAAGCTACAATTACAAAAAGTGCTCATAACTAGGTAGAGCAAAATTACAAAAATTAATTTGTTAGTCGGGACTATCCTATTACAGTTCCGACTCGGAATCAGATACCCTGAGGAGCCGATTTAGGCGAATCAATTTATAAACACAAATGCCTTAAAACTAAAAACGGCACAATATCAATTAGCAGGCATATATAGAAAGGAACAGACAGAATACATTCAAAATCAGATAGATAAGATTAGAGACTCGGTGGAAGATAGACAATCTAGGATAGCCTGGCAAACAATAAACGAAGTGAGTAGAAGAAATAACACAGCCAAAGCAAAACTGAAAGCAGCAAACCAACAAGAAAGAATAAAACTGTGGAAACAGCACTTCGAAAACCTACTTGGAAACCCACCGAAAATAACACATGAACCAATCACCAGAATAATTAGTAAACAATTAGATATTAAAGAAGAACTTGACTCGGTTCTCAGAAAAATTAAAAATAGGAAAGCTGCAGGGCTGGACGAGATTCCCGCAGAAGTATGGAAGTCCACACAATTCGACGACATACTGCTCCGACACTGCAACGCAGTATACAATCAAAATCCGATAGATAGATGGATGAAGGGATGCATACTCCCCTTTCCCTAAAAAGGGGGACCTCGGATTAGCCAAAAACTACCGAGGCATAACACTTACATCCATAGCAGCCAAAATCTACAATGCCCTACTACGAAACCGCATAGGACCCAAAATCGACAACATACTGAGGAAAAACCAAAATGGCTTCCGAAGAAATAGATCCACGACCTCACAAATATTAACCATCCGTAGAATCCTTGAAGGAGTACGGGCAAAAAACCTACAAGCGACATTAATATTTGTCGACTTTACCAAGGCCTTCGATTCCATTCACAGAGGAAAGATGGAAGAAATCCTACTAGCGTACGGCATACCTAAAGAAACCGTAGCAGCAATAACAATTCTCTATAGAAACACCAAAGTAAAAGTACGATCACCAGATGGAGACACAGAATACTTCGACATTGTAACAGGAGTACTACAAGGGGACACGCTGGCTCCGTACCTCTTTATCATTTGTCTAGACTACGTACTTAGAACATCGATTGACAAAATCAGAGAGAATGGCTTCGAGCTGACGAAGAAAAGAAGCAGAAGGTACCCCGCAACAACAATTACCGACGCCGAATACGCCGATGATATAGCGATACTGGCAAATACACCCGACCAAGCCGAAACATTACTGCATAATTTGGAACGAGCAGCCGCAGGCATAGGCCTCTATGTTAATGCACACAAAACGGAGTATATGTGCTATAATCAAACGGGGGACATCTCTACTCTAGAAGGAACCCCTCTTAAACTGGTGGACAAAGTCACTTACCTGGGAAGCAGCGTCGAGTCAGCCGAAAAGGACATCGAAACGAGGTTAACGAAAGCATGGACAGCTATCAATGGGCTATCGATTATATGGAAATCAGACCTGACCGATAAAATGAAACGCAGTTTCTTCCAGGCAGCGGTCACATCGATACTGCTATATGGGTGCACTACATGGACGCTAACAAAACGGCTGGAGAAGCTAGACGGCAATTACACAAGAATGCTGCGTGCAATCTTGAACAAGTCCTGGCGGCAACACCCCACAAAACACCAACTGTGCGGCCACCTGCCTCCTGTCACGAGAACTATTCAAGTTAGACGAACCAAACATGCAGGACACTGCTGGATAAGCAAGGACGAACTCATAAGAGATGTACTCTTGTGGACCCCCACACATGGCCGTGCAAAAGCAGGACGACCAGCACGAACATACATTCAGCAGCTATGTGAGGATACGGGATGTTGTCCTGAAGACCTGCCTAGGGCGATGAACCATAGGGAGGAGTGGCGGGAGATGGTCAGGGGTGTCCGTGCGACCAGTGTGACATGATGATTATGATATATACGATATTTCAACTATTAAATAAAAGAGGGTAAAGCTCGCAACTCTTAATTTCACGCGTGGTTATATGAAGATCGGGATCGTGGATTCATATGTACATATATGGAAGTTAGTAATGGAAAGGTATCCGACTGTATGAAGAAAAAATTGAAAAACAAAGTAATTCAAAATTGATGGATTTATTAAAAGGAAAGTCGACGTTAAATATCTTGGTTTTAATGAACCTTCGTCAGGACTTTAAAATGGGGAAAAACGTGTTGATAGAAAAATGATCGATATTTAATTAAATACAAAAACAGCAGGAAGGGAGTGTATACAGAGAAATATCAGATAACCATTCAATTATTCAATCAGGGTTCTTTTTCGAAAATCTATCACGTGGTTAGCACTGGCAATGATGTTAAACAAATGGAACCACTAAGAGATACAACGTATTAAAAAGAAGATGAAAAGAAAAGAAACATATATACATATATATATAGAGAGAGAGACAGACAGACAGACAGACAGACAGAGAGTTGATTGGTTGGTTGGTTGGTTTGCTTTACGGTGTATCAACCCTTTTTGGGTCATTCGGTTTAGTATAAGTATATTTTTTGTTTATACACAGTTAAATTTCAAAACAGTTCTATTTCAAACAATTTAGTTTAGCATAAGTACACAGTTCAGTTCTATTCAACCCATAGATAGGACCCTATCAAATGCTACCATTACGGGTCAGAGTGGACCTGCGAGCGATGGCAATGAAGAGGTACTCCACATTCTTCAAAAGTCTAACATTACTGGGCCTTCACCATCAGATTATTTAGTCTCATATCCAAGATACTCGTTGGAGCGAGTCTTACCCTCTGTAGAGAAATCGGTGTATTCTACAGCCTCAGCCGACTGGGCAAAGTATTATTGGTGTAATGCTTATCGTCTTTGGAAATAAACACGATGATCGGAGTTCAAATCCTTGACTTCAATGTTTGCATTTCCCATAACGCTGATACTCTTTGGAAAGATATGCATCCATCTATTCTCCGTGTGGATATTAGTAAATATCAGGCCAGACTGAACTCTTTAACATTTTAATAACGATGTAGGATAAGGAAAGTCTGAATTCAAATCTAAGTCCTGCTAAAAGAAATTTGGCCTTCTGTCACATACTGCTTGAGCAAAAGGGTTGGTATATATATATATATAGGGAGGGTGTTAGAGAGATAACGGAATAATGTAAGTTGAATATAATAATGATTGAGTATCACGTAAAATATGTATATATATTCTTTTCTTTCACAGTCCAGTCGTTTGTGGATTGTCTCAGGACAATCTCGTTTAATGTAGTTTGTAATTATACGTTTGTCCCATCTCCCTTGGTAGCGCTCCTCCATGGTCTTGAGGTTCTGATGGAAACGCTCGCCTTGCTCGTCACTTACTGCCTGTAAGTTCTCAGGAAATCTATCAAGTTGACTATAGAGAAAATAGAGTTAGACACTCATGTTGCATCCGTGGTCATGAAAAGCCAACAACAAATTTATTACAAGGGCTTCATAGTTGGTCTTTTTATTAGCGAGAATGAAAACCGTGCTTCCCTTTCCTTATCATTTATCTTTCTGACAAAGTCTTGATTATGTACGAGTGCATGAATCTGTGGTCCATCAAGTATACCTGCCTTGATCTTCTCGAATAGCTAAGCAGGAAGAACCGATACATATGTGCTGGAAGCATTCACCGTCAGAGATACCAATTCATAAGGTTTAAAGTATTTCAATCCAGCACAAATAATTTTCAAACAGGCCCATATGACTGACAGATGTTTTCCTAACAAGTGCTTCCAGTTTGTACAAAGTTATATGGTCTCAAGTATTCCAGTCCAACTGTAATAATTTTCAAACAAATCTATACTGTACGAGGATCATTAAATAAGTTTCCAGACTTTTTTCGTATGGGCACATTTATTGATAGCACACAATGAAACTCTAGTCCCCTTCGAAGTAGTCTCCTCCAGCTGTAATGCACTTCTTGTACCGTTCCAACAACTTCTGAACGGCCCCATGGAAGTCCTCTTGTGTGAGCGTGTCAATGACCTTCGTCACAGCCTCTTTCATCTCCTCAATTGTCTCATAACGACAGCCTCTGAGCTTAGGGAATAACCAAAAGTCACTGGGAGCAAGGTCTGGACTATAGGGAGGCTGAGGAACTGTGTTGATGCCCATCTTGGTCAAATAGTCTGTGACAAGGATGGAGTTGTGGACTGGTGCATTGTCCTGGTGGAAATGCCACTGAGCCGATTTGAAGAGTGCTGGGCTCTTCTCTAGGAATCTCTTCCTGAACTCCCTTAAAACCTCAACATAGTAACCCTAACCCTAACCCTTTGGCCAATCAACTCTGGCCTTTCTTATTCTCCCACACCTCTGGACTTCCTTACTCCTCCCACACCTTCATCATCCCTCACAGACTCCCTGCCTTCCTTGAATCTCTTATGTCACTCAAAAACTCATGCTCGATTCATGCAAAATGTTCCAAAAGCAGTCTGAAGCATTCCATACGTTTCTGTGGCCTTTTTTCCAAGTTTAAAACAGAATTTTATTGCATATAGTTCTTCTAAAGTGTCCTAACGTCCAGATTGCATTTTTGAAATTCACCAGCTGTGACAATCAGGCTTTAGTAGGGTGTATTCCAATTGCTTCTGTAGCTGTTTATTTGAACCTGAAATCATAAAAATTGGTCTGTCATCTCATAAGATGTATAGCAATAACATACTGGATTTTCAAGAGTCTATGATAATTTTAAATGCCTGTACAAAAAACTCTGGAAACTTATTGAAGGAACCACGAAGATAACTCAAGCTGAAAAGATAGCTTTCGATTCTCATTGAGTGTATGATATGGTAAGCTCTAACCCAGTCATGGATAAACTGCGGCCCGTGGGTCACATTGGCTCTCGATGTTGTCTGAATTAACTTTTTTTTAAAGAAAAGATCTTCACACCAAAGTTGAAAAAAATCGATTTTTCTCTCTTTCTAAGAAGCCAAGTGGGCTGGGACCTGTAGAATACACTAAATGCATCTCTACTGAGGGGTAAGACCCCACTCCAACGTGTATCCTGTATATGACACGAAACAATCTAATGGTGAGGTTCCAGTAATGCTAGAGCTTTGTGGAATGCGGAGTACTCCTTCGCTGCATTGCTCCCTGATCCACTCTGACCCGAGGTGGTAGTACCTGATAGGGTCCTATCTATGGGTCAAATAGAATGGTTTGATCATTTAAATGTGTGTAAACAAATGATTGATGATTAATTGAATTGTTAATAAGAGATAGCAATGCTTGTAACCATTTGAATTTAACTTATACAAGATTGAATTGTTAGAAATAGATCTGTTCGATCTTTTAACTGTGTGTATCTAAAAAAATGTGTTTACTGATCATATATCAAATATATATCTAAAACAGGATTTGGCATAAAGTAACCATTTTATGCCAAAGCCCGTTTTTAGATATATATTTGATATATGATCAGTATCAACAATGGTTGATACGCCGTAAAACCAAACCACACCCAAGCAGATGCTTACACGTACGATCTTTTCTATTAAAAATTGTTGAGATACCTTCGACGTAAAATTACCCTGACCTTTTTTTCTAGTTGTGCAGCTCGACTGATGTTGAGCCCTGTCTATTGCGGCCCGCTTTTCAAAAAAAGGCTTCCAATGCTTACTGTTAGCTAAGCTTTTATGTATATATTAGTTGTGTGCAATAGTTTCCCGTTAAAATCGATTTTCACCAGTTTCTTCAATAGTAAAGTATTGGTTTGTTTATTTGTTTGTTTGTTTATTTGTTTGGTTGGTTAGTTGGTTGGTTGGTTAGGTTTTAGTTTGTAGGTTATTTAACATCAAATCTACTTTTTATATCAATATCAAATATATATGATATGTGAACATTTTCAAATGAGCCAGAGTTCTCCTTTTTCTTTGGCATACAGTTAAATGGTTTGAACTATTTATAACTCGAATAATTCCATCTACAATTAATCATTCATTTGAACACTGTTAAATTGCCAAATGTGATATAGGTTTTTATTTCATTAATTTATTGAATTTTGTATTCCATTTCTAGATTAACTCATTTTCCTCCTCGGCTGCCATCAGACTTTCTTCTTTGACTTTTTCATTTATTTTGTATACTCATGTATAAGTTGATCTCGGGTATTGGTCAACTCACGATTTTTGGTCATATGGTTGGTTGGTTGGTTGGTTGGTTAGTTGATTTTACGGCATATCGACCCTTTTCGAGCCATTTAACTCCGTATTAAATTTCAAACAATTCAGTTTAGTATGAGTATATTTATTTTGTTTTCAAACAATTAAATCTCAAAACAATTCTATTTTAAACAGTTCAGTTGAGCATAAGTAAGCAGTTTGAATATCAAAGACAGTTCTATTTCAAACAATTCAGTTTAACATAAGTACATAGTTTAGTTCTATTTGACCCATAGATCAGGTGTTACCACTTCGGGACAGAGTGAGCCTGGGAGCGATGGCAATGAAGGGGTACTCGGAATTTCTCAAAGCTCCAGCATTACTGGAACCTCACCATTAGATTGTTTAGTGTCATATACAGGACACTCGTTGGGAGGATCTGGCCCCTGTTCAGAGAAGTGGTCGACGTATTCTACGGCCTCAGCCGACAGGACAATTTTTGGTCACAAAATCTTTATTTTGTGAAATCATTTTTTCCAGCTCGTCTTAACCGCTTGTTTAAGTTTAAACAAAAATATAACTCATGTATAGTTCAAGTTTAAACAAAAATATAACTCATGTATAGTTCAACGCCCAAAATATTACCTAAAAAGATGGTCTTTAAAATTCGACCAATACATGAATACATTAGGGGTGTGAGGGTAAGTTGTTGTAAGCTGTTTATTCATTAGTCGTCAGGTGGTTATAATTATTTTTTTAATTGAATAAAAATCCTTTAAGCTTGGCAAATTACTAGGTTTTTTGTTAATGCTTTTCAGCCTGACCAACATTGTTTTCTATTTACCCTCCAACCTTTTTCTTTTCTAATATTTGTTGTCTTCTTTCTTTCTTTCCCAACATCCCTAAATTCTTCTTCTTCTTCTTCTTCTTCTTCTTCTTCTTCTTCTTCTTCTTCTTCTTCTTCTTCCAACCTCCATTTCCTCTCAAATGTTCACTGGTCTACTTCCAACGAACTGAACTTCAGGAATTTGTGAATTTCTTCATCAGCCTTGTCGTTTTATTTTCTTCTTCTTCTTCTTCTTCTTCTTCTTCTTCTTCTTCTTCTTCTTCTTCTTCTTCTTCTTCTTCTTCTTCTTCCTTTGACTGCAAAGACTTCTTATGTTTTCCTTCTGCTCCTTCTTTTTTTTCTTCTTTTTCATTTTTTTCAACCCTTCATTCTCTTGTGTTTACTCCTCCTCTTCCTCTTCCCCTTTTCCTATGATTCTTTTATATCCCTTCTTCTTCTTCTTCTTCTTCTTCTTCTTCTTCTTCTTCTTCTTCTTCTTCTTCTTCTTCTAATCGTTTTTCAACACTAACAACTACTATTTTTTCTTTCTTTCTTTCTTTCTTTCTTTCTTTCTTTCCGTCTTTCTTTCTTTCTATGTGCATTTATTTATTGATTTATTGATTTATTTCTCTTTTTCTCCCTATTCTCCTTCTTCATTTAAAATTATTCATAATGTTTTTCTTCTTCATCTTCTTCCTCCTCATATGCCCACACTCTTCTTCTTCTTCTTCTTCTTCTTTAACCTCCTCCCTTCTCTCCTTACTTTTTTACCAACATTTTTCATCAGTTTTTTTTTCGATACTACCACTACCATTCTTTATTTCTTTCTTTCTTTCCAATTATTCTTCTTCATTTAAAATTCTTCTTAGCGTCTTTTTCTTCTTCATTTTCTTTCTCCTAATCTTTCCGTAATTTACTTATTCCTCCTCCTCCTTCTTCCATCTCATTTGTCACTACATTTCTTATTCTTATTCTTCTCCTACCTCTTCCTCATTTGCCTCAACACTTTTTCTTTTTCTTCTTCTTTTTTCTTCTCATCAGCTCTTTTCTTGATATTTTCTTCTCCTTCTTCTTCCGCCTCATTTGCCTCTACTTTTCTTATTCTTCCTCTTTCTTCTTCTTCTTCTTCTTCTTCTTCTTCTTCTTCTTCTTCTTCTTCTTCTTCTTCTTCTTCTTCTTCTCTTTTTGTTCCTGCCTTTGTTTGCTTGTTTACTCCCCAGCTGATCTTTTTAATCCTGTTCCCATGGAAACCCCTTACTTATCGGATTATTTAACTTCTAGAAACGACCCTCCCCGCCATCTTTAATCCTTCGATATACACACTACCGGCGAGGAAAATCAACTGACCCATACACATCAAAGATAATGTCTTCAGTGTCCACATGTAAACATCTCATGTGCGGTCTCGTAAATTCAACAAATCTTTGCTTTTCTTTTTCTTTCATATTTTTTCTTCTTTTTTTTTTAACAAATCACTTGTTAAAATCAATTATATTTCGACCGAAAACTAAGAATAAAAACAAGAAAAAATCATAAGGAACAAATGGGATATTTTACGCGCATCAATAAGTTTAACAAAGTTCTTTTTTGATGTCCCGTACATTAGTTAGTTGCGTTTTTCTTAGTCCGAGCCAGAAATCGATGTTCGAACCCCGGTAAAGGCCAGAATTCCGAATGCTGATTTTGAAATAACCCACACCCTTCAAATCTAGAAATTTGGCTCAATACAAACTTTTAAATTTATTCAAATCTGTATCCAATTTATTTACTTTCTGCTCACTTCTGAAATATGTATTTACCCAACCGATTCGCCATGGGCAGAATGAGACACAAGGTCAATTTTTAAGCGAAGAAAAGCTGGTTTCAGTTCATTTTCACGCTTCCAAGATCGGTTGCTTTATTAGGTCTAAAGAGATAAATCTTTCCTAAAATTTGCACCGTTGAGGGGGGAGAATAATGGAATTCATGTCTCTCCTAAATGCAAACAGCCTCGTGCTGGTTTTGGACTTGGGTTGTCGTTCTAATTTCTCACAAATACAAGTTCCTCACTCACGAAGTAAACTCAAAAACCTTTTTTTTTTTTCCCCAGTCGGTCGGGGCTGTAGAATACACCGACTGCATCTCTGCTGAAGAGTAAGCCCCCATCACCAACGAGTGTCCTGGATACGACATTAAACAATCTGATGGTAAGTTACCAGTAACGCTGGAGCTTTGAGGAATGCGGAGAACCCCATCATTGCCATCGATCCCAGATCCATTCTGGCCTGGAGTAGTAGCTCCTGATAGGGTCTTATCTATGGGTCAAATAGCACTAAATAGCGTACTTATGCTAAACTGAATTGCTTAAAATAGAACTATTTTAAGATTAAAACTATACTTATACTAAACTGAATTGTTTGAATTAGAACTGTTTGACTAAACTGAATAACTTGAAATAGAAATATTTTTGAAAATTAAATTCTGTACTTATGCTAAACTAAATTGTTTGAAATAGAACTGTTCATTTGTATACAAATGGATCTGGCATTAAATAATCTACAAAGGTTGATATGCCATAAAACCCAAGCAAACAAACAAAAACCTTTTTCGTGGTATGTAAATTAAAGCCATACATATCAATGTCCTTCATATTTTGAAGGGAAACAAAAAATATCCATTTTGGGTTATTCTCTTTCAAGGAAGTAGAGGAGCAGAGGAGAGCTTAAAAATGTTAAACAATTGTTGAACTAGAATTGAACGCGGGGTGAAATAGCCACAATAGATAATCAGAATTCATTGCCTATCACAGAAACGGGACGATTGCTTCTGTAAAAGCATGAGCGTCCGAGTCGATGGAAAGGCAGAAAAGAAATGCAACAATTTAAAAAAAAATTTTTTTTTATGAGTTATAAAAAAATAGTATTGTCTTCTTTTTTTAATCTCTAGAGATGGTATCATTTTTGACGAAGTCACTTTGATACAACTGTGTAAGAGTTTAATCTTCTCTCCCCGAAAGCCGCTGTCTCAGTGTAACCAAGCGTGAGCTAACTTCAACTCTAAAATATATACTCGTTCTGATTCTTTAACTTAAAGTGCATATTATATATATATATATATATATATATATATATATATATATATATATATATATATATATATATTTTCGTTTGGTCAACTTCATTCCAATTACCAATTTATGCCCTCGTTCTTTTTCTGGGGAATTCCAGTAGGGTTAACATGCTGGACTGCAACACCGCAGTGAGTGAGTTCAAATTCCAATCGTGCAATTACGCTTATTTTCCGATTTTATCCAATTTTAAGTGAACTAGTATCACTAATATACTTCTACAAGTAGGATTCTGACATTAAATAACCCATGAAGGTTTATATGCCATTAAACAAAAAAACAAAACATCCTCCTCCTCCTCCTCCTCCTCCTCATTCTCTTCATTCTTCTTCTTTTGTCATTTCTCACCTTCTCCCTTCCTTTTTCTTTATTCATTAATTCCTTCCTTTTTTCTGTCTTCTTTTTTCCTTCATCTTTTCAGACCACCATTTTCATTTCTTTTATATATATATATATATATATATATATATATATATATATATATATATATATATATATATATATAGTTCAATTAGAAGGAAACTCAAACCTGGTTAAATTGTCATTATGAACTTATTTTGGTGAAGAAGTTTTTTTATATAAACTTAGATAGAAAAAAAAATATATCAATAGCCATATATCGAGCACTCCCATAGATTTATATGAAATTCCTAATATATTCCATACGCGAATAATCCACACCCACTGTCTTCGAACGCTTACTGGATATTACTGATATATATATATATATATATATATATATATATATATATATATTTATATATATATATATATATATATATATATGTGTGTGTGTGTGTGTGTGTATGTGTGTGTGTGTGTGTGTGTGTGTGTGTGTGTGTGTGTGATGACTTTGTGCCGTGTCACTCGTCATCAGAGGAATATTTTCGTTTGCAACTTCCCCTCGTCAATCAAACCCTCACACCAAACGACTTTGCTGTGAACCCCAGCCACAATGAACCCTTATATTACAGAACCTTGAAGCTACACGATCTTCCAAATCATATAACCCACACATACACTCTTATTCCTTTTAAATCCTCCCTTCTAATCGTGGGATTAAATAAACATTTCCGGTTGTTTTTAGCTAGCTATGGACAATAGTAGAAATTTTTATAAAAATGAGAAAATTGATTCTTTTTTCTCTCACTAAAAATCACCCTAAGAAACATCAGTTTTCAGGGCGGGATTTATCTACAAATGGACCCAAGACAAAATCCTTTGAAAACCTCAGTGAGCCTATTTATTGTACATAGACCCCACAATATGACCACCCTATCGGTAGAATACATCGACTGTACCTCTGCAGAGGGATAAGGCCCCTCCCTACTAACGTATGTCCTTGATTTATCACTAAACTGCAAGGCTCCAGTCCAGGAGCTTAAGAGAAACCTGAGAACGCCTTCATTGCCATCACTCCCAGGTCCACTCTGACTGGGATCTGTAGTAACTGTTGGGGTCCCATCTATGGGTCAAACAGAACTGTTTATTCCTTTTCTAAGGATTATTATTATTATTAGTTATTTGAAACCATACAGCTTTGTCCAAATTATTTTTATACTGAGGAAGACTTGATAAATAGAATTACTTATGCGAAATAGCTATACTTAAAAATCATTTAACTGTGCGGAAATAAATGATAAGTATTAAATAAAATTATTAGTGTTAGATAGGAATACTTGAAACTTCTAAGCTATGTGCCAATAAATGGTTAATATGAAATAGGATTATCTATGATTGATAAAAATACTTGAAACCATTTATTTGAATGCTGATAAATGATCTATCAAGTCGTTTAACAATAAAGTAACCACCAAACAATTCACCTAAAAATTGTGTACATATTAACAAGATCTTGCATTAAATAACACACAAGTGTTGATATGCTATAAAACATCAACGAACCAACAAACTAACCAACAAGTCTATAAAGTAAGTAAAGTTGGCGACCGTAGTCGAGGGTGACCCGAAGGCTCCCTTTTCGATAGCTACAATACCAAGGTGTAGGGAAGGGTGCTACTACTTTCCCTGGATTGCTCCACTTTACCCTTGATCCGTACCTTATAATGCTGAGTGTTAAGCAAGGAGGCATCAAGTACCATTTTTTGAGTCTTTGGTATGACTCGACCTGGGATTGAACCCAGGTCCATTGGCAAACATTCTAACCATCGTGCCAATGTCCGGTTTAAGCCCAGTACTTAGTAATTGTACAGGGTCATGGTTTTGATTACATTATATAATGAGATAATCAGTGTACACTTGCAACAAGGTCATAATGTTGCAGGCTTCGGACAAATTAGTTTCAGTGAACCCCCTCTCAGTTACAGGTGGACCCCCAGATATAGGTGGGCCTCCATATACAGGTGGGGCTCCAGATACTCATGGACCCTTGACCAACGGTCTCTTATGCCAATTGATTGGGCGCCCCTTTCATATGGCCTTGTGCCACATCTAAGCAAAAAAAGCTTAGTAAATTACCTCTTATGCCAATTGATAAATCCGGTCCAGCTTATTTAATCACTACACATCAAAAGGTTAAAGCTATATGGCTATGAGATGTGATTGATTGATTGATTGATTTTAACGGCATGTCGACCCATCTGGGTTTATTATAGAGGTTAGAAAATTGCATACATTGAACGTTTATATTAACATTTTTGTATAGTTTCTTTTTTGCATACAATTACGTATCACGAATTTTGACTAATTTTGTTTTTTTTTGGGGGGGGAGGGGAGAGAGCAGGAACCGACTAGCAAGGATTAGCAAGCTAGAATAGTCGACCATTACTAGTTTGTTTGATTTTCACTAGTTGCCCCCATACTTCCGGTCATGTGCTAGACTTAAGCGAAGTAAATAGGAGCATCGCATTGTATATGCTTGTGTGTGTGTGTGTGTGTGTGTGTGTGTGTGTGTGTGTGTGTGTGTGCTTGCGCGCGCACGCGCGTGTGTGCGTAATGACTTTGTAACGTCATCAGTGGCATATTTTCGTTTGCAAAACCCCGCACGGAGCAATTTTACTGAAACCCCCTGCAACAACGAACTCTCATATTACTTGCCCAGTCGGCTGGGGCTGTAGAATACATCAACTACACCTCTGCAGAGGGGTAAGGCCCCTCCCAACGAGTGTCCTGTATATGACACTAAACTATCTGATGGTGAGGTTCCAGTAATGCTGGAGCTTAGGGAAATGCTGAGTACCCCTTCATTGCCATCGATCCCAGATCAACTATGGCCCGGCGTGGTAACACCTGATAAGGCCCATCTATAGGTCAAATGGCACTAAACTGAGTACTTATGCTAAACTAAATTGTTTTAATTAGAACTGTTTGACTAAACAGAATAGCTTGAAATAGAAATGTTTTTGATAATTAAAATGTGTACTTTCATTTAAACCGCGTATTTATGCTAAACTGAATTGTTTGAAATGGAACAGTTTTTGACATTGAAACTGTAATTACACGAAACTGAATTGTTTAAAATAAAACTGTTTTGACATTTAACTGTGTGTAAAAAAATCTATACTTAATCTAAACTGAATTTGTTGAATCAAAACTGTTCGACGAAACTGAATAGCTTGAAATAGAAATGTTTTTGATAATTAAACTGTATACTCGCGCCAAACTGAATTGTTTGAAATAGAACTGTTCTTTTGTATAAAAATGGATTTGGTATTAAATAACCTACAAAGGTTGATATGCCATAAACCCAAACAACCAACCAACTCATATTTAAGAACTTTGACGCAACGCGATCTTTCTGAGATGTGATATGATTAACGAGTCAGTGTTGTGGATCTAATCGCCGGGTTATTAGTGGATTCGATCCCGACAATTTTCCCATCACTAGAGGAAAAACAGTTACCTTCCCCCCAAGGGCATTTGCACGAACTGAAACACAAAGAGCCAATTTCCTGGGGTTGAGAAAGTGAAGTTACATCTTCCTTGCTATTACTCCCATGCCAACTCTTCTCCGAAATGGCAGTATCTATTAGGACCTCATTTGGGGCTTTAAGACTTATCTAACGTTTTTCATTTTATGTTACACCATTTCTGAGCCGAAACTAAGCAAAGCTTATATTGACGTTATAAAAAAAAATAACATATTCAACTGCAGAATCAGGTTTTGAGCTTAGAAGTCACGTGACTGTACCCAAGAACCCTGGACCCATATAACCAACTTAACCTAGATTTATCTTTATTTTTATTTTGTATTTTTTATCTAGGAAACTATTAAGACTGTGATTACAATAACATTTTGACAGGTTACTTAATAAGGACGTACAGAAAGTGATCAAAGTAGGTCGTTGCTTTCCAAAAATAAACACACACACACACACACACACACACACACACACTCACAATCTCTCTCTCTCTCTCTCTCTCTCTCTATATATATATATATATATATATATATATATATATATATATTTATATATATATATATATACGTGGTGCATTCAATAAGTTTCCAGACATTTTTTGTACAGGCATTTAAAATTGTCGTAGACTCTTGAAAATTCAGTATGTTATTGCTATACATCTTATGAGATGACTGACCAATTTTTATGATTTCAGGTTCAAATGAACAGCTACAGAAAGTCAATACACCAGAGTTGATTGGCCAAAGGGTTAGGGTTAGGGTTACTATGTTGAGGTTTTAAGGGAGTTTAGGAAGTGATTCCTAGGGAAGAGGCTAGCATTCTTCAAATCGGGTCAGTGGCATTTCCAGCAGGACAATGCACCAGTCCACAACTCCATCCTTGTTACAGACTATTTGACCAAGATGGGCATCAACACAGTTCCTCAGCCTCCCTATAGTCCAGACCTTGCTCCCAGTGGCTTTTGGTTATTCCCTAAGCTCAGAGGCTGTCGTTATGAGACAATTGAGGAGATGAAAGAGGCTGTGACGAAGGTCATTGACACGCTCACACAAGAGGACTTCCATGGAGCCGTTCAGAAGTTGTTGGAACGGTACAAGAAGTGCATTGCAGCCGTAAGAGATTACTTCGAAGGGGACAAGAGTTTTATGTGTGCGCTATCAATAAATGTGCCCATACGAAAAAAGTCTGGAAACTTATTTAATGATCCTCGTATATATATATATATATTTTATTTCTGTCGCAATTTTTGTGATATTTGTTCAATATTTTCGTAATGGTTTCTTTGATTTTTCGGTTTAACTGCATATCAACCTTTGTGGGTTATTTAATGCCAAAGCCATCTTTGCAGAAGAAACGTAGTGGTTCTATTTAACCAATAACTGTAAGGATAAAAGGGTTAAAACATTTTTTGAAGAGCTTTAATCTGAAAATGAACAGAATGAAAGTATAAAACGGGCGTGTATTTTCGTGTATTGAGCACTTAAAGTATTTTGCTGTTTTTATGACCATTTTAGATCCTATCTAATGTTCTCCTTTTATTTTCTCTGGCGATGAATTTACCGATTAAAAAATGCAAACACAGACACTAACAGACACAAACACGCACACCCAACCCCCCTCTCTCTCTCTCTTTCTATATATATATATATATATATATATAAGTTTGTATATATATATATATATGCTCTTAACTGGATGGAAATAAATTTATTATCCTAATGTGGCCCAATATTGACCTTTTTCTGGAAAAAATATTATTTGCTCTGTGGATTTTATTTATATTGAGCTCTTTACCAGGAATATTTAAATATTCTAAATCTGAATATTTTATATTCCTTGCTAGCAATTCTAGCAAGGAATATAAAATATTCAGATATAGAATATTTACTGGATTGAGGAATACGATATATATATATATATATATATATATATATATATATATATATATATATATATATATATATCTGTAGTATCCAGTCGGTGTCCGAAGACAATGGGTATGGATTATTCGTGTATTGAATATATGAGGAATTTTATTTAGATCTATGGGTGTGCTCGATGTATGGCAATTGTTATATATTCCCTATCCAGTTTTATATAATAAAACACTCGTACAATTCAATTAGAAAAAACAAACTTTAACCTGGCTAAATTGTCATTATGAATTTACTTAGTTTTATCGTTTGGGGTCATCTGATGAAACGTGTGGAGTGATGAAACGAAGAGTATAATAATATTCTTTGCCGAAATAAATTTATAATGACAGTTTAACCATGTTTGAGTTATCTTCTAATTATATATATATATATAATTATAACAATGTTGGTTGTCACTAAAACAGTTTGTGGGTTTGTGTCGAACCAAGTACCATATAATATGGAATTTAGACAACAATCATCAGGTAGTTAAGAAACTTGACTGCCTGATTGTTGTTTTGAAAAAAACTCCATGAAACCCAGAGGTCGCAGATGATCACTATAAGATATTCTGGCCGAGATTAGGCGATCCGTTTGTGTGTCAAAGTCCCATAGGAGTTTATGTCATTCTCCAGGACAGATGCTGGGTTGTGCATATACCATTTGTTCGTATGATCAAATCTGAATTTTTTGCACATCTCCCAGTGGATCACCTTGCCCACCCAGTTGTGTTTAGTCTTATACTCGTTCTGTGCTAATTTGCTTCAATCGCTTTCTGTGTGATTAATGGTTTCATCTCTATCACCGCATAGCCTCCATTTGCTATTTTATTGCGTCTTGTCTATTCTCGCTTTGATATGATTGGTTCTTATGGCGTTGTTTTGTGCTGCTATAAGGAGAAATTCTGTTTCTCTCTTAAAGTTTCCTTTTTTAGCCACGTCCAGGTTTTGTCGTGTGAGATGTTGTTTATTAGTCGTTTAAAACGCCCATAGAATTGGTTTTCTTCCCATTTTTGTTTCCTAGTTATAGTCATTTTGTTGTCCATCGTGTTGTCAGTATCATTTCTGATGGCTATTATTATTATTATTATTGTTGTTGTTGTTTGTTTGTTTGTTTACTTTAACTATTTTCGCTCTTTAGCTTTTTAAAAAAAGAAATGATCTTTGCAAAAAACATATATGCTATTAATACAATATCTTTGTACAGATCAAATTCTGTTCAGTAATTCATCTGATCGTTCCCCAAAATGACCTCTTTAATTCTTTTTCTTAGCATTTTCTTTTTTTTTTTCTGAAAACATTCAATTTATCATAAAATTTTTTTACTCCATTGCTATTTTTCATCTGATTTAGCAATTTCTTAGAAAAATATATTACTGTATTTGCAAAAGAATTCAGTTGATAATTTTTTTTTTTTTTTGGTAGTATTTTATGACATATCATCCCTTGTACGTTATTTAACGAAAACATATACACTATTGATAAGGTATGGATCAAATTCAGTTAAGCAATTCATTATGGTTTTATATCTGTCACTGCATAGCCTACATTTGCTATTTTGTTGCGTCTTGTCTATTTTAGCTTTTTTTTGCGTCTTGTCTATTTTTGCTATTTTGTTGCGTCTTGTCTGTTTTCGCTTTTTTTGCGTCTTGTCTATTTTTGCTATTTTGTTGCGTCTTGTCTATTTTTGCTATTTTGTTGCATCTTGTCTGTTTTCTCTTTTTTTTTGCGTCGTGTCTATTTTTGCTATTTTGTTGCGTCTTGTCTATTTTCGCTTTCTTACGTCTTGTCTATTTTTGCTATTTTGTTGCGTCTTGTCTATTTTTGCTATTTTGTTGCATCTTGTCTGTTTTCGCTTTTTTTTGCATCTTGTCTATTTTTGTTTCGTAGTTATTGTCATTCTGTTGTCCATCGTGTTATCCGTATTGTTTCTGATGGCTGCTATTATTATTGTTATTATTATTTACTCCTTTAGAGTATTAAACATCAGTGTTAACTGATGGTTTTTCACTGGAGTCTGAGTGACAGCAAGTCTCCTCAAGCCTGCAGGACTCGTCTCAGGATTCTGGCCGTTCTTAGCAATACTGTCGTTTGGATAGTCTCTACCCGTCCGCCAACTTCCAAGTCTTCCAGGCCTTTTAATAATCCTTTAGTTATTGAGCCTAACGCACCAATCGCTATTGGCACAATCGTTACTTTCATGTTCCACAGCTTTTTCAATTCTCTAGCAAGGTCAAGGTACTTATCTTTATTTTCACTTTCCTTCAGATTTATTCTGTGGTGCGCCGGAACTGTAAAGTCGACAATTTTACAAATTCTCTTTTTTTTTTTTTGTTGATTATTATGAGGTCTGGTCTTCTGATTATTATTATTATTACAACTATTATTATTATTATTATTATTCGGGACGTTTTCCTGAATTAGCCTAAAGTATAAAACATATATTAGGCTATCAACCTGCTCATACACATATATTGAATATATATGCTTTGTAAACGAATAGTTTGTAGTTCTAAAATCTTGAACGAGCCACAGCTCATTTATTTGCCCACAGTTAAATGGTTTCAAGTATAGAATATGATTAGATATTTCTATTTGATCCATACATGGGACCCTTACAACCACTACTGCTCCGAGTCAGGGTGGACCAGGAAGTAATGGCAATAAAAGGGTACTCCACGTTCTTAAGAACTCCTAGATTATAGCCTCACCATCAGATGCTATTTCGTTTGGTATTTGGGAAACTTGTCGGGGGCGGGTATCTATCAGCAGAAATGCAGTCGGTTATTTCTACAGTTCTAGCTGACTGGACAAAAACTCAATTGATTAGAAGACTTAGTTTTTTAAACCTGTCAGGAGAGTAAATTTTCAGTTCGAGAAGAAAAATCTAATAAGATTATCTCCTATAAATAGAAATTCCATTAATGATTTTAGAATTTTCACTTAGATCACCTCTTATTCTTCTTTCTAGTAAAGTAGTAGTAATAGTTGGCGACTGTAGTTACTACACCGAGGTGTAGGGGAGGGCGCTACTCCTTTCCCTAGATTGATCCTCTTTACCCTTGATACGTACCTTATATTGCTGAGTGTTAAACAAGGAGGTATCAAGTACCATTTTTGTAAAAGTCTTTGATATGACGCGAGCGGGGATTGAATTCAGGTCTCCCGGACCATTGGCGAACACTCTACCCACTAGGCCAATGCCCGGGAGACCTGGGTTCAATCCCAGGTCGAGTCATACCAAAGACTCAAAATATGGTACTTGATGCGTTCTTGCTTAACACTCAGCATTATAAGGTACGGATCAAGGGTAAAGTGGAGCGATCCAGGGAAAGGAGTCGCGCCCTCCCCTACACCTTGGTGTAGTAAGCTATCGAAAAGGGAGCCTTCGGGTCACCCTCGACTATGGTCGCCAACTTTACTTACTTTAGTTAATCCTAATTTCTCCAATCTCTCCCTGTAACAGTAATCTTTTACTCATTTTATTATTTTTTCACTCTTCTTTACAAGCTAGACCAGTTGGTGAGACTATAAAATACGCTGTTAGACCCCCACCATGTTAGTACACTGTACCTGATTGCAAGGCTCCAATTTTGGAGCTTTGGGGAATGTAGAGGCTCTTTTCGCTGCTATTACTCCTTGGTCCACCCTGACCCTAAGTGGTAATACCTGTTAGGGTCCCATATATGGATCAAATAGAACCGTTTAACCATTTAAACAAGACAGATATTAAATTGATTTGTTAGTGCTACATAGGAATACTTGAAACCATTTAACTGTGTGCAAACAAATGATTAATATTGAATAGAATTATTAGAGTTTGATGGAAATACATGAATTATCAGAATTAAGAAAATAATATCATATGAATATCATTTGTATTTACAGACGTTTTCCTGTATTAATCTCAAGTAGAAAAGATACGTGAGGCCATCAACCTTGAGGACAACCTAGGTGTGGTCTTAAGAGTGTACTGTATGCTCGGACCTCACGAAAAAGTTCTACATCCCAGTTATTTTGATGCTGACTATGAATCGTTTAGCACTCAGGACAAACCTATATAATTTGCTCGTGAAGATGGACAGCCGAAAATATCCTCAAAATGAAGACGTTCCTAATCACCAATCACAAGACCTGAGAAACTTCACACCTCAAAGGAGGCAGGGAGTTGTCCTTGGCAACATTAGGGGAAATAAGAACAGCCTTGGGGAGAGAAAGTGTTATGGTATACAAACAAACACGTACATCCTAACTTTCAATAAAGCGAAGATACCCCTAGAAGTAAAAAGTTGATATTGCCTTGGAAAGACAATATCAAATTTTATAATATATCCCCACACTCATGAGGTGCAATGAATGTTAAAGATAAAGTCACCACAGGGGGTTGGGGCTGCTGAGAATGTCAGATGTGGCCCAAAAGACCCAAACCACATAGAGGAAGATTCACCAAATGAAACTAAATACCCAACCTGTCCAAAAAACCACTCCGCTTTCTGATTGGTTTGGTTTCTTTGTTTAATGGCATATCAACCTTTGTAGGTTATTTAATGCCAAAGCCATTCTCCTACAAGAACAGTAAAGGTACTATTTAACCAATAGCCGGAAGGATAAGGGGGTTCATTCCTTTCCCAAGAGTATTTGCATGAAAGTGAACGCAATAGCGCGACTGGAGTACGAACTCGCTTACTACGATTCCGCTGTCCATCGCTTTAACCATTACACCACGAGAACACCTACCTCCGCTTTCTGAAGATCTTGCGACATATACAAAACAGAGAAGGAAATACAGAAATTAAAAAAAACAAGCGAAAAGTGACATTTTAAAGCTATTGTCTTTACTCTTGAATGATAACATTAGCATTTGTAAAAAGGTCTATTTAATACTTATATGGTACCCTAACAGGTACTACCACTCAGGGTTTGATTGGACCAAGAAGTAATGATAATGAAGCAATACTCCATACACCACCGATCTCAAGAACTGGAGCCTCACCATCGGATGCAAGTTACTTTGATGCCTAAAAGACCCCTTTTTGGGGAGGGAGAGGTCTTATCTTTCTGAAGGCGATATAGTTAGCATGTTCTAAGCCCCGCTGACGGGGATGTTTAATTTCGATAAAATTTTCAACACTTATTCAATTGGTTTTGGTTTCTTTGTTTAATTGCACATCAACAACCTTCTTGGATTGATTAATACCAAAACCATCTTTGTAGAAGGACAGTAGGGGTAATATTTAACCCATTGATGGAGGGATAAGTTAATTGATTCCTTTCTGAACGTAACAGGTCAACTGGAGATCGAACCCACTTACTTCGATGCTACAATCCAATATGTTAACAACTACACCACGGAGACTCACCTCTCACGATTTTCTATCTAATGCTTATAATCTATCATGTAATTTAAAGTGTTCCTATTTAATACAGATATTTAGTTGGGTTCGGTTTCTTTGTTTAATGATACGTCAACCTTCGTGGGTTATTTAATTCCAAAGCCTTTCTCGTAAAAGAAGAGTTGTGGTACTATTTATTCCATAGCTGTGAGAATAATACCTTTCATATTGATCTGAAAGTAAACGTGATAGGGCGACTGGAGATCGAACTCGCTAACTATAACGTCACAACACTACGGGGGATTTCCTCGCTATGAATTGGGTATTTTGTCAGAAAAAAAATGGGAATTTTTTTTCTATGAAAATAGAATTTGCTTCTTGATTACTATTTCTTTATTAAAGAAAATACACATACTTCTATACATTCAAAGTTTACCAGTGTCCTCGCACAGTTTGGAGGTTCTATCGTTTCCCATGTACCGTCTTTGTCAGGAAAGAAAACTTCTTTTTTCTTTTTAAATATCTGGGTAGACGAAATACTAATGAAACATAAAAGAAAAAAATTACAAGTCGAAGGTTAAGGAACTAATAACTAAGTCGTTATTACAGGAGACCAACAACAGAGAAGGTGACATTCCTTTCATTATATGAATGTCGATCGTGTGAGGAAAAAACGAACAGAGCTTAAAGCAATAACTTCCTGTGACTTTCTTTTCTTGCCTTTGCGCTCAGTCTTATCAGAATAGACGGGAGAAGAAAAGGCTGCCTTCGAAAAGTACCGAATGGCCCCCAGTCAGGCCCTCATATCTGGCTCAATAAACTTTACCTCATGACCAACCCGGTCTTTTATGTGTGTAAGTGTGGTGCTGTTTATCTACAGAAAGGGAAAATAATAACAACAACAAAACACAAAACAAAAGCACAACTATATATCTAACAGGTGGTACACCTTAAATAAAAAAATAATAATAATGATGATAATAATAAATCTGAAATATGAAACAAGCGGGTGACGGTAATACCAATTGGTGTAATGGTTATCGTCGTAGGAAATGGACACGGCGACACGAGTTCAAATCCTGGACCAGGCTGATTGCATTTCACATAGCACTAATACCCTTGGGAAAGGTATGAATCCAATTATTCTCCCTCCAGCTATGGGTAAATAGTAGGACGGACTAGGTTCTTCAGCCTTAGTGAGGCAACTAGTCTAGGAGAAGGAAAACTCTGAATTCAAAACCTGTTAAACTCTGCTTAAAAATTGACCTTGTGTCATATCCTGCCCAAGCGGAGGGGTTTGGTAAATATGGTAATAACAATTGTAATTGGTACACTTGAAATGGTCCCCAAAAGATTGGAAAAGTCATTGGAATTGTTGAAAATCGGAAGACAAATCGGGACAATTCAGCGAGGAAATCCCCCGTAGCGTTTTGACGTTATAGTTAGCGAGTTCGATCTCCAGTCGCCCTATCACGTTTACTTTCAGATCAATATGAAAGGTATTATTCTCACAGCTATGGAATAAATAGTACCACAACTCTTCTCCATTGCTGAGATCGGCCAGAATCCTGAGAAGAGTCCTGGAGACGTGAGGAGACCTGCTGTCGCTTAAACTCCAGTGAAAGACCACCAGCGTTAGCTGGTGTGAAAAAATCACAAATGATAATAATGATAATAATCAACAACAACAACAACAACAAAAAAGAAAACATGCAAAATTTTTTTACTTTGCTGTATCGGCTGACCACAAAATAAAACTGAAAGAAATTGAAAAGAAGGATAAGTACTTCGATCTCGCTAGGGAATTAAAAAAAACAATGGAACATGAAGATGATAATTATACCAATAGTGATTGGTGCTTTTGGAACGGTACTAGAGGACTTGGAAATAAGCGGACGAGTGGAGACCATCCAAACTACAGCATTATTGAGAACGGCCAGAATACTGTGAAGAGTCCTGGAGACTTGAGGAGACTTGCTGTTACTCAAACTCCAGTGAAAAACCATCAGCAAAAACTGATGTGAAAAACTCTCAAAGAGTAAATAATTATAATAATAATAATAATAATAATAATAATAATGACATCATATGGACAAGCAGAACAACAATTTCATTTTCATATATAGAAAATTTAGATTATATATCTATCTAGAGAACTGTGCTTTATATATATATATATACATATATATATATATATATATATATATATATATATATATATATATAATTTGATATTTCTTTTGGTTGTATGCCAACTCTGCTTTGAGTGTCAAACACTTTTTGTAGCAAACTTTTCTCATTAGTATTTCTCATGTTATATATATATATATATATATATATGTGTGTGTGTGTGTGTGTGTGTGTGTGTGTGTTGTAAAACGAAAGTGACTAATTCGGAAAACAGAAAAGAATAAGCAATCCGAATTTGGCACAGAACAATGAAATATTTTAAAAAGCGCTCAATATTTGCATTTGGTATATATATATATATATATATACACACATGTATATCTACTTTGGAACGTGTTTGAGTAAGTGTGCGCCCTTTTGCGTGCGTCTTGATATCTATGAGTGGAAATGAGTGTGTATTTTTTGTTTGTTTCCAATGACATCTACTGTTATCTCTTTTATCGACAGTGGACGAGATAGCATTTCAGAAGGAAGTCATTTTTTCTCCGACAGGTGCCAAAGACAGAAAGCCAACAGCTCTTTCTCTCACTCACACAGGCACACTCACACACATATACACTCACATAGACACACACACACACACACACACACACATACACACACACACACATATATATATATATATATATATATATATATACTTATGTGCATGTGTACAAATATGACAAAAACAAGGTATTCAGAGGATTACTTTATTTATAGTTACTAACGTTCCGGTTTTTATATTAAACCATCATCAAGGCAAAGTTAATAAGCGATGTTGTATCTTCAGAATTAAATTCAATTTTAAAATGAAACGAAAAATGGTGAAAACTCTAACCATTCTGTTTATTAATGTACATAATTTATTTTAAAGCCTAACGTATTAACTAAATATACATATATGTGAGTGTGTGTATGAGCTTGCGTTTGTATATATATATATGTATATATATAGCAGACTACACAGATAGCATAGCGCTTCTTGCAAGTACACCTACCCTAGCAGCATAGTCTGGAGCAGGTGGCATTGGCTTCTATGTGAATGCAGACAAAACGGAGTATATGTGTTTTTTATCAAAAAGGTGATATCTCTACTCTGAATAGTGGTCTTCTGAAATCGGGGGACAAGTTCACGTACCTCGGAAGCAGCGTCTAATCTACTGAAAATGACATCAATATGTAACTAGCGAAGGCTTGGACTGCTATCGTTAGGTTATCGATCATATGGAAGTGTGACCTAACCGATAAAATAAAACGCAATTTTCTCCAAGCAGCAGTAATATCCATACTACTGTATGGATGCACCACTTGGACGCTGAATTAGTGTATAGACAAAAAGCTTGACGGCAATTGCACCAGAATGCTAGGAGCTATATTGAACAAATCCTGGAAGCAATATCTCACAAAACAGCAGCTGTGCGGCCACTTAACTCCCATCGCTGAAACCATCCTAATCAGACAAATAAGACATGCAGGACACGGCTAGAAAAGTAACAACGAGCTCATAAGCGACGTTCTCCAATGGACCCCTTCACACGGATGGGTAAGTGTTGGCTGAACAACAAGAACTACAAGACTTCTCTACGGACACGGGATGTAGTCTAGAGGACCTGACGGAAGCGATAGATGAAAGAAACGAATGGCGAGAGAGAATCAGTGAAATCCATGCTAGCAGCGTGACATGATGATGATGGTGATCCTATTTACCAACCCCTCCGCTCGGGCAGGATATGACACAAGGTCAATTTTTAAGCGGAGTTTAACAGGTTTCAATTCAGAGTTTTCCTTCTCCTAGACTAGTTGCTACACCAAGGCTGAAGAACTTAGTCTGTCCTACTATTTACTGATAGCTGGAGGGAGAATAATTAGATTTATACCTTTCCCAAGGGTATTAGTGCTATGTGAAATGCAATCAGCCTGGTCCAGGATTTGAACTCGTGTCGCTGTGTCCATTTCCTTCGACGATAACCATTACACCACGTGCACCTCCAGTGATGATGATGATGATGATGATATACGTGTGTGTGTGTGTGTACGTATATTCAGTTACTTTGTTTAATGGTATATCAACCATATATATATATATATATATATATATCCTCTTATTGGCTAGCTTGACTGATGGTTTCTACATCGCAGACCAAAATGTATTTTCCTTCCGTTCCTGATCTCGGCCTTCTTCTCCATACTGTCCCGAATCACTTGACGAGTTCATATTTCAGTCGTCGTAGAGATCTTACGAGTGGTCGTTTCCAATCCCTGGGATAACCCTCGACAACTACTCGAATTCACCTGTTGTTTGTGAACCTCGACCTTCGGTACATCCCGATCATGTCCTTCACTCCAGTCTGCCCCTGAATTATCCAAACTTATCCAAAATGTGTGACTGGCTCTACACAGGCTTTCACCTCCATAAATAAATTATCTTTGTAAGTTTCACTTCTTTAACTGATAAGACGAAATCGATGTGTCAGTCCATTATATACATATATATGTGTGTGTGTGTCTACAGGGTGCGGAAGCAAAATTAGGAATATTCTAGTATAATAATAAACGACTCTATTATAAAACCAGATTAATTTCAATTTTAAAAAGTAAACAACAAAATCAGTAAATTTACTCAATATGGCCACCATTTTTTTACCATTGTTTCAATAAGCCTTCGAAACGATTTGCATGCCTTCAAAATAAATTCTTCAGACATCTTATTCCATTCTTCCTCAATAGTTTTCTTAAGCGAACCAATATTTGGATGGGAAGTTGCGTTTGTTTTCAACACGCCCCATTTAGCGTAATCAAGGGGGTTACGGTCTGGGCTATATATATATATATATATATATATATGATGGAAGCTATAAAGAAACAACAATAATTTCGGAAATTTTTTTGTGGCTCGGTTTCGGCGTGAAGCAGATCATAGATTCTTTGTCGTTTCCTTTCTCACTCATATTGAGCGGAATTTTAATGAAAAAGTGCTTGACTAATCGTGAAAATTTAGATCTATGGCTTTGTTTGTTTTCTGTTTTGTTTTTTTCAAAAATTGGACTAATCAGACGAAAAAAGACGTTTTAAAAATTATTCCATATTTTGCTTCCGCAAATATATATATACTCTATGGCGGGCACAAAATCTAATTAAACTTACAAAAAGACCAAATTTATTCTGGTTAGTTGTTCATTTTTATTTTCTAACATGAAAAAATTTGGTCTTTTTGTGAGTTTTATATATATATATATATATATATATATATATATATATATCCCAGTTATGTCTCAAATAAGCAAGAAGATAAAAAGGTCGCACAAAAAAGTTCTTGTGGGTATAGGGAGCTCTGTATTTTCAAAATCTCGTTACTTTTTGATAACACCTCGTATGAGAATTTTTTCTTTTTTTTTAAGCATTTTGGCAGAAAAATTGCTTACATTTTCACATTTTGCGTCATCTTTAAAATATCATTTTCCAAAATACTGAAATGAATTTTATTGCATTGTTTAGAAGCTACAATAAAATTTTTACGAAAACTCGTTTTTATTGTCATTTGCAATTAAATTAAATGAAAAAAAAAGAACGTTGAAAACCCTTTCATAACATTTTTATTGCACTGTTTCATTCGGTTGGTACCACTTACCATATTTAAAAGGCTATAATATTTTCGGCTAGTACGGATTCAATTAACAAACTTTTTTCTCATGTGTTTAAAACAAGACGGTGTTATTTCCACACTAAATGGCAAGTCTCTGAATTTAGTAGTCGAGTTCACATACTTCGGTAGCAATATCTCATCTACGGAAAGTAATGTCAATATACGCATTGGACAGGCATGAACAGGTAATCGATCTGGTTTGTTTGTCTTTCTGTTTGTTTGTGTTTTATAGTATATCAACCTTTGTAGGTTATTTAATGCCAAATCCATTTTTTTACAAAAAAACAGTTTTATTTCAAGCAATTGTGTTTAGCATAAGTTTACAGTTTCATTGTCAAAAACATTTCTATTTCAAGCAATTCAGTTTAGTCAAACAGTTCTAATTCCAACAATTCAGTTGTGCATAAAAGTTGAGTTTACATGTCAAAACAGTTCTATTTTGAGCATAAGTACGCAGTTTAAATATTAAAACAGTTCTATTTCGAACAGTTCAGTTTAGCATAAGTGCACAGTTCAATGTCAAAATTAGTTCTGTTTCAAGCTATTCAGTTTAGTCAAATAGTTCTAATTCAAACAATTCAGTGTAGTATAAGTATAGTTTTTGTTTACGAAGAGTTAATTGTGAAAACAGTTCCATTTCAAGCAATTCAGTTGAGCATAAGTATACAGTTCTATTTGAACTATAGATAGGAACCTTTTATGTGCTACTACTCTGGGCCAGAATGGACCTGAGAGCGATGGCAATGAAAGGAGAGTTTTACTCCGCTGCAGAGAAGTATTCGGTGTATTCTACAGCCCCAGCTGACTGGGCAAGTTAATCGATCTCTCGAATGAAATAAAATGGGAATTCTTCCAAGCTGCAGCGGTGACAGTACTATTGTAAGATTGCACCACCTTAACTTTAATGAAACTCATGGGAAAAAGCTAGACGGACCCATCACAAGAACGCTACGAGCTGTTTCGAACAAAACCTGGAAGTAACACCATATAAAACACCAGCTGTGCGGCTACATACCTCCCATCTCACAAACCTTCCAAGGAAGACATACTGTTCACTGCTGGTGAAGTAAGGACAAAGTTATAAACGATATTCTTTTATGGACACCTACAGACGGATGCACCAAAGTCGGCAGGCCAGCAAGGATTTATATACATAAGCTCTGTTTGGGCACAGAATACAGTCTAGAAGACCTTCAAGAAGTGATGGACGATAGAAACTGATGGAGAGTGCGAGAGATGAGAGAAGTAAGGAAATCCGTGGTCTCAGCACAGCTGAATGATATATATATATATATATATATATATATATATATATATATATATATATATATATATATATATATATATTCATTTTGTTGGTCCAGTTAGAGAAAAGTAAATATATTAAATTGAATAGGTGTGTAAGAGAATTTGGTATTTTTATTTTATCTTTTATAACTTTGCTATACACGTGTTTTTAGACAACATAGTCATATTCACGAGCCCTTTAGAGACGACTATTAAGTCTGAAACACGTGTAGAGCAAAGTTATAAAAAAATAAAATCAAAAATATCAAATTCACTTGTGAACTTGTTAACTTTTTAATATATATATATATATATATATATATATATCCGTGGCGACTTTAGGTCATGACAGCTCAGTCGGCTGAGGCTTTAGAATACACTGACTGCTTCTCTGCAGAATGGTAAGACCGTCCCCAACGAGTGTATTGTGGCCCAGTCGGCTGGGGCTGTAAAATGCACGGACTGTACCTCTGCTGAGAAATAAGACCATCAGCGAGTGTTTTGGATATGACGCTAAATAATCTGATGCTGAGGCTCTAGAAAATCTGGATCTATGGGGAATGTGGAGTACCCCTTCATTGCCATCACTCCCGGGTCTAATCGGTCAAATAAAACTGTTTGACATTTAAACAAATGACTGATGCTAAATGAATTGTTTGAAATTTAACTGTTTGATCATTTCACTATGTGTAAACAAATGACTGATGTTTAATTGTTGGTGATACATAGCAATACTTGGAACCATTTAACTGTGTACAAATTAATGGGTAATGTTGAATAGAATTATTAGTGTTAAATAGCCATATTTGAAACCATTTCACTGTGTGCAAAAATGAACACTGGCTAGTTTAGAAATGTTATCAACATAAGGTTTTACGAATCATGCATATCTAATATATATGTATAGATAGGTTTTGGCATTAAATAACCAACAATGGTTGATATGTCATAAAACGAAATCAAACCAAACTAAATTATGAATATTACCCGGGGTCATGTTTTTAACACTATTTAATATATGAATAATTAAAAATATAAGAAGAATTTTAGCATCCACCTACATTTTTTTCTAAATAAAATTCATCAAATCTCCGTACCTGTGCAGGTTTACACAGCTGATACTTTACAACTGACCATTCTACAAAGACCAAAACTATAATTTTTCTTAAAACTGTTGTATTTTTCAAAATAAATATATTTGATTCTCCTCAAATACCTGTCGTTGTCACAACTAGAATCTTTGATGTTAACCGCTCAATATCTAAGTCAGCAGAAAAAGTAATAGATCAAAACACACACACACACACACACACACACTTTCACAAAAGCAGGTAAAGAAATTAGTTGTTGCTCAAATTATTTGGGCCCACCGTTGTATTAGGAAATTTCCCTCATATGATATTCTAATAAACAAAACCAAAATTATTTAGTCAAAATTTAGCCGTTAATTTTAAAACAAAAATATATTCTTTGAAATCATGGATTAAAAACAAGATTTTTAAAGATATTTTTTGTTTATTTCAGCTATAAATCACTCCTCTTGAGTCATGTTTATTAGAAAGATTTTATTTATTTTTTAGGGGATATTTTGATGGACCCAAAATAAGTAGCAATATTTTTATTTATATATTATTTTTTTTAATTTTTGTTTTATTTTGTTTTTCATCATTTATTTTATTTTATTCATTTATATATATATATATATATATATATATATAGTCTGTGTGTGTGTGTGTGTGTGTGTGTGTGTGTGTGTGTGTGTGTGTGTGTGTGTGTGTGTGTGTGTGTGTACAACATTATTATGAACACCGTCAGCAAAATCTATCTTAAAATAAGAATTTTATGACGTGAAAAAAAAAATAAAAGCTATAAAAGTTAGTGAGTTGAAAAAATTATAGAATACCGTTAAATTCAGGAAGTTGAGTCCAACCAAAGTCAAGGACAAATCACTTGGGCCCAGTCGGCCGGAGGTGGGGGCTATAGAATATACCGACAGCATCTCAACGGGGAAGTAAGATCTCCTCCCGATGAATGTGCTGATAATGACACTAAACAAACCAATGATCAGGCTTCCACTAATGCTGGAGCTTTGAGAAGTATGCAGTACCCCTTCATTGCCATCGCACACAGGTTCACCCTTACCCAGAGTAGTAGTACCTGATAGGGTCCTATCTATGGGTTCAATAGAACTGCTTGACATTTAACTGCGAGCAAACAAATGACATAAACGGAATAGCTAGAAAAGGAACTGTTTGATCATTTTACTGTGAGTAAACAAATGACTGATGGTAAATTGAATTGTAACTGATACATAGCAATTCTTGGAAGCATTTAACCGTGGGCAAAAAATGAGTTTAGCCTCATTTAAAAATGTTATCAACAAAATGTGTTTACCAATCATATGCATTTAATATATACATATAAAGAGAATTTGGCATTAAATAACATAAAGCGGTTGATATACCATACCAATAGAAATCACTTTTTCTGAGAGAATGTTTATTGCTTCGAAATATATATATTTGAGAGTATAGCTCTTCGAGCTGAGCCCGAAAAACCCAACAATGAGAGACGGCAGTGATATATATATATATATATATATATATATATATATATATATATATATGTATGTGTGTGTGTGTGTGTGTGTGTGTGTGATTTGTTGGGCTATGTGTTAATCATTAATTAAAATTACAACAAAAGCATCCTTTTAGTAACATCATTAAGACATTATGGCACCCTTTATTGACTTTTCCGGTTGGTTGCTTGGCTGCTTGTTTTGTTTTACGCCATACCAACCATTGTAGGTCATTCAATGCATTTATATACATATAAACAGTTCTATTTCAAACAGTTCAGTTAATTCAACAAATTTATAAGGTTCCCAGTATTACTATGTGTCACAAACAATTCAATTAAACTTCAGTCCATTATTTACTCAAAAAACCCTGTTCAGTTTAGCAGTTTGAATGTCAAAACAGTTCTATTTCTAACAATTCAGTTTAGCATAAGCACACGTTTTAGTTCTATTTAACCCACAGATAGGACCCTACCAGGTGCTACCACTCCGGGTAAGGGTGAACCTCGGAGCGATGGCAATGGGTGAACCTCGGAGCGATGGCATTCCTCAAAACTCCAGCATTACTGGAATCTCACCGTCAGATTGTTTAGCTAACTGGTCAACTTTTTCCGTCAATGAAATCAACGGACCAGATTACAGAATATGGAAATCAACAGACCAGATTACAGAATTTGTAGCAACTATACCACCACTACGATAAATAAAAAAATTTAAAAAAACATATATATATATATATATATATCAAAGATGACAGATTTGGATTTGGAGTTGAGATTTTATTTGTGAGATGTCGCAAATGAAAATGAAAACTGTTTAATAATTGTCCGAAACTTCTTATGTCCGACAAAAAGACGTATACTTTCGTCGTTTGTTAGTCATTGTCAAGGATGTGGGTCTGACTAGGATTATACATATATAGAGAGAGTGAAATTGTGAGTGCTTACGTCGGTGATTTGTTTATAGTGAAGGGTCGTGTATAACCAGCCACACTTTATTTCATGAACTGATAAGAGAAATATGGTGTATTAGTGTGCCATGGATTCTCCCGAACCACATTCCCTATGCATTGAATGCAGAGTCTTTTTTTTTTCATAGATCGTTTGCCTCATCGAAAGAAATGAGTCCAGTTTGCCAAACTGTTTTACCTATTTTAACTATAGCTGAGGATAGGAAAGATAAACATTCCTGCAGTTTCTCGACACATTAGTACGAGGTGAAACATAAACAGCCTTATATATATATATATATATATATATATGGCGGGGGGTATTTACATATATATAAATATATATATATATATATATATATATAGAGAGAGAGAGAGAGAGAGATTTACACACACACACACACACACACACACATATATATATATATATATATATATATATATAATGTAATAAGCACATCTAATACTAGAGTTTATCAAATTTCTCGAATCAATCAAATATCGATTACCACTGCTTTAAATACAGTTCATAACTTTATATACCTGATCACTTTTTCTCATTTGACCCCCTCCCATTTCTCTCTGTGTGTCTCTGTCTCTGTCTCCCACTCTCTCACTCTCTCTCTCTCTCTATATATATATATATATATATATATATATTGTGTGTGTATTTTGGCTACTAATTATATATACGAATTTGGTTCAAGTCAACGTTACTTACCTTTTTTATAATCTTAGTTTTTTTTTATCTAGGTTTCTTGCTAGTTTTTTCTGGGTTTTTCATAACTGTAACAAGAGCACCAATCATAATTGGTATCATCGTCACTTTTATGTTCCACAATTTTTTTCAATTCCCTATCAAAGTCGATGTACTTGTCTTTTCGCTTTCTTTCAATTTTACTCTGTGGTTATCCGGAAAAGCAATGTTCACAATTCGGCAATTCATCTTTTATTATTTACTCCTTGAGAGTTTTTCACATCAGCGTTAGCTGATGGTCTTTCACTGAAGTTTGAGAGACAGCAAGTCTCCTCAAGTCTCCAGGACTCTTCTCAGTATTCTGACCGTTCTCAATAATGTTGCAGTTTGGATGGTCTCCACTCGTCCTCCCACTTCCAAGTCTTCCAGTCCCTTATATAATCCTTTGGTGACTGTATCACAAGCGCCAATCACGATTGTTATAATTGTCACCTTCATGTCCCATAGTTTTTTCAATTCCCTAGCAAGGTCGAAGTACACATCCTTCTTTTCACTTTCTTTCAGTTTTATTCTGTGGTCAACCGGGACAGCAAAATCCACCGTTTTGCAAGTTCTCCTTTTTTGTTGATTATTATAAGGTCTGGTCTTCTCGCCAAGATTAGGTGATCTGTTTGTATGTCAAAGTCCTATAGGAGTTTATGTGTCTTGTTTTCTAGGACAGATGCTGGGTTGGGCATATAACATTTGTTCATTTGTTTAAATTTAAATTTCTTGCACAATTCTCAGTGGATCACCTTACCCATCCAGTCGTGTTTAGTCTTATACTCCTTCTGCGCTAATTTGCTGCATTCGTTTATTAAGTGATTGACAGTTTTGTCTCTATCACCACATTACCTACATTTGCTATTTTGTTGCGTCTTATCTATTCTTGCTTTGATTTGATTTGTTCTTATGGCATTGTTTTGTGCTGCTATTTGCAGAGATTCTGTTTCTCTTTTAAAGCTACATCCAGGTTTTCTCGCGTGAGATGTTGTTTATTAGTCGTTTGAAGCGCCCATAGAGTTGTTTTGTTTCCTAGTTGTCACTCTGTTGACCATCGTGTTTAACACTGTCTTCAATGCTGGCAACTCCTCTTCCTCCCTCCTTTCTTGATACATATAGTCTGTCAACGTTGTCTCTGGGATGTAATGCCTTATGCATGATCATTATGTTTTTTTTGTTCTTTTTTTTTTTTTGTTCTTTGTCCATTTGCTTAAGTTCTTCTCTGGTCCACTTCAAAAAGGGTCCCGAATATCTAATGAGGGGTACAGTCCAAGTATTTATTCTTTGGATAAGGTTTCTGCTAGATAGTTTTGTCTCGGGTAGCTTTCAAGTTCTCCGGAGATACTCTTTCTTAATTTTTTCTTTCATCTCCACTTGTTTGATAGAGTCAGTCTCCAAGATGTCCATGTATTTGTAGGTTTCTTTTACTCTGAGCGTTCTAATCTTATCTTGATTTGGTAGTTCCATTTTTCTATGGTAAATTCCATTCCTATATCCTGACTGTAAATTCTAACTGCGTGTATTTGAGTTTCCGGTTATTATTATTAGTATTATTATTTCACATAAGTTATAACTGATGGGTTTTCACTGGAGACTGAGCGACAGCAAGTCTCCTCCGGGCTCCAGAACTCGTTTACACAACTACGATTGATATAATCATGACCTTCTCGTCTCACAGGGTTTTAGTTAACTCCCCGGCAAGGTCCATCTATTTCTCTATCTTTTCGCTATCCTTCTTCGTCTTATTATATTATTATTATTAGAAGGAGATTTTCACCCCAGGGTTACCTGATGGTTTTTACTTGAGTCTAAGCGATAGCAAGTCTCCTCACGTCTCCTGGACTCTTCTCAGTATTCAGGCTAATCTGAAAAATGCCGTAGTTTGGATGTTTTCCATTCGTCTTTTAATTTTTAACTCTTCCTCTCCCCTTTCCAAGTGCACCAATTATTACTGATATCACCATCACGTTTATATTCCACATTTTTTTTACTTCTCTGGCCAGGTCCAAGTAATTGTCTCTCTTTTCGTTTTTTTTTTTAATTTTCTCACTATGGTCGGCCGGGACGGTAAAGTCCTCTATACGATAGGTTCCCTCTTTTTATTTACTTTGTTGGGTTTTTTTTTTATTTTGTTTTGTCTTGTTTTCTCAATAATGTTGCAGTTTGGATGGTCTCCACTCGTCCTCCAACTTCCAAGTCTTCCAGTCCCTTTTATAATCCTTTGGTGACTGTATCACAAGCACCAATCACGATTGTTATAATTGTCACCTTCATGTCCCATAGTTTTTTTCAATTCCCTAGCAAGGTCGAAGTACTTATCCTTCTTTTCACTTTCTTTCAGTTTTATTCTGTGGTCAACTGGGACAGCAAAATCCACCATTTTGCATGTTCTCTTTTTTATTGATTATTATAAGGTCTGGTTTGTTTTGATTTATTTTGTTTATCGCAAGGTTTGGTCTTCTGGTTGGTATTAGATGATCTGTTCGTATCTCTTAATCACAGATAATTTTTGTGTTTCATTTTCTAAGACAGATTCTGGTTTGTGCATTGACCATTTGTTCGTATGGTCAAATTTAAATATCTTGCACAATTTCAAGTGGATTGCATTCTCCACCAAATCGTATCTAGTCTCGTTCCCTTTTTGCGCAACATTATGATTCATATTTACCCACCCCTCCGTTCGGGCAGGATATGACACAAGGTCAATTTTTAAGCGGAGTTTAACAGGTTTCAATTCAGAGTTTTCCATCTCTTAGGTTAGTTGCCTCACCAAACCTGAAGAACACAGTCTGTCCTACTATTTATCCATAGCTGGAGGGAGAATAATTGGATTCATACCTTTCCCCAGGGTATTAGTGCTATGCGAAATGCAATCAGTCTCGTCCAAGATTTGAACTCGTGTCGCCGTCTCCATTTCCTATGACGATAACCATTACACCACGGATACCTCCACTTGCGCAACATTATTATTATTATTATTATTATTTACTCCTATAGAGTTTTAACATCAGTGTTATCTGATGGATTTTCACTGGAGTCTGAGTGACAGCAAGTCTCCTCAGGTCTCCAGGACTCGTCTCAGGATTCTGGCTGTTCTCAGCAATGCTGTCATTTGGATAGTCTCTACCCGTCCGCCAACTTCCAAGTCCTCCAGGCCTTTTAATAATCCTTTAGTTATTGTGCCTAACGCACCAATCACAATTGGCAAAATCGTTACTTTCATGTTCCATAGCTTTTTTCAATTCTCTAGTAAGGTCGAGGTACTTATCCTACTTTTCACATTCCTTCAGATTTATTCTGTGGTCCGCCGGGACAGCAAAGTCGACAATTTTGCAGATTCTCTTCTTTTTTTTTTTTTTTTTTTTGTTGATTATTATAAGGTCTGGTCTTCCGGTCGGGATTAGGTGATCCGTTTGTATGTTAAAATCCCATAGGAGATTATGCGTGTCATTTTCCAGGACAGGTGTTGGGTTGTGCATATACCATTTGTTAGTATGGTCAAATTTAAATTTCTTGCACATTTCCCAGTGGATCACCTTGCTGACCTTATTATTTATCTTTTACTCTTAACGAGTTTTTTTTATTCTTGCGTGGTTTATTATTATTATTATTATTATTTTACTCCTTTGTTGTGAAAAATTGGATTTTGAGTGACAGTAAGTCTCCTCAAATCTACAGGACTCTTCACAGTATTCTAGCCGATCTTAATAATGTTGTAGTTTAAATGGTCTCTACTGGTCCTCTTATTTCCAAGTCTTTCTGTCACTTTACCAATCCTTTACCAGATCATTGCCCTAATTAGTAGAGTGTTTACCTATGGTCCAGGTCGAGTCATACCAAAGACTCAAAAAATGGTATTTTATGCCCGCCTTGCTAGGCACTCAGCATTATAAGGTAAGGATCAAGGGTAAAGCGGAGCAATCCAGGGAATGGAGTAGCGCCCTCCACGACACCTTGGTGTAGTAGCTATTGAAAAGAGAACCTTCGTGTCACCCCCGACTAAAGTCGCCAACTTTACTTTTAACCAATTCTTTCGGATTATTGCGAGTGCACCAACCATAAATTTTATAACAATCACCTTTATGTTTCATAGGTGTTTTTTGTTTTGTTTTTTTTTTTTTGTTTTTGTTTTTTTTTGTTTTTTTTTCAGTTCTCTTGCAAAGTCTGGCTACTTATCTCCCTTTTCACTTTCTTTTATTTTAACTTTTATTTTCTCTCTGTGGTCAGCCGGAACGGCAAAGTTCACAATTCGGCAGGTTGTTGTTGTTGTTGTTGTTGTTGTTGTTGTTGTTGTTGTTGTTATTATTATTATTATTATTATTATTATTATTATTATTATTATTCTAAAACACGTACACACATATGTTTCGAGGATAGTGAACGTTCGTATGTTTGAAGAGCGGGTAGTATTAAGTTACATTCGCAAGTAATAAAATGGGAGATCTTATTGGAACGACTTATCAACCTTAAAGCCAAAAAGTCTTTCCCACCTCCACAGCTCATCTTTGGCGACATTCATATATCATTATGGAAAGATAAAGATACGACTGTATTTCCGTACATCAGGACTGTCACTTGAAACTCGTTTTGATATCTAATAGACGCAGATTCGTTTGGACATTAGCACGGGTATGTACACGAACCAGGTTATACCTTCTTACGCATGTGTAGTGTTTCCTATCGAGAGAAAAAAAAAAACTCACACGCGAAAATCGAAATATTTACGTGTTTAGATGAGTTACTATTATTATACGCGCATATGTTTCTAATTTATATTTATTGCCGTATATTTTTCGTTTCCCGTCGTTTTGCTGACGAATAGAACATGAATCAGAAAATAAAGTGAAGTGAGAAAATTATTTTGGGGGTAGAGCGGTGACATTTTAGAATTTTTACAACCTACTGATTTGAAGAGTATATTTAAACACTATAAAACGTTTTATTTCGTTCTACAACCCCCCCCCCACAAACACACACAGTTACACGCACTTCTTTCTTTTTTAATGCATTTACACGTTAATGACAGATGTCTGGATTTCGTCAACATGAACTGCGAAAGTCTTCAAATCTCCGACTCCAGTCACCTTGTCCCTATTGATCCCATCGCACTGCATGACCTGGTCATTTTCAACCATTCCTATAATGTTCATCATCATCATCATCATCATCTCATTATTACTGAAGCCTCACCATCAGATTTTTAGTAGGCGTCTTACTCCTCTGCAGAGATGCAGTCGATGTATTTTGCAGCTCCAACCGATTGGACTAAATAAGGCAATTCGTGGTATCTAGTAAGTAAAGTTGGCTAACGTAGTCGAGGGGTACCCGAAAGCTCTCTTTTCAATTGGAGAGGGCGCTACTCCTTTCCCGAGTTTGCTCCACTTTACCCTTTAAACGTACCTTATAATGCTGAGTGTTAAGCAAAGATGTATCAAGTACCACTTTTTGAGTTTTTGGTATGACTCGACCTGAGATTGAATCCCGGTCTCCCGGGCGATTAGTGAACACTCTACCACTAAGCCAATGGGCCGGTTATCGTGGTATCTACTGACACCAAATTAGACATGTCGAACTCATCCTGCCGTTGGTTTTTTTTGGTGGGGTTGGGGGTGAGTTCTTGCTATCCTGATCAGTTTCTGTACCATCTTGAGTTGCGGATTCTGAGGTGACCTCATCTTGGTCGATTCGAAACTCATCCAGTGCCTTAAAACTTCTAGAGATGTTTCGAAATGCCACTTCTTGAAATTTCGAGTTCCTTAGCTATTGCTCACTAGCTTATATTTCTAGCCATCTTCAGTATCTTCGTCCTCATTTCTTTGGAAAATTTTGCCATAATTTTTTATGAAAGCATTTTCACCATATTAAAGAAAAAATCTGTGCCGTTTGTAGAAAAGTATTGGTATATTTGCGGTGGAATATTTTTCTGTTTTAAAACACTCTATCTTGATTGCTTTACGTGAGGTGGCCGAAAACTTTTACACGGCCATCTTGGAGCTGGTCTCACATCTTCTCCTCTCATTCGGAACCCTTACAACAAAATATAATGATTAAGTATGGAAATGATACCAACAAGGATCAATATTTCATCCATAAAAAAACCACAATGCGAAACATCCACTTATAAGTTGACTATTGAAGTTTTGCAATTGTTTAAAGTGTCCGAAGACTTTTTCATGGTACTTGACTTTTAAGTATTCTCGCCGATCTGTAAATTGCTGTTGTCTGGATGATCTCAATTCCACCTCGGATATCCAATTCCTCCAAATTCTTTTCCAGGGTCTTCGGAATTGTTCCAGCCAACGGTTCCACCGATGACTGGTATTACTGTCATCTTCATGTTTCATAAACCTTCCAGTTCTGGGGAAGGTCCAGATATTTATCCTGTTTTTCTTCTTCTTTTTTTTTTACTTTCTTTTGATTTCACGCAATGATCTGAAAAATATTTTTCTTTCTTGTAAACTAAAACCAGGTTTGGCCCACACGTCTATTTTTGTCTCAATATTCAAGAGAATTTTTGGAAAATCTCCGTGACGTTGTGGCTAAAGTACTTGACTGCGACATCGTAGTAAGCGAGTTCACACTTCGTTCGCAGTACTAAGTTCATTTTCGGATTAATACCCTTCGGGGAGGTATAAACGGCTTATCACCAAGCTATGAGTTGAATAGTACTACTAATGTTCATCTACAATGATGGTTTTGACTCTAAATAACCCGCGAAGTTTAATATGCCATTAAACGAACAAAACCAAATCAGAAAAATTTATATCTCATTTTCCAGAACAGACTCTTATCAATGCATATACCACTTGAGTGTATAGTCAAAATTTTATCGCTTGCACAGTTCCCAGAAGATCGCTTTTCCCTCTCCGTCGTGCCTGCTCTTGTACTCCATCTGAGCCATTTTTTTTTTTTCATTTGTTTGCTATGTTCTTTTCTGTTTCCTCCTTCCAGGATTCTCCTGTATTCTCGCCGATCTTAATAATGCTGTAGTTTGGATGGTCTCTACTTGTCCTCTAATTTCCAAGTCTTCCAGTCCCTTTGCCTATCCTTGGAGGATTGTTACAAGTGCACCAACTACAACTTGTATCACCGTCATCTTCATGTTTCATAGTTTTTAGTTCACAGGAATCTTTTCGCTTTCTTTTATTTTCCCTCTGTGGTCCACTATTCGACAGGTTCTCTTTTTTTGTTGTCTATCACAAGGTCTGGTTGTCTGGCCAGCATTAGGTGATCCGTTTGTGTCTCAAAATCCCAGGGAGTTATGAGTTTTTCACTCTAGTTTTAACTGGCGGTTATTAACTGAACTCACTGTAAATGTGTCCTCAGGTCTCCAGGACTCTTCTAAGTATCCTGAATGTTTTTAACAGTGCTGTAATTTGGATGGTGTCGATTCTTCCTCTAATCTCTAGTTCCCTTAGTTTATTTACCAGGCATTTGAAAACGGTTCCAAGGATACCAACTGTAATTAGTATCACCATCAATTCCATGTTCCACAGTTTTTCCAGCCCTCTGGTAAGATCCAGGTATTCGACTATCTTCGCTTTCTTTTACTTCCATTCTACAGTCCGCTAGAACGGTAATATTCCACTAGATAGCAATTTTTTTTATTTTAATAATTAACACAGGTCTTCTTGCTAGGATTTTGGTGATCCGTTTGTATAGCAAAACTCTCTGCAAAGTTTATACTTCTCATCTTTTGATCAGATTCTAGTTTGTGAATATTACCATTCGTCAGCTGGGCTAAATTTTAGTTTCTTACTTAATTCCCTTTGGATCACCTTTCCCACCTCATTCACTCCATTTTCTTATCATTATTTAATTTTCTGTTTTATTTTCGGTTTCTTACAATCCTTCACCGGGTCTTTACCCAAGACCCAGCTTAAGGGAAGGTAGTTATTATATGCATTCAATTTTTTTGCTGTCTCATTTGGGTGATATTTTTCAGTCACATTGATAATACTCTCCTATGTAGATGAACAGTTCTACAATGTGCAATTTCTTTTATTTCATTTAGTCTGAAACTGCTAGTAATGTGTTTATCTGTTCCTTTCTTGAACATACCCAGAGCTCCGACTAATACTGACCCAGTGATAGTTTTAAGATGCTACGTTTTCTCAATTTCCACTTCCAGGTCTTGTATTTACTTATGTTATTATATTCTTTGACTGATATGTTATTATCTGTAGTCACTACAATATCAATTAGAAGACTTGTTTTTCCTTTATAATCCTTAACCACTGTATTCATTCAAAGTCCCAAGGAACAGTGGATGCTTTTGCTTCTGTATTTGGTTCTGGGTGGTATCTGTACTATTTTTCACAATCAAATAATCCATGGTATTTACATACTTTCAAATGAATGTAATGTCCTATTTTTTCATGCTTTTCTTTATATCCTCTTGGTGTTAGGATTGAGCAACAGGATACAAAGTGGTCAATTGATTCAGTTTTTTATTCGTAGAATTTACATATTGGATGTGATATGTTTTGTTTGTTTTTTTTATATATTTGCTGATAGTTCCTCTTTAGTAGGCTCTGATTTTCTGTTGCTGTTATCAACCCCTCTGTTTCAACCTTCATTCCATTACTTTTCAGCCATCGATTAGTTTTTACTATATTTATATCTACATTTCTACTTCTTTGTGTGTATCGTCAATGTTGGAGTTTTTGTTTTCAGGCGTTTTTAATTGATTCCGTCCTTGTATTTTTGCTTTCTGCTGCTTTTTGCTGCCTCTGTTGATTTATCTTTTATATCTGTTTCTTGAGGTAAGGAGTCAAGCTGATTAACAAGTTTATTACTTTCTTTACAATTTGAATGTTTTTTCATTTGCTTCTCGTGTGTGCTTACTAACTGTATCATCCAATCAGTTACAGCGTCTAAGTATTTCTTTAATCCTATATGAGTATTCTTGTTAGATTAATCCTTTTCCACCATTTTCTCTCTTGACGTTGATACATTTTATATCTGCTCTTCGGTGATGCATTCTAAGGCAGATTATCAATTTCCTGACTTTAGTATGTTTCTTTTTATTTTAACTAATGTCCAGATTATTATATTTAAACTCTATGTCTTTACTGGTATTGATGTAGTGTTGTTATAACTTTATTTTTGCATTCATTTCTGCTCTTGATACGGCTCTTATTCTCCTTTAGATTTTTTTCTTAATTTTTCTTTATTCATAATATGATTGATACCATTCTCTTCATTAATTCCAAAATATCCATAGTTTTTACAGAGTTCTAACTCTGAAATTTCCGTGTTTACATCGGAAGTGATATTTTTAGACTTTACGAGGGACCCTTTCTTAAATGTAACTTTCGCACATTTTTCCAAAACAAATTGCCACATTGGAGTGAGAGGGAATGAAAAAGCAGACTCGGCAGCCAAATCGGCCTTAGATCTGACACCCGATAAATCCAGGATCTCATATACTGACCTAAAACCAACAATTTATAAATTCCTTCACACAAAATGGCAACAACAATGGAGCAATAACATCCACAATAAACTCTTCCAAATTCAGCCCACCTTAGGCGAGTGGAGACCAGCATCGAGAAAATCAAGAGAACAAGTTGTTATATCCCGATTGCGAATTGGTCATATAAGGCTTACTCACTCTTTCATTTTGAGACAGGAACCACAACCACAGTGTTTAACCTGCCAGACAACTTGCACGGTTAAATACATTCTTATAGAATGCAGAACTTTCGCTGTGATCAGAAAGCGATTTTTCAAAGTAAATAACTTTACCGATCTGTTAGAGAACGTCAAAATAGATGCCATTCTGTCCTTCTTGAGAGAGACAGAGTTGTACCAAAAAATATGACAACTTAAAACTGGTTAATCTTGTGCAATCAAATGAAATCCTACTAATAGAAAATTTTACCTACCTAAGTATTCGTTTTGAAATCGTTGGTTGAATATGTATGTATATATAGACAGAATTTGGCGTTAAATGACCTACAAAGGTTGATATGCCAACCAACCAACCAACCAAACCCAATTGCATCCTTATGTCGTCACTGCATATTTTATAGTACTTAGTAGGCCTTCTAAATCAACATCATTTTATGCCTATAACTTTAAATCGTCTTATATAGAATAGGTGGTTTATTTTTTAGTTGGAATTTTATAACCCTTGGCTGTGTATTGAATTTCTATGGGGAGAAGTATTCGAGCCATACTGAAAAGAACAGAAAAAAATGTGTCTCCTTTGAAGATTCTATTGTTAATGTTTTGAACATACCGTTTTCATAGGTTAATCTGAGGTTATTAAGTCAACTTTACATTTTAGGAATGTTATTATAACTCGAGATATCTTTAAAATGTTTAGAACTTTTAAAATGCATTCGTCGGGTACGCTATCAAAAAAATTTTTGTAGTCAATCCAACCAAAATTAATATTCTTCTATTTGGATCGATAATTCTCCTCGTTCTTTTGGTTTATGAGGAACAGATCTTAACAGCCATATGACTCTTTTTGGAGTCTTTTGGTTCTAAAATGTCCTTACATTCTATGAATCTGACTATTGTCTTTTTTTTAGAATCGTTATCATCTTTTATATATTGGGAATGTATGTGATTGGTTGGTAATTTTTAGCATTTGTTGATTTTTTTGTTTTTGGTAGTAGGTATGTTACTCCTCCTTTGAGCCAATTAGGCATTTTTTCAGGTTCTTTAATGATTTCTGAAATAAGGTTTGTCATTAGTTAATGTGTGGGGGATAAGTGGTGTAGCCAGAAGTTTGATATTTTATCAATTCCAGGTGACTCCCATCTCTTCTGTTATGATATCTTCGTATATTTGTAGTTCATTATTTTTATAAGTGTCTTTTATATTTCAATCCAACTTACCTTTTTATTATATAATTTCTTATGGCACCATATTTTACTCCAAAGTAGACCTGTGAGTAATGGCAATGAATGGGTACTTCATATTCCCCATGTCTCTAGAATTAGAACCTCACTACTTGATGCATTTTAGTGCTTTTTTTGCTGGGATATCTTACTCCTCTACAGAGATTACAGTCAATATATTCTAATCCCCGGCGACAGGGGGATTTAGAGTCGATTTTTGATGGTTGATCAACTATTCTTTGTTGAAATCATATAACTGCCTTTGGCCTCAGACAAAAATAGTACAGTGTACTTGATATGAAAATAGACAACATCCAAGGGTGAGGCTCCTGCCCGGGTGACTATACAATCACCTGTTCATTGCCGTTAATCCCGGGTTCACTTTGACCCAGAGAGGCAGTTCTTGTCAGGGTCTTATATACATGGGTCAAATAGATCTGTTTTTGACGAAGTGTTCACCTTTTTTAATATAATCGTGCGGATACGTTTTTGTACCATATATATTTATGATTGTTAAACTGATTTGGCTTTAAATAACCAAAACACCCAACCATAAAAACAACCAGCCCACCAACCAACCAACCAACCAGCCAACCAATCATCAAAATTAACATTTTTACTCTTTCTTCTTCTTTTTAAATTCGTCACGTGACATACACCAACCAATCAACATGCACCCATCTAATAATTTCCAAATGCATGATCAGCAGGCATCATTTAACAATTTTCTCAGGAAAATTTTGACCTTTCCATCTGAGATCATGTCTGACCCCAGTGTCAAACGTCCATTATCGACTTTCACTCTAATCAGTCTATTTCATCACATCATATAATGTGTTAGTTGAGAATTTTTGTCATTTGTACTCAAACTTCCCGTATAATTTTGATTTTGATTAATTTTAACGAGTTGATTTTGCCCGGGTAAAAACTTCACTTTAGCGCGTTGGAATCGCTGATAAATTCACTATCGTAGAGAGTTCGATATTGATCTCGTGCCTCATTACTCTGGCCTTGTGTCAAACTCTTTACAACTTTCTAAGGCATTTAACGTAATACTGACATGTTAATTTCGTTGATCTATTTCCATCTGTAATGAGTTCGATCTTCACCGGGCGCTCCATCACTATGGCTTTGTACTAGCCTTTATTCTGTTTCTTTGCAAAATGATAATGCAACGTATTCTCATTGATCATTTCAGCGAATTATTCAGTAAGCGGGCCATTGTCCTAATGATTAAAGTGTTTACCAATGGTCCAGAAGACTGAGGTTCAAGCCCCGGTCGAGTTGTATCGAAGACTCAAAAAATGGTACTTGATGTCACCGTGTTTTATACTCAGCATTATAAGGTACAGATTAAGGGTAAAGTGGCGCAAGAATTAACCCAACAAGGATTTCACTGAATTTACAATATGTTTTATGAACAAGAATACTTTTTGAATTAAAATTCAAATTAAAATACATTGGAAAGAGATTTTTGGTTTGGGTGTGTATTATGGAATATCAAACCTTGTAGGATATTTAATGCCGATTCCTGTGTGTGTGTGTGTGTGTGTGTGTGTGTGTGTGTGTGTGTGTGTGTGTGTGTGTGTGTGTGTTTTGCCTGTGAATAGTTTGTACGTAATAATTCTTTTAAACGAGTCTGCGCTCATTTGTTCGCATACTATAAACTTGTTTCAAGTATTGTTATCCAACACAAATAATTCTACTAGATATTCATCATCTATTTACACAGATCGTTTCTGGTTGTTTTATTTGATTTAGTGGCATATTAACTCTTGATGATTAATTATTGCCAAACCCTGTTCACACACACACACACACACACACACACACACACACACATATATATATATATATATATATATATATATATATATATATATATATACCCAGTCGGTTTGGGCAGTAGAATACACTGACTGCGTCTCCGCAGAGGAGTAAAACTCCTGTAACGAGTGTCCTAGATACGACACAAAACAATTTGATAGCGAGGCTTCACTCCTGGAGATTTAAGGAAAGTGGAACACCTCTTCATTGCCATTACTCCCAGGTCCACTCTAACCCGGAGTGGTAGCATCTGATGGTCTGATATTACCATAAAACCAAACGAAACTATATATATATATATATATATATATATAATTTGTAAATGAATAGTTTTTTAGGTAACTTTATATTGAACAAGTTGGAGATCATCTCTTTGCACATAGTTAAATGGTTTCATGAACTCCTATATAATACTTATAATTCCGTTTTATATTAATCATTTGTTTGCATACATTAAAATGTTTTTAAGTAAAGCGATTTAACACTGATAATTCTATTCTATTATTTGCTAGCGCACAGTTAAATGATTTCAAGTATTGCTATTTCACACTAATAATTCTTTTTGATATTCTTCATTTGTTTACACTCAGTTCACTACTTTCAATACTTGCAATCTAATACTAATAATTCTATAATTAATCATTGGCTTACACACAGTTAAATGGTTTCAAGTATTCCAATCTAAGACGAATAATTCTATTTAGTATTAATCATTTGTATGCACAAGCTTTAATGGCTTCAATTATTGCCATCTCGACGCAGTTGACCCTCAGCCCCAGCGATTCTTGTACCTTTTATATAAAATTGGGTTGGGTACCTCTCTTTTGCCACAAGAGCAATACGAAGAATACATTCGGGACAATCATATAGGTGCTAGGGCTTGAAATGAATGACCGATTAATTACATCAGGCCACTCCGACCATCCGTCTAGCCCTAGTAAGGGCCTTATTGGATTGTTGAAGGTCAAATGACCACTACGTTTGCCGGGTCACGGACTGCTCAGCTCCCAAGATCCCATTCACAAGCCTTACAGGTCACCAGCTACGGCCAACAGGTGGTCTTTTAGGGAACGTCTTACACCCCTGCAGAGGTACAGTCGGCATATTCTAGATCCCCGCCAGACAGGGCAGTGGAACGAGATGTTAAAAGTCTATTATTTGGCTTAATGAGTCGAGTGTTCGCCAATGGTCCGGGAGACCGGGGTTCAATCCCAGGTCGGGTCATACAAAAGACTCAAAATATGGTACTTGATGCCGCCTTGGTTTTCACTCAGTATTATAAGGTAAGGATCAAGATTGAAGTGGAACAATTCAAGGAATGGAGATGCGCCCTTTCCTACACCTCGGTGTAGTAGCTATTGAAAAGGGAGCCTTCGTATCACCCTCGACTAAGGTCACCAACATTACATACTTATATACTATCCCTTCAGATCTGGGTTAAATGTAGTATCACTGCTGTTCTTTTATGAAGATGGCTTTAAAGATGGTTAATATGCCATGAAACATAGACACCAATATATATATATATATATATATATATATATATATATATATATATATATATATCGTAAGTAGTCACTTGCTAGCTATCAATATCTATTTATCTATGTAATTATACCCACATATATATATATAATCTATATACATAATATATATATATTGTCTCTTTCATTCTCTCTCTCTCTCTCTCTCACACACACACTTTCTTTTTCCTTTTCTCTCACTCTCTCTCTCTCTCTCTCTCTCTATATATATATATATATATATATATATATATATATTCTAATTTAAGCCTTCCTATCAAACATTCTATCTATCTACTTATCTCAATGTGTTGGCTTGTTTGTATCTATCTCTCCGCATCTATACACTATACTTAATATATATATATATATATATATATATATATATATAATATATATATATATATATATATATATATATCCTCTTTATCTGTGTGTCTGTCTGTCTGTCTGTTTGTCTGTCTGCTTCTCTCTCTCTCTCTCTTTTCACACATAAACGCGCACACATACACACATATATAAGCATTTATACACACACACATATATATAAAATATATATATATATATATATATATATGTGTGTGTGTGTGTGTTCTAATATCTTCCTTCTTCTATATCTATCTATCTATCTATCAATTTTACTCCGATCATATCTATATTTCTGTCTCAGCTTGTCAGCATGTTTGTCTGTTACAATCAGCATGTTATCTATAAATCTATCTTTTATCTCGATCTTTCTGCGCCTATTGATGTCAATTAGTAACAAATTCTTCTTTCTTCCCGATCTTAAAAATCACTTTAATTTCTTGCTACGTTCCGTCTATTTTTCCCCCTTTTCTAATCCCCACTTCTCTCTCCAACACCCACCCACCCAACCCCCCCTCTCTCTCTCTCTCTCTCTCTCTCTCTCTCTCTCTCTCTCTCTCTCTCTCTCTCTCTCTCTGGATTCGGAAACATGACAAAACTTAAATGGTAGCAACTCTGAGATTGAACTCAGAACAATCATAGTTTGCTTAATTTTGTTATAGACCTAGGTCTCTCTCTCTCTCTCTCTCTCTCTCTCTCTCTCTCTCTTATACCTATCTCCGCCTCCTGATGCTATAAAGTTGCTCGCCAAAAAAAAATAAAAATAAAAGAAAGAAATGAGGCTACCCTTTCACCCACCTCTTTGAGATCTCCCGCCGGTACGAGCGCCCTCTTTCGGAGACCTCACTCAGATACCTGCAGGGAGAAAGAGCCCACCTTATCAAGATTTTCTAATCTAGTAACCATTATTCATCAGTTCCGAGTCACTTTATAATGCATCCTTATCATATCATGCATCAAGTGGTTGTCGCTGTGTAGAAAATAACAAATAAGTAAAATGTATTTTTAAAAAAATAAATAGAATAAATAAAAACGAGTGGAAAACAAAACAAAATAAAACAAAACTAGAGGGAAGAATGGGTTAGGATAATCATATCTCAAATGACCACGCTGGTGGTGGGTTCAAATCTTGGTCAGCAGATAAACATGATGAAACACTTGATCTATTTGAAATAAGTATGTCATTTCCTTCATATGACTTCTTGTTCGGAAACTGTTTCTTAATACACACACACACACACACACACACGCACATACACACTCGCATTCATTCCCTCACTCTCACACACACACACATAGAGGAGAAAAGGCGCTTTTAGAGTAAAGGGTATTGTCGTACGAAATCGAATCGGCTACCCGAGTTCAAATCCTGGATGAGGGTTGCCCAGTCAGCTGTGGCTGTAGAATACACCGACTGCACCTCTGCCGAGGGGTAAGATCCTCCCCTGCAAACGACTGTCCTGGTGAGGTTCCAGTTGGAACTTTGGGGAATGCGGAGCACCCTTCATTTCGCTCCCAGGTCCACTCTGGTCCGGAGTGGTAGCACTTGATAGAACCCTATCAATGGGTGAAATGGAATTAAACTGCGTATTTATGCTAAACTGGATTACTTGAAATAGAACTCTTTTGATATTTAAACTGCGTATTTATGCTAAATTGAATTGTTTGAAGTAGAACTGTTTGACTAAACTGAATAACTTGAAATAGAAATTGTTTTGACAAACTATTTACTTACGTTTAAACTGCGAACTTATACAAAAGTGAATAGTTTGAAATGAAACTTTTTGTATGCTAAACTGAATCGTTTGAAATTACTCTATTTTTGTACATCTTTTTATTTTTTAAGTAAAGGAATTAATATTGTGAATTGAATTACCATGACCAGAAAATCCGCCGAAAGCCTACGCATGCCAAAGTTGATTTGAGGTCGTTAGTGTGCGATATGAATTGGTGGCTCGGTTGTAGAGTTTCGGTACTGCAATCTGTGGTCGCTGGTGTTCGATCTCCAGTGGTGGAGATTTCGGTATACACAACTGATGAGACCTAATAAGGTCGACACAGTTCTCCAGTGTTCCCGTTTGTCGTGCGTACGTGTTCGGCGGATTTTCTGGTCATGGTATTTCAATACACTATTTTTTTGTATGATAAACTGAATAGTTTGAAATAGAACTGATAATTCGTATGAATTCGGCCGTTGAACGGATGTATGTAAACAATAGTAATTGTGATTCATAACCGTTTAAAATGTACTTCGTAGCTAATATCTCCTCGTGGCTAAATGGTTAGAAGCTTTGGCTTGGTGTTGAATCAACCGGGTTTCGATCCCAGCTTCGGGGAGATACTGTCTAGCCACACTGATGAGTTCTGATAGAACGAAACAGATCTGTCTGTGGATGACTATAGATATATATGAGATGAACAAAAATAATACGACAAATTGAAAGATTTCTTATGTTATATTTTTTATTGTTCTCAACTAGATTTGACATAAAGCCATCGTCAAGAGAAAAAGTAGATACCCATGTTCGACATGAAATATTTGAAGAAAGCCGAAGGATGCATAGGCTGAAACGTCGCGAATATAACAATAAAGATGGAAAAAAACAACCGAATACTCTAAATGATAAAGAAGCTTTTCATTTGGTTGTTTCTTTACGTATGTATATGTGCGTGTATGTACCATTATATATATATATATACAATGGTACATACACGCACACACACACACACACACATATATATATATATATATATATATATATATATATATATATGTGTGTGTGTGTGTGTGTGTGTGTATATATATGTATATAATGAAAATAAAGAAACTTTTAGTGTGATTTCTTTGTTTAATGGCATTTCAAACTTCGTGGGTTATTTAATGCCAAAACCACCCTTGTAGAAAAACAGTAGATGAGCTATTTAACTCATAACTGATGATATAAAGGGGTTCAAACCTTTCTCATCGGCAGTGGTCCGAAATTAAATGAAATAGGTCGACTGGAATATATATAATAGCACAACTACTGTTTTCCTACAGGGATGGCTTTGGCATTGAATAACCCACTAAGGTTGATACGCCATTAAACAAAAGAAATCAAACCAAAAGTTGCTTTATTTTCATTTTGTTTTAATTTTGCTTTCATCCACCTCCATTTTGCTCCGAGATCCTTGGTGAGGAGTTGTTGCAGACAAGCTCAGCACACAGATTATTAAAAACTGAGCAGTGAGTTTGATTCTCACGGGGTGTACCACACTTTCGGACTTGTGCAAAACTAAGCTAACCTGAGTGAGTGATAACCAGCGTTTTGTTTTGTTTTGGTTTGTTTGTTTTTTTTATCTTAGGAGTTATATCGTTTATTCATTTGTTTGTTCTTTTTTATTCATATTTATTGCAGTTTAATGCTTACCAGATTCCGGTTGGCGTCTGGCTTTTTTGCCGCCAAATTTTTACGCGTCTCAGAGAAGTATGGCAGGTGGCAAGTTGTACAAAAGACGTCTATCATCGTGCATTTCTTCAAATTTTTCTTGTGTTGTTTTTCTCAGATTTTTCTACATTTTTTTTCTGAGACTAATCAATTTATTTCAAATATATGTCTCAGTCTATATATATATATATATATATATATATATCTCAGGCTGTTCATATTAACCGTTTTGACCTTTACGATACACACACACACACACACACACACACACACACATATATATATATATATGTGTGTGTGTGTGTGTGTGTGTTTGTGTGTGTGTGCATGTATGTTTCCAGCTGGAAACATTCACATACACACACACATACACACACACACACACATATATATATATTATATATGTGTGTGTGTGTGTGTGTGAATGTTTCCAGCTGGAAACATACATGCACACACACACAAACACATATATATATATGTGTGTGTGTGTGTGTGTGTGTGTGTGTGTGTGTGTGTGTGTACACAAACATACATAGATATGTATAATATACACAGACAAACATTAGGAAAAATACTTATCAGTAAATTTCAAACCACACTACCACACATGCACACACAAAACATCTCCAAGATACACACACACACACACACACACACAGACGAAAAATAATTGTTAGGGAAAAAACCAAAACCACTCTAACACACACACATACACACACAAAAACAAAAACATCTCAAATATCAATGAGGGGTAAAGCAGACTAAGGTAAACACACTGTACGCAAAAGAGAGGATGACCTCTATATAAACCTATAACCAACTGAAAATCGTTCAAACTGAAAACACGAGTGAGTTCAAGTCTCTTTGAGTACCCCATTATCAAGACCTTGTGCCATATATGTTCTCTGACGAAAGCAACCAGGTGAAAACATACACGTATGTAAGAACAAAATCAATAAATGAATTTTAAAAAACACAAATCTCTTCGTGGACCTACCAATTTTAGAATATTTTAATTCTCTCTCTGGACCTACCACAAAAAAGTTCATATATAATTTTCATATTGCAAACTGTTCGTGTCTATAAATTTCCCGCTATATGATACTTATCTGTCTACCTCACTTTGTTTATATCTATCGTAGATTGATATATATATATATATATATATATATATATATATATATATAGAAAGAGAGAGAGAGAGAGAGTGAGAAACAGAGAGAAAAAGAGAAAGAGTTTCTGCTTTGGTTGCAAAATTTCAGTGCTACAGAGTTTGACCATAAATAGTATCTAATAGTAACCGTTTTAATTGTATAGTGTTCCTAAGAAAATAATAGAAATATCTTTGGCTTGGAAGAAAATTAATTTTTGATAAAAAATATTGTCAAATGTATATTTATTTATGGGTAATACTGTATATACATGCACAGATACACACACACACACACACACACACACACACACACATATATATATATATATATATATATATATATATATATATATATATATATGACATGTATCTCTGCAACAGATTTTACCTTCTTATCAAATTCTGTTATTCGTAAGGCAATTCAGAAGAGACGATGATTTTAACATTTAGAACATATATCATTAATATGGTTTATTTCAGCCATCAGTCATCTTCTTGAAGTAAAATGGCCGCTTGTTCGTCGCCTTCGATTTTAAAACAAATAGACAGGAAATTAATGGGAAAAGCAAAAATATTTTTCAGAAAAAATAACTCAAATTCTTCATTTACAATGATATATTTGTTTCTGAATATCTAAATGTGAAAGAAAGAAAGAAAGAAAGAGTTACTGTAAAAGCATAATAGTCGAATTAGAAGAAAGAAAGAAACAAATAAACAAAGAAACAAAGAGTCACTGTAAAGGCATAAAAACAAAAGAAAGAAAGAAAGAAAGAAAGAAAGAAAGAATCTATCAGTTAAATAAACTTAAATTCTTCATTTGTTGCTAAGAATTTTTTTGTTTTGTGTAATGTTTTTTTATTATTTGAATAGATTTCTTTATTACATTATCAATATTTTGGTTGTGTTTTGCCATTTTATCAAGCAGATTTTCAACAAGATAATATTTAACACCGAAGAAATAATGTATATAATATAGTAGAGTTGAGAAGCGAGATAAAGTGATATACTTGTATGTAATTGGTTGTGTATGTGAGAGGTTCGTCTGAGTGTTCAATTTATAGAAGGAAGGAAGGAAATTGGATAAAAAGTAATAAAAAAAGAATAATGAAAGAATGATGTAAAAGAAAGAAAGAAAGAAAGAAAAATAGTCACCGTGCTGCTATAAAAGCGAAAATAGAAGAAACAAACAAACAAAACATCACTGTAAAGGCATAAAAACAAAAGTAGAAAGAAAAGAAAGAAAGAAAAAAAAGCAAAGAAAGAAATAAAGAAAGAAAGAAAGAAAGAAAAATAGTCATCGTACTACTATAAAAGCAAAGAAAGAAAGAAAGAAAGAAGAATAGTCATCGTACTGCTATAAAAGCGAAAATAAAAGAAAGAAAGAAAAAAAGAAAAAAAAGAAAGAAAGAAAGGTACTTGTTGAAAAAATATTGCTAATATAATGGTTACTGGAATTAATGGGGGAGGGCCAGAAATGTGCGAGATTGAGTGAAATACAACTGACAAAAATGACAGATATTTTTACTTTTACCGCCATACGATGTATAAGCGCGTCTTGTGGCGTATGTCTTATTGCATTTAAGTGTCATTCTTTAAAGTTCAATAAAAAGAATATTTTTATTTACCAAAATAAAGCATAAATAAAAGCCTCAATTAACTTTGCAACAACCTTATGTTTTATTTAAAGTTTTTTCATTTAAAAAGTATTGTCAGTTATTAATAGTTTTCTCTAAATTACGAGTGACAGCAAGTCTCCCCAGTCCCCACGAACTCTTCTTAGTAATCTTGCCAGAGCTGTGGTCTGGACGGTGGCAAAACACCCTCGGATTTCCAATTCCTCCAATTTCTTTTCTTGATTCTTCAGAATTGTTCCGAGTGCACCAACTGTGATTGGTATCACTGTCACCTTCATGTTCCTTAACATTTGCTTAACTCTTTGCTAAGATGTACGTTCTTTTACAGTATTTCTCTTTCTCGTACTTTCACTCTATGATCTACTGGAACGAATTCCTGGTGCTGGATTTTTTTTTCTTCAGTTTTTTTGTTTGTGTTATGGTCCAGGTGAGGTTGAAATGATAACACGACTCGGAAATCAGTGATAAGAAATATATTGAAGGATGATAGTACATACATAAACGATAGCTGAATCAATCATGAACATTACATCCGTTCTTGGTGACAGCTCGCCGAGACTGCACAGAAGAGAGCTTCGCCGGTATCTGTCACATGAGGGCGAGTCCATCTGTAGGGGAGACACCCCAACAGTTTGTTTTATTGTTTGTTTTGTTTTCATTTTTCTCTTTTGTGCGTGTAGGGTTCTTCTTGACAAAAAAGTTGTTCTGGTCTTCTAGCCGGCGTTATAGGATGGTTAGATTTGAATATCCAGTTCAATACCCAATGGATCACCTTTCCCGCCCAGTCAGACATAGTCTTGTACGCCTTTTGTGCTATTTTCTGCATTCGCTTGTTATGTGATTAACAGTTTCATCTCTGTCTCCACATAATCTACGCCTGCTATCCTGTTATGCATTATCAATTTTCGATGGTATTATTATCATTATTATTATTACTGTTATAATTACTTCTTGAGAGTTTTCACATCAGTGTAAGCTGATGGTTTTTCACTGAGGAAATAATGCACTCGCTTCCTGGTAACTGTCGTATGTCATCGAGCACGGTATACAGTCCTAAGTTGAATTACTACATATATCATCTGTTGGTCAGTAGCTTTCTGTTGCGCAAGGCGCATGATTGCCTAAATGGTCAGACGTAAACAGCAGATTAGTTCTCGTTGCCTTTAAATCAATAAACAGCAAAGAGAAAACCAATCTGAGAATTGATGGTAAACTCTGCTTAACGTTTGTGTCCTGTTACAGTCCCACATTTGCCAATAATGAAACAGATATCACCACCTTCTATGAGGAGCAATCTTCCCTTGTTCGACACATTCCCAAATACAACGTATTAATCATCGATGAAGATATGAGTACACAAATAGGCAAAGATGAAAATATATTTGGCATACACAAACTGTTAAATGAACTGCGGAATCTTAGTACGCGAGTTCGTACTCCAGTCGCGCTATTACGTTCACATTCGGGCAAATACCCTTGGGAAAGGTATGAACCCCCTTATCCTCCCAATTATGGGTTAAATAGTACCACTACTGTTCTTCAAAGAAAATCGATCTGGCATTAAATAACCTACAAAGGTTGATATGCCATTAAAACAAAGAAACCAAACCAAACCAAACTGAAATAGCGATTATCAAATAGATTTTTTACTCGAGAACAGTCTTTCATGCCTGAGTATTAAATTTCAAAAAAGGGAAGAAAAAACTATGAACCGACACCTAACCAAATAACAGCTAGATAATATACTCGTAAATAAGAAGTGGATAAATAGCGCTCTGAATAGTGAGGCATACTCCTCATTTGAAGGAGTATCTTCCGACCACAGAACCGTCTAAGTCTTTGAAGAAATTAGAAACAAACAGTCAAAACCACGCCTACCCGAATCATCATCATCATGTCACGCTGTTAGCACGAATCTCCCTGACTCTCTCTTGCCACCCGTTTCTATCGTCAATCGCTCCCAGGAGGTCTTCCTGGTTACATCCCGTATCGGCACAGAGCTGTTGTATAGGGTTTCTAGCTCCATGCTTGTCCACGAGCAGGGGTCCTTAGGATTACATCGTTTATGTGTTCGTCCTTACTTCTCCAGTATTGTCCCGCATGTCTGGTTCGTCTAATTTAGATAGTTTTCGTGATGGGTGGTAGGTAGCCGTACAGCAGTTGTTTTGTAGGGTGTTGCCGCCGGGACTTCTTTAGTATAGCACGCAGCATTCTAATGTATTTGCCGTCAAGCTTTTTCTCCATAAATAACAGCTTGATAATATTCTCATAAACAAGAAGTGTATAAATAGCGCTTTGAACTGTAAGGCATAATCTTCATTTGAAGGAGTATCTTCCGATCACAGAACCGTCTCGACAAAGATCCGTTTGAGTCTTTGAAGAAATAATAAACAAACAATCAAAACTACACGTTACTACTGGTCGTCAGTTACCAGCAGAGATATAAGCGATAGATATCAGTAATAGATATAAGCAATGGATATACGCTAACTGTAAGGAACAAACCCGATACTCTTCAGAAGATCATTGTTTAGAGGGGTTGGGACTTTTCAGGACCAGCCACACTTTTGGGATAAGCTGATAACAGCACTTCTGCGCGACAGATTAATCAAATACCATTCAGGTTTTAAATTCAGTGTTTTTGCATCTCCCTACTATTTACTCGTTGTTGAAAATCATTTTCCAAAGAGCATCAATGAAATGTGCTTTTTTCCCCCTCAGTTGCTAAAATGATGAAAAACTCAAAAAAAAACTTCAGTCAGGAGAAGTACTTTCCTTGAATAAAGAACGAAATATTACCACTAAACCCGTTGTAAGTGTTTGATTTATCCACATTTCCACTTATTTTTATCATCTTGTCAGATTTACCAAAATCTACCATTTCTCCATATATATATGGTTTGGTTTGGTTTGTTGGATTTTATGGCATATCAACCCTTGTAGGTTATTTAACGCCGAATCCATTTTTATGTAAATATTCAATTCTATTTCAAACAATTCAGTTTAGCATAAGTACACAACTTAAATATCAAAAACATTTCTATTTCAAACTGTTCAAGCAGTTATATGTAACAATTCAGTTATGTGAAAATACAGTTTTAATGTCGAAAAACAGTTCTATTTCAAATAATTCAGTTAAGCACGCGGTTTAAATATAAGTATGGTTTAATTGTGAAAAACATTTCTATTTCAAACAATTCAGTTTAGCATAAGTATGCTGTTAGTTCTATTTAACCCATAGATAGGGCCCTATCAGGTGCTACTACTCCGGGCCAGAGTGGACCTGGGAGCAATGGCAATGAAGGGGTATTCCGCATTCCCCAAAGCCCCAGCATCACTGGAACCTCACCATCAGATTGTTTAGTGTCATATCAGGACACTCGTTAGGGGGGTATCCCTCTGCAGAGGTACAGTCAGTGTATTCTACAGCCCCATATATATGTGTGTGTGTGTGTGTGTGTGTAATGGACTTCCCTGCCGATATTGTTATATGGGGGTCCAATAGTTCAGTTAAATATGTGTACCGTTGGCCTCCCTGCACAGGTGATTTGTTTACAGCGATGAAGGCTTGGGTAGAACCAGTAAGACGTTTTCAATGAGCTAATAACAGAAGAATTGTGCGCTAGTGTTCCACAGATTCTCTCAAACAACACTTCATACGTTTTTCCATCTCTGTAATTGGTTGTCCTACCAAAGCTAAAGAGCTCAGTCTGCCCTACTATCTATCCATAACTGGTAAGAAAATAACAGAAAAACGATATGGGATTTCGTGTCATTTACAGAACTAAAGGAAATGGCAGTCATTACTTCAACAATTGATGTACATGTGTACATTGAAATTCTAGATAATGTTCTCATTTCTTCCATCGAAAATCGTTTTGATGATTATTAAATCATTTTTCAGGATGATAATCCATCTTGTCACTGAGCAAACGGATTAAATCTTTTCATCAGGAAAAGCATATAAAATCAATGATATGGCCAGCAAACAGTCGGGTTTAAATCCAATTGAAAATTTAAGGAGGAAATTTTAAAAGCTCCATTCCTCAAAGAAGATCAATTAACTGTCAGTTTGAACAACTTTGATAAAGAATATTGCTTCAAATAAGTTTCGCACTACTTGCATTTCATTGATCAAAAAAGTCATCAATAGCAGATATGACGTCATATCAAGATCTTTTCAGCCTACCATTGTAAATCACATGAATCGTAAATCGATGACTCGGTAATGTCAATTTTTACTATTTTCATTTATCTTCGTGGTTTTATTGCATTCTCGAGACACAAGTGGATGTGGGTTCGAATCTCGTCGAGAACTTATACCAGATTGTCATTGTTTCTATTTATCGTAAAAATAACGATTTAAATGGCTTTCAATATAAAGAGGCAATTCTAATTAAAAGATGTTATCAGCAAAAAATAGTGCCATAAGAACTAAAGACAGACTAGCCTCTTTAGCCCAGTATATAAGCTAACTGCTCCAGAAGAAGGAAACCCCTAATTTCAAAAAACAAGGGGCTTCGGCCTAGCGACTTCACCCAATAAAAAACCTATATATAGCTGGAAGCCCAGTACCCGATATGATGTATCCCTCTCAATGCTATCCAACAGCCCGGTCTTCGAAGTTCTTATTACGCCGGGGATGTGGAAGAAATCATTAGACAATTATCATAATTAGTATCAAGTTCTACCTTTACGATAAAAGTTCTTTGCCTGCTTTTCATAGAAATTGCCTTTGTTGTTTAATGGGGCAGATATTATGATACCAACTTCGCATTGTTGCAGGGACTCTTCTACAAAAACCCCCGACCGCAAAAAAGGGATGCCCTGGATAAGACACTAAACTGCATCTGGTGGTCAAACTCCAGTTCTGGAACACTGTAGAATGTAGATTGTTCCTTCCTTGCCATTACTCCCAGATCCACTTTTAAGTTCTCATTTGTGGGTTTAAGAGATTCGTTTGCAAATTACTCCTGTTAAATAAGAATCATCATCTTTATCATCATGTCGTGCTGCTAGCACGGATTTCCCTAACTCTCTCTCCCCGTTCATCATCCATCGTTTCCGGTAGGTCTTCTAGACTACATCCTGTGTCCGTACAGAGCTGTTTTAGATAAGTTCTAGCTGTTCGTCCAACACGTGAACGTCCGTATGAAGGACTCCATAGGAAAACGTCGCTTATGAGTTCGTTAGTACTTCTCCAGCCGAGTCCCGCATTTCTTGTCCGTCTTATTTGGATTGTTTTAGAGATGGAAGGTAGGTGGCAGTAGAGTTGTTGTCTGGTGGGATGTTGCTTCCAGGATTTGTTCAATATAGCTCGAAGCATTCTTGTGCAATCCCCGTCGAGTTTTTTTCTTTATACGTTTGTCAGCGTCCAGGTGGTGCATCCATATAGTAGAATTTACATGACCAAATTGACACGAAAAAATTGCGTTTTATTTTATCGGATGAGTCTGATTTCTTTATGATCGATAACCTATCAATAGCAGTCTATGCCTTTGCTAGTCACAATTTATTTGTTTAATTGCATATCAGCTTTCGTGGTAATGCAGAAGCCATCCTGGTAGGACATCCGTTGTAATATTCAACCAATAACTGAGGAATTCATTTCTAGGAATTATTTCCTACCTTGTCGGTAGGATTTAGAATAAGCTTATCGTATCTTCAGCAAAGGAGCCTAATCGGCTGGAGGCGGGGGGCTGTAGAATACACAGACTCGATCTCCGCAGAGGGGTAAGACCGCCCCAACAAGTGTCCTGGATATGACTTTAAACAATCTGATGATGAGGCCCCAGTAATGCCAAACTTTGGGAAACGTGGAGTAACCCTTCATTGCCATCGCTCCCAGGTCTACTCTGGCCCGGAGTGGTAGCACCTGACCTAGCCCTCCCTATCTAATGGTCAAATAGAACTGTTTAACATTTAAACTGAGTGCAAAGAAGTGACTTATACCTGTGTGAATTATCTGAAATAGACCTGTTTGATCATTCAACAGTGTGTAAATAAATGACTGATGTTCAATTGAATCGTTAGTGATACATAGCAATACTTGGAACCATTTATCTTTGACTTATTCTAAAATGAATCTGTATAAATGTAACATATTGACCCTCAACCCATCCGTCAATCAAGAAACAGGTGCATCCGGTCGAAGACATCATGGTATTACCTTGACCTGTGGACGGGTTGAATTCGGTGCAATTGCGACGCCCACAAGAAGCAGGTGTACATCAAATAATTATATAACCAGGTGCTATAGACAGCTTGAGTTGGACTCAGTTGCAGTTTGAGTTCGAATTGCAGTTCGAGGCAGTGAGAACCAGCTCCAGACAGAGGGCTTGCGGCCCTCAGTGACCCCCGGTTGAGCAGCCCAGCAGAATGAGAAAGATGTGCTACTATAGTCAGAAGAACTTGGGGTCAATATGTTGCAGTCTGTCCCCATCTCCAACTCACCTCTCACACACAACCATTTCGCAACCTTTTCGAGAATAAAGTGTGAGAGGTATATTTTTCTAAAGAAGTGTGTTCGTTCGTCGTTATTGTTGATTATGTTTCCGCATGTATATGTATACGTATAGTTGTATCATGGCTATACAACATAAATAGAAATGTTTGATCATTTAGCTGTGTATATCAACAAAATGTGTATACAAATCATGTATATTTAATATATATATAAGACAGGATTTTGCATTAAATTACCAACAATGTTTGATATGCCATAAAACCAAACCAAACTAGACCTAACCTCTGCAAAGGGGTAAGAACCCCCTGCCCAAGACGAGATGTCCTATGTGTGATACTAAATCGAATCTGATGGTGAGACTACAGTTCTTGAGATATGGAAAGTGAGGAGCTCCCCTTCATTGCCATTACACTCGGGTTCACTTTGTCAAGGAGGAGTAGTACTTGTCAGTGTTCCGTCAATGAGTCAAAAAAAATCTGTCTAAAAATCATCTGAACTCGATCGAAGCGTGTGCAAAAAATGAAAAAATAAAAACAAAACAACTATACAAAAAATATAGATATGAATGTACAATAAACGCGGTTCCCTAACCTCTTGGTGTAAAATACCCCTAAACGAGTTGACATGCCATTAAAATAAATCAATCCAGATGCACGAGGAATCTGCTGGCGTTTACCACATGCCCTGTTGCTCCAGTCGACTAAATCGGGACGTTATGCTTACCAAGAAAATCAGTAATTTTCTAATCAATGGAGCATCCAGTGAGAATCGAACTCGGTACCCTAAGGTCTACACGAAAGTTTGTAATCATTTATTTCCTTGAATCTCTCTCTCTCTTTCTCTCTCTCTCTCTCTCTCTCTCTCTCTCTCTCTCTCTCTAGCCCTCTTTCATGATAACTTTTTCTTCTTTGCATCCGTTTTTAAATAAACTCTAGCCGAAGAAGCAATCCATCAAAGGAACGACAAAGCTCTTCCTTCCCCACCCGCAAGATCAGCATCACACTCGACACCACTCCCACGTTACTCCTTTGCCAACCCTAAAAAAAATTTAAATCATGTACACCCAAAAGCAATTGGACATCTCCATAGTCGTATAAACATAAACAAAACACATCCCCTGATTTACAAGTCGCCCCAAACCAACATCCCCCCCAACCCCGTTGGAAAATGCCAAAATCGTGAGCCTTGACAATTTCTAATTATGGCAAAATTAGAAAAAGGTCGGGTTGGCAAACTGCATAATTTTTTTTTTTTCGCCCATTCATCATGGCTGAACCGTAACAACCAATGGGAACAAACCGTTAAAGGCCGTCAATTTAAGACGCCAAACTGGGTCAACCTCTTCTGATATATATTAAAGGAGTCGTTTGGAATTACAACAACAACAATTATTATTATTATCATTATTATCGTTACCATTATAGAGTGTTCGCCAATGGTCCGGGAAACCGGGGTTCAATCCCAGGTCGAATCATACCAAAGACGCAAAAATGGTACTTGATGCCGCCTTGCTTAACACTCAGCATTATAAGGTACGGATCAAGAGTAAAGTGGAGCAATTCAGAGAATGGAATGGCGCCCTTCTCTACACCTCACTGTCGTAGCCATTGATATAGGAGCCTTTGGGTCACCTTCAACCAAGGTCGTCAACTTACTTACTCCTTCCCAGTTTTTTTTTTTACATTAGTATGAGCTGATAGTCTTTCACATAAGTTTGAATGACAACAAGTCGCCTCACATCTCCAGGATTCTTCTCAGTATTCGTCCTCCGATTTCCAGTTCTTACAGCCCTTTTACCGAGCCTTTGGGTATCGTTCCAAGCGCACCGATTACTCTTGGTATTACCTCTAAGTACTTGTCTCTCTTTTCGTTTTCTTTGATTTTCAATCTGTGGTCCTTTCACAATTCGCCATGTTCTCTCTTTCTTGTTGACTTAGCACTATGTCTAGTCTTCTGGTTGGGATTAAGGGATCTGTTTGTATCTGAAAATCTCAGAGAATTTTATGTGTCTCATTCTCTTGTACGTGAATCATTTGTTTGTATGGTCAAATTTCGGTTTCGGTTTCTTGCGATAAATCGTTTCTTCACTATCACCACGTAACTTAAACCTGCAATTCTGTGAGGTGTTCTCGTGGGATAAAGATTAAAGCGCTGCACTGCAGAATTGTAGTGAGCGAGTTCTAACTCCAGTCGCGCTATTGTGTTCACTTTCAGACAAATTCCCTTAGGAAAGGTATAAAATCCCTTATCCTCATCGCTATGTGTTAAATACTCCTACTGGAAGGATTGATTTGGCATTAAATAACCCAAGAAGGTTGAAATGCCATTAAACAACAACCAAACCTACTATTCTATCAATATCGTCTTATCTATTTCGGCTTTAATATAGTTTGTCCTTACGGTGTTATTTTGTGCTGTTATTAGAAGAAATTCTCTTTCTCTCTTACGGTTTCATTTTTTTTCTTATTATTATTATTGTTATTTTTAGTTATATGAATGTGCATCTTCAAACCAGATATTACTCGGGATTAGTGTGACAGCAACCATCTTTCTCAATAAACGAAGGCAAAAACTTGCTTGAGAGCAGAAAAGTTACGGAATATGGGGACGATCGTTTGGAAAAACTAACCAGGAGAAAAATAATGATAAAGTGCCAACAAGTGGAATTGCCATTCTAGCTTTAAATTTCATTTTGTAAAATACACCAACTGCATCTCTACAGGGGGGTAAGAAGCCCCCCCACTGCTAATGAGTATTCAGGATATGATGCTAAAGAATCTGATTGCAAGGCTTCAGTTTCGGTGTATGTGGAGTACCTTTTCATTATTGGGTGTGTTCTCGTGGTGTAATGGTTAAAGTGCTGAACTGCGGAATCGTAGTAAGCGAGTTCGAACTCCAGTCGTGCTATTACGTTCATTTTCGGACAAAGGCATTTACAAAGTCCTTTACCCCCACCATCTAGTACCTCTACTGTTCTTCGACAAGGTTAGCTTTGTCATTAAATAACCAATGAAGTTTGATATGCCATAAAACAAAGTTACCAAACCAAGCCATTTGTCATTCCAGTGAATTACATAATAGAAATAAAAGTAATCGGGCGTCGTCGGTAAGGTAAAAAAAGTTCTGGAACGAGAAGGAGACTATGGAATTGTTGCCCTTGGAGCAATATTCAAAATAGACCATAGAAAATTACCATCTGAGGATGAATTGAGACAGTCCAATATTCATACCAGATATCTCTTCGGATTCGAGTAACAACAAGCACTTTTCAAAAGAATGGAAAGCGAAAACCAGGATAAACACATAGACCTTGCTAGAGAGCTAAAACATGATGGAATATGAAGCCAAAAGTGATAGCAATCACAGAAGTTACTCATAGATCAGTTCCCAAGTTCATGGAAAAGAGACTTGAGAAAAGAAGAAAGTAGAAAATAAAAGAGAAACAATTGAATGTATACTTCCGGCGACAAACTGGCAAGATTGCACATGAGATGATCGAGACATGACTAAGAAAGGAAAACCTTAAAAGAGAAACTGAATCTTTTTTAAAGGCAGCATAAAATAATGCTATAAGGACCAATTATAATTGATGATACGCAACAGAATTGTAAGTGTAGCTTATGTGTAGACAGAGTTTAAATGATTAATCGCTTAATAAGCGAATATCGCAAACTGACACAAAAGAAATACAAAATTTGCCACGACTGAGTAGGAAAGGTGATCCACTGGGAATTGCGCAAGAGATTGAAATTCAGCCATTATACCGGATGGTATATCCATAAAGCAGAATCCGTCCAAGAGAATTAAACGCATGAAATTTTCTGGCACTTTAAGATAGAAACAGATCACCAATTCCCGGCCAGACAAGCAGACCTAGTAGTTTGAAGAAAAAAGAGCTTGTCATCTGGTGTATTTTACCATTTCAGCAGGCCACAGACTGAAAGTCAAAGAAAGTGAAAAGATAGGCAAATACTTGGACCTGACCAGAGAACTAAAATAAGCCGTGGAACCTGGGGATGACAGTTATGTCAATTATAGTTGTTCCGCTTAGAATAGTCCCCATCAGTTTGAGGAAAAGACTGGAGGGGTTGGAGATCAGAAGAATCGCGAAGTACCCGTGGTGTAATGGTTATCGTCGTAGGAAATGGATACGGCGACACGAGTTCAAATCCCGGACGAGACTGGTATTCTCATACCACTAATACCCTTGGGAAAGGTATGAATCAAATCATTCACGCTCCAGCTATGGGTAAATAGTAGGGTAGAATGGGTTCTTCAGCCTTGGTGAGGCAACTAGTCTAGGAGAAGGAAAACTCTGAATTCAAACCTGTTAAACTCCGCTTAAAAAAATTGACCTTGTGTCATATCCTGCACGAGCGGAGGGTCTGGTAAATATGGAGAAGAATCGCGATCATCCTGACTATAGCAGTGTTAAGATCGACCAGAATCCTGAAGACCTAAAAAACTTGCAGTCAATCAGACTCCTGTAAAAACCCACTAACTAATACTGATATGAAAAACTTGCTAGGCGTGTAATAATTTTAATACTAAAATAATACTTGGGAATCCTGGGTTGCCTAGTTGGCTGTGACTCCAGAATACTCGGGCTGCACCTCTGCAGACGGATAAGACCTCCCGCCAAACGTCCTGGCCTGGATATGACACTATCTGAAAGTAAAGCATCAGTAATGCTAGAGATTTGGGGAATGTGGAGTACCCCTTTATTGCCATCGCTCCAGGGTCCACTCAGGCCCGAAGTGGTAGGGTCCTATCTATGGGTAAAAAAGAACTAAACTCTGTACTTGAAATGGGATTGTTTTTACATTGAAGCTGCGTACATATGCTTAACTGAATTGTCTAAAATGGAACTATTTTTGTATGCTAAACTGAATTGTTTGAAATAGAACTGTTTTGGACATCTAAACTATACGTACACTAAACTGAATTGTTTGAAATAGAATTGTTTGAATAAACTGAATGGTTTGAAATAGAAATGTTTTTGACAATTAAACTGTATTTATGCTAAACTGAATTGTTTAAAAAAGAACTGTTTATTTGTATGAAAATAATTTGGCATAAAATAAACTACAAAGGTTGATATGTCATAAAACCCAAATAATCAATCAGGACTATTGGGAGCTGACACCATCATAAAGATAGAAGAAAAAATTAAGAGAAAGTATCTCAGGATAACCAGAGAGCTACTCGAAAAAAACTATATTGCAAGAACCTCATCAAATGGATGAATACCTGGGCTGGTCTCCTTGTAAGATATTCGGAACCATTCTTGAAGTGGACCTAAGAAGAACTTAAACAAATGGACCCGAGAACAAGGTGTGACACGACGTGCGGTTAAATACTTGATTAATATGTAAAAATTAAAACTTACGAAATATATGAAAATTAATGTATATATCTCAAAAACAAAAAGATCCTTAAAATAAGTATATAAGGTCAGTGAAGTGCGAGACAATTGTTTTTGATTTTAAAGGTCAGCCAATTTATTTAATTTTTCGGTTGTCAACTAACTCCATCGATCATAATGATGAAACGGGTCATTTCGTATAATATATTTTCTAGTCCTTATCTTAAAGGCCAATGTCAAAAGGAAGATATAATTTTGCTCCACCCTAAATAAAGGTGAGCTGGGCATGGCTCATCCACTTAGGTGAGCCTGAGAATTCTTAGTTCAACCCCATTGCTCTAAACCTGTTCCCATAGGTCAAAGGATATAAAAATGGTTTTTCCTATACCTGTAAGATATAATCCTGAACTAGAATTGACTGACCAATGGGAATATGACTCCTAATTGTCTCTTATTGGACAACAAATCAGAAACCTTTTTAGTTCAGATATTGATCTATAAAAACAGGAGGGTAAAACAAATCATCAGGGAGGAGGAAGAAAGAGACTGAAAAGAAACTCAAAACTGCCAAAGAAGCGTCCCTTCCATTCTAGACCTGAGGCACTGCGAACAATCTTCTGACTTTACAAAAATTCAAAGCCCCAGACTTTTGAGACATTTATGCCATTCTAACCACACCTCATCGTCACTCTTCCTCTCTCAATATTCCTTCTTCTTTTTGTCAGGAAAGCAAGCATTATTTGCTTGTTATTTATTGTCTCACAAACATGTTTCAATTAAAACCATTTTTGTTATTTGTTAACAACAGCTTTTCTCTATTCCTTGGGTCGCTGGACAATCTAGTCACTCATATTACCTGACCGTCAGAAGAAGATCCGGCTGAATTATATCAACCACACTTCGTGGATCTTTCAAATACAGTGTGGATACGGAAGGGCTTGACAAAGCAAACAGTTGGAAGCAAATGTGATAGTTACGAACACAATAGCCACTACAAGTACTGTGACTAGTAGTCACACCACATTGGGCTCCGTGACTAGCGTAGGTACTATTTACCAACCCCTCCGCTCGGGCAGGATATGACACAAGGTCAATTTTTAAGCGGAGTTTAACAGGTTTGAATTCAGAGTTTTCCTTCTCCTAGACTAGTTGCCTAACCAAGACTGAAGAACCTAGTCTGTCCTACTATTTACCCATAGCTGGAGGGAGAATAATTGGATTCATACCTTTCCCAAGGGTATTAATGCAATGTGAAATGCAATCAGTCTCGTCCAGGATTTGAACTCATATCGCCGTGTTCATTTCCTACGGCGATAACGACTACACCACGGGCACCTCCTATAACGACTATACCACGGGCACCTCCTATAACGACTACACCACGGGCACCTCCGTGACTAGCATAGGACCACAAAGAAAACTAATGACCATGCATATGGCGTTACATCCCAGAGATGACGTAGACAGAATATCTGCGTCAAGAAAAGAAGGAGGAAGAGGAATTACCAGCAGTAAAGACACCGTTAACACATCGATACAACGACTCGAACACTGCACAGAAAAGCGCGGAGGAAGACTGGTCATAGCCACAAGAAACAATACTTGACAACACGAGGACCGACAGAACGGAAATGATCAGAAAAATCGGGAGAAAAACAAATCTATGGACGTTTTACGTGACTAACAAGCGACATCTCACACGAGAAAACCTAGACATGGCAGAGAAAGGGAAACATTAAGAAAGAAACGGAATCTCTTCAAATAGCAACAAAAACAACACCATATGGACCAAACATATCAAAGCAAGAATAGATATAGGTTACGTGATGATAGAGAGGAAATGATCAATCACATTATAAGCGAATGCAGCAAATTAGCACAGAAGCAGTATAAGACTAGACACGACTTGGTGGGCAAGGTGATCAACTGGGAGGTGTGCAAGAGATTTAAATTTGACCATATGAACAAATGGTATATGCATAAACCAAAATCCGTCCGGGAGAATGAGATGCACAAACTCCTCTGTGATTTTGAGATACAAACAGATTGCCAAGTCTCGGCCAGACGACCAGACCTTATAATAATCAACAAAAAAGAGAACTTGCAGAATAGTGGCCTTTGCTGTCCTAACTGACCATGGAGTAAAACTGAAAGAAAGCGAAAAGAAAGATAAGTACCAGGACCTTACTAGAGAATTGAAAAACTGTGGAACATGAAAATGACGGTTATACCAATTGTAATTGGTGCTCTTGGTACAGTCAACAAAGAATTGGTACAAGGACTGGAGGACTTGGAAATAATGGGACGAGTGGAAACCATCAAAACTGCTGCCTTACGGAGACCGTCCAGAATACTGAGAAGAGTCGTGGCGACTTGAGAAGACTTGCTGTCACTCAAACTCCAGTGAAAGACCATCAGCTAACGTTGATGTGAAAAACTCATAGGGAATAGATAATAGATAAATAAATGTGTATAAATGTATCCAGTATTATTTTAAAATTTAAAACCAGTTTCTAGATTGAAAGAAAGTGGCGCTGAGAAATTTTGCACACCTAATAATATGATAATTATTTTTACATTCTACTTCATGGTGTTGTTTATACTTTTGAAATTTTCTTTCCTCGTATTGCTATTTGTTAAATTTTATGTCCTTTTTGTTTCATATCCTCCTCTGAGTTTTCGACGACATGCTCAATTTACACCGATGAACATTTGTCACCCACCCATGTGTCATCGGATCTGGGCTCTCAGCCCCGGTTAGTTGACTGGAAACTAAAATGTCCAAGATCCCATCATCTATCAATAAGGATCGTCATTAAAAAAAAATGGAAGAGAAAGTGGAAGAGTGGAGGTGGGGAATCTGATCCGAAGTCAGAACGTGAATAGCTTTTCTCCTCCTTTTGAGATCAATTTAATTCTTCTAAAATCTGCGATATGAACAAATCCTATCTGCCCATTCCCAGCTAAGGTGTTCTTATTCCTTAGTCACAAATAAATCTTATATCATCAGCATCATCAGCTCTATTATTATTCAATTGTTGTCTTAAGAATTGCAGTTGTCACCTTTTTGCGGCGATGTCCTCATTGAAAACAGCCTGGGCCACGTTCTCAGCTCAACTGAACCGTCCATTCGACAACTGTTATTTACAACTCGCTCTTTTGTATGCTTTCTTCTTCCATTTTGTTTCCTTGCCTTCCTCCTTTCCATCTTCTCTTTATTCTCCCGTCTTCTACCTTTTTTTTTCTTATTGTCATTATTTTACACAGAGTGAGTTTTTCATTCCAGCGCCAACTGGCTGTTTTTCACTGAGTGACAGCAAGTCTTCTCAGCTGTCCAGACCTTTTCTAAGCGTCTTAACAAATTTCAATAATGCTGTGGTCTGACTTCTTCTCCATTATCACTTTACTTCTTGCGAGTTTTTCACAACAACGTTAGCTAACGGTCTTTCACTGGAGTTTGAATGACAGCAAGTTTCCTTAAGTTTCCAGGACTCTTCTCGGTATTCTGGCAGATCTTAATAATGCTATAGTTTGGATGCTCTCGGTTCGTCCTCCAATTTCCAACTTTTCCTGTCTTCCTTCGTAGCCAAGAGCACCAATTACAATTGGTATCACCGTTACTCTCATGTTCCTCACTTTTTTTAGTCCTCTGACATGATCTAAGTACCCCCCTCTCTCTCTCTTTCTCTCTCTCTCTCTCTCTCTCTCTCTCTCTCTCTCTGTTTTATTTGATTTTAGTTTGATGGTTCGCGGGGATAGCAAAGTCCACGATTCGGCTGGGCAGGTTCTCTATTTTCCTTTTTTTTTTTTCCTTTTTCTTTTTTTTTTTTTTTTAATTGTCACTCAGTCTGATCTACTGGCCGGAATTAGTTGATCTATTGGTATCTCAAAATCCCAGATTAATTTTCTGCGTCTCATTTTTCGAGGTTTAGCAGGAGGTTTAGTTGTTATTTTTAACGAGGGAAAGTTTTGTGTTTTAGTAAGGGTTTTAGTCACGTGTTTTTGGCGAGAAGATATTTTGTTATTGTTGAGCGAGGAAGAGTTGTGACGTATTTGTATTTAGTTACTTCCTCGCTAGGTTGTGAGAAATAAAAGGAAGGATAAAGAAGTAAGATGCCGATAGTCGAAATGTGTTTTTAGGAATAGTTTTTATTTTCAGCATGGAAAATGTAGTTTGGGTTTGTGCTGCAGGACTCGTGGAAAGGTTGTGAGTAAAGAGACGGTAAGGAGACGAAATGGAGTTATGAGGAAGTTGAGAAAGGAAGCGCGTATCGTCGGAGGTGCGAGGGTTGTGTTCGCCGTAGTTTAGCGAAAGCCATGTTGCCGTTGGAGGAAATGAACTTTGGAGTCACCGTGAGTTTCGAGTGTCTGGTATTTGGGGAGAGTGTGCGTTGTCTCCATTAAAGTGGCCCAGAGGTGAATTGAGAGCTAGGTGTCGAGAGCTTAATTGTGCGTCGCATCGACATAGCCAATTTTGGGGGTGACATAAATTTGTACCTGTGCGTGGCATGTTGAATGTATCTAATTTATATTCAACTGGGATTCCTTGCAAGGAATCCATAAATCAGATAGGTTCCCTCATGTGTCCATGCTGCTGTTGCTGCTATTTAAGAGCCGCCAGTGAGACGTCTGCACTGGGCGGCGTTGTCCAGCTTAAGAGACTGTGTTTGGCAGTTTACCCAATTTTTGCTGCCCGGGAAAGGAGGTCCGGATGGAATAGGATTGTTCATCCTGATTGGGTGAAATTAAGTGTCGAATTGAATTGCACGCCAAACCAAGATACGAAATTTTCCTTCCACTACAAAGGCGAATACTGTCTTTTTCACATCAGTTTTAATCTGACTTTTTACTGAAGTCTGAGTAACAACGAGTCTTCAGAACTTTTCTTTTCTTTTTACTAGTTCAATTAACATTCTGGCCAGGATTAGACGGCTCGTTTGTATCGCAAAATCTTAGAGAATTCTGTAACTCTCATTCTTTGGAATTTTCCCTGTCGGTTGGGACTGTAGAATACACCGACTGCATCTCTGCAGACGGGTAAGACCCCCGACGAGTATCCTGATTAACGCACTAAACAATATAATGGTGAGGTTGCAGTATTCCTGGAGCTTTGGGGAATGCGGAGTACCCCTTCATTGCTATCGCTCCCAGGTCCACTCTGGCCCGAATTGGTAGCACCTAATAGGGTCCTATCTATGGGTCAAATAGAACTTAACTGTAGTTTCAAGAGTTTACTGTTTTTGCATTTAAACTGTGTACTTATTCTAAACGGAATTGCTCGAAATAGAACTGTTTTTAACATTGAAACTGTACTTACGCTAAACTAAATTGTTTGAATTAGAACTGTTTGACTAAACTGAATAGCTGGAAATAGAAATGTTTTTGACAATTAAACTGTTTACTCATGCTAAACTGAATTGTTTGAAAAATAAATAACCTACAAAGGTGGATATGCCAGAAAACCCAACCAACCAACTATTCTTGGGAAGGAATTCTAGTTTGCGTATATGCCATTTGGAAATATGGTCAAATTTCAATTTCTTGCACAATTCTCAATTGATCGCCTTCCCACCCAGTCATGCTTGGTCTTTTTTTGCGTTAGTTTGCTGCGTTTATTATGGTAATTATTGTAAGTCTTTTGTGCCAGTTTTAACTGTTTTTTTCACTCAAGTTTGAGTGACAGCAAGTCTCCTTAGTTCTGCAGCGAACTCTTCCGTTTTCTTGCCCCATACTTCTCAAATTATGAGTCGGATATCAGCAGGATATTTTTCCAATGTGCCACGAACTGGCACCATATTAGTGCCATATCGTTATTTGATTTATGATCAACTTCCAAGTTTTTCTATTTGTTGTATTGTATCACATATGAAAGAAATAAAATCAAACAAGCATTTTCATTTTTACATTACATGAAATATATAGTAAGTTGACCGACCGTAAGTCGAGGGCGACCCGAAGGCTCCTTTTCAGTAGCTACTACACCGAGGTGTAGACGAGGGCGTTACTCCTTTCCCTGGATTGTTCCACTTACCCTTGATCCGTACCTCCTAATGCTAATTTGGCTCCTCGGATGAAGTAATGCTTAACAAGCGAGACTAGCAAACCTTCACGAGTGAGTTCGGGTCTTATTAGGCGCTCAATTCATTCAGCCTTGTGCCACATCTGAGTAAAACGCTTAGTAAATTGCTACTTTATAATACTGAGTGTTGAGCAAGGAGACAAAGTACCATTTTTTGATTTTTTAATATAACTCGACCTGGGATTGAACCCCGGTCTTTCGGACCACGGGCTAACACTCTAACCCTTATGCTAAGGATATATTAACAATTAGTAAAAAAAATATGTGCTTTTCAAAGAGCAAGTTAGCAAGCATATATCTAAAAGAACAGACAGAATACATACAAAATCAAATAGATAAGATTAGAGACTCAGTGGAAGATAGGCAATCTAGGATAGCGTGGCAAACGATAAACGAAGTGAGCAGAAGGAAGAGCACCGCCAAAGCTAAACTGAAAACTACAAACCAACAAGAAAGAATAAAACTGTGGAAATAGCATTTCGAGAATCTACTAGGAAACCCACCAAAAGTTACACATGAACCAATCACGAGAATTATTAGTAAGCAATTAGACATTAAACTAGGACCGTTAACTCTAGAAGAACTTGACTTAGAAAAATTAAAAATAGGAAAGCCGCAGGGCTTGATGAAATTCCCCTGAGGTATAGAAGACCAGACAATTCGACGATACACTGCTCCGACACTGTAACGCAGTTTATAATCAAAATCCGATAGACAGATGGTTGAAGGGATGCCATCTCCCTTTCCCTAAAAAGGGTGACGTCGGATTAACCAAGAACTACCGAGGTATAACACTTACATCCATAGCAGCCAAAATCTACAATGCCTTACTACGAAACCTCATAAAACCCAAAATTGACAACATTCTTAGGAAGAACCAAAATGGCTTCCGAAGAAATAGATCCATGACCTCACAAATATTGACAATCCGAAGAATCCTTGAAGGCGTACTACAGGCGACAATACTATTTGTCGACTTTTCCAAGGCCTTTGATTCCATTCACAGAGGGAAGATGGAACAAATTCTACTAGCATACGGCATACCAAAAGAGACCGTCGCAACCATAATGATTCTCTATAGAAACACCGAAGTGAAAGTACGTTCTCAGGATGGAGACACAGACTACTTCGACATTGTAGTAGAAGTACGTGCTTGGAACATCGATTGATAAAATCAAAGAAAACAGCTTCGAGCTGACAAAGAAAAGAAGCAGAAGGTACCCCGCAAAAACAAATACCGACGCCGACTACGCCGATGACATAGCGATTCTGGAAAATGCACCCGCCCAAGCCGAAACACTTCTGCATAGTCTGGAACGAGACGCCGCAGACATTGGCCTCTATGTCAATACACACAAAACGGAATACACGTGCTTTAATCAAACAGGCGACATTTCTACACTAGACGGTGGATCTCTGAAACTAGTTGACATGTTCAACTACCTAGGAAGCAGTGTCTCATCAACCGAAAAAGACATCGACACGCGACTAGCAAAGGCATGGACAACTATCGTTAGGCTATCGGCCATATGGAAGTCAGACCTGACCGATAAAATAAAACGCAGTTTCTTCCAAGCAGCGATCGTGTCGATACTGCTATATGGATGCACTACATGGATGCTGACTAAATGAATGGAGAAAAAGCTTGACGGCAACTACACAAGAATGCAATATTGAATAAGTCCGGGAGGTAGCACCCCACAAAGCACCAGCTATACAGCCACCTACCACCCATCACGAAAACTATCCAAGTTACACGAACCAGACATGCAAGACATTGCTGGAGAACCAGGGACGAGCTCATAAGTGACGTTCTCCAATGGGCCCCCTTACATGACCGAGCAAAAGCAGGGCGACCAGCACGAACCTACATACAGCAGCTCTGTGAGGATACAGGATGTAGCACTGAGGACCTGCCAGAAGCGATTAACAATAGGGAGGAGTGGCGAGAGAGGGTCAGAGATATCCGTGCTGGCGGCACGACAAGATGATGATGATGATACAATCAAATATCATATGAAATTAGAAAGACTAATTGAACTAAATAAGAATGCATATGAAAGGTTACACATATTTTTATTTTATCTTCATTGATTTCTATATAAAATTATACATATTATTGTTCTTAATTCGTTGCAGAATAAAACAAGAATAGTAGAAATCAATAACCACAAGTAATTATTTATTAAACCCAGTTTTGCTAAAATCCAGCATGCAAATTATCTTCATAATTTACTGTGGAAGCATTTACAGTGATATAAAACACAGATTAAAGGATTTTAAGCACCAACAAGACTGACTGTATTGAGGCTAATCTAACTCACCTAGAGGTTAATATAGACATCGTTGATAAATAAAATGCTAATAATTAAATAACGATTAATTAATACTCAATGAGAATATTATGTAAATTACTAAGAGAATTGTGACGTCGGTGGGGACGTAGTTTCGTTTACAGACAGACACATAATCTCCATTATAATAAGATGGGAAACTCGAAACTGGCTACGTACCGACAGTCGAAGACTTGCATACCAGCACCGGTATGCATATCGCCATTTTAAGTGGCGTTGTCCAAATTGATTTTAATTGTGCTGTGGTCTGAATGATCTCGATTCTTTCCCTCATCTCTCTTTTAACCCCCAGTCTCTTTTCCAGGTTTTGAATGACTGTTCGAAGGGCTTTGACAACAATTTGTATTTTTGAGTAGAAGTATATGGAACGATCTAAATTCTTCTTTTTTAAGTAGAGGAATTATTTTGTGAATTGATTTACCATAACCAGAAAATTCAGCGAACACTTACGCACTACATACGGAAATACTGGACAGCTGTTTCGACCTTATTAGGTCTCATCAGCAGTGTATACCGTGATTCCTTTGCCGGGAGGTTCGTAAATATATATATTCATATGAAATCACAATCTATAATTCTACGAGATGAAATTGCGGAGATAAACAACCGTAGTTATCTGAGATGCTGTCTTGGTGCTGTGACATTCCTGTAAGTATTTACAGTTAGTGAATTAGCTGTTTTGGAAATGGCGTGTGATATAGCGTTAATCTAATATTTAATTTGTATTACAACTTTACAATTCTATGTTGATCTCTGTATTCACCAAACACGAGCTTATGTTAGAAAGGTTTGGGACAGTCAGCTAGAGTAACGGTAAGTGGCGTGTATCGATTGTTAGGAGTACTGTTCCACTGGTTGACCACCGTGTAAGAAACGTTTGGATTTTAGTCTTACCGTATAAGTTGATAACTAATTTTATAGAGATTTTTTCAGGCTAAAAATCGAATTGTTGGTCGCTATTTACGGTAATTCAAAAGTCTTTGAAAAAAACATCCTTTTCAAAAACTCACAAAATATATTTCCCACATTACGTGTTTACAACTAACTTTTAAAAATTTTCATTCATCTCTTTATCTTTCGACCGGCATGAAATAAAGAGAGAATCACTGTCCTGTTTTTGTCTTCCAGGTATATTTCCAAGACTTCATTTTACACACATTCAAGTAGTTAATCTACACAAAATTGCGAGAATCGAGTCACAAAAACTAACCAGAGCTTTTAATTTGATTTTAAAAGATTTTACGATCATACTCCACCCTACGTCATTAATTAGTTCTAAAAGCCATGACGTAATCTGGGTTTGTTTGTTTTTTTTCGTAAACCGTCCGTTATGACTTAAAAAAGGAACACCGTAAAACTAGCGTAAATAACCTGCGAAAAAATATAACTATCGCCAAACTTTCAAGAACGTTAAGAGCACATTTAATCATATTTTTAGAAAACAATCAACACAGTTAATGAAATGGGGCTATTTATCTTGTGATTTACCCTTTTGAATACAATAATGACAAATACCTTACAACACATAGAAGAATATGACTCTGGTTAAGGCATTAAAGAATATTTTCTTGCTCATGATGTAATAGTTATCGTCGTGGGAAATGGACACGGCAACACGAGTTCAAACCCTGGACAAGACTGATTGCATTTCACATATCCCTAATACCCTTGGGAAAGGTATGAATCCAATAATTCTCCCTCCAGCTATGGGTAAATAGTAGGGCAGACTAGGTTCTTCAGCCTTGGTGAAGCAACTAGTCTAGGAGAAGGAATACTCTGAATTCAAACCTGTAAACTCCGCTTAAAAATTGACCTTGTGTCATATCCTACCCGAACGGGGGGGTAAATATGATTAAAGAATATTTTATTATTGATATTTTAAAAAATGACATCAAAACATGACTAGCGTATGCATAGACAGCCATCGGTGATATGCAAGTTAGACCTATCAGATAAAATAAAGCGCAGCTTTTTCCAAGCAGTGATAGTGTCAGTACTGGTGTATGGATGCACCACATGGACGCTGACGGAGCGTATGAAGAGAAAGCTTGACGGCAATTCCACAAGAATGGTGCGAGCTGTATGGAACAAGTCCTAGGTGCAACATCCCACAAAGCAGCATGTGTATGAACACTTACCATTCATCTGGAAAACCATCCAAACAAGACGAGAAAGACAAGCGGGACACTGCTAAAAAAGTAAGGGCGTGCTTACAAGTGATATACTCCTGTGGATCCCTTCGCTCAGACGAGCAAGGGTAGGGTGACCAGCTAGAACCTATCTACGATAGCTCATCTGGAAAACCATCCAAACAAGACGAGAAAGACAAGCGGGACACTGCTAAAAAAGTAAGGGCGTGCTTATAAGTGATATACTCCTGTGGATCCCTTCGCTTAGACGAGCAAGGGTAGGGTGACCAGCTAGAACCTATCTACGATAGCTCTGTACTGATACAGGATGTAGCCTGGAAGACCTCTCAAGAGCGATGGATGATAGGGACGATTGGTGAGAAATCGAGCCAGTGGCACGCAATGATGATGATGATAAAATAAAATTCAGAAAATAATATTAATTATGTTAAACTTCGCGTCCCTTCAGCAGAGAAAGTTGGATCTCATATCAAGGATTCAAGGATATTGCGTTTCTCGATTTTCACTGAGAATTGATCAGAAGTCTCTCGAATTTAAGATCGTCCATTACGGAAAGAATTAATTGTTAGAATGTAAGGGATATTGCTCAGTGACGAATTTTGTCTAAAAAGTGGCGTAAAGGCGAATTTGACGTAGATCTAAATTAGGTGAAGCTGAATATGACACTATTGAGAAACTCTTAAAAAGATATTTTGTTTTCTTGGCTAGTAATTTAAACTTCTAACAATGTCTTTTATTGCATTCAAACACAAAAAAAAACTTTACAGAGAAACTCTTTTCAGCAATAAAACAAAACAGATCTCGAATCTCATCTTTCAGATCCTTTTTTCTTTGTTTCTTTATTTGTTTTTTTATTTGTTTCAATGGTATATCAACCTTCGTGGGTTATTTAATGCCAAAGCCAATATTGGTACGGACTCCCATATCACTCTAGCTATGGGTCTAATAGCACTGTTATTGTTCTTCTACATAGATGGCTTTGGCATTAAATAGCCCACGAAAGTTGATATGCCATTAAACAAAGACGCCAACAGAAAAATGTATTTCATAATAATCCTTTGCTAAGGACCCAATTATACGATTTCAAGTACTCCTCACTAATACTAATAATCCAAACAGAATTATATGACTTCAAGTGATTATTTCTATTGAATAAATTACCCAGTCAACTGGGGCAGCTGAATACACCGACAGCTTCTTTGCAGAGGGGAAAGACCCCCCCCCCCACTAAATAAGTGTCCTGGATATGACACTAAATAATCTGATGGTGAGGTTTGGGAAATGCGAAGTACTCCTTTATTGCTATCGCTCCCAGGTCTACTCAGGGCCGGAGTGGTATCACCTGATAGGGTTTTATCTATGGGTTAAAGAGAACTAAAATGTGTGCTTATGCTAAACTGAACTGTTTGAAATAGAACTGTTTTGACATTTAACTGTTTGTAAATAAAAAAAAAAAACTATACTTATACTTAGCTGAATTGTTTGAAATTTAATTCGGTGTTAAATGACCTGAAAAGGGTTGATACGTCGTAAAACCAACCAACCAACCATCCAACCAACGTATTGAATTCAACCTATCAAGTAATTAATAATAATAATCCTTTATATAAACAATTATTACTTCAAGTAAGAATTCATACAATTTATTTGTACACAGTTTTATTGTATCAAGTGCTCCTATCTTATACTACAAATTTCAAATAGATCTATTTGACCCACAGGTCGGAGCCTAACAAGTACAACCACACTGCGACTGAGTGGGTCTGGAAGTAATGGCAATGAAGAGGTACTCTCCACTCCCCAGAACTGGAGCCTCTCCATCAAATGTAGTTTAGGGTTTCAACCCGGGATACCTCTTTTTGGAGAGGCATTACTCCTTAGTACTGAATACAGTCAACATATTCCAAATACCACCGACAGGGAACTTATCATTATCAAATCGCGCTGACAGCACGGATTTCCCGGGCTCCCTCTCTCTCCATCCGTCCCTATCATCCATCGCTCCCAGAAGGTCTCCCAGACTACATCCTGTTTCTGCACAAAGGAGACGTAATTAAGTTCTTGTTGAACAGTCAACACTGACACGTCCATGTGTAGGGGTCCATAGAAGAACGTCACTTATGAGTTGGGTCTTGCGTCTCCAGCAGTGTCTCGCATGCCTTGTTCATTTTACTTGGATGGTTTTTGAGATGGATAGTAAGTGTCCGTACAGCTTTTGTTTCGTGGGAATTTGCTTCTAGGATTTGTTCAGAATAGCTCGTAGCATTTTTGTGTAGTTCTTAATTTTCAAATTTTTCTGTCTACCTATTTTGCATATGTATCTTAGCCCTGTTAAGTTGTATGACAATATCTTAACTTTGAATAATAGTTGTTAGGTTTCTTTGTTTTAATGGCTTATCAACCTTCATGGGTTATTTAATGCCGAAGCCATCCTTGTGCAAATAAAATACTGGTACTATTTAACCCATAGCTGGGGAGATAAAGGGGTTCGTACAGTTTCCGAGGTTTTTAGTCCGAAAGTGAACTGGTTTACAAGTCGGTAACAACGATGTCGCAGTCCGGTATGCTAACCATTACGCCACAGAAACTCCCTATTTTTGAATTATCGGCACGCATGATATATTATGCTTCAGTGAAAGGCCACAAACACTAACAAACACTCTACAAATGTTGGTTTATTTAAATGATGCCCAACATATGCACTGATTCGTTTAATAACCTTATTTCTCAATGTTTGTTCATTGTCTATTAGAAGCCTATTCACGTTCATCTAGCCTTGATTTATTTCCGAAGTTAGAGGTTTTTAACCTCTGTCATACAAACTTCATTCCGCAAGTGTTGCTTACCACTCTTTTCTTTCTCTATAGAATTGGATAGTAGTTGTATATAATTTGCATATGAAGAAATGGGATATATATTGTTCAAAAGGTTCTAAGCCTTACCCAAAAGAAAATCCATTGCTGATTTTTTTTTGTGGCAGCACAATACCACTTTCTTTAAAAACTTGAAAAACCTATTTAACTTTGTGGACTTATGTTAACAAATTATTTATATCTATTATATATGAATAAACTGAATTTAGCATTAGATAATGTACAAGAGTTGATATGCCATAAAAGCAAACCAAACCAAATCTGAAAGTTGAAATTGCTTTTAGATAATATTCTGATGTTTGGCTCTAATAATCTCCTGTTAATCCAGGGTAAAAAGGAATATTATATGGGAGTTTCTAGTTAAGAAAGAACGCAATCGGCTTAAGATTTTAAAACATTCCAATGCTTGATTAGAAGCAAAGATTATGCAGTAAGCACACAATGCGGAGTTCACCTCCGGTTCTTATTTAGCAGTAAATAAACTAATTACAGATAAAACACAAAATATTTTTCTAAAAGCTGAAAATTTTAGATACATAAGTAATGTTGGCGACCTTAGTCGAGGGTGACCCGAAGGCTCCCTTTTCGATAGCTACTACACCAAGGTGTAGGGGAGGGCGCTACTCCTTTCCCTGGATTGGTCCACTTTACCCTTGATACGTATCTTATATTGCCGAGTGTTAAGCAAGGACGCATCAAGTTCTATTTTTTGAGTCTTTGATATGACTCGAAATGGGGTTGAACCCAGGTCTCCCGGGCCATTGGCGAACACTCTAACCATCATGCCAATGTCCAGTATATTCCTTAAAAAATAGATTCAGTTGTTTGAAATGACGGCATAGTCTGTTTTTGTTTTGTTTTGTTTTGTTTTTGTTTTTTTCAAAAAAGAAAGAAAAAGTCATGAAATAACCCAGTATTCTTTCTTTTTTTTTTGTTTCTGAAGGTCAAAGGATACAAAGTTATGATTTTTACAACCAGGATAAGGACACTCGACAGAACACAACAATTAATAATTTTGTATAATATCATTTCTACATAAGAATTAAACTCTGCAATTTTCACAAGTTCGGCTAGTTGGTTTGGTTTGGTTTCTTTGTTTCAATGGCATATCAGCCTTCGTGGGTTATTTAATGCCAAAACCATTGTCGTACAGGGACAGTAGTGATGCTATTTAATTTATAGTTTAGGGGATAGGAGAGTTCATCGCCTTTACAAAGGATATAAGTCATAAAGTGAACGTAATAGCGCGACCGTAATTTGAAATCGTCAAATCTAATAATCATAATCATCGAGGTTCGTCCAAAAAGTTCTAAGCCTCGCCCAGAAAGATTCGGTCATGTTTTATGACCGAATATTTTTGCCGTAGCAACATTTTACCACTTCGTATGAAAACTAGAAAAAATCTGAGCTAGTTTTTTTTCTCTCATTTTTCCACCCGTATCTTTCATTCGTCAATACCCACTAATTAATATTTCCAATTTTTTCTCTTTTTCTTTCGCGGTTTCTTTCACGCTCATCTCGACACTTTTCTCGTTTTCTCTTTCATGATTCTTTTTCTCACTACCCCCGTCTCTCTCTCTCTCTCTCTCTATATATATATATATATATATATTTATATATATATATATATAGAGAGAGAGAGAATATATATATATATATATATATATATATCAGTCTATATATCTTTCTCTTTATTTATCTACCAACTTTCTCTATCTATCTTCCTCTCTCTCGCTTTCTATCTATCTATCTATCAATCTATCTATCTATCTCACCATATATCTATCTTCCTCTCTCATTCTATTTATCTATTCATCTTCCTCTCTCCCGTTCTTTCTCACTGTCTTTATATCTATCTATCTATCTATCTTTCTATCTATCTATCTATCTATCCACCTTCCCCAACCTTACAATATGCCTTCCTTCCTTCTTTGTATTCTACTTGCCAGAGATTTATTATCATTATGCGATGCAATTAGCTCTCTTCATCGGTAAAACCGCCCCCAACATATCCATTCCAAGATTTTTTTTTTCAAGCCCATTTTTCATTTGACCAAATAATGAACCTATCAAACTAGAGAAATGGGGTTAAGGGAATATAAGATTACGTGGCCCCCTTTTCTTTCTTTCTTATTTTTTTTTTTTTCTAATCTTTATTTCTTTTTATTGTTTGCAGTTTGCCTTACCGTCTGATATTTCTTCTTTTCTCAGTCCTGTTTGTTATGTAGATATGATTTCATGTACTTACAATTATTGCTGGATTTTTTTGCTTATTTACAGTAATATTTCTTCTTTTCCCGATTTCGCATTATTTCTTCTGTTCTTTTAACTATTCTTTCTTTCCGTTGCAAACTTTCTTCTTTACAATATCCGAATTTTTTTCTGTTTTTTATCCTATTTTTCATTTTTCTTATAATGCATCTTTCTTTTCTGTTCCGCACGGTTTTTCTATGCTGTTTTTCTGCCTCTGTTCTTTTCCGTTCTTCAAACATTTTCTTTTCTGTTTTTCTGCCGTCTTAACTTTTCTGTGCACCCATCATTTTTTAAAATTTCTTTTTCTACTACTGTTATTTTTCTGCCTCTGTTCTTTTCTGTTCTCCTCCAATTTTCTTTTCTGTTTTTTCTGTCTCTGTTCATATCCGTCCTCCTCCCATTTTCTTTTCTGTTTTCCTCAAATTTTCTTTTCTGTTTTTTTCTGCCTCTGTTCATATCCGTTCTCCTCCCATTTTCTTTTCTGTTTTTCTGCCACTGTTCATATACGTCCTCCTCCGATTTTTTTTTCTGTTTTCCTCCAATTTTCTTTTCTGTTTTTTCTGCCTCTGTTCATATCCGTTCTCTTCCTATTGTCTTTTCTGTTTTTCAGTTATTTTCTGTTATTTTCTCTTCTCCCATTTTCTTTTCTGTTTTTCAGCCTCTTTTTATTTTATTTTTTTTTGTAAATTTCTTTTTGTTTTGTTTTTTTGCTTTCCACCTTTTTCTTTTCTGTCATTATTTTCTTACTTTTTTCTTTTTCCTTTTTTTCTTTCATTCATTTCTACTTCCATTTTTTCTTTTTTTAAGTTTGAAATTTATATATTACATTGATATTTGTTTCTTTTTTTTATTCTTCTTTAACTTCCTTCGCTCTTTTTACCACATAATTAATTTCAAAATATTTGGTGTATTAAAATTTCTTAATTCAGTTAACAAATAATGTTTTCACCAGTGTCAATGGAATAAACAAACATCGTGCCAATTGACATATTCTTCAAACTTTAAATACAGTAGACTCGCAATTTTATCTTGTATCTCAATATGACGTTTGTGCAATCCTCATGAAACTTCAAGTTACGGATTTTTTAAGAGAATAATAATTTGTGTATTTTAGGAAATTTTTTGTTTTGCAACAACCGCAGCGAACCCTTTTTATACACTTTTCTTGTTGGCATTTTACACTAGAAGCAGCACCTCACAAAAACAGTAACTAAACGGCCTCTTACATCTCATCTCACAGACCATACAAGACAAACAATACACGCTGAAGAGGTATAGGCGAACTCCTACACATCGGCACACCAGTAAGGACGTATTCTGGACGACTTTCCAAAAGCCGCGACCGATCGAGACGGATGGTAAGAGAGAGTGAAGGGAATCCATGCTGTCCACACGACTTGATGATGATGATGATTTTAGGTATTTAGTGAAGAGCGTTACCTCTTCCTGATTTAATGGATCGCATTGAAAAATCCTGTTTGTGGTGTTTTGATTGTCTAAATATGTTAGATATTCTTGGGTTATATTATAAAAATGACATTTTGCTTTCGTTTTTTATTCCTTGGTGGGGCTAGCTTTTATGAGATTTCCTGTTGTTTTATAAGCCCAGTCGGCTGGGGCTGTAGAATACACCGACTGCATCTCAAACCCCGCCTCCACAACGAGTGTTCTGGGTATGACATTAGACCATCTCATGCCAAGGCTCTTGCCTTGGAGATTTGGGGATATGGTGTACTCCCTACTTACCATTACTCCCAGGTCCACTCTAACCCGGATCTATAGGTCAAATAAAATAATCTGCGTGAAAACATATTATTAATGTTAAATCATGATTTTTATTTTGCAATACTTCAAACCATTTAACTGTGTGCAAAAAGAATCAGACTTGTTTAAGAATGTTATCTGCAAAACGTGTTTACAAATATATATATTTAAAATGTTTATATATATTTAATATATATGTATGAAGAGAATTTGGCATTAAATAACCAACAATGCTTGATATGCTATAAAACCCAACCAAACCAAATCTTATATATATTTAATATATATGTATAAAGAGGATTTGGCATTAAATAACCAACAATAGTCGATATCCCATAAAACCCAACCAAACCAAATCTTATATATATTTAATACATATATATATATAAAGAAAATTTGGCATTAAATAACCTATAATGGTTGATATGCCAAAAAACCTAACCAAACCAAACGTTCCTTGATTAAGGCAAGTTTCATCTCTTTGAACAGAGGTGTTGTTATCTTTTAAATATAACTTTTTGTTCTTGTGCGTGTGTTTATTCAAGATTACGACCCCTTAGCTTTTGTCTGGGAGATTGAATTACCTAAATGTTCTTAATGACTAAATTTTTCAGGCATTTAAGTGTCTTTTTAGTAGAGCAATTTCATTGTTTTTTTTTAATTCGTTGTAGCAGTAATAATTCCCTTGTATATACCCCTTATTAAAATCTATATTGCTGTGTTTTTAATATCAAGTTATTAATAAAGGCGAATTAATAAAGGCGAATTAATAAAGGCGAATTTTTAATATCAAGTTATTAATAAAGGCGAATTAATAAAGGCGAATTAATAAAGGCGAATTTTTAATATCAAGTTATTAATAAAGGCGAATTTTAGTCCAAATCTGATAGCTTCGGTTTTAGTAGATGTAAGTTTGGTGTTTGATAAATTGTTGATGAGACCTTTGTGTTCGATGGATTTCCTACTGCTCGTCAAAATGAGAAATTTTCGGTTTAGTGCTGTTGAAGTATGCGTTATCAATACCTGGAATTTCGTATCAAAGTTAATTTATTTATTTGTGGGTACATTGTGTTACAAACCGGCTTTCACTGGGACTGCGATAACTGGCACAGAACGAGAATAATAAAAAAAAATATATATATAAAATTGCGAGAATGTCCCAAGGTTCGATAAAAAAAAAAAGGGTGAACTATGGGAAGGGAATTTCTCCACTCGAAGACCCTCGGTAAATCACAGCGGAATAAGCGACAAGTACTCACAAAACCAACATAACACAATTTGAAGATTTAACAACAAAATTTATTATAAAATTAACAACTTAATTAGGGAAAAATAAGAATAAAAAAGGCTTTAAGAACAAAAGGGGATGGAAAACTAACGTTACTATGTATATATGAAGTCCGAGACGAATCTCAACTCAAACAGATTTGCAAGGTAGACACATAGAGGCAAAAGAAATACGAAACTCACTGAGGGTTTAGGACTTGTTAATAATTTTTTTTCTTTCGTTCTTTTTCTCGTTCGTTCTCTTTTTTTTTTTTTTTTTTTTTATCTTGAAGAAGCTTGCCACGAGGAGTTAGGTTTCTGCTGTCTTTTTCTTAGTCACATTTCGGGTGCATTAAAACAGAGCTCTTGGATGGATGTCGACGCCTCGAAGTCAGGACCGCTACTACTATCGTCACTTTGCCAGTCAAAAACCAGAAGGGTCTCTTCCCTGACTCTTAGAGCCGGACACGTGGTTGATAAGGTCACCCAAAATTCACTCCAAGAGTTCAAGGCTAGCCGAGATGGGTAAATAGTGGAAAGGGGTTGACTTGCAATTACATTTCTTGTCGTCGTCGTTTTTCTTTTCTCTTCCCCCTTTAGCCCCGTGAACCACCGAACAAATCATGCGTGATTAGAAAGGGTACGTTTGGCGCCTCTCCTTCCCAATTTTATTCTTCGTCTCGGAATAATAAGGGCAAATAAAACACATTTGTAATGTACATAAAAAAATTCATTTCTCCTATTTTCTATTGGCATTAGATACGCCAAGTACATCCCCTGCATATTCATATATCTAGTATATAAACTCGAGTCACGGACGATTTCATGTAATGAACGACCCCTAGTTTTATCCACAAAAAGGAGTTTTTACCATGTATTTCGTGTAATGAACGACCCTTAGTTTTTTTAGCCACAAAAGAGTGTTTTTATCATATATTGCATGTGATAAGCGACATCTAATTTTTGGCGACAAAAAAGAATTTTCATCATATATAATCGGTAATGAATCACCCTAAATTTTTTGGCCAAAAAAGGTTGTTTTCGTTATAAATTACGTGTAATGAATGATCCCGAATTTTACCCACAAAAAAGTGTTTTTATCATATATTGCGTCTAATGAACGACCCCTAATTTTTAGCTGCAAAAAGTGTGTTTTTATCATATCTTTCGTATAATGCACGACCACTAATTTTTAGCTGACACAAGGTAGTTTTATCATATAATTTCTGTAATGAATGACGTCTATTTTCTAACTAAAAAATGGTGTTTTTATTATATATTGTCTGCCACGAACCACCCCTAATTTTTAGCCACAAATGGATGTTTAATCATTTACTGCGTGTAATGAACGACTCCTAATTTTTACCATAAGGAAAGGTGTTTTTATCGTATATTGCGTGTAAAAACGACCCCTAATTTCTAGCCACAAATGGATGTTTAATCATTTACTGCGTGTAATGAACGACTCCTAATTTTTACCATAAGGAGAGGTGTTTTTATTGAATATTGCGTGTAAAAACGACCCCTAATTTCTAGCCACAAATGGATGTTTAATCATTTACTGCGTGTAATGAACGACTCCTAATTTTTACCATAAGGAAAGGTGCTTTTATCGTATATTGCGTGTAAAAACGACCCCTAATTTCTAGCCACAAATGGATGTTTAATCATTTACTGCGTGTAATGAACGACTCCTAATTTTTACCATAAGGAAAGGTGTTTTTATCCTATATTGCGTGTAAAAACGACCCCTAATTTCTAGCCACAAAAACATGTTTTTATTATATATTACGTATAATGAACCACCCCAAATTTTTAAGTACAAAAGTGTGTTTTTATCGAATATTGCGTGGAATGAACAACTTCCAACTTTCAGCAATACCAATCTACAAATCATCCAATGAAATTGAGAGAAAACATTTGAACACTTATTCATACTTTCAATACTACTGTAACAGAATCATTACCAATCCAATACCATAAAAAAACAATAACGTCTACGTAAATTTGTTTATTATTTACAATGTGTACATATAATATGTACAGGTGTTATAGATAGGTGACAACGTTGAGTAAAAACTTTCTAATCTTAACTAATAACAATTGTTCAGATCTATTTTACGGAGGGACACATTCGGTTAAAGATACAGCAAGGTCAGGTCAAGAAACAAAGTAAGCTTCGACTTTTCCGAAAACATGTCTTATGTAATGAACGGCCTTTTTTTTTAGATGAAAAATTGATCTTAAAAGTCCTTCATTAGCCTCCATGTCCATGCAGACAAAACGGAGAATGTATTTTAATCAAAAAGGACTCATCTCCACACGAAATAGTAGCTCTCTGAAATTAGTGGATAAGTACAACTACCTCGAAATCAGCGTCTCATCTACTGAAAATGACACCAATAAGCGACTAGCGAAGACATGAAATGCTATCAACAGGTTATTGATCATATCGAAATCAAATCTATCTGATACAATAAAACGCAATTTTTCCAAACAGCGATCGTGTCCATACTATCATATGGATGCACCACTTGGACGCTGACTAAGCGTATGGAGGAAAAGCTAAAGGGGAATTCCACAAGAATGCCACGATTAGATAAATCCTAGAAGCAACATCCCTCAAGGCGGCAGTTGTACAGCCACCAACCTCCTATCTCTAAAACCATCCAAATTAGACGAAGACATGTGGGACACTGCTGAAGAAGTGAGGACGAATTCATGAGTGACGTTCTCCTATGGACTCCTTCACACGTACATGCAAGTGTTGGACGACCAAGTAGAACTTATCTACAACAGCTCTGTACAGACACAGGATGTAGTCTAAAGAACCAGCCAAAAACGATGGATAATAGGGACGAATGGCGAGAGAACGTGAGAAAATTAGGGAAATCCGTGCTAGCAACACTATATATATATATATAAGGTTGGGTTGAAAATTTCATTAGCTGAGAAGTTTAGATGATGACGTCATATCTGTTGTTGATGACTTTTTTTATCACTGAGTTCCAAGGACTGGAACACCGATGGAAGAACTGTGCGGACCGCAAGGGAGTATATGTAGAAAAATAAATCTTGTTTGGTCACATTCCATGAGAATATCTTGATCAGCCAATGAACATTTCGGCAGACCATCATCTCATTGGCCTAGTGGATTGAGTGTTCACCAATGGTCCGGGAGCCTGGGTTCAATCCCAAGTCGCGTCATACCAAAGACTTTAAAAATGGTTCTTGATACCTCCTTGCAAAATAAAATACGTATCAAGGGTAAAGTTGAGCAATCCTGGGAAAGGAGTAGCGCCCTCCACTACACCTCATTGTAGTAGCTATTGAAAAGGGAGCCTTCTGGTCGCCCTCGACTAGGGTCGCCCTAGACTACGACGACGATGTATATATACATATGTATACATATATATGCGTAAATATAATTATGGATACAATATATCCGTTGACTAAGTTTCCTGACTTTTCCACAATCTTCATTGTCATTTAGGAATAAAGCAAGAACCTGGCGATTGAATACCGATCGCCAGTGAACAGAAGTGGTGGGCCTCAAGATAATATAAATAGAGGTGCAATGCTATTAGGATGGGACATTAACCGATGGACATTAGTCGAATGACAATCCGTCGGACAGACTTCAGCGAAAAAGACTTCAGTAATAGCTTGTCCGGCAAATTCAGTTGTCGTTAGTCGAATTGTTATATATATATAAAGACATACATGCAGCTCGATTATTTTTAAGTAGCACGTGTGTTTATCGTCTTTTTTTTTTTTACTGATAGTTGTTTTCACAGGTATCAGTTTGTAGAATTTGCAAGTTGTACCATCTAGGTTTTTTCACACCAACAGAATTATAGATTAAATATAAAGATCAAAATAAATAGCTCTTGTTACAATTGAGCACTTTTAAGTTTAAATACATGATAGAACGAATACATATTCCTTATTCGTTTAAAAACATTCCAATGCCTGACAAACATCAGTATAAATTAGCATTAATGAATAAAATAGCATCTTTTATCGCTAACATGTGGTGGAAAGCATACCTTTTTTCTCACAAAATTAACGGTATAGATCTCAAGATATAAAAGAAAATTATGGTTTTAAAACTAATACACACTTGATAAGATATAGAAGAATTCTTAATGATATACAATAACAAATAAAGAATGATATTAAAAACTTGAAAATAGCAATAAAATCCTAGTCAAAGTTGATAAATCGAGTAACATATACAAAATGAGTCGTAATAAATACAAACAAATGTTACATAAAAAAAGTCATTAAACGTTATTAAAAAGCTCCACTTGAGTTAGAAAATGAGTTAAAGAAGCAGAACTATTGGCGAGAAAATTGAAGGTTGAAGGTAGAATAGAAAAATATATTATAAAAAAGTGTTTTATCACAATAAAGGACCATAAAAGTGACTTCCAGAGTAACCCAACTTGTAGATTAATCAATCCCTCAAAATCACAAATGGGTGAAATAAGTAAAATTATTTTGCAAGACATTTGTGCTATATTGAGAATAGCTTTAAATATAAATCAATGGCATAGCACTGAAGATTGTATTGAATGGTTTCACAACCTCGATAAAAACGATAAATGTTTTTTTTTTTATTAAATACGATATAAGAGAATTTTATCCATCGATTACGGAAAAAGCAGTTAATGAAGCGTTAGAATTAGCTAAAGAATACACTTGAATACCCGACCATAAAATGAATACAACTAAACACTGTCGCAAATCCCTGCTCTACCATAAGGAGGAATTATGGATTAAAAAGGAGTTAGTGGAAATTTTGATAATCCAATGGGTTCATATGATTCCGCTGAAATATCAGGATTGGTTGGGTGCTTGTTGCTATATAAACTTTATGATATAATCGACCCCGGCTGCCATGGACTTTATTGAGATGACAGATTGGTTATAACAGATAACTACACATTTAGGAAATATATTATTAGGAAGAAACTACATTGGTTATTTAACAAATTCGGATTCAAGTTAGACATTCAAGCTAATTTGAAGATTACCGATCATTTAGATGTTACGTTTAAATTAGACGATTGGACGGTATCCCCCTTTCAGAAAAAACGATCGATATCCACTCTACATAAATTTAGGATTTAATCACCCGAAAAAGATCTTTAAACAAATCCCTCATAGTATTATGATAAGGTTAGCAACGAATTCATCAATCGAAGATATTTTTACTCAAAATAAACAAAATTATGAAATTGCCTTAAAAAATTGTGGATATAAAGAAAAACTCAGATATAAAAGTAGAGAAGACAATACAAATATACAGAATAAGAGTAATAATAGGAAAAGGAAAATCTTATGGTTTACACCTTCATATAACATGGCTGTAGCCATAAGAATAGGAGAATTTTTTTTTAATATTACGAAAGAATTTTCCAAAGACAAGTAAGTAAAGTAAGTAAGTAAAGTTAGCGACCATAGTCGAGGGTGACCCGAAGGCTCCCTTTTCGATAGCTACTACACCAAGGTGTAGGGGAGGGCGCTACTCCATTTCCTGGATTGCTCCACTTTACCCTTGAACCGTACCTTATAATGCTGAGTGTTAAGCAAGGTGGTATCAAGTTCCATTTTTAAAGTCTTTGGTATGACTCGACCTGGGATTGAACCCAGGTCTCCCGGGCCATTGGCGAACACTCTAACTGCTGGGCCAGTATGCCTAACATTTCTACATAAATTAGTAGAGGCAACTCAAAAAAGCTTAAGAGATATAAAAATATTGAACCCCCAAATTGTTACTGTATTAAGAAAGAAAACTATTCCCTCAAATGATGTCATATAGCGTGTGTAGTGTATAAGGCTGAAATACTCAACCCGATCAGTAAAAGAATAGGAATGATAAAAAAAAGTGTATCTGGATTCAACGCAAGACCCTTTCAAACAAAGATATTACAATCATAAAGGTAGCTTCACGCATGAAATATACAGACATAAAACTAGTTTGTCCAACTACGAACGGGAAGTCAAAAATAAATTTGTTATAGATCCTACATTAAAATGGGAAATTGTGAAAAGATGTAGTAAATATGAAGGGGGAGGATAGATATTGTAAACTATGCAAGGAGGGAAAATTAACCATAGCTACATATAATAGACCAAAGGAATTGCTTAACCAAAGGTCTGAAGTATTTAATATTTGTAGACATAGGGAAAAAATGGTTAATTCGTGGATAAAAGGATTGATAAAAATTGTTCATCGTAGAAAAAAGGAAAAAAAAATTATTGTCGGTTTCTCGAATAAAGTGTCTTTTTGTTGTTTTTTTTTTAATATGCTAATTTCTGTATGGAAGAGGGATATTTTTAAGCATTAAAATATATTTTATACTAACCTACTTTGCCAGTGCGATCCTGAAGAGCCGTTTGGTGAAACCTAGGTAGACTCGCTGGCCACCTCCTCGCTTTTTGCGGGGAACCCCGGAGCCTGTTCGGGACTTCGGTCCGGAGCGTGGCTCTGCAAAAGGAACAATGGCAGACTTGGGGCCTTTAATTAGGCACCTAGTTTCGACTAGGCTACCTTCGGGTGGGCGAGCTGCACTTTTGTCTCCTTTGTCACCCATGTACGGCACTAGACCAAGCGTCTAGTTTAAGCCGTAAACTGACATACGTGCCTGGACTCACATTTGGGTTCGTGAAACTGCTTGCCTCATCAGGCTCACATTGCACTAAGTGAGCCGATGAGCAGCACTGACCAGCAGGGTTCGAGTCTCGGCTCGTTCCTGACCTCCCCTCCCCTTTATCCCCACTTTAATCGGCCTTCGGGCTTTTGACCTTGTGTCAAGTCGTGTCTGGTGGGAGGCAGCGACAAATAAAGAAACCTAGGTAGACTCGCTCTTGGCCATGTAGGAATTATTTTCATAATATTAACTCTATCTCATGTATTGAGCACTTTATTACCCTTTAGCTTAGGTAATTTTGTTATTTTTTTCTTCTTTTGAATAGACATACAGGTAAATAAGCTTTGAAACACACTGAATAGATAATATTATCAGTGTTATTAGAAGAGGATTTATTGATTGATTCTAACGGTATGTCAACCCATCTTGGGTTATTCTATGCCAAGAGGTTAGAGAATTGCGTACAATCCACAATTTCTGTATAGTTTCTTAAATTTTTGCGCTTGAAATTTTCTTAAACTTTATTGAATTTTTGTACTTCAGCGATTATTCATTTTTTGGGATAATGGAATAAAGTGCTGGACTGCGGCTTCTATGTAAGCGTGTTCGAACTCCAGTCGCGCCGTTCACTATCGAACGGATACCCTAAGGAAAGGTATGAACTACCCAGTTATGGATTAGCAAGTAGAACGATTGTTTTTCTAAAAGGAATTAAATAACCCACGAAAGTTGATGTGCAATTAAACAAAGAATTCAACTCTTTTTGCTCAGGTATTCCTATCTTATAGTAAATTGCAAACAGATATATTAATAGAGTGGACCTAGGAGTAATGGCTATGAAAAAACACTCCACATTCCCCAGAATTTCACAACTTGGGCCTAACCCCCAGATGCAGTAAAAATACTCAGGAGAACCCTTATTTGGGGAGAGGGGAGGCTCTTACCTCTCTGTGGGGGTACAGTCAGTCTGTCTTGGCAAACAGAGCGGAGTTGGTATCGCAATATCAGCCACATTAAACCACAAAGACAGTTTCTATGAAAACGAGCTAAGTACTTTTATCGGCAAGGCGGAACCTGATACTGATTATAATAATTGTCAAATAATTTTATCCACATCCTCAGCGATGACAAGGTGCTCTCTCTCTCTCTCTCTCTCTCTCTCTCTCTCTCTCTCTCTCTCTCTCTCTCTCTCTCTCTCAAATAAGTCTCTGACATTCTGTCCATCTGTTTAAGTTACCTTTCTCTTCTCTTTCTCGTTTTTTACCCTCTCTGGTTTCACCCATTTTATACCTCTACAACCATCAATTTTTCGGCAATTTTTCGATTACGTATCATAGTCCGGTTAATCGGTCAGCGCCCGTGTCTGGGCAGCGAATCGAAAATCCTATCATGATGACACAGGATTCAGTCACCAATGACCCTTAAAGAATTCGATCTTCAAGTCGTGTTGGCCGAAAATCGATAACCTCCCAGTCTTGCAGCCTATCGCACGGGCTGAAGACCATCTGGACAATTCAGATCGGCTCTCGGGAGGTGTACTTTCTGACCGGGTTACTCGACACAGAAAAGCAACAACGTCAATAACGGGAATAGCCAGCAGAGCGGATGAGAGAGAGAGAGAGAGAGAGAGAGAGAGAGAGAGAGAGAGAGAGAGAGAGAGAGAGAACCCGGAAGAAAGGCGACACATTTGCTTTTAAACCGAATGACCTCTATTTTAATCACCTGATGCAAAAGTAGACCGTAAAATATCTGATACGGAAAGAGGCTGCCAAAACATGTTAGGTAAATAAACTAAAACCTCTCTCTCTCTCTCTCTCTATATATATATATATATATATATATATATCTGTGAAGCAGTGATAGCAGCCAAAGGGGTCATTTTGAAGAATCAAAATTTTTAGGTTTTGTGCTTTTTTTTTTAAATTTGTATTTAATATTCCTCAAAGGACTTGTAATTAGTATGATAAATAAAACCATTGCGGTGCTTAACTTGTTTCATTAAAAATAACACTTTTAGGATGAGAATTTGATATAATATAGAAAGAAATAGAAAGAAATAATATATATATATAATTTAATTTAATATAGAAAGAAATAGAAAGAAATAATATATATATATATATATATATATATATATATATATATATATATATATATATATATATATATATATATATATGAAGAAATAGAAAGACACGAAGGATGGAAACAGCCAGAAAGATTGTAGGAGTGAGGAAAAGATATATATATATATATATATATATATATATATATATATATATAACGAAAACATATATAGAAAAAATAAAAAGAAATAAAGAAATATATAGAGACAGACAGACAGAAATAAATAAATAAAGGAAGGACACAGTCGGAAAGATTGCTGGAATGAGGAATATATATATATACATATATATATATATATAAATATATAATTTTACTCTTTGAGAGTTTTTCCCATCAGTGTTAGCTGATGGTCTTTCACTGAAGTTTGAGGGATAGCAAGTCTCCAGGACTCTTCTCAGTATTCTGGCCGATCTTAATAATGCTGTATTTTGGAGTCTCCACGCGTCCCATTATTTACAAGTCATCTAGCCCTTGTATCAATCCTTTGATGACTGTACCACGAGCATCAATTGTAATTGGTATAATCGTCACTTTTATGTTCCACAGTTTTTCCAATTCCCAAGCAAGATCTTGGTATTCATTCCTTTTTGCAATTTCTTTCAATTTTACTCCGTGCTCCGCTGGGACAGCAAAGTTCACAATTCTGAAAGTTCTCTTTTTTGTCTGGCCGAGATTAGGGAATCCATTTGTATCTCAGAATCTCAGTGGAGTTTGGGTCTCATTCTCCAGGACAGATTCTGGTTTGTGCAAATATCATTTGTTTGTATGGTCAAACTTCAGTTTTTGCACAATTCCCAGTGGATACTTTTGCCCACCCAATCGTGCCTCGTCTTATATTCTTCTGTACTAATTTGCCGTATTCGCTTATTATGTGACTGATCGTTTCGTTTCTATCACTACATAACCAATATCTGCTGTTTTGTTGCGTCTTATCAATTCTCGCTTTGATATGGTTAGCCCTTAAAACGTTATTTTGAGCTGATATTAGCAGAAATTCTGTTCCTCTCTTAAGGTTTCCCTTTCTTAGCTACGTCCATGTTTTCTCGTTTGAGATGTTGCTTATGAACCGTTTAAAACACCCAAAGATTTGTTTTTCTCCCCACTTTTGTTTTTTTATTATTTCCGTTCTGCTGATGCTTGTGTCGTTAGTATTGTTTCTGGGAGTTTTAATGAGTCTTCCCACGCTCTTTTCTTCGTAGTCTTCGAGTCGTTGTATCGATACGTCAACGCTGTCTTCAGTGCTGGCAAGTCCTCTTCCTCCCTTTTTTCTTGACACATATAGTATGTCAACGTCATCTCTGGGATGCAAGGCCTTATGCATGGTCAGTAGTTTTCTTGTTCTCTAGTCCATTTGTTTGATTTCTTCTCTGGTCCACTTCAAGAATCATCCCGAGTATCTTACGAGGCGGGCAGCCCAGGTATTTAACCCTTTGACAAGGTTCCTGCCATAGAGTTTTATCTCGAGTAGTTTTCTGATTCTTTTGAGGTACTTTTTTTTATTTCCTCTTGTTTGATGGTGTCAGCTTCCAGCATTACGAAGTATTTGAAGGTTTCCTTTTCTCCGAGCTTTCTGAGTTTTTCTTGATTTGGTAGTTCGACTCCTTCCGTAATGTGTCGTTTGCCGCTTTTCATTGCTAACACGGGGCATTTTTCAATGTTAAATTCCATTCCTATATCTTGACTATATTCATACTGTCTGTATTAGGGTTACCAATTCTCTTTCGTTCTGGGCAAAATGTATTTAAATCATGACACGTGAATCTTTACGTAAGATAAAAATATTCCCCAGAGTTAATGATAAATCGAAGAGAATTTTTCAAATACATCTGAAGAGTCCGTCAATAATGGACAAAATAGATTTATAATGGAAAATACTTATTGATTTTCTTGTTTCTCAATGATATATATATATATATATGTGTGTGTGTGTGTGTGTGTGTGTGTGTGTGTGTGTGTGTGTGTGTGTGTGTGTGACAATACAACACAAGGATACCGAAATTATATGGAATATCAAAGCGCCACAAATATGATATACCAATGCAACCTATCGTATAAGGAATAGGTAAGGTTCCTCACGTAATGAATGGAAGAAAAATAAGACAAGAAAACCAATTTGATGGGGTATTTATATATCTATCATGTCTTTTTTGGCCTGCATGAGCTCCATTACCTGACGATTTGTTGAAATGTTTCAAAAAATTTGGGGGAACATTAAAACAGTCTACTAAGTTATCTGTTATCCAAGTTCAATCTTTTATCTCAAACCATATGGTAAAAAGACTGCCAAAAGACATTACTAGAATTAATAACGTACAATCAGAGTTTCAAATCTGAAAAAGGAAAAATAATTTTTTCTCTATAAACGAGTTTCGAATATTCCTATTAATCGATTATCCTGTTGCATTCGTAATTCAACAACAATATATGTATACAGTGTATCACAAAAGTGAGTACACCCCTCATATTTCTGCAGATATTTTAGTATATCTCTTCATGGGACAACACTGACAAAATGACACTTCGACACAATGAAAAGTAGTCTGTATGTAGCTTATATTACAGAGTTAATTTATTTTCCCCTCAAAATATAACCATTAAAAGCTAAATCCCTGCCAACAAAAGTGAGTACACCCCTAAGAAACTACACCCCTAAATGTCCAAATTGAGTACTGCTTGTCATTTTCCCTCCAAAATGCGATGTGACTCATTAGTGTTACTAGACCCATGTGCTACTAGGTCCATGTGCATTGGGAGCAGGTGTGTTCAAATTTGTAGTGCAGCTCTCACACTCTCTCATACTGGTCACTGAAAGTTCCAACATGGCACCACATGGAAAATAACTCTCTGTTGCGCTACGTGAAGATGGCCAAGGCTACAAGAAGATTGCCAACACCCTGAAACTGAGCTGCAGCACAGTGGCTAAGATCATCCAGCGTTTTAAAAGTGCGGGGTCCACTCAGAACAGGCCTCAGGTATGTCGTTCAAAGAAGCTGAGCGCATTTGCTGAGCATTACATCTAAATGCTTTCTTTGCTGCAGAGATTAAAGAGGATGGGGGTCAGCCTGTTAGTGCTCAGACCATACGCTGCACTCTACATCAAATTGGTGTGCATGGCTATAACCCCAAGAGGAAGCCTCTTCTGAAGACGATACACAAGAAAGCCTTCAAACAGTTTGCTGAAGACATGTCAACAAAGCACATGGATTACTGGAACCATGTCCTATGGTCTGATGAGATGGAGATTAATTTGTTTGGTTCTGATGGCTTCAAGGATGTGTGTCGACGACCAGGAGAGGAGTACAAAGAAATGTGCGTTATGCCTACAGTCAAGCATGGTGGTGGGAATGTCATGTTCTAAGGCTGCATGAGTGCTGCAGGTGTTGGAGAGTTATATTTCATTGAGGGAAACATGAACTCCAACATGTACTGTGAAATACTGCAGCAGAGCATGATCCCCTCCCTCCAGAAACTGGGTAGCAGGGCAATGTTCCAGCATGACAATGATCCCAAACACACTTCCAAGACGACCATTGCTTTACTGGAGAGGCTGAAGGTAAAGGTGATGGACTGGCCCAGCATGTCTCCTGACTTGAACCCAATAGAACATATTTGGAGGATCCTTAAGCGGAAGGTGGATGTGTGCAAAGTCTCAAATATCTGCCAGCTCCCCGACGTTTTCATGGAGGAGTGGAAGAGCATTCCAGTGGCTACCTGTGAAACTCTGGTAAACTCCATGCCCAGGAGAGTAAAGGCAGTTCTGGATAATGATGGTGGCCACACAAAATATTGACAGCTGACATGGTGTATGTTAATATTGACAACTTTCCCTAAGGGGTGCACTCACTTTTGTTGGCAGGGGTTTAGCTTTTAATGGTTATATTTTGAGTTATTTTGAGGGGAAAATAAATTAACTCTGTTATATAAGCTGTACCTCCTTGCTAAACACTCAGCAATATATGGTACGTAACAAGGGTAAAGTGGAGCAATCCATGAAGAGGAGTAGCACCCTCCTCTACAACTCGGTGTAGTAGCTATTGAAAAGGGGGCCTTCTGGTCGCCTTCGACTACGGTCGCCAACTTTTATTTTTCTTATAAACATTGTATCAAAAACAATAATAGATATAATATCTCCACTGTAAAATATTTTCTTGGTTAAAAAGTATGATAAAATATATTTAAAAATTATTTTAATCAAAAAATTATTCTAGATAGGATCTTATCATGTGCAACCACTCCCGGCCTGAGTGGGCCTGAGAAACTCTGTTTACATTCACAATGCTACTAACGAAGTAGAACGTTTTAAATATTTATCATCTTTTTCGTTTCATTCAACGACTTCATCGCTCTGATGAAGGTCTAAAAACCGAAACGTTTACCGTGGCTAATTTTTTTTCTTAATTTCTATTCTTGGCGGCTCATTGGTCTAGTGGGTAGAGTGTTCGCCTAATGGTCCGGAAGACCTGGGTTCAATCCCAGGTCGAGTCTAACCAAAGACTTTAAAAATGGTACTTGATACCTCCTTGCTTAACACTCTGCAATATAAGGTACGTATCAAGGGTAAAGAGAAGCAATCCAGAGAAAGAAGCGCCCTCCCCTACACCTCGGTGTAGTAGCTATTGAAAAGGGAACCTTCTGGTTGCCCTCGACTACGGTCGCCAACTTTACTTTTCTATTCTTGCCGGAAGCTATATAAGAACACCCAAATAATTTTTTTTTCGTTTAACATCTGATAATGACCAGAAATAAATCTATAATGACACCAAAGAAGTGTTTTTTTTAATTCTTTTTTTAATTAATATATATAAAAATTTTATGGTGGGTTAATTGAGAGAAAAGTAAGTATTTTGAAATAGATAAGTCCGCAAATGAAATTCATGGAGGTATTTTAGGGTTTTATTTCATAAATCATTCAACTATAAATTAGATCATACACTGAATACATTGGTTGCTTTCTTTTCCTTATTTTATGCCCCTATATATATATATATATATATATATATATATATATGGAGTTGTGATACAACGAAACAGTCTGTTCGTGGATGAGAATATATATACTCCCTCCAGTGGGTTGAGCACTCTAGAGAGGAATCGCTGGCAACCACGTACGCGTAAATGCAAAGCTCTTCTCGTGAATTGAACACTCCGGTAGCCGATAGCATATATGTGAATATATGCCAATAGCGAAAATTCCTTCGCTTACGCAGAAGTGCCAATTGCTCAGGGGTAAGATATCCGCCAGCCATAAGGTCAGCCGAGTTTCGATCCCAGCTTGAAGCATCCCAGGTGTCTAGCCACACTGAAGAGTTATGATACGACGAAACACTCTTTCTATGGATGATTAGGTGTTCGAGTTTTATGGCATATCAACCTTTGTAGGTTATTTGATACCAAATCCATTTTTATAAAAATAATCAGTTCTATTTCAAACAATTCAGTTTAGCATAAGTACACAGTTTAATTATCAAAAGGTATTTCTATTTCAAGCTATTCAGTTAAGTCAAACAGTTCTAATTCAAGCAATTCAGTTAAGCGTAAGTACAGTTTCAATGTCAAAAACAGTTCTATTTCAAGTAATTCAGTTTAGAATAAGTACACGGTTTAGTTCTATTTGACCCATAGATAGTACCCTCTCAGGTGCTACCACTCCTGGCCAAAGTGGACCTGGGAGCGATAGCAATGAAGGAGTACTCCGCATTCCCCAAGAACCTCGCCATCAGATTGTTCAGTGTCATATGCAGGACACTCGTTGTGGGTGGGTCTTACCCCTCTGCAAAGGTTCAGTCAGTGCATTCAACAGCCCCAGCCAACTGGGCTGGTATATGGATGACAATATATATATATATATATATAGGTCCGAAAAATTGTTATTGACTCCTTGAAAAGGGCTGCGAAGTCCAAAATACGTGTTGGGCATACTTACATGAAATAAATCCCTAACGTACCTCACTGAAATTCATTAGTGGATCTATTTGTCTCTCTCTCTCTATATATATAAACAATTTGTTTTTAAAATGTCTCTTCAACAGTCAACAAAGTTTTCATCCAGGAGATCGGGATAAAACCTAAACTAAATAGTTGTTCACTCCTGCCAACGTAGTTGCCTCATATTTGGTTTTTTAGTATGTGAATATACAAGTTGTTTGAAAAGCATTTTATCGGTAATAATCTGATCATTCTTAAACATAATCAAATCGCAATTTTCACGGGAGTAGACAATTAATTTGGTACCCCAAAATCAAGGTTCCTGTTCCTATATTCTATCTCATTTATAGGAAAAACAATAAATAAATCCAATAGTATAAAAATGTATTGAGAAGAAAAAACACAAAGTCTTCAAAGGATAATTATGTTATAAAATGTTTATTATTAATGAATATGATCTGGATAATATAAATGTTAACAGGTTTTTTTTTTGTTTCTTTGAGTTTTATGGCATATGAACCTTTTTAGGTTATTTAAGTCCAAATCAATTTTTATACCAATACCAATAAACCGTTCTTTTTCTAACAATTCAGTTTAGCATAAGTACACAGTTTAATTGACAAAAACATTTCTATTTCAAGCTGTTCAGTTTTGTCACGTCCTATTTCAAACAATTCAGTTTAGCATAAATACGTAGTTTAAATGACAAAACAGTCCTATTTCAAACACTTCAGTTGAGCATAAGTACACAGTTTAGTTCTATTTGACCCATAGATAGGATCTTATCATGTGCAACCACTCCCGGCCTGAGTGGGCCTGAGAAACTCTGTTTACATTCACAATGCTACTAACGAAGTAGAACGTTTTAAATATTTATCATCTTTTTCGTTTCATTCAACGACTTCATCGCTCTGATGAAGGTCTAAAAACCGAAACGTTTACCGTGGCTAATGTTTCTTCAAATGAAATTATCTTCTGAAGACCTTGCATTTGTTTATCTCGATACATTTTCATATACACACACACACACACACACACACACACACACATATATATATATATATATATATATATATATATATATATATATATATATATATATATATATATATTGTATGTTATGCCATTATGTCTACAAATAAACTTAAATATGAAATTGCAAGAATTAATAACGCACACATACAACAAACGTAACCGAAAATTAATATCTCTAATTCAGGCGAGCAGTTGGAAACCCATCCTCATTGGATAAAAAGGTCTCATCGACAATTTATTAGCCCTTTCGGTTGGGGCTGTACAATATACCGACTGCTTCTCTGCAGAGGGGTAAGACTCCCTCAACGAGTGTCCTGGATATGACATTAAGCAATCTGATAGTGAGGCTCCAGTAATGCTAAAGCTTTGGGGAATGCAGAGTACCCTTTCAATGCCATTGTCATTAAAGCTGGGTGCAAATAAATGACTTCTGCTAAATTAATTTTTTAGAAATAGAACAGTTTGATCATTGAACAGTCTGCATCTACAAAATGTTTTAACAAATTATATATCTAATATATATGTAAAAACAAGATTTGGCATTAAATAACCAAAAATAGTTGATATAGCATAAAACTAAACTAAGACAATCAACAATTTATCAAAAACCAAACTTACAACTACAAAGACCGAAGTTATCAGTTTTGGACAAAAATTCGCCATTGATATCTCAGCTTTATTAATAACTTGACATTAAAAACACAGCAATATAGATTTTACAAAGGGGTATATACAAGGAAATTATTACTGCTACAACGAATTTGGAAAACAATGAGAGTAAAAGGACATTTAAATGTCCAGAAGAATTTAGCCAGAATGAACATTTAAATAGTTTAATTCCCCAGACAAAGGCAAAACGGTCGTAATCTTGAATAGAGACACATACAAGAACAAAAAACTTATATCGTTGCTGAAAATAGATGAAAAAAGTTATAACTAACAAAACAAAAAATATTTATAAAAACTTTAAAAAATGAATTGCAAGCAAAAACCAAAAACGTTCATCACCACAAAGCTCTCTTCACAAAGAACTTTAGGAATCCAATAATTATATATATATATATATATATATATATATATATATATATATATATATATATATATATAACATTTGAATAGAGGAATTGTATTATGTTAATTGAATTACCATAACTAGAAAATCTGGCTAGCACTTCTATGTGACATATGGAACACTGGACAGCTGTTTCGACCTTATTAGGTCTCATCAGCAGTGCATACCGTGATCCTCACCACTGGAGATCGAACCAGCAACCACAGAGCCGAAAATGGGCCACCGGTCCATATCGCTCAGAAGCGATGCCAAATTAACTACTCAAGGTAAATGCGCGACCACTTAACCTGATGTGTCTTGAAGGTATGTTTTAACCCTACAGTGGACAGGGTCACTCTCGGGGCCATGTCTTCCCAAGTCGGTCCTACGTATCCACGTAGGCTTAACCTCATGGGCAAGAAATAGATTTGACATTTGAATAGTGGAATTGTATTATATTAATTGAATTACCATGACTATATATACGAAGGTGCTAAGAATACGTTGATTATCCCCTGCAGAGGGGTAAGACCACAAAAAAAAATGCATCTTATGGTGTGATATCAGTTATGGAGATCTGGGGAGTGTTGAGTATGTATTTACCCAACCCCTCCTCACAGTCAGTATGTGACTCAAGGTCAATTTTTATGCGGAGTTTAACAGTTTTGAATTCAGAGTTTTCCTTCTACTAGTCTGGCTGCCTAACGAAGACTAAAGAAGCCAGTCTGCCCTACTATTTACTCATAACTGGAGGGAGAATAATTAGAGTCATGCCTTTCCCATGGATATTTGTGCTATGTGAAATGCTATCAGCTTCGTCCAGGATTTGAACTCGAGTCGCTTTGTCTATTTCCTTAGATGATAACCATTACACTACGGACACCTCCAAAAGTCGGGAGTGTTGAGTACCTATTCGTTGACATTTCTCCCAAGTCCACTCTGACCTGGAATAGTAGAATCTATTATTTGTTTTCGATTTGACAGTGTATAAAAAAAAAATCTTAAGAAACAACCTTCTCAGCATACATTAACTGGAGACGTGTTAGATTTTCTTAGATTTTCACACGAATACAACCCAACCATTTTTCCCCTGTTGCGCAAGCTTTTAGTTAGTTAATTCCACATTCCAGCGATATCTTGGTAACGTGAAGCACAATTTATCGTATCGAGATGATTTTGCCCTGGTCGTAAAAGGAATAAACCACGCTGGACTCTAAGATGTCAGGCTCGTCTGATTTGTCTCTATGGCTTGAAGCAAAACCGCGGAATCTACGTTTTTAAGCCAAACATTGCCTGATCGTCAATGTTCTTGCAGCCCGAATTAAATTTCTTCAACCATCTGTTACTGTACTGTAAATAACCTCGCCTTCACCTTTCGCATAACAAATGTTTGTTTTTTTTTGGGGGGGGGGTACTTCAGCTAAGTCATGACCCAGTTCCAACTCGTAATACATAAGTTTCCCGAATTACGTTGCACGCTCATCTGTCCGGCTTTCAAGTCACACTTAGAAACAATGCGCAACCTATCAGCACACCAACTACCTCTATACTACCAACCACAGTGGTTACTTTTACTATTAAAATATTGCAGGATCGAATTTTAACTGCATCATACATTGTCCTCCCATGAATTCTTGTAAATGTATTCATATCATCATCATCATCATCATCATATCGCGCGCTGATAGCACGGATATCCCTGACCCTCTCTCGCCACTCCTCCCTATCGTTCATCGCCCTAGGTAGGTCTTCAGGACAGCAACCCGTATCCTCACATAGCTGCTGAATGTATGTTCGTGCTGGTCGTCCTGCTTTTGCACGGCCATGTGTGGGGGGTCCATAAGAGTACATCTCTTATGAGTTTGTCCCTGCTTCTCCAGCAGTGTCCTGCATGTCTGGTTGGGAAATGTTGAACGAACAGTCAAATAATTGAGAGGACAATGTTAAGGATGATGAAAGGAATGCACTTATTTCATATAAGTATTTTTTTCTCTTTTATTGAACCAGCCAAGCAAAGGGAGTTAACAAGTTGAGTTGGTAGGTAGTTTCAGATAGAGAATAGTATAGAGAGCTATCGAGAGGGGTTTACTTTGAAGGGGGGGGATCCTTAGCGTAATGGTTATCGTCGTTGTAAATAGAATCGGTGAGCAGAGTTCAAATTCTGAACGAGACTGCTTGCTAGTCCTCTAGGTTTATTTGGTTGGTTGGTTGGTTGGTTGGTTGGTTGGTAAGTAGGTTGAATTTTACGGCTCGTCAACCTTCAGAATATTTCATACAGAGGACGTTTTTGTTTTATTCGTTCTTTGTTAGGCACGTTGATTACTTGTGCATTCATTGGTATATTATTTTAGTTGATACTTCTGTTGGTAATTGAATTTTCGGTAGAGTTGTATGGATTCAGTTGTTGTTATCTGGTGAAGTCAGTATTTCTGTTAAAGGTTTCCACATTTAAATGTGTGAGTAATTATTTGTGGGGGAGATTTTGGTCCATGGAATTTATAGTTTCGATTTGAGGCCGCTTTTTATTCTTTTTTTTTTTTCTTTTTTTTTTTTTTTTTTTTTTTTTTTGCAGAGCTGGTTGGTTTTACGGTTCGTCAACCTTCGGGATATTTTATAACAAAGACATTTTTGTTTTATTCATTCTTTGTTAGATATAGTTGTTACTTGTGCACTTATTTGTATATCATTTCAGTTGATAATTCTGTTGGTAATTGAATGTTCGGTGAAATTATATGGATTCGGTTGTTTGTACGTCTAAACGTGCGAGTAAGTATTTTTGGGTGAAGTTTTGGTCTACAGACAGATCTTTGATCTGTTTTTTTTTTTTTATTTTGTTTTTAATGACTCTTAAAGCTTCGTGGGTTATTCAATGCCAAAACCATTTTTGTAGAACATTGATGGTATTATTTAATCCACAGTTGGGGGATAAAGGGTTTCGTACCTTTCCTAAAGGTACTAATCCGAAAGTGAACGTAAAAACGTGACTGGAGTTTGAACTCGCTTAATACGACGTCACTGTCCAATACACCAGCTACTACGCCACGGAGACTCCTCTTTAGGGAAAGACATGAATCCGTCTGTTCTCCATCCAGCTATGGGTAGATATGTAGAGTTGACGGATTTCTTTGACCATCTGGAGAAAAGATATTCTGACCGATAGGCAGCTAACTAAACTTGAAGAATGGATGCCACAATTGAATAAATAAGCCTCACACTTTGATGGTATGTTAACAATTTTCTCCACTTACACGTGAGCGTGTGTTACCGACAGGGTCGTGACGTATGCCCCAAGATCGAATTCAACAAACAGATAATTTGATCTCGGCCAGACGTTCATTTTATCCGCTGGGAGTACGTGAAAGGTGGGGGAAGTGTTGGACGAGGGCGTTACCGGTAAGAACTAGGGGAAGAAAAGCGGTGAGAGAGTGGGGTTATTGTCAACGTTTGGAGGTGGAGAGAGTTTGTCTATCTTTGTTTCTAAACCTTTTCTAAGTGATATTCCAGAAAATACGACACGAGATACACGCATATAATAAATAGAGATGGCTTTCTCTTACGGTTATTTGTCGCAGAATTTAATAGAATATATATATATATATATATATATATATATATATATATATATATATATATATATATATATATATTAGAGGCGTATAGTGGTTATCGTCACGTTGTATGCTACGGGGATGAACATATAAATCTGGTAGAAGTATTATTCACCAAACCTTTCTCAATACATTTCTATAATAAAAATCCTTCCAATGCATTCCTATAACAAAAATAATTTTAGTATATTCTTTTAATGAAATCATCGACAATGGATTCTTGGTTAATATCAGTGTTGGATAGTGGTTATTGTCACAGGTCTACGAGTCCGGCATAAGTACTACTTAGAAATAAACAAGACACTTTCCAATATATTTATATAATAAACACTTTCGAATACATTTTTACAGTAAAACTCTTTTGAATCTATTTCTATTGTAAAACTCTTTCTAACGTATTTCTATAGTTGGAAAGAGGTGAACTCGAGTCGCCGTGTCCATTTCGGACACGGCGACTCGAGTTCAAATCCTGGACGAGACTGATTGCATTTCACATAGCACTAATACCCTTGGGAAAGGTATGAATCCAATTATTCTCCCTCCAGCTATGGGTAAATAGTAGGACAGACTGATTTCTTCAGCATTAGTGAGGCAACAAGTTTAGGAGAAGGAAAACTCAGAATTCAAACCTGTTAAACTCCGCTTAAAAAATTGACCTTTTGTCATATCCTGCCCGAGCGGAGGGGTTGGTAAATAGGATTATAGAAATACGTTATAAAGAGTTTGACACATAGATGGGACTCTAACAAATCGGGACAAAGTGGACCCAGGAATAATGGCAATGAAGTGGTACTTCACATTGCCCAAAACTCCAGAATTGGAGTCTCGCCATCAGATCTAAATAAGCGTCATATCCTAGACGCTAGTTAAGTTTGAAATGTAGATGGGGTCCTAACAGGCAATACCATATGGGAGTAATGGCCGAGGCATTCTACATCCCCCATTTCTCCAGGACTGGAGCCTCACTATCAGATTGCTTAGTGTCATATGCAGGACACTCGTTGGGGAAAGGTCTTACCTCTTTCCAGAGATATAGTTGGCGTATTGTACAGCCCAAATTAACAGGGCTGAGTTAATAAAGAGAGAAGAAGAAGAAGCAAAGATGTAATTGTAAACAGAAAAAAGAAAGCAAGAAGTTAAATGAATAAATAAAAAAAGCGAAAGGAATCGTTAAAAAATTGAAAAATAAAACAATGAACAGTTGAGTTGAGCTAAACAGTGTTTTATGGCATATCAACCCTTGTAGCTTATTTGATGCCAAATCCTGTTCATATATATATATATATATATATGCGCTCCCCCATCCCGGTGGTTGAGCACTCTCGCGAGGTATTACCGGTTGCCACTCATGCGGATGTAAAGCTCTTCTAATAAACTGAGCACTCCGGTAGCCGCTAAGCGTATATGTAAAAAAAAAATATATATATATATGTGTGTGTGTGTGTGTGAAAATTCGTTCGTTTACACTAAGGTTGACGATAGCTCTGCGGTTAGATATCCGACTGGCGCAATGTCAGCTGGATTCTGATTCCTGCTTGAAGCATCTCGCGTGTCTAGCCAAACGGAAGAGTTGTGATACAACGAAACAGTTTGTCTGTGGATGACCATATATACACTCCCCTTCCGGGAGTTGAGCACCCTGGCATAGGAATTAACGACGTCCATTTGCGTAATCCAAAGCTCTCTAATGAATTGAGCACTCAGGTAACCGGTAAGGCAAAATGCAAACACACGAAATACATAATACCTTATGATTCCCGAGCTACCGTATGTCGACTAATAGCTGAGCGGTAAGATACGAAGTCTAACGTAAAGTTGGACGGGTTTCGATCCCAGCTTGAAGCGTCGTACGTGTCTAGCCACACTGAAGAGTTGTGATATAACGAAAAAGTCTGTCTGTGGATGACTATATATATATATGATTTGTACGCGAATAGTTTATAGGTAACATTTTAGCAAGCCAGAACTCATTGGTTGGCACGCAGTCAAATGGTTTTAAGTATTGGAATGTAATACAAAAAATTCAATTTAATATTAATCATTTGTTTGCACGCGCCCCGGGGCCTGTTCTGGACTTCGGTCCGGAGCGTGGCCCTGGAAAAGGAACAATGGCAGACTTGGGGCCTTTAATTAGGCACCTAGTTTCGACTAGGCTACCTTCGGGTGGGCGAGCTGCATTTTTGTCTCCTTTGTCCCCCTTGGACGGCACTAGACCATGCGTCTAGTTTAAGCCGCAAACTGGCATACGTGCCCGGACCCACATTTGGGTTCGTGAAACTGCTTGCCTCATCAGGCTCACATTGCACTAAGTGAGCCGATGAGCAGCACAGACAAGCAGGGTTCGAGTCTCGGCTCGTTCCCGACCTCCCCTCCCCTTTATCCCCACTTTAATTGGCCTTCGGGCTTTTGACCTTGTGTCAAGTCGTGTCTGGTGGGAGGCAGCGACAAATACTTGACACATAGATGATGGGCAGGGGTAGAAAATAGAGAAAAAAAGCAAAGTAAAAAAAAATAAAGGACAGAGGGGAAGAAAAAAGGAATGTAGCAATGCGTATCAATTACTGAAACAATTAAAAATTGACGACACAAACAAGATGGAATGTGTTAACTTGAATGGCGGCCACTTGAATGGCGGGAAAGGAGCGAAGTTCACTGATTGATTGGAAGGGCTTTTTTCTCTGTCTAAAAATGGACAAAACCTATTGACCTTAGCTCTCTCCAAAGATGCCCATTCATTCACCCAGCTCGAAACTGTCAATGAAACCCCGATTCCCAATACCGACCTCGTTCGTAAAGATTATCAAATTTACCAGAACAACCGGCTTCTTCTATGGAATACTATATTCCCTTCCCTTTTTTGCCCATTTGGTGTCTAAAACAAAATGGATTGTTTTATTTTTTTAGGGGGTTATTTGTTCTGTTTTGCGTATGTTTTTATTGCTTTGTTTTTATTTATTTATTTATTTATTTATTTATAAATGTACTTTTTTTTTCTTTCTGTTTTTTCAAATTACCTTCATGATGCTTCGAATTGGAGCAGCCTCCTTGCGTGCAAGAGAACTGAAATTTCAGATATTTATTCAGGTTAGTCTGGTATAAGAAAATGAGGTGCAATCAAAAAGTCCGTATAACTTGAGAGGCGAAATAACTCCCTTAGAGAAAGAAAAACCTATAAAATCAGTTGTTTTTTTGTTTGGTTTTTTCTTAGTTCGTTTTTTAGTTTTTGTTTATTCATTGGTGAATGCGCAACATTTCAACCGGAAAGAAATGGGAAACCCAGGTTAAGTTAACAGAGGATCAGGTTTCTTAATTCGTACAAATCACTTGAGCTACTGGGTAACATGTCGTATTTACTAATCTTAGCTTAGTTTGGCACATGGCCACAAGATTGCAGCATTCGATAAAAATTGAAATCATTACACTTGCGTTAGTATTTGCTCAGCTTAGCTTAGTAAATACTCATGCCAGAGTAGTCATTTTAATTTTTGAGAAATGCTCCAATATTCTACCCTTGAGTTAGACTAAGCAAAATAAACAAAAACAAAACAAAAAAGGGTTTTTGTATGTTTTTCTTTCACTTAGAAAGTTATACGGACTTTTAGATAGCGCCTCATATCCTTGTACCTCATTAAGCGAAATAAATATCTGAATTATCAGTTCTCTTGCACGCCGAGTGGAAGATGGTTTTTTTGAAAAAGCCAAAAAAATCTATGACGATGCTAAGTTTATCATATACTTCTGGTATAAGGATTTTCATTTATGTTGAACGCTCCAATCTTCTTGTCTTGTGTCACGTAAAGGAGTCGCGCCCTCCCAACACCTTAGTGTAGTAGCTATTAAAAAGGGAGCATTCGGGTCGCCCTTTACTACAGTCGCCAACTTTTTTTAAAACTTTCATTTGTTCATAATATTTAACATATAATTAAAACCTTTAAAAGCTTCAAGCTCAAGTATACTCAAAAAAGCCCAACTTTCCCGCCAAACTGGTTCACGGTGAAAAGATATCAGCTCTGTGCCGACGCTGGATACAGAATAGAAGACCTACCGAGAACGAATGATGATTGGGACGGATGGAAAGTGTTAGTCAAGGAACTCTCTATTGTCAATATGACTGGATAATAAAACAATTACTCACTTTTCTTGAGTAAATTTCCGTTCACTGAATGTCATTACGTAATGTGACTTACGCCATGTTAAGAGGACGTGAAATAAATACATTTTTTCCATAATAACTGATAAATTAAATAAATAAAGAGCATGGAAATATCAAAGATAAAAGAAGCTAAGAAGAATTTTCGCCCGGTCGGCTGGGCTGTTGAATACACCGACTGCATCTCTGCAGAAGGGTAAGCCTTCCCCAATGAGTGTCATGTGGCCCAGTCGGCTGGGACTGTAGAATACACCGACTGCATCTCTACAAAGGGGTAAGACTCCTCCAAACGAGTGTCCTGTCGGCCAGTCGGCTGGGGCTGTAGAATAAACCGACTGCATCTCTGCAGAGGGGTAAGACTCCCCCAAACGAGTGTCCTGTGGGCTAGTCGGCTAGGACTGTAGAATACACCGACTGCATCTCTGCGTTGGGGTAAGACTCCCCCAAACGAGTGTCCTGTGAGTCAGTCGGCTGGGGTTGTAGAATACACCGACTGCATCTCCGCAGAGGGGTAAACCAGCCCCCTATCAACAAGTGTCCTAGATATGACATTAAACAATTTAATGGTGATGCGCTGGAAATGCGGAGTACCCCTCAGTGCCGGAGAGGTAGCACTTGACAGGGTCCAATATATGGATCAAATAGAACTGTTTGTCATATAAACTATGAACATATGTTAAACCGAATCGTTTAAAATAGTTGAAATAGAACCGTTTTTACATTTAACTGTGTGTGAACAAATGACTGATGTTTAATTGAATTATTAGTGATACATAGCAATACTTGGAACCATTTAACTTTGTTGACATGCTAAACTGAATTCTTTGAAATAGAACTGTTTGATCGTTTAACTGTGTGTAAACAAAAACTGTATACCTGTGCTAAAGTGAATTGTATGAAATAGAACTGTTGACATTTAGACTGTACTAATGCTAAATTGAATTGTTTGAAATTAAGTGAAATCAATTTATTGTGTGCAAAAATTGAGCTCAAGCTTGTTTTAAAAAGCTATCTACAATATGTTTAGAAATCATATTTGATATATGTATAAAAAAGTATTTGATATTAAATGACCTTCCATGGTTGATATGCCATGAAACCCAACTAAACCAAAACTTAAAAGAATTTAAGATACAATAAACATATTTTTAAAAAGACTTTATACGCAGTAGCCCTCCCCTACACATTGGTGTAGTAGCTATCGAAAAGGGAGCCTTCGAGTTACCCTCGACTATGGTTGCCAACTTTACTACTTACAATAAACGTACGCCATTAAGTCCGGTTTACATAAAAATAAGTGGGTTACGTCACAGTTTTTTTGGAATAGATTATTAACGTTATGACTGTAATTCTATTGTCTTGTTAAGCTTTAAAAACTATTACTAAAACGTATTTTTAGTCCTCTTTGATGTTTAAATATAGTTATATTCTTTCATGCGTTGTTTACGCTAGTTTTACTGTCTGTTCTCATTTTAAGGCATTTTGAAGGCATTGTGTCCAGTTTACGTCACAAAAACGGCTTTTTTTTTAACCATCTAATGACGTAGAACGGTTTATGGCTGTATATGAGAATAGAAAATAATATTCAAGTCAATAAGATCTCAGAAACAATACATATTGATGAATTTAATGCAAAAGTTGAAACCGTAAAAAAGTGTGATAAAATCAAAGAATGGGTTATTGGCGTTGCTTAACTAGTGAGGCTAGTAGACCATTAGAAATAACCCCTGACTGCCCCCACTGCTCATAGGTATTACTCTCCTTACAAAAAGGGGCTGACCTTGGTATGACACAAATTGTACCCGATGGTGAGACTCCACTTCAGGAGATCAGAAAAATGAGGAATTAACCCTTCTTCGCCAATACCCCTAAGTTCACTTTGACTTGGGTGTCGTTGCGCCTGCTGTCTTATTTATGAGTTAAATAGATCTGTTTGAAAACTGTTTCTATTTGATAGGAATGCTTGAAACAAACTGTTACATAAAATAGTTAGTTAAAACCATATAATTATGGGCAAAAAAGACTAATTTTGGTATTAAATTGTTCATCAATGATTGACGTGCCGTAGAACGAACCAAATCCCCAAATGGCAAATCCTCATTACTAATGAGTTCGATATTCATATAACCCCATACTCCTGGTCTTGCGCCAAACTAAGTATGACTTAAGGTCAAATCACTTTGAAAATTCAGCTTCACGCCGGACCCGATGATTACGTACGAATTTAGATGTAATAGATGCGAATACTCGAAACCATACAAATATGTGCAAATATATAATTACAGACAAATGAAAATAGAGCAATTTTTTTTTTAAATACAACAGAATATTGAAAATGTAATCGTAGTCGAGGGTGACTCGAAGGCTTCCTTTTCATTAGCTACTACACCGTATTATTGGGGAGGTGTCCGTGGTGTAATGGTTATCGTCGCAGGAAATGGACACGGCGAGACGAGTTCAAATCTTGGATGAGACTGACTGCATTTCTAATACCCTTGGAAAAGGTATGAATCCAATTATTCTCCCTCCAGCTATGGGTAAATAGTAGGACAGACTAGGTTCTTCAGCCTTGGTGGGGCAACTAGTCTAGGAGAAGGAAAACTCTGAATTCAAACCTGTTAAACTCCGCTTAAAACGATTGACCTTGTGTCATATCCTGCCCGAGCGGAGGGGTTGGGTAAATATGGTATTATTGGGGAGGGGGCAACTCCTTTCCCTGGATTGAAAATGTAATTATGATTAGAAATATACAAATGAATCAAATTTCGGCATAAAAATAACCCATAAGGAGTTGATATGTCGTTAAGACAAATAAACCAAAGGTGATTTCTTCACAACAGTGACTGTCTCAGTACTATTGTATATATGCACCATGTGGACGCTAATGATTCGAATGGGGAAAAAAAACACTTGATGGGAACTACACAAGAATGTGACATGTTGTTTTGAACAAACCTTGAAAGCAACACCCCACAAAACAGCAGCTGTAAGGCTATTTGCTTCTCATCTCACGATCCATCCAAGTAAAACGAACGGTACATATTTTGATACTATTGCAAAAGCAAAGACAAACTCATAAGTAATGTTCTCTAATGAATTCGTACACGTAGACGCACCAGACCAACAAAGGGTTACATTAACTCTGTACGGACACTGGGTGCAGTCAAGAAGACTTACTAGGAACGATGGACGAGAGGGACGGATAGAGAGAGAGAGAGAGAGATTCAGGCAACTTCGTTCTTTCGGTGCGAAATGATGATGATTATAAGTTTAGAAAACATGTTTCGACTTTCTAATAAATCCTTGAGTCTTTAGTTTAAAAAAAGATGAGCTTTTTATAAAAAAAAAAAAAAAATTCTTGGAAGTGTACTTATTTATGGGCGCTAAATGGTAGTAATTATCATCATGATCATCAAATCGTGCGAACAGCACGCAATTCCCTGACACACACACACACACACACTCTCTCTCTCTCTCTCTTTCTTTCTTTCTTTCTCTCTCTCTCTCTCTCTCTCTCTCTCTCTCTCCTTCCGTTCCTAATGTCCATCGTTCCAGTCAGGTCTTCTAGACTGCATTCAATGTCCGGATAGAGCTGATGGATGTAAGACCTTCCCGGTCAGCCAATACGATGAGAACTTCGCTAATGAATTTGTCCTTATTTCTCCAGCAGTGCTCCAGGCTCAGTTGGCTGGAGCTGTACAATATACCGAATGCATCCCTGCAGAGGGGTAAGATTCGCCCAACGAGTGTCCTGTTAAACTCCGCTTAAAAAATTGACCTTTTGTCATATCCTGCCCGAGCAGAGGGTTGGTGAATAATATATATATATATATATATATATATATATGAATTAGCCGACGGTAGTCGAGGACGAACCGAACGATCCCTTTTCAATAGCTACTACACTGAAGTGTAGGGGAAGGCGCAACTCCTTTTTCTGGATTGCTCCATTTACCTTTGATCCGTACCTGAAGCTGAGAGTAAGGCGGCATCAAGTGCCATTTTTTCAATCTTTGGCATGACTCGATCTGGGATTAAACCCGGGCTATAGGCGAACACTCTAACTCTTATGCTAATGAGACGATATACATATATAATACTCTTGAGTACCCTAAAAAAACTGTTTCCCCACTGTCAATTAGGGAGACACATTTTATGTCGGTAATGGTACGGCGACCCGAGTTCAAATCCAGGACGAGGCTGTTTGGATTCCACATCACGCTGATACCATTAGAATGAAAGGTATGAATCCAACTATTTTCTCTTTTGGTGTGGGTAACTAATAGGGCTGACTGAGCTCTTTAACCATGGTATAGCAACCTGTCTGGGAGAAGGAAAACTCGGGATTCAAATCTGTTAAACTCTGCTAAAAAATCAACATTGCGTCACATCCCGCTCGGACTGAGTCGTTGGTAAATTCATATGTGATGAGTGTTCAAAAAGTATCGAGACTGAAGCTGAATCTAGCCAGTCAGAAATTCGAACTTGTTAGCAAATATGTCGCAGTCCTACACATTAGACACCACGCCATGGGGACATCCCCCCCATATATAATTGTGTTTCTGTCACTCGATGTTTATATTCATGTGTGTGTGTGTGTGTGTGTGTGTGTATGTGTGCATATATGAAGGTTTCCGTACACCTACACTTTCATTGAATAAAAAAATAAATAAAAAATAGATGCTTATAATCTATCAAATAAAGCTATTTATCTCATTATGTCCCATCCTTGACCCTAAGCCGAGACCCGGGTCGATCGACCATATTTCAAGGCCGCAAAACTTCCGTCACTCCTTCCTACTCAACCACTTCTCTTCACCCCCTGTTTCATATGGTGAGCCATGAAATCACTTCCGTAATATTCTCAATGATCTACCTTGTCAGCCATATTAGATGACGCACGTTAATTTCCGTAAATTACCGTTTGCAGACGATTAAATATTTTCGTTCGTATGTTTTTAGTTTTTCCATTTTTTCTTTTGTTCGTCAAAAAGTAATTGAAATATTTCCCGCTCTTTTTAAATAACGCGGCATTTGTTCAACTTCTTCTCAAATGAATTTTTTTAATGGAGTTTTGTCAGATTTGTGTCATTTTTTCTTTTTTTTTTTTTTTTTGTCTGTTATATTGAACAAATTACTGAATTCTTTTACTGATCATTCCTTTTCTCCTTTCTTTGTCTAACCCATTTTCTTCATCTCATTTCTTCTCACTCCTTCTTCCTCTTTTTCTTTCTCGTCTTTCTTCTTAAATATCCTATTCTCTTCTTACTCTCCCTTATTTTAACTTCTCTTTCTTCGTTTCTTCCTTCTCTTCCTTCTTTTCTTCCTTTTGTTTCTTCTTTTGTACCAATTTCTTCTTTTTTAACGTCTAAACCTTTCATCGTCTTCTCTTCTTTCTTCTGCTTTTCATTCTTCTCTCTCGTTCTCTGTCTTCTTTTCTTCCTTCTTTGTCTTTTTTCCTTCTCTTTCTCTTGTCTTCCTTCTCTTTCTCTCTTCTCTTCGTCTTCCTCATCATCTTTTTTCGCCTTATACTTTTTTCTTCATCCTCTCTTTATTTCTCTTCTTCGCTTTCTTCTTTTTTTCCTTCTCTTTCATCACTTTTCTCTCTCTCCTCCTCACCATCTCTTTTCATCAAGTGTTTTCTCCTTCTTCCGATGTTTCTTCTCTATGTATTTCTTTTTTCTTTCTTCTCTTCTTCCTTCTATTTCTTCTCATCATCATCCTTCTCACCTTTTTATCTAATCTGTTCTTCTTCTTCTTCTTCTTATTATTATTATTATTATTATTATTATTATTATTATTATTATTATTATTTCTCTTTTTCTTCTATATCTTCTTTTTCTCCTCTTCTTCCCCCTCAATTTTCTACTCTTCTTCATATAACCCATCTTTTTTTCGTCATACCCTTTCTCCTTCTCCTTTTTTATTTTCCTTCTTTCTTCTCCTTCTCTTTCTTCCAACTCATTCTTCTCCTCTACCTCCTCTTCTTCGTTTTTCTATTAGATTCTCTCTTTCTTATCTTTTTCTTTCTCTCTTACATATACTTATTCATCATTCTCTTTGACTTCCTACTCCTTCTCATTCTTCTGACATATTCTCATTTTTCTTTCATTTTTTACCTTTTTCTTCTTCCGAAAGCTTCTTCGCTTCTTCCTCTCTTTTTCTCATTTCTTCTGACACCGTCTTTTTCTTTCCTATCTATTTCTTCTCTGTCTTCTTCAAATACCCCATCTTCTAACTCCAACTTTCTTATTCTAACTCTTTAGTTTTCTACTTCCTCTTCTCCCTCCTCCTCCTCTTCTTCCTTCATCTTTTTTATCTATCTTTGGCTTTTTCCTCTTTCTCTTTTTCTTCGCCTTCTTCCTTCACCATCATTTTTTTGTTTATCCTTTTCTTCTTCTTCTTCTTCTTCTTCTTCTTCTTCTTCTTCTTCTTCTTCTCTTTTCTGTTCCTTCTGCTCTTCCACCTCGTCTAATTTAAACGGGCCATTCATCCTTTTTACCCCGTCAGAAGATAATTACATAATTACAGCTCGGTTTAAAATGTAGTATCTGTGCGTTCTGTGAAAAGTAAAACACACACTAGATAGATAGATAGATAGATAGATACGAAATGACTTAGGTTTCGTTTTGTCTATTTTATTTGTTTTATGGCATATCAACTGTTTATGGGTCATTTAATGCCAAAATTTGTTTCACTCGCATTTTTTCATTGCAATTTTTGTTTCTGTAAACATTTGCTTGTGTACAATTACATGTGATCAAGTATCCTCATCAAATACAAACGTATTTCACAAAGGTATATTTGACCCGTAGTTGAGGCCCTAACAAGTACTTCCACTCCGGGTCTGAGTGGACCTGGGTGTAATTGCAAAGAGGTAATGATTAAATATACACCAAGAGCTTCAGATCTAGAGCCTCACTACCGAATGCAGTTTAGTGTCAAAGCCAGAATACCCCTTTTGGTTAGTCTTATAACTCTGCGAATGATGGAATTGACATATTCTAAGCCCCACCAACAAAGCAGATAGATAGATAGATAGATAGATAGATAGATGCGAACTGAGATAGATAGATAGATAGATAGATAGATAGATGCGAACTGAGATAGATAGATAGATAGATAGATAGATAGATAGATAGATAGATAGATAGATATTAGGCTTAGTTAATGTGAACTATTTACTTTCCATTTGTAATAATCCTTCCGTTTCTACCAACTTCTAAAATTCACCTTAATCTGGAAGACTCTCCCCCACTTCTCTCTCTCCCTCTCTCTCTCTCTCTCTCTCTCTCTCTCTGTCACGCACATACACACACGCATCATCCGTCTCTATCATCCATTACTACTGGTAGGTCCTCTTGAATACGTCCAGTGTCTGCACAGACCTAATGTATGTAAGTTCTCTGCTGTTGGGTAATACTGGTGTGTTCTTGTTTATTAATCCAAAATAGAACGTCGCTTTTAAGTTCTTCCTTACTACTCCAGCAGTGCCCGGCATGTCTTGCTCTTCTTACTTGGATGGTTTTTGAGATAGGAGGTAAGTGACCGTACAGCAGCTGTTTTGTGGGATGTTGCTTCCAAGTTTTGTTCAAAACCGCACGTTTTACGTAGGACAACTCCCAGAGCTAATCGCATCGGCCGAAGAACATAAAATAGACATAATATGCATACAAGAACACAGATACACGCACACAGAAGATATCAAATATCACGAAACTGGCAATGGATGGTCGCTCGCCACTGTATCCGCATGGAAAAACTCTGTCAACGCCGCAGTGGGAGGGGTAGGATTGCTTATAGGACCTAGAGCACTAAAAACGCTTAATAGCATAGAGAAAATACAACCTAGAATGATGGTAGCTACATTTAACGGAAACCCCAGAGCAACAATCGTCTCATGCTACAGCCCCACCAATGTTAGTGAAGAAAATGAAATAGTCACCTTCTACGATGAGTTATCCTCATTAGTGCGTAGTATCCCGAAACACAACATGTTAGTCATTGGCGGAGACATGAATGCACAAATCGGGAAAAACGGAAACAACAAATACAGCCTCCACAACACGTCAAATAGAAATGAGCAACATCTAAGAGATTTCATGATAGAAAATAGATTAGCATGCCTCAATACAAACTACCAAAAAAGAGAGGGCAAACTATGGACATACACGTACGCAAACAATACTAAAGCTCAGATAGACTACGTCCTTATAAACAAGAAATGGAAGAATAGTGCATTGAATTGCGAGGCATACTCCTCTTTTGAGGATGTGTCCACCGATCACCGAATAGTCACGGCGAAAATACGGTTAAGCCTACGAAAAAACGACAAACGAACAGCGACCACCAAACACTATGACTGGGCCCTATTAAACAACAAAGATGTCAGAGATAAATACGTATTAGAATTAAGAAACAGATTCGAAACACTACAAGAAAAGACGGAAAAAAGTACACCAAACGACGAATACGAAAATTTCGTCAATGCACACCTTGAGGCAGCAGCAAAATACATTCCAACAAAAATTAAAACTAAATATAGAGTCCCATGGGAAACCTTAGCGGTGAGAGAAAAACGTGCACTAGTGAAAACAGCCTCCATAAACTATCGAAAAAACCCAACAAACACAAATGCCTTAAAACTAAAAACAGCACAATATCAATTAGCAGGCATATATATAAAGGAACAGACAGAATACATTCAAAATCAGATAGATAAGATTAGAGACTCGGTAGAAGATAGACAATCTAGAATTGCCTGGCAAACAATAAACGAAGTGAGCAGAAAGAACACAGCCAAAGCAAAACTTAAAGCAGCAAACCAACAAGAAAGAATAAAACTGTGGAAACAGCACTTCGAAAACTTACTTGGAAACCCACCAAAAATAACGCATGAACCAATCACCAGAATAATTAGCAAACAATTAGACATTAAACTTGGACCGTTCACACAAGGAGAACTCGACTCGGTTCTCAGAAAAATTAAAAATAGGAAAGCTGCAGGACTGGACGAAATTCCCCCGGAAGTATGGAAGACCAGACAATTCGACGACATACTGCTCCGACACTGCAACGCAGTATACAATCAAAATCCGATAGATAGATGGACGAAGGGATGCATACTCCCCTTCCCTAAAAAGGGGGACCTCGGATTAGCCAAAAACTACCGAGGCATAACACTTACATCCATAGCTGCCAAAATCTACAATGCCCTACTACGAAACCGAATAGAACCCAAAATCGACAACATACTTAGAAAAAACCAAAATGGCTTCCGAAGAAATAGATCTACGACCTCACAAATACTAACCATCCGCAGAATCCTTGAAGGTGTACGGGCAAAGAACCTACAAGCGACATTAATATTTGTCGACTTTACCAAGGCTTTCGACTCCATTCACAGAGGAAAGATGGAACAAATCCTACTAGCGTACGGCATACCTAAAGAAACCGTAGCGGCAATAACGATTCTCTATAGAAACACTAAAGTAAAAGTAAGATCACCAGATGGAGACACAGAATACTTCGACATTGTAGCAGGAGTACTACAAGGGGACACGCTGGCTCCGTATCTCTTTATCATTTGTCTAGACTACGTACTTAGAACATCGATTGACAAAATCAAAGAGAATGGCTTCGAACTGACGAAGAAAAGAAGCAGAAGATACCCCGCAACAACAATTACCGACGCCGACTACGCCGATGACATAGCGATACTGGCAAATACACCTGACCAAGCCGAAACACTTCTGCATAGCCTGGAACGAGCAGCAGCAAGCATAGGCCTCCATGTTAATGCACACAAAACGGAATATATGTGCTATAACCAAACGGGGGACATCTCCACTCTAGAAGGAACCCCTCTTAAACTAGTAGACAAATTCACGTACCTAGGAAGCAGCGTCGAATCAACCGAAAAGGACATCGAAACGAGGTTAACGAAAGCATGGACAGCTATCAATAGGCTATCGATTATATGGAAATCAGACCTAACCGATAAAATGAAACGCAGTTTCTTCCAGGCAGCGGTCACATCGATACTGCTATATGGATGCACTACATGGACGCTAACAAAACGGCTGGAGAAGAAACTAGATGGCAATTACACAAGAATGCTGCGTGCAATCCTCAACAAGTCCTGGCAGCAACACCCCACAAGACACCAACTGTACGGCCACCTGCCCCCTATCACGAAAACTATTCAAGTTAGGCGAACCAGACATGCAGGACATTGCTGGAGAAGCAGAGATGAACTCATAAGAGATGTACTCTTATGGATCCCCACACACGGCCGCGCAAAAGCAGGACGACCAGCACGAACGTACATTCAGCAGCTATGTGAGGATACAGGTTGTTGTCCTGAAGACCTACCTAGGGCGATGAACGATAGGGAGGAGTGGCGAGAGAGGGTCAGGGATATCCGTGCTGCCAGCACGATATGATGATGATGATGATATATGTATATAAGTTTTATCCTAAAAATAGAATCGCACTGATGGGAGAGAGACGTAAATATACGACCTATATTTATCCAACTGGCATGATAACAAATATTGGTGGGGGAGAGACTTTTAGGGGTGGGTTGAAATATTCATTGGTTGAAAAGCTCATAGATATAAAAGTTTATATGAAGACGTCAAATCTGCTTCTGATGACTTTTTGACCAACGGGTTTTGGTTCTGATGACTTTTTGACTAACGGGTTTTGGTTCTGTTTCAGTTTCTTTGTTTGATGGCATATCAACCTTTGCGGATTATTTAATGCCAAAGCAAACCTTCTGGAAAAACTATAGTGTTTTTTTTTTATTTTATTTTGATTCAAAGGCGCCTCAACCATTGTAGGTTATTTAATGCGAAATCCTTTTTTATACATATTAAATGTGATTTCTAAAGATTTTGAAGATAACATCTCTAAATGAGACTGAGCTAAATGGTTTCTCCTTTTTCTATCCAATACAAATAATTATATTTACTGTTATTTTGTTAGCACACAAATGTTTTTACGTATTGCTATGTATCCCTGTAATATAATGGCCGAGGGATTTCGTTTTATGCCTTTGGGTTTAGTTAGGCTGAGAACCTTTCGGCTCAGTGCATGGATTACTTAGGTGCAACATTAACGCAGGTGTTCACGCGCGTGCGTGGGCGGAGCGGACGTGTCACTCAGAGATGTCACAATAGCCCAGATGCGAAACGAGACTAGCAAGTGCGAATGACGTCACGCACCGGAAGCGCGCGGAGGATTTGGGGGTTTTGAAAAAGTTAGTTGAGAAGAGTTGAGAGCTGCCCCGGGAGAAGACGGTTGACTTTCGCTTGCTCGCGGAGACCTTGGGCAGATGTCGCACGAGATGGGGGTGGGGAGCAGATGAAAAAGCCAGAATAGAAACAATGTGTATCTCTCTCCTTATGTCAAAGAACCTTTAAACTCAAAGGTAATAAAAAGTTTTGTCCCTGAACTAAGAAGTCGTAAGTGTTTTTCGTGTTTCGAGATTCCTATGTTCTATGTATATATATATATGAACATTCTATGTCCCTTTCGCATATCCGTATCTGGCTATGGTACATCACTAATAATTCCCTTTAACATCAGTCATTTGTTTACACATAGTTAGAGGATCAAACAACATAAGTCCACAGTGTTAAATGGTAACAAGTATCGCCATGTATCACTAACAATTTAATTAAACACCAGTCATTTGGTTGCACTCACTTTAAATGTCAAAGTACACAGTTTAAATGTCAAACAGTTCTATTTGACTCATAAATAGGACCCTATTAGATACTACCATTCCGGGCCAGAGTGGGCCTGGGAGCGATGGCAACGACGGGGTACACCACATACCCCAAAGCTCCAGCATTACTGGAACCTCACCATCAGATTGTTTAGTGTCATATCTAGGATACTCGTTGGTTTGGTTTGGTTTGGTTTGGTTTTATGGCATATCAATCATATTGGTTATTTCATTTTTATCGCATATCAACCATGTAGGTTATTTCATTTTTATGGCATGTCAACCATGTTGGTTATTTCATTTTTATGGCATATCAACCATGTTGGTTATATCATGCCAAATCTATTTTTCCGCCCCACGTGTTCATATCAACCAATGAAAATTCACATTTTCATGAAACTTTCGTTTCATATTTTACATGATGAATATAAATTTCACCAATGGCCCGGGAGACAGGGGTTCAATCCCAGGTTGAGTCACACCAAGACTCAAAACATGGTACTTGATACCTCCTTGCTTTACACTCAGCATTATAAGATAGGGATAAAGTGGAGCAATCCATGTAATGGAGTAGCCCTCTCTCCTACATCTCGGTGTTGTAGCTAATTAAAAAGGAGTCTTTGGGTTGCCCTCGACTTCGGTCACTAATAGTTATTTACTTGGCCCGGAAGACCTGGGTTCAATCCCCGGTCGAGTCATACCAAAAACTCAAAAAATGGTACTTGATAACTCTTTGCTTAACACTCAACATTACAAGGTATGGATCAAGGGTAAAGTGGGGCAATATAAGGAATGTAGTAGCACCCTCCCTTACATCTTGGTGTAGTAGCTATCGAAAAGGGAGCCTTCGGGTCACTTTTGACTACGATCGCTAACTTTTTCTCTTTTTTTTTACTTATCTTTGCTGAGTTCACACTTGAGACAACGGTAAAAAAAATACAAGTAAATCATTTAGTCGATATTAAAACGAGACAACAACACCAAACATCCTAACTCCCTTTTAATTTCACATCCCGATTATCAGCAAACAGCTGTGTATGTTCGACCTTTAGCTTTGCAAAGACAATTCCAAATAATAATAAGTATGACAGGTTAAGAATGATTGGTTAGATAGGGGTTTACTAAGAGTCACCATGTAACCCAGTACAAGCTGTCACATGAAGAGATGGGGACCAGCAAATAAAGTCCATTGTCCTCAAAGATGTCATGAAGGCAACTTAATCTTGTTCTCCCTCTTTTGTTTAATGGCACATCAGCCTTCGTGGGTCATTTAGTGCTAAAGCTATCTTTGTAGAAGAACATTAGTGATAAAATTTATCCTATTGCTGGGGGGTTCATAACTTTCTCGCAGGTGTCAATCTGAGACTACGATGTCGCAATCCAGTACATTAACCACAAAACCACGGGGACTACCTTCCCCGTATTTATATTTAGATATATTAATGTATTTTTGAATATATAGGTAATTTTTTTACATTACATGGTAAATTATACAATTTTTGAGTCTTTCTATGCTTTAATGTTTTTCATATGAAATTTGCAAAAACTTTCATTATACATATTTTTTAAACAATAAATTATCAATATTTGTCATCATCATCATCATATCGTGCTGGCAGCACGGATATCCCTGACCCTCTCTCGCCACTCCTCCCTATCGTTCATCGCCCTAGGTAGGTCTTCAGGACAACAACCTGTATCCTCACATAGCTGCTGAATGTACGTTCGTGCTGGTCGTCCTGCTTTTGCGCGGCCATGTGTGGGGATCCATAAGAGTACATCTCTTATGAGTTCATCTCTGCTTCTCCAGCAATGTCTTGCATGTCTGGTTCGTCTAACTTGAATAGTTTTCGTGATAGGGGGCAAGTGGCCGTACAGTTGGTGTCTTGTGGGGTGTTGCTGCCAGGACTTGTTCAGGATTGCACGCAGCATTCTTGTGTAATTGCCATCTAGTTTCTTCTTCAGCCGTTTTGTTAGCGTCCATGTAGTGCATCCATATAGCAGTATCGATGTGACCGCTGCCTGGAAGAAACTGCGTTTCATTTTATCGGTTAGGTCTGATTTCCATATAGTCAATAGCCTATTGATAGCTGTCCATGCTTTCGTTAACCTCGTTTCGATGTCCTTTTCGGTTGATTCGACGCTGCTTCCTAGGTACGTGAATTTGTCTACTAGTTTAAGTGGGGTTCCTTCTAGAGTGGAGATGTCCCCCGTTTGGTTATAGCACATATATTCCGTTTTGTGTGTATTAACATGGAGGCCTATGCTTGCTGCTGCTCGTTCCAAACTATGCAGAAGTGTTTCGGCTTGGTCAGGTGTATTTGCCAGTATCGCTATGTCATCGGCGTAGTCGGCGTCGGTAATTGTTGTTGCGGGGTATCTTCTGCTTCTTTTCTTCGTCAGTTCGAAGCCATTCTCTTTGATTTTGTCAATCGATGTTCTAAGTACGTAGTCTAGACAAATGATAAAGAGGTACGGAGCCAGCGTGTCCCCTTGTAGTACTCCTGCTACAATGTCGAAGTATTCTGTTCGACAAATAAAGTTGTACAGCGTTGTGTGATGAAAGAACATTTATAATAACATTAGTTGCTAATATTTTTCTAATCACAGAAATGATTACTGTGTTATAACGGTTTCTTTGTTTAATGGGACATCAACCTTCGTGGGTTATTTAATACCAAAGCCATTCTTGTTGAAGAACAGAAATGATACTATATATTCAACCCGTGGCTGAGGGAATAAATGAGTTCATACCATTCTTGCAAGTATTTAATTGAATAGAGAACTTAATAGCACGACTGGAATTTGAACTTGCTTACTTCGGGCCTGCAGTCCAGCACGTTAGTCATTACGCCAAAGTAACTTCCACCAAAACGCTTTGTAACCTCCTGCATATCAAAGGTGTTTAGTAACATCCTGTATATATAATTTTTGAATCACGAAATGTTCATAATTTTTCGAATTTAATTTCTTTCCTTTTACTTTTTTTCTTTGTCGTTTTTCTTTCTTTGTTTTTATTTTTTCGTTGCTGTTGTTTGTTTGTTTTTTTCCTTTGCTTTTCGTCATTTTTTTCACATTATTTTGTAATCCGTTTTTTTTTTGCTTTTTTTTGCTTCTTTTTTTTTTCTTTTTTTTTTTTTTTGTCTTCGTGGTTTCTCTTCTGTTTCTCTTTATTTTCATTCTATTGCCTATTCTTCTTCAGATGTCTTTATTTTCATTCTTTACTGGATTCTGCTCTCTCTCTCTCTCTCTCTCTCTCTCTTAGTGCATTTGTGTTTGCATTCATCATTTTTGGGGATGTTTTTTCCGTTTTTCTTTTATTTCACTCTATTTGCTATTTTTATTCTTCCTTTCTTCAGATGTCTCTCTTTTCATTCTTTACTGGACACACACACACACTCTCTCTCTCTCTCTCTCTCTCTCTCTCTCTCTCTCTCTCTCTCTCTCTCTCTTTTCTTAGTATATTTCTGTTTGTATTCATCATTTTGGGGGATGTCTTTTCTGTTTGTCTTATAATTCATTCTAATTGCTATTTTTATTCTTCCTTTCTTCAAATGTCTCTCTTTTCATTCTTTACTGGACACTCTCTCTCTCTCTTTCTCTCTCACACACACTCTCTCTCCCTATACCCCTCTCTCTCTCTCTTTCTCTCTCTCTCTCTTTTCTTAGTATATTTCAGTTTGTATTCATCATTTGGCGGGGCGGGTATTTTCGTTTTTCTGCATTTCCATTAATTGTTATTTTGTCTATTTCTTTTGTTTATTTCTTTTCTCTTGTTCTTTTATTTGATTTCAATTATTTTTGTTTTTTCTTGGGGGTGGGGGTGACGTTGTTTTTTTTGGGGGGGTGGAGGTCTGCTGCCGGACTTTTCTTTAACAGAAACCAGGAAATGCGTTAAAAGTAATAAATAGAATTGAAATGAAGTAAATAAAAATAAAGAACTCACAAAAAGAAAATAAAAAGAAATACAAGATAAGACAGGTTACATGACTGTTTTAGATTTGGGACCAGTTCCTTTTTATGTCAGGGCTAGCTGTTCTCAATGACATATCCGCTTGTCTATTTTTCGTATACTTTGTTCGGAAAATAGGGCTTCGTTTAACTTATAAGCCCAACATGCATTGGTTTACAACTACCACACACCGATATATATATATATATATATATATATATATATATATATATATATATATATATATATATATATATATACTGCTTTGCACAAGAAGAATTCGATAGAATGTCAATCTTTAAGGGAAGCTTTAACAGGTTTGAATTCAGAGTTTTCCTTCTCCTAGACTGGTAGCAACACCAACGTTATAGAGCCCAGTATGCCCAACTATCTACCTATAGATGGAGAAAGAGTAATTGGATACATACCTTTCCCTACGGTATTAGCGGTATGTGAAATGCTATCTGGATTTTAACTCTGGTCACCGTGTTGATTTCTAGACAGTAACCATTACACTGCGTACGCTTCATATATATATATATATATATATATATATATATAGGAAGGTCGTCTGAAAAGTTCATAGACTGACCAAGATATGCTTGTTGCTTGTATAAGGTGGGTAGTAGTAAACTTAGCCTCAGGGATGAAATGGACAAAAGTTTGGTTTGGTTTGGTTTTACGGCATATCAACCTTGTTGGTTATTTCATTTTTATGGCATATCAACCATGTTCGTTATTTCATTTTTATGGCATATCAACCACTGTAGGTTATTTCATGCCAAATCTATTCTTATACATATAAATAGCTCTATTTCTAATAATTCAGTTTAGTATAAGTATAGTTTTTTGTTTACAAACAGTAAAATCTAAAAACAGTTCTATTTCAAACAATTCAGTCTAGCATAAGTACACAGTTTAGTTCTATTTAACCCATAGACAGGACACTATTAAGTACTACCACTGCGGTCCTGATTTGACCTGGGAACAATGGCAACGAAGGGATACTCTGCGTTCCCCAAAGCTCTGGCATTACCGGAACCTCACAATCAGATTGTTTAGTGTCATATGCAGGACACTCGTTAGGGTAGAGTCTTGACCTTCTGCAGAGATTCAGTCGGTGTATTCTACAGCCCCAGCCGACTGAGTAATGGACAAAATTATTTCAACAAACCAGAAATAATAGGAACACAGAAATACAAGAAACAAATAATAACAGGCACATTTTTATGATATGTGTTATGGTGGAGAGATTCTTAAGTTCGAAATTATGTTTGTGTAACAGTTCTTTGAAAAACTCAGAAAACAGTCTCCGTCTTGAAGAAGTTCGAAAAGATGAAATAAAGCCCGAACGAAATATCACACATCCAAATCTGAATTAAGTGTTTGATTTATACAACTTTCCATATATTTCTATTATATATATATATATATATATACATAGTGCAACTGGAAGGAAACTCAAACCTGGTTCGGTTGTCATAAATTTATTTCACTGGAGAATGTTATTATACTCTCCGTCTCGTCAGATGACTTTTTACATGTTAGACATGAGCTTGCGAAGTCATCTGACGAGACGGAAAGTATAATAAAATTCTCCAGTGAAATAAATTTATAATAACAACTTAACCAAGTTTAAGTTTCCTTCTAACTGCACTCTTAAAGTGAATTTTTTTATATACCTGTAAGGGAATAAGTGATGTAACAATAGCCATACATCGAGCACTCACATAGATTTATATGATATTCCTCATATATTCAATACAAGAATAATCCACTGTCTTCAGACGCTGACTGGCTATTACAAATATATATATATATATATATATGTGTGTGTGTGTGTGTGTGTGTGTGTGTGTACTGGTTTAATGAGTGACTTCATGTAATGAATGACCTCTAATCTTAAGCCGCAAACTTTTAGCCCTTCTATTAAAGAAATATTTCTTCAAGAGCCAATGATGTAAAGAGAAAATTTTCAAATACTTTGTTGTACTTTCAAAACAGCTGGAATTCAATCAAAATCAATGCAATACCATAAATAAACAATGAAATCCAGACTATGTTATATCCGAGCAAATGTCTAAATGAAAGTTTTTTTAAGATAAGGATGTTTTTACGTAATATTGTTTACTATTTATTTGTAGATGTTATATGAACAGCTGTTATAAATAGTTAGACATTAGTCAGTAAATATTTTATTCTATTTTCGTCTATAAAACTTCCATGTCAAATCAAAATATTCATTTTCTTCATAAGGAGATGATGATGATAAATTTGTCCCTTAGTTAAAAATCATCACCACACAATTTTTTTTTTATTCGGTCGAATTCCCAACTGTCTCGCGACTTCCGCTACACATCGCAACACATATTCATGAGACAACTTCAAATCTGTCACGCAGCGCGTGTATCATCATACACACACACAAACTATCACATATACGACCACACACAACAACCCGCAAATATAATCCAAACACACACACACAAACACATACATAAAAAGACTTATACGCAATTCTAACATAAACATTCTTTTGGCGGTAATTTTTTGATTTTTTTTCGATTTCTGTAAAATCTTTCTTTCTCTGCCTGATGATTGTCGTATAAAGACGGCACGAAACCAATGGTCGCAGATAAGCAGCCATGCTATTTAATATATATAAAAACTAATATATATATATATATATATATATATATTGAGTACTCTCCAAATTATAGCGCGTTTGGTCTGCCACAAATAGTAACAACTATACACTGTGAAAAGATATATATATATATATATGTGGAGGGTGTAATCTAAAAAAAAGTCGGCTACCAACCGCCTATCTCACCAACTAAATAAGACGGACAAGACATACAGGGCTTTTTTGGAGAAGTAAAGACGAACTCTTAAGCAGCGTTGTCTTATGGATACATGGACGTGCAAACGTTGGCCAACCACCAAGGACTTACATCCGCTCTGTGTCAACACAGGATGTAACCTTGAAGACCTGCCAAAGCGATGGATGGTGAAAGAGAGTCGGGGAAATCCGAGCCATCAACATGACTTGATCATATATAGAAAGAGTGAGAGACAGACAGACAGACAGACAGAGAGCCCTCTGGCGAAGGAATTAAATTTGGTTGCCACTTGCGTAATGTAAAGCTCTTCTAACGAATTGAGCACTCCAGTATTCGATAGTGTAAAATGTAAATAAATGTAAGTTGATATATATGCGTTAAATTCCCGCGCTGCCGTTGGGTAAGTTATCAGTCTGACGTAAAGTTTGGCAGGTTTCGATCCTTTCTTGAAGAGTCTCGTCTCTCATGCCAAACTAAAGAATTGTGATGCAACGAAACAGTCTGTCTGTTGATGACAATATATATATATATATATATATGTATGTGTGTGTGTGTGTGTGTGTGTGTGTTATCGCTTATGAATAAGTACACCGTAACAGTTGTTTTTTTAAGTTGATTTTATTCTAAACCAAATCTACCAGAACTTTATTATTTCAAGTGTATTACATAACTGTGTACGAGAAAATAGGATACGATGATTGATCAAGTTATTAGATTACGAAGAGATATCGATTTTTCTTAAACATCTCGTACAGTTCAGTCGATATCAGATTTTTTGAAACATGCTGTATATCTATGCCAGACATCAAAGTTGATAACATCACTCAGTAGAATATTACAAATCCAGAAACACCATTGGATCTTTGTGAGTTCGCCGATCTTTTTAATGAAGAAGAAAAAGTTTGTTTTAAAAAAAAGACGACGATCGAGAGTTATTGAAGGAAAAACAGAATCTCCATCAATGAACATCCGGTGGCAAAAAGAAAATATAGCGAAGCTTCTTAAAGCAGGTAATATCACTGGTTGCAAATTAGAGAGGACACTGAACGGAAGAAACTTCAAATCAGAACGGAAGAAACTTCGAATCTGAACGGATGAAACTTCGAAGCTGAACGGATAAAACTTCAAATCTGAACGGAAGACACTTCAAATCTGAAAGGATGAAACTTCGAAGCTGAACGGATAAAACTTCAAATCTGAACGGAAGACACTTCAAATCTGAAAGGATGAAACTTCGAAGCTGAACGGATAAAACTTCAAATCTGAACGGAGGACACTTCAAATCTGAAAGGATGAAACTTCGAAGCTGAACGGATAAAACTTCAAATCTGAACGGAAGACACTTCAAATCTGAAAGGATGAAACTTCGAAGCTGAACGGATAAAACTTCAAATCTGAACGGAAGACACTTCAAATCTGAAAGGATGAAACTTCGAAGCTGAACGGATAAAATTTCAAATCTGAAAGGATGAATCGTCGAATCTGAATAGAAGAAACTTCGAATCTGAACGGAAGAAACTTCGAATTTTATAGCTGAAAAGGCACCAGGTAGAAATAAGTATAAAATAAATTTTGTATGGAGACATTTTTTTCTTTTTGTTTGTAGCTACTTCTTAAGAGTTTTTCTTTGTTTCTTTCTTCTTTTTTTTTTTTTTTTTTTTTTGCAGTTGGTTCTTACACAAATTATTTTTAAACATATCTATTTGATCCAAACAGGTACTGCCACGCCGAGTGAGGGTGCTCCTGGGAGTAATGGCATTGAAGGAGTACCTTACACTCCCAAGACCTCCAGAACTGGAGCCTCACCATCTGATACAGTTTAGTGTCATACCAAGGACACGAGAGATACGCAGATCTTTACTTGCGATACAGTTTGGTTTGGTTTCTTTGTTTAATGGCATATCCAGGACACTCGTTAGGGGGGGTCTTACTCCTCTGTAGAGGTGCAGTCGGTATATTCAACATTCCCAGCCGACTGGGCAATACACAGAGTTAATGTCAAAACAGTTTTATTTCAGGTAATTCAGTTTAGTATAAGTGAACCGTTTAGAGGTCAAAATAGTTCTATTTTGAGCAATGTAGTTTAGCATAAGTGCGTAGTTTAAATGTCAAAACAGTTCTATTTTAAATAATTCAATTTAGCATAAATACGCAGTTTAGATGCCAAAAACAGTAAACTCAAGAAACCACGGTTTAGTTCTATTCAACCCATAGATAGGACCCTATCAGCTGCTACCACTCTGGGCCAGAGTGGACCTGGAAGCGATAGCAATGAAAGAGTACTCCGCATTCCCCAAAGCTCCAGCATTACTGGAACCTCACCATCACATTGTTTAGTGTCATATCCAGTACACTTGTTGGGGTGGGAGTCTTACCCCTCTGCAGTGAAGCAGTCAGTGTATTCTACAAACCCAGCAGACCGGGCAAACCTTGGTGTAGTAGCTATTGAAAAAGGAGCTTTAGGGTCGCCAATGAGGTTCATGCCTTTCTCACAGATCGTCTGATAGTGAACGTAATAACGCAAATGGAGTTCGAACTCGCTTACTGTGATGTAGCAGTCCAGCATGATAGCCACTAAGCCAGAGGTACTTCCCCCCAACTCCGTTAAACAAGTTCATTAAATACGAGTAGATATGAATGTTTCTCATGAACCATTAGATCATTGGGTTGTCAATGTTGAGTAATGGCAAGCATCTCTTTGATCAATGAAGGGTTCTTGCTGGTTGCCAGATCATTTTGTGACAGGTTGTACTGGGTACCTCCTATCTAACCAATTATCAAACGCCCCCGATGAGCAGCTTTTGCAAGGCAAAAGGTCTCCCGCTACACGGCTATTTACCCAAATAGAAGTTGTTACGTAGTGAGTGAGGACAGTAGGTGTTGCATATGTATGTATTTACCCAACCCCTCCATCAAAATAGGATGTGACACGAAGTCAGTTTTTAAGGGGAGTTTAATTGGTCTGAATTTTGAGTTTTCCTTCTCCTAGGTCGGTTGCATATCAACGTTAAAGAGTCTATTTCAATAAGATCTCTAAAGCTGGGGGCTCACAGTCGGATGCAGTTTAGTGACATACCCAATACGTCATTTTTTTTTTTGGTGGGGAGTGAAGGATTTTACTCCTCTGCTTGTGATACACAGTTGTGGACATTGGGGATCAGCTATGTGAAACTACAAGCGAGAGGTCTTTTTTTTCTTTTCAAAGAAAGTTTCTTGCTCAAGAAACGGTGAAAGAGCACAGCAAGAAAAAATTTCTTTATTGATCAGTAAGAACAAAAAGGCAAGCAGATAACTATTGTACAAAGGACACTAAAAGGTTCTAGGCTCAACCAAGAAGAGAAAAGCCTTTTTTTGCACGCGCAACGATTTGCAAAACACTTAAATTGACAAGGTTAGGTACTACTAGTTATATGATCAGCCTCTTACCCCTATACGCTTGTTCCGATCGTATACTTCAAATTGCTCTCGAAGCAAACACCAAGCTTTTTTTATCTTAAAGGTGCTACCAGGCAGTGGCAAAGATTCAATCGCAAACTTTATGTACCCTGGGTATGACACTAACTTTAACCTGATAGTAAGGCTTCAATCCTGAAGCCTTGGGGAATATGGAGTACCTCTTCATTGCCATCACTCCCCGGTCCACTCTGATTCGGAGTAGTAGTACCTGTTGGGTCCCATCTATGAGTCAAATAGAACTGTTCAATCATTTAGTCAGGGTTATAATTATTAGTTATTTGAAAATATACTGCAGTTTACAAATTGTGTTAGATTGGAGTACTTGATGAATTGAATTGGTACTATCAAATAGTATTGCTTGAAACCATTTAACTATGTGCAAAAATCATCAATATTAAATAGAATTATCTGTTTTAAATAACAATACTTGTGACCATTTAACTGTGTGCAAACAAATGAGCACTAACGACTCACTTTTAAAACATTACCAAAAAAACTATCGCTTCGAAATGATAGATAGATAGATAGATAGATAGTGGATTTAGTATTAAATAACCAACAAAGGTTGATATGCCGAAAATACCAACCAACAAACCTATATCTGACTGGTTATGTGTACGTGTAAGCATTTATTACTTAGTATTTAGGAGGTGCCCGTGGTGTAATGGTTATCGTCGTAGGAATTGGACACGGCGACACGAGTTCAAATCCTGGACGAGACTGATTGCATTTCACATAGCACTAATACCCTTGGTAGTAGTGCTATTATTCTCCCTCCAGCTATGGGTAAATAGTAGGACAGACTGGGTTCTTCAGCCTAGTGAGGCAACTAGTCTAGGAGAAGGAAAACTCTGAATTCAAACCTGTTAAACTCCGCTTAAAAAATTGACCTTGTGTCATATCCTGCCCGAGCGGAGGGGTTGGGTAAATAGGATTACATGACATTGTTCAATAAAAAAAAAACTCTTGTTTACGTCTGTGGGTTGTCGTATTTGAGCATTTTCCCCAGCACAGAAAGTTAGTGTGGAATCGTCAGGAAAATCCAAGATTTAGTGTGTGTGTGTGTGTGTGTGTGTGTGTGTGTGTGTGTGTGTGTGTGTGCATGCGCTCTAGCGACAATGAAAATGGAGTACAAAACAATTCTTGTTTTTTCCACATTTTCCGTTTAAGCGCCCCACCCTCGTACCATGTGCTCTCGCCTCGAACTAACAGCATTCCAATTTGACACTTTCAACCCCCTTCCAATCAAGAATTCAAACATTGATTTATGTCAATCTAGGCCAAAGGTCACTTTGCTTACACGAGCAATAGTTAAAATTACACCTAATTTCGGACATAAAGCCTAATGAGGGTTACGACCCCTATTCACCAACACCCGGGATTTAGAATATATCCCCTGAGGCTCGGGATCCTGCTTACGTCTTGATGCATGAAACCCTCAAACACGCCCCAGTGAGTCGTTAATACGTTCTATTAAAGGGCATACGAGCATATGAAATTAAGTCTTGGATCACTGATATCTATATGGGCCTTCCAGTAGCAAGTAAATAATTAAACAACTTCCGTTAGCACTATTATATGTGATGTCAAGAATTTAATATATTTCTTTGTAATTTCCGTAGAAATAAATAGGAAGTTTACTTTTTGAGCACTCCTTTATTTTATATATAGTGTTCGCCAATGGTCCGGAAAACCGGGGTTCAATCCCAGGTCATACCAAAGACTCAAAAAATGGTACTTGATGCCGCCTTGCTTAGCACTCAGCATTATAAGTTTAGGATCAATGGTAAAGTGGAGCAACCCAGGGAAAGGAGTTGCCCCCTCCCCTACACCTCGGTGTAGAAGTTATTAAAAAGGGAGCCTTCGGGTCACCCTCGACTAATGTCACCAACTTTTCTTACTTATATATATAAGATGATTGAAAATTAACTTCAGTATAATACGGATTTATTTTTATCGTATAAATATATATAGGGTGGGGAACTATCCTCTTGATCCCGATGTATGAATGCTCAATGTTTCAATTAAAGATGTGAATTACGAATTATTACATCATCATCATCAAATTGCAATGACAGCACGGAGTTCCCTGACTCTTTCTTGCCATCCGTCCCTATCATCCAGCCACTCCTGACAGGTCTTCTAGGTTACAGCCTATGTCAATAGAACGTTAATGTATGTACGTTTTGCTGGTCGGCTAACACTTATATGTCCCTGAGTATGAATTCATAAGAGAACGTCGCTCAAGAGTCCGTTCTTATTTCTCCAGTAGTGTCCCGTCTATCTTGTTCGTCTTATTTGAGTGGTTTGTGATATGGGTGGGTAAGTATAATAGACACTTGTATAATTTCAAATATTTCTATCTAATACAAATAATTCATTAACAATTATATGGTTTAAAGTAACTATTCCTATTTGATAATAATTATTTGTCTGTACACAGTTATATGGTTTCAAGTATTCCTATTTAGTCTCGATACTTTTTGAATACACCCCAACAAACATACGGTGTTGACGTATGAGAGGTTTGGTTTTAAGACATATCAACCCTTGTAGGCTATTTAAAGTCAAATCCTCTTTATGCATACATTGGTTTATGAGATGTATAATAGTATAATAGACAGTTGTATAATTTCAAGTATTCCTATCTAATACAAATAATTCATTAACAATTATATGATTTAAATTAACTATTCCTATTTGATAATAATTATTTGTCTGTACATAGTTATTCAATATTCAAGTATTCCTATTTAGTCGCAATAATTTTCAAACAGATCTATTTGACCCATACATGATACCCTAATAGGTACGACAACTCACTATCAGACTAGATCTGGGAGTAATGGCAATGTAGTGTGTTTAGTGCTTGTCTCGATACTTTTTGAGTTCACCCCAATAAACATACGGTGTTGACGTATGAGAGGTTTGGTTTTAAGGCATATCAACCCTTGAAGGCTATTTAAAGTCAAATCCTGTTTTTGTATATATTAGATATATGATTTGTAAATTGAACTCAAGAAAGTTGAATAGTTGCAAGTTTTGTTTTGTATCAGTAACAATTCAATAAAACATCAGCCATTTGTTTGTACACAGTTAAATGATCAAACAATTCTAGTTCTAACAATTCAATTTATTGTAAATCATTTGTTTGCACTCAGTTTAAATCTCAAACAGTTCTATTTGACCCATTGATAGGGCCTTTTCAGGTGCTACCATTTTGGGCCAGAGTAGACCTGGGAGCGATGGAAATAAAGGAGTACTCCACATTCCCCCAAAGTTACAGGATTACTAGAGCCAAACGATCAGATTATTTAATGTCATACCAGGAAACTTGTTGCTGGGTGGGGTCTTACCTCTCTGCAAAGATGCAGTCGGTGTATTCTACAGCCCGAGCTAAGGCGAAATCTTTTAACTTGACAGCATCTTTTAATGCTTTATTGTCCAAAAGTGTATACTTGCCTTAATTTTTACTACTTGCCTTAATTTTTACTACTTGCCTTAATTTTGCAATATATTTGCCTTAATATTACTATATTTTTGCCTTAACTTTTACAATTTTTTTGTAAAAATATCCAAAAATGTAATTTTGCTATTTCAAGATAGGTTATTTTGTAATTTTTATTACTTCAAGATATAGTTATTCGTGGGTCAATTAGAAAGGAGAAGAAATGAAAAGGAAAAAAGTTATATATATATATATATATATATATGTGTGTGTGTGTGTGTGTGTGTGTGTGTGAGTCAAAAGTGTTGAAACATTTTGGTACGTGCTAGTTTGCGGTGTGTATGTCACATGACCGAAGCAGTTCAAACCTTGGGTGGTACTCACTGCGATTAGTAGTATCGTGGTAGTTAGCAAATTGTGCGTCGCGGCGTGATTTGAACGCCGCACAAATAAACATACAGTATACTCTAATCTGGGAACACATTCGAACTTAGCCATAACGTTCCGGAAGCAACCAAAAACATTTGTTATGCGAAAAATAAAGGCACAGTAGATCAATATAGTAATCACGTGGGTTTAGGAATTTCGCCCGTGTTGCAAGAACCTCGACGATCAGGCAAGGTTAATTAAGCCTAAAACCGTAGATTCCATGGCTGTGCCACAGAGACAAATCCGACAAGTAGCACACGAAGAGTATCAGGTAAGTCTGTCTCTTTCATCGGAGCTGCCTTATTCTACCTCACGTCAGCAAAATATTTCAAAACCTTTGATTCAACCTAATAAGGGGGTCGTTCAAGATGTTCTGAGCCTCATCTAGAAAGAAGAGCCAAAGCCGATCATTTTTGTTTTGGCAACACATTCATCATCATCATCATCATGTCACGCTATCAGCACGAATATCCCTGAACCTCTCTCGACACCCCTCCCTATCGTCCATTGCTTCCGGCGGGTCTTCAGGGCTACATCTCGTATCGGCACAGAGTTGCTGTATGTAGGTTCCAGCTGGTCGTCCTGCCTTTGCACGTCCATGTGAAGGGGTCCACAGGAGTACATCACTTGTGAGCTCGTCCGTACTTCTCTAGCAGTGTCCAACATTACCACACCCGAATAAACTAGAAAAAGAAAACTAATTCAAATTTCAGTCATAATTTCTGTGTATGTGTGGCGACAAATCAAAAAAAGGGTAAAAAAATAGTATTTGCAAAAGAAATGAATGAAATTTTTGGTTGGTTGGTTGGTTGGTTGGTTGGTTGGTTGGTTTGTTTTATAGCGTATCAACCTTTTTCGGGTCAATTAACGCCGATTTAAGTCATTTCGGTTTGGTATGGTCTTATGGCATATCAACCATTGTAGGTTGTTTTAAAGCAAATTCTTTCTTATTCATATAAACAGTTCTATTTCAAATAATTCAGTTTAGCATAAATACACAGTTTAGTTCTATTTGACCCATAGATCGAAGCCAATCAGGTGATACCACTTTGGGTTAGAGTGAACCTGGGAGCATTTGCAATAAAGGGGTACTCTGCATTCCCCAAAGCTCCAGCATAACTAAAGCCTCATTGTTTAGTGTCATATCCAGGATACTCGTGGGGGTGGACTCTTATCCCTCTGCAGAGATGCAGTCAGTGTATTCTGCAGCCCCAGCCGACTAGGCCAGAAACTTTAGGAAATCCATGAAGTCATGGTACTGATCCTTCCTGATGACCCATCTTCCTGTGCAACTATGAAGAAGGGCGTTACGAAATTCAAGCAGGTCAGGAACAGCACAAAAAATAAGATTCGGTCAAATCATCCACAAATCTCAATCACGAAAGAACAAGTAGTTGCTATTCATTGTATAGTTTTCGATGACAGACATCTTACTGTCTATCTGATAGTTAAGTCCATAGACATTAGGTCCGGCCCACACTTTTGGGGATGAGCAAGTTGTATGCAATTTTTCTCCAATTTGGATCTAAAGACTGCCGATGCCTTGGCCAGTCAGATGGGGCTGTAGAATACACCAACTGCCCCTCTGCAGAGGGGTAAGACACCCCCCACGAGAGTCCTGGATATGACACTAAACAATCTGAAGGTGAGCTTCCAGTGATGCCGGAGCTTTGGGGAATGTGGAGTACTCCTTTATTGCCATTGCTCCCCGGTCCACTCTGGCCTGGAATGGTGGCACCTGATAGGGCCCTATCTATGGGCTAAATAGAATTAAATGCATACTTATGCTAAACTGAATTGCTTGAATTAGAATTGTTTGACTAAACTGAATAGCTTGAAATAGAAATGTTTTTGACATTTAAACTGCATACTTATGCAAAACTGAATTGTTTGAAATGGGACCTTTTTTTGACATAGAAAGTCAACTAACACAAAACTGAATTGTTTGATATAGAACTGTTTTGACATTTAACTGTGTGTAAACAAAATCTGTACTTGTACTAAACGGAATTGTTTGAATCAGAACTGTTTGAATAAACTGAATAGCTTGAAATAGAAAAAAAATCAACGATTAAACTGTGTACTCATGCTAAACTGAATTGTTTGAAATAGAACTGACTATTTGCAGAAAAATGGATTTGGCGTTAAATAACCTACAAAGGTTGATATGCCATAAAATCCATCAACCAACCAACCAACTGGTGATGCCAGATCTCAAGCCGAAATGGGTTGAAATTTCTAGGTCATTTCTGACTTGCTTCCAGGCTAATCCTAAGAATTTCGACCGCAGATTAAAACCCAGGTTCACCACTTTAAATCGGAATCAAAAAATCAAAGCAAACTGAAAATATTTTGATTCACCATCCATGAAGAACTTCCAGCAGGCAGCGTCTGCAAGCAAACCGATAACTTCAGGGAGGAAGAATGGGAGGGATTCTAAAGGCGTAATCATGATAGACAACTTGAACAAGAGAAAAACTATTAGTGGACAGTACTGTGAATCAGAAGGAAGTAATCAAGTCGAATTGCAAAGGGAAGCTGAGGACAGATGTGCTCTTGCTCCAGGATAATGTGCCCGTTCACACTGCTCAGGTTGCTGATTTTTAAACTCAAATCCCACTTTCGTTATGGCCATTTAGAAACAACGATAAGGACAAATATGCTGTGGAGGTTTTGGTCGACCGGGATGCTACCTTCTTCCGTGATCGGATTGCAGGGCTTGAATATTGTTAGATCAACTGTATTGATGTCAAGGACAATTATTTGGGAAAATAGTAAAATATTGTCTAGCTTCTCTGATTCTTTCTAGGTGAGGGTTAGAACTTTGTGAACGAGCCTCGTATATACTGACGAGACAAAATAGTTAAATGAAAGACGTTAAATATAGGAAGTAACATCATTACCACAAGAGCCATGTCATTCTCGATTGTTTTGTTGTATCATTTTAAAAGGAACGTGGCTAAATAAGAAATATCCGACGAGCGAGTCAGGAGAGCAATTTTCTAACTGGCTAATGATTGTAATTTCCAAAGAGAATTTCCTTTCCATATCGATCTTCATAATAAAAACTGATTTTGGGGCCAATAATTGCGAAATTGCTGGGCTCGAGAAAAAATACAGCCTTGCCACGAAGTCTTCTTCTTCTTCTTCTTCTTCTTCTTCTTCTTCTTCTTCTTCTTCTTCTTCTTCTTCTTCTTCTTCTCTACCTCCCCGTGCTATTTCTCTTCATCCTCCTTCTCCATTTCATTCTCCTCCCTCTTTCCATCCTCTTCCTCCTTTTCCTCTTTCTCCATTTCCATCTACGCCTCTCTATTTTATTCCTCTCTTCTCGCGATACTTATTACCGTGAATATCGCTGTTATAATAATAATAATCATAATAATACGCTATTCCTCTTCCTTATAATAATACGCTATAATATTATAATCATAATATCATAATTATTATTATATAATTATTATATAATCATTATAATTATTATCATTATAATAATAATGATAATAACTGTTTGAGGCGCTAATGGTGTAACGGTTATTTTCGTTGCAAATGAACACGGCATCACGAGTTCAAACCCGAGGCGAGGCAGTTTGCGTGTTACATCTCGCTAATACCCTAGGGAAATGTATCCATCAAACTACTGTCTCTCCGACTATGGGTAAAGAGTAGGACAGTTATGCTATTACACCTCCACCCCCTCTCTATCTCAATCTCTACGATATAAGTTTGGGTTTCTTTGTTTAATGGCATATTAACCTGTAGAGTTTGCTGTGGTCGACAGTGGTAGTTGCAGTCTAGCAGGAGCGTTAGCAATACGTACGGTCCGACATTTATGCTGCATCGGTATTTGTCGAACGTCCCACCGACCAGTCTTTTTTAGGTGGATCCGGGCACAGGCTGTAGCCCAAACACGTCCGGCGACTCCAAACGGTGTTGCAACACCTAAGTTGCATCAGTATTTATCGTACGTCCCACCGAGCAGACGAGTGTGGCACGAGGCCTTTTTAGGTGGGACCGAGCACAAGGCTGTAGCTCCAAAAATGCCTCGGGCCCCGTTGGCATTCTTCTAAAAAGGGACACCTCAAGCGCCAGGCGATAAACCTAACCCCTCTGGGGAGGGTTAAAGCCTGGGGGAACGGCCCCCTGAGGCTCGAGGATTCCGGTCAAGGGGCATCTCAACCGACTGCCACCGGAACCAGGACACACCCGACCAGATCCGTGCACCGACAAACACAGTCGATGGAAGTGTGTCCCAAAAGCGGTGTTGTAACGTGTATGTTGCATCGGTATTTGCATCGACCTGACAAGTGTGACACAAGGCCTTTTTTAGGTGGGTCTGGGCACAGGCCCGTAGCCCAGACACGCCCGGCAACTCCAAACGGTGTTGCAACATCTATGTCGTATCTGTTCACTACTCTTCTATAGCTATTTATGTATTCTTAAATGTACGCCGCGTAGGCATATTTGCATGTGTATGCAAATATGCATATTAATGAGCTGGCGGTATTACCTTGTAAAATCGTTCCAGTGTAATGTTCTTCTATTACCACAAACAACCTTCATGTATTATTTAATGGCAGAGCTATCCGAGTAGAAGAATAATAGTAGTGCAATTCAACCAATAACTAGTGGTTTATCATATTCACCATGTGTCATGTCTTGACAAAGTCATTTTTTAAGCGGAGTTTAACAGGTTTGAATTCAGAGTTTTCCTTCTCCCAGACTAGTTGCCTCACAAAGGCTGAAGAACCTAGTCTACTCTACTATTTACCCATAGCTGGAGGGAGAATAATTGGATTCATACCTTTCCCAAGGGTATTAGTGCTATGTGAAATGCAATCAGTCTCGTCTAGGATTTGAACTCGTGTCGCCATGTCCATTTCCTGCGACGATAACCATTACACCACAGGCACCTCCTAAGATAAGTGGGGTTTATACCTTTCCAAAGTGAACGCAATACCGTGACTGGAGTTCGAACTTGTTTGCTACGATGTTGTAGTCAACACGTTAGCCACAACACCACAACCATATAGAACCTTAACGGCAGAGAATATTTTAAACGTAATTTCTTTTATCCGACCCTCATCATTAAGGTTTTTTTTTCCTTCGTTTTCTTTAAAGTAAAAACACAAACTGAACTAATTTCCTCTCGTCAAATCTCTTTTTATGCATTTCTTGTCATCAACGTTAACTTTGTTGGTTTTGAGAAGGAGTTTTTTTTTTTTTTGTGGGGTTGGGATTGGGGAGAGGGTTGGGAGGGTATACCTTGTCCTCAAAAGAAAATATCTTTTTCCTTTTTTTTTTTATTCTTCACCCAGGAAATACAGATAAAGTCTAACAAGTTAGCCAACGACCAGCCCAATCGTTTGGTGTCGCCAATCAACTGTTTTTAGCACTTAAACCTAGAGACCTGAGGATAGTAAATTTCACAAACCATACGTCTCTCCATCCTCCATTGATCACACAACGATAATACGACTGGCATATCCTGTCTAATTGTTGTTACAATATGAAGAGTTCCTTAACAACATTTAGGATAACAGTAACACCATATTTAAACGAAAAACTTAGAACAGAAAATTGTAACAATGAATGGATTCCGATACGAAAACTCGTAATGTTCTGAGTAAAACAATTTTTTAAATCATTTCAACTTTCAGTTTTGAAATAAATAAACACATCATTTAGCAGAATGAAACTTAATTAGATTTGGAGTTTATTGGGAAAATCAAATAATAAATTCACAGCAGTAGACTAAACAACAAAATAGTTTTCTGTTAACAAATCTTTTCACTGATAAGAGAAAATATTTGCTGTTTCCTCCTTTTTTATTATTATCTTGTAAAACATTTTTTTTACTTATAAAAAATGAGTACAACTTAGTTTATTTGACAAAGACTTTAAACTCTTTTCTATCAGTTTTTTTTGTCACTACTACACTCTTATTTCGATTCCATCTCTTGTAGTTGAAGCAAAAATGCCTATATCTTTAAAACATTGTGTAATGAAAACATTAATTCTATTACAGATTATTGTTGTATGAAAAGTGCATTCATTTGGATACAAGGCGTTAGTTAGTAATATATTACCTATGAAGGTTGTGAGTGGTAATGGAAGAACATTACACTGGAACGATTTGGCAAGGTAACACCGCCAACTCATTGATATGCATGTTTGCATACACCAGCAGGAGCTATGCAAATATGCCTACGTGGTGTACATTTAGGGATACATCAGCAGCGAAGAAAAAGAGTAGCGGACAGATGCAACCCTTACGTTGCGACATCATTTATCCGGACAGACTTCAATCGGCCGCGTTCGTCGTTACATGGATCTGGTTGGGTGTGTCCTGGTTCCGGTGGCAGTCGGTCGAGGTGCGCCTTGAGCGGCACCCTCGAACCTCAGTGCGGCCGTCTCCACGAGGCTTTAACTCTCCTTGGAGGGGTTAGGTTTATCGGCTGGCGCATGAGACGCCGACGGGGCTCGAGGCATTTTTGGGGTCGCCGGGCGTGTCTGGGCTACGGCCCTGCGACCGTCCCACTCTATAAAAGGTCTTCTGTCACACTCGTCCGGTTGGTGGGACGTACGACAAATACCAATGCAACACACACGTTGCAATAAGGGCACCTTGGGTGGTGAAATGGTCAGCAAGCTAGACTAGCAAACCTGCACGAATGAGTTCGATTCTCATTGGGTACCCCATTCACGCAACCTTGTGCCACATCTAAGCAAAAAAAAGCTTAGTAAAATACCACACATATTGCAATACCGTTTATCAGGACACACTTCGGGCGGCTGTGTTTGTAGGTACACGGATCTGGTCGGGTGCGTCCTGCTTCCGATTGCAGTCGGATGGGGCTTTTTGATATGGAATCGGGGAAGCTGGCATTCATGTCGGGCGTGCCAAGACCGGTATCCTCGAGTCTTTGGTGGCCGTCCTCCCAGGCTCTAACCCTTATCGGAGGGGCTAGGTTTATTATCTGGTGCCTTAGGTGCCACTTTTTAGGAGAATGCCGATGGGTCTCGAGATATTCTTGGAGCTGCTGGGCGTATCTTGGCTACGGCCCTGTGCCCGGACCTACATTAAAAAAGCCTTGTGCCCAACTCGTCTGCTTGGAGAGATGTTCGACAAATACTAATGCTAGCTGAACCAATTGTCACAACTAGTCGCTGTCCAGTACGTTAGCCACTACGCCACGAGGACTCACCATTTCAATAGAGAAATAGTGTTATTGTCTATCATGTCTTTATTTCCTGTTGTAACAATAGTCTGGAATATTGATACTTTTGAAATTAACACTCTATAAAATAACAGCTGTACTGCCACTTACCACCCATCTCATAAACCATCGAAGTAAGACGAACAAGGCATGCTGGACACAGCTGGAGAAGCAAGGATGAACTCATAAGTGACGTTCTTCTATGAACCCCTTCACATGGATGTGCCAGTATTGGCCAACAAGCAAGAACTTATTTACGTCAGCTCTGTGCGGACACAGGATGTTGTTTGGAAGACCTGCCGGGAGCTATGGATGATAGGGACGGATGGAGAAAGAGAGGGTCAGGGAAATTCATGTTAGCAGCGTGACTTGATGATGATGATGAAGATGATGATAGGTCCTGTTGAATGGTTTCTTGGCTTCGGAACTTAAATAAAAAAACAAACAAAGGGGAACATAGATCAAAATTCAAAATCTAATTTAACAATAAAAAGAAAAAAAAAGGGATTGGCCATTTTTACTTTCTTTTGAAGATTATATCGTTAAAATGTTTGCCCTCATATTTTTCTGGCGATATGGCGAAAGTGGTGAGCTGTGGCCTTGAAGTAAGCAAGTTCGAACTCTATTCGCGCTAATACCTTCATTTTCAGACTATTACTTTTGAGGAAGGTATGAACCCCCTATCCCACCGGGTATAGGCGACATAGTGTCGCTGTTGTTCTTCTACAAGGATGGCTTTTGCATTAAATAAACGACGTAGGCTGATTTGCCATTAAAGAAAGAAACCGAATAAAACTATCATATTTTTCTTTAATAGCTGATACTAAACTAATTGAATTAAAGGTATAATTTTCCTAACTTATTCAGAGCAAAATATGGTTGGTTGGTTGGTTGGTTCAATGGTTTTATGGCATATCAACCTTTGTAGGTTATTCAATGCCAAATCCATTTTTATACAAATAATCCGTTCTATTTCAAACAATTCAGTTTAGAATGAGTTCACAGTTTAATTATCAAAAACATTTCTATTTCGAGGTATTCAGTTTAGTAAAACAGTTCTAATTCAAACAATTCATTTTAGAATAAGTATAAATTTTGTTTACACACAGTTAAATGTCAAAACATTCTATATTAAACAATTCAGTTTAGCGTAAGTCCAGTTTCAATGTCAAAAACAGTTTCATTTCAAACAATTCAGTTTAGCATAAGTACAGATTTTAAATCTAAGTACACAGTTTGTCAAAAATATTTCTATTTCAAGCTATTCAATTGAGTCAAACAGTTCTAAATCAAACAATTCAGTTTAGTATAAGTACGCAGTTTAGTTTTCTTCAACCCATAGATAGTACCTGATCAGGTGCTACCACACAAGGCCAGAGTGAATCTGGGAGCAATGGCAATAAAGGGGTACTCCGCATTCTCACAAACTCCTGCATTACTGTAACCTTACCATCAGATTGTTTAGTGTCATATCTAAGATACTTGTTTACGCTCTGCAGAGGTGCAGTCGGTGTATTCTATAGCCCCAGCCGACAAGGCAATCAAAGCAAAATATCATGGAATTATAGAATATTATAGAATAACCTAACAGTGAGGAAAAGATTATGGAATTCATTGATAAATATTATAATCCAGACACATTTGCTTTGCTTTTATGACAAACCTTTGTTCTTTCAGGCATTGCTTTCTCTAATTTAAAGCAATATTCTTTATCAAAGTGGTTCCAACTTTCCTGAATGACAGTAAGTAGACCTTCTTTGGTGGATGGAGCCTTAATTCTTTCAGGCATTGATTTCACTAATCTAAAGCAATATTCTTTATCAAAGTGGTTCCAACTTTCCTAAATAACAGTAAATAGATCTTCTTTGATGGATGGAGCCTTAATTCTTTCAGGCATTGATTTCACTAATTTAAAGCAATATTCTTTATCAAAGTGGTTCCAGCTTTCTTGAATGGCAGTTAATAGATTTTATGAAGTTTGGGGGAAGTTTTTACATAAAATTGAACTTGTAATATGATTTGTAAAAAGATGACAAAGAAATCTTTTAAAATCTTCTAAAAATTCTCTGGTTTTTTTTGGGGGGTGGGGGGTCTTTTTTTTTGCTTAAGAGAACGAGTGATGCTTAAGAGAGAGTCAAAGTAAGTGAGTTCGAATCTTCAGTCAAGCTATTACGTTCGCTTTCGAACAAATACACTTGGGGAAGGTAAGAACCCCTTTTTTCTCCCTGGCTAAGGGCTAAGTAGTATTACTGCTGCTCTTTACTAGGACGGCTTTGGCCTTACATAAACCACGAGAGTTGATTTCCCATTAGATAAAGAAGTATTTATACGTATATATATATATATATATATATATATATATATATATATATATATATATACGAGGATCATTAAATAACTTTCCAGACATTTTTCGTACTGGCACTTTTATCGATAGTACACGCATGAAACTCTAGTCCCCTTCGAAGTAATCTCCTCCGGCTGCAACGAACTTGCCCTACCGTTCCATCAACTTCTAGAAGACCCCATGGAAGTTCTCTTGTGTGAGCGTGTCAATGACCTTCGTCACAGCCTCTTTCATCTCCTCAATTGTCTCATAACGACAGCCTCTGAGCTCAGGGAATAACCAAAAGTCACAGGGAGCAAGGTCTGGACTATAGGGAGGCTGAGGAACTGTCTTGGTGCCCATCTTGCTCAAATAGTCTGTGACAAGGATGGAGTTGTGGACTGGTGCATTGTCCTGCTGGAAATGCCACTGACCCGATTTGAAGAGTGCTGGCCTCTTCCGACGGAATCTCTTCCTGAACTCCCTTAAAGCCCTAACATAGTAACCCGAACCTTAACCCTTTGGCCAATCAACTCTGGTCTATTGACTTCCTTACTCTTCCCACACCTCTCATCATCCCTCACAGACTCCCTGCCTTTTTTTAATCTCTTATGCCACTCAACAACTGATGCTCGATTCATGCAAGATGCTCCAAAAGCAGTCTGAAGCATTCCATACGTTTCTGTGGTATTTTTTCCAAGTTTAAAACAGAATTTTATTGCATATCGTTCTTCTAAAGTGTCCTGACGTCCAGATTGCATTTTTGAAATTCACCAGCGGTGACAATCAGGCTTTAGTAGGGTGTATTCCAATTTCTGCTGTAGCTGTTCATTTGAACCTGAAATCATAAAAATTGGTCTGTCATTTCATAAGAGGAATAACAATAACATACTGAATTTTCAAGAGTCTACGACAATTTTAAATGCCTGTACAAAAAAAGTCTGGAAACTTATTGAATGCCCCACGTATATATACTGATCTTTGTATAAATTTAAAAATACGTTTTTTTATAAATAACAGAGAAACAGTTGTGTAAGGTTATATCAGTGACACAAATAAAAAGTAGCACACACCTACACAGAAAAACACACACATATACACGTACACATATATATCCCTTACAATCAGATATAATGTTAGTAGTGTTAATTTTGCCAATCTGTCAGTTATTTTTTTATGTGCGAAAAAGTCGATACCCAGAGGGTTCAAATATCAACAGGGTAAGGCCGATCACACTATCTAAGTCGAGGCTTTGCTTTTAGTAGTGGGCGGATAGTAACACTCAGCGATTCTTATCTATCTCTTTGAAATGTGGTAATTTATATTATACTGTGACTCTTTTCTAACCCTGAAACCTTATTGTCAATCTACCTTTCTTGTCCCCTCATATTTTTTCGGTGAAGTATCCTCCTCCAATGAACCGGAGAAAATTTCTCAACAAAAAAAATATGGCCGTAGAAATTTGGGATTTAACCGACTTCCCACCAAGCCGATATGACACAAGGTCATTTTATTGATGGGAGCCAGACACAAATCGAGACTGGTGCATGGCTAAACCAAAAAATGCTTGGTCTCTTCGGCTTTATCTGAGGTGGGGGGCCTCAGGCACCAAGCTATGAACCCAGCCCTTCCAAGCAGGTATTGCCTGTGTAATTTACAAAGCGCTTTGCTTTGATGTGGCACAAGGCCGAATGAACGGGGCGCCCAATGAGACTCGAACTCACTCGTGTAGGTCTGCTAGTCTAGCTTGCTAACCGTTACACCACCAGAGGTGCCCAACAGGTATTGCCTGTGGGAAAGACCTCTGGGACAAGGTGGATAACACAATAACACCCAACTGGCGCGAACACCCGGCGGACCCCGGAAAACTAGGGATTTGCACGAGAAAGAAAGAAAGAAAGATATAGCATCTTGAGATTTTCTACTCGTTTGGTGTGTTTCTATTGTAAGATAATCATTATTATTGTTATTAATTATAATTATCATTATGTAATAATTATCTAAGTATTATTATTATTATCATTAGTTATAATTAAAAAACCGGCGTTACTTTTTTAGCGACTTTTATTGGTATTTATATCACTCAGTGTGCAACTCATAAAAGTTTGCATACGTCTGTACAACGTTCTCGTCGTATATTATGTTCACACTCCCAGAACTTTAGAGTAGCAATTCACACACACACACACACACACACACACACACATAGCCGTTTTGTAAGTTGCATTATTAGCTTTTCAATCTTTGAAGCTGCACCCTGTAATATAATGGCCGAGGGATTTCGTTTTACATATCTTGCCTTTCGGTTTAGTTTGGCTGAGAATCTTTCGCCTAGCACATGGGTTAGTTAGGTGCAACATGAGCGCAGGTGTTCACGCGCGTGCGGGTAGGATGTGTCATTCAGATATGTCAAAATAAAAATCCCAGAGAGAAAATTGTGACCGGGGGATGTGAGTGACGTCATGCACCGGAAGCGTGCGCGGAGGATTTTGGGAGATTTGAGAAAAGTCAGTTAGTTGAGATTGAGACCTGAGCGAGGACAGACGAATTTGTGCGCTACGGGCGCCGCACGTGTTGTGGGGCGGGGGCAGATGGAAAAATCAGTATAGAAAGATGGTATCTCTCTCCTTATGTCGAAAAACCTTTTAACTCAAAGGTAATAAAAAGTTTCGTACCTGAACTAAGAAGTCGTAAGTGTTTTTCGTGTTTCAGGATTCCTATGTTCTATGTATATGTGTTATGAACATTCTATATACATTTCACATATTCATGTATGGCTATGTTACAACCCCACAAAATAGCAGCTGTACGGCTACTTTCCTTCCCTCTCATAAACGTTCCAAGAAAGGCGAACAAGACATGTTTGGAACTTCTGAACAAGTAGGGACGAATTCCCTAAGCAACGTTCTCTGGTAGACTCCTATACAAGGACATAGCATCAAAGACTTATATTCATCAGATCTATACGGATACTGGATGCAGTTTAGAAGACCCTCAAAAAGCAATGGCCTTGGATTTGATTTGGCTTGGCTTTGTGGCATATCAACCATTGGAGGTTATTTAATGCCAAATCCCGTTTTATACATATAGACAGTTCTATTTCAAACTATTCAGTTTAGTGTAAGTATTATTTTGTTTACACACAGTTAAATGTCAAAACATTTCTGTTTTAAACAATTCAGTCCAGCACAAGTACGCAGTCAAAATGTCGAAACAGTTCTATTTCAAGCAATTCAGTTTACCATAAGTGCGCAGTCTAAATGTCAAAACAGTCTTATTTCAAGCAATTCAGTTTAGCATATGTTCACAATCTAGTTCTATTTGACCCATAGATAGGACCCTATCAGGTGCTACCACTCCTGGCAGAAGAGGACCTGGGAGTGATGGCAATGAAGGGGTAATATGCATTTCCCAAAGCTCCAGCATTAATGAAACCTCACCATCAGATTGTTTAGTTTCATAAACAGGACACTCATTGGGGGGGATACTACTTTACAGAGGTGCAATCGGTGTATTCTATACCCCCAGGTGCCCGTGGTGTAATGGTTATCGTCGTTCAATTCCTGGACGAGACTGCTAGCATTTCACATAGCACTAATACCCTTGGGAAAGGTATGAATCCAATTATTCTCCCTCCAGCTATGGGTAAATAGTAGGGTAGACAAGGTTCTTCAGCCTTGGTGAGGCAACTAGTCTAGGAGAAGGAAAACTCTGAATTCAAACCTGTTAAACCCCGTGTAAAAATTGACCTTGTGTCATATCCTGCCCGAGCGGAGGGGTTGGTAAATATGATTCTTCACCCCCAGCCAACTGGGCAAGAACTGGACGGAGAGAGAGAGAGAGAGAGAGAGAGAGAGAGAGAGAGAGAGAGTTAAGGGAACTCCGTGCTATCAATGCGACTTGATGATAATGATGATGATGAGGAGGAGCTTTTTATAATTTTATGACATACAAAGTCAGCTTTTAAATGCAGCACCGGTACTCAGAATTCAGAGTATTCCTTCTCTTAGGTAGGTTACCTAAACAAAATTAATGTGTATAAGCATATTTACAATGATTGGTAGTCTTTTTTGAGTAAATTTTGAAATATGAAAATTTCATTAAAATCCTCAATTTCACTGCCATTCTAATTGTATTAGAATTTATGGGATTTTAAATTGCACAACTTTTCATTTATATATATATATATATATATATATATATATATATATATATATATATATATATATATATTGTAACAATGTTGGTTGTCACTAATTCAGTTTGTGGGTTTGTGGCGAACTCAGTGCGATATAATTTGGAGAGTGCTCAATATATGTGATAGAACTATTATCTTATAATAATAAATAAATATATGATAGATTTTATATATTTCATGCGTACTATTGTGTATGGACGTATACTAAACACCATTTATACATCCACACACAATAATACGAAACTATAACCCACACAAACACACACACACAAACATACACAAGTATACATAAAGATTTGTACACAATCCTAACGGTTTTTGACTGTATTTTTCGATTTTTCGATTTCTTCATTTTATTTCGTTATCTGCCTAATGATTATTGTTTTTAAAATTTCATGAAACCAAAGGTTGCAAACAAACTTCCATGGCATTAAGTATATAAAATTTGATATATATATGTGTGTGTGTGTGTGTGTGTGTGTATTTTTCCTCAACCTGTCTGCTACTAGTTGCATGTGACACAAGATTAACCTTTAAGCGGAGTTAAGATGGTTTGATTTCAGAATTTTCTTTCTCCGGGACTGGTTGCCTACAATTTAGACTATTACAGGGAGGAAGATAGGTGGATTCAGGCCTTTTCCATGGGCATTTGCGCTAAGTAAAACGTAAGCAGCTCTGTCCTTGATTTGAACTTGCGTTGCCAATTCCATTTCTGTTGACGATAACCATTACACTAAGCGCGCTTCCTCATATGTGTGTGTGTATATGTGTGTAATAGAGAGAGAGAGAGTAGCATTTCTCTCTTGCTCGCTCAAGAGAGAAATGCTACTCTCTCTCACTCTCACTCTCTCTCTCTCTCTCTCTCTCTCTCTCTGGAAGCTGTCCCTCAAAAGTTCCCGAAATTCGAACTGCACACACCCATACATACAAGCACACACATGTATGTGTGTGTGTGTGTGTGTGTGTGTGTGTGTGTGTGCTGTATGTAATGAGTGGAGGTTTTATGTGTATATGGAAACAAATATCAGTGGAAGGAAGCCCAAAAGAGAAGAAATCTATGAAAAATGACTCCAGTCGTCCGAGCAGGTGAGAGCATTTGCTCGTGGACCTTTGGAATGTTTTTTCGGGGTGGGGGCGGGTTGAGAGCTTTTTGACAACCAAGACGATTGTTGTAGAGATAGATGCCTTCACTGACGCCATTTGTGGAAGTCTGACTACTTTAGATATGAGACAATCTCGAAGGGAGTTCAATCGTAGATGGAGACAAACACCAAGGTGTCTACTTTAGAATCAAACACACCTGTAGTGTGTTCACGTTTATTTAATTAACTAATTAGTTAGTAAAGTTCTACTCACCTTCTAATTACCACAACTATAATTCCTTTATCAATTCTTGTCGACGGGGCTTAGAATACACGTACTCTATCTCCTGCAGAATGGCTAAGACCCTAAGGGGGGGGGCTAGTGACGACACTAAACAGTATCTATTGGTGAGTTCCAATTCTGGAGATCTAAGAAATTTTAAGTACTCCTTCATTACTCCCAGGCCCACTCTGACCCAGAGTGTGGTTGTAACTGTTCAGGTCCCATCTATGGGTCAAGTAGATCTGTTTGAAAATTATTCGCATATAGGGTCAGGTCAAGGGTCAGATTTGAGCGATTGGCAGGTGGAATTGTATTGTTGCAATGGCTCTTGAATCAAACTGCAAATACCCCCGGAAATGTAAACCAGAAGAGTTTCGCTTCTCCACCAACAACTGCAACTTTTTTCTAAGGTAACGGTGTTTAGCAGAAGTATTTACCAGTTTTGCAAATAAAATAGCTCCAGTCAAGAAGAAAATCAAGTGAAATTACTTAAACAGGCATCAAAAGATTTTAAATGTAAAATATTGGGACTTAATAAGGATCTGAAATACGAAACTTGCCCAGTCGGCTGGGGCTGTAGAATACACCGACTGCTTCTCTGCAGAGGAGTAAGACCCCCACCCCAATGAGTGTCCAGTATATGACACTAAACAATCTAATGGTGAGGTTCCATTAATTCTAGAGGTTGGCAGAATGGGATGCGCCCGTTTATTACCATCACTCCCAGGTCTACACTGGCCTGGAGTGGTAGCACCGGTGAGGGTCCTATCTATGGGTTAAATAGACTTAAACTGCATACTTATGCTAAACTGAACTGTTTAAAATAGAACTGTTTGACTAAATTGAATAGCTTAAAATAGAAATGTTTTTTACAAACTGTGTACTTAGATTTAAACTGTGGACTTATGCTAAACTGAATTGGTTGAAATGAAACTGCTTTTGACATTGAAACTGTACTTACGCTAAACTGAATTGTTTAATATAGAAATGTTTTGGTATTAATCTGTGTGTAAACAGAATCTATACTTATTCTAAACTGAATTGTTTGAATTAGAACTGTTTGACTAAACTGAATAGCTCGAAATAGAAATGTTTTTGATAATTGAACTGTGTACTTATGCTTAACTGAATTGTTTAAAATAGAACTGTTTATTTGTATTAAAATGGAATTGGCATTAAATAACCAACAAAGGTTGATATGCCATAAACCTCAAATAACCAACAACTACATACGAAACTTAAAAAATGACCTGATAATTGGGAGGACCACGAACATTAGGCGAAAACCCTTCGATCCGCATTGGTAGTTTTAACCCAATTTTTATGCCTGTTCAAATTATTGGACGTCTCATATATCCATATATCTAATTTGAGGTCAAATATGATCGTTATTTCAAAGTTAGTTTAGTTGATGAAAAAACCAGAAGTATGGTGAAACCAATTAAGAATCGAACGCATAAACAGTGGTCTTCTAAGACAGATTGTTAACCATTACGCCACGTGAAGTTTCACTGCAACAATTTCACCACGGGCATCTCCAAGAGTAAACCATGTAGTTTATTGTGTGGACTCGAAATACACTCATTGTGCGGCCTTCTTAGCAACGAAAGTAACCCAACAATACGGGGGAAAACATTTGCACCAACATGAGACATCTTATTAAAGCAATATAATCTTTGTGTTTACTGAAGAAAGTGGCTATTCTAAACTTTCCGAAACAACACAAAATTTTGAATTGAAAAAAAAAGATTTGTATTAAAAATCAAAGCTCGTGAAAAACACAGACAGAAAAATAAGTTTCTACTCTATCATCATTGGAATGGATAAAAACGATCTTAAAGCATATTGTGTCGGCCTGTTTAAAGGCATATCAACCTTCGTGTGAGATTCAATGCCAAAGTCATCCCTGTGTGCGCAAGGGTTCGTAGTAGATATGCGTCTGTAAATGTGCCAGCGAAAATACGTCTATAAACAGTTCATGAATGCGCGCATGCACGATTGAGATTTTTTAACGAGTAAATTTGTTTGGTGTCTTCCTTTTTTAATAGCATATCAACCTCCGTGGGTTATTTAATGCCAAATCCATACTTGTAGAACAGTTGTGGTGGTATTTAACTTATAGCAGGGAGATATCGGGGTTCATACTCTTCCAAAAGCTATTAGTCGCGCGTATGTGTGTGTGTGTGTGTGTATGTGTGTGTGTGTGTGTGTGTGCCTCTATAATGCGAGCGTCTGTGTGCGCGTGAGTTAGTGTAGGCTTTTGTCTTTGTATGTCTGCGTTTGTGAACATGTTTGTATGCGGTTGTATTTATGTGTGTGTTTTCATGTGTCTGTCAGTATATATATATATATATACAGAAAGAAAGCATCGCAAGATAGATAGATAGATACATACATACATACATACATACATACATACATACATATGAACAACTGATTGAGACAGATGTATGTATTGAGATAGATAGATAGATAGATAGATAGATAGATAGATAGGAACAGGCAGGTATAAATAGATACGAACAGACAAATAAAGAAAGAAAGAAAGAAAGAAAGAAAGAAAGAAACAATGCATGCATGTGCTCTTGCTTCTGTGATTTTGCGTGTCCGTATATCTATCTATCTATATATATATATATATATATATATATATAAAGAGAGAGAGAGAGAGAGAGAGAGAGAGACTGAGAGAGAGAAAAAGAGTATGTGAGAGGGAGAGAGAGAAACATATATACATACATACAGATAGACAGATGGATAGATGGATACGTGCGGCTGAGAGAGATAACGTCTTTGTGTATGTTTGTACTTGTATGCGTCTGTGTAAGTATGTATGTGCTTGCATCTATGAATGCGTGTGGTGTGTATGTTTGCGTGTGTGTGTGTGTGTGTGCGCGCGCGTGTGCGCGCGGTTTTATGGGAGTGTAGTCCTACGCGTGCATTTTTTAGAGAGTAATGCTGAGAGAGCAAATGTATAGGTTAATTTTCTTGTTCCTTGAAATTGATTCCAGACATTATTTTATTTTATTTCATTTTATTTTTATTTCATTTCATTTTTTTTTTTTTTTTAATCTCCTTCTCCTTTTGGCAGTGATTGGCCGAGAAGATGGCTTGCAGCTGAATTTCCCCAGCCATAATGACTTTGTTTAACGAAACCTTTTCCCGCCTTTTTCGAAAGGACCAATCTATCTTCTGTCGTGTCCCCTCCCACTTGACTGATCTTGCTTGCATATGTTTTAATGCTTATATTGAGTAGAGAAGACGTCTTTTTCTTTTTCTTTTTCTTTTCTTCTTTTTCGCTGTTTTTTTTTTTTTTTTTTTTTCAAAACTGTCCACTTATCTATGAGCACTAGTAATAAAAACCGGGCAGTTTAAACTAACGTAAGCAATGCTGAAATGAGTAGCGAGCTGCGTTATCAAATCATTAATAGAAGGCTTGATCCTCATTGGGCTCTCAGTAATATTTGTTGTCTTTTTAAGTGTTATTTAACTTTGTTATCTGGCAAGATAGATAGATAGATAGATAGATAGATATGAGCTGATTCATTGAGATAGATAGATAGATAGATCGTGACAGCCACGGAAAACTGTACGCAGTGAGCTAACGAAAGATGTACAGTTTATCCATTACTTTGCGACAACAATCTTATATATATATATATATATATATATATATATATATATATATATATATATATATATATATATGTGTGTGTGTGTGTGTGTGTGTGTATATATATATATAAGCGACCGGTGCGGGAGGCAAAGTTCAATCTAAAAAACTATACCGATTGAAACGCAAACTCCTACATTTACACTCAGCATTATAAAGTACGTATCAAAAGTAAAGAGAAACATATATACATACATAGGTATGAGCTGATTCATTGAGATAGATAGATAGATAGATAGATAGATAGATAGATAGATATGGTTGAGTTTTCTGGCGAAGAAGTAATCGTGTTGCCATTAGCGTTCATTGCAAGCCTCTTCGTATATGAACTGAGGTCTCGGCAGCCGTTGAACGGATGTATGTAAGCAATAGTAATTGTGATTCATAACCGTTTAAAAATTTACTTCGCAGCTAATGGCTCTTCGTGGCTGAATGGTTAAAGTCTTTGGCTTGGCGTTTGGGTCAACCGGGTTTCGATTCCAGCTACGAGAAGCTACTGTCTAGCCACTCTGATGAGTTCTGATAGAACGAAACAGATCTGTCTGTGGATGACTATATATATATATGCATGCTTGATTAAATGATGACGATATATTTTCTCTATATAATTTTATTAAGATCCTTTCAAGTTTTCTGACAAATGTCTTGGTTTTAGGTTGGAATTGGTTGATGAATTTATCAAAATTGTTCCGTGCGCTTTCGGACCTTTCATAGGCCATCATCAGAAGTTGTTTACAAGTGTAAAGAGATTATTTTTTTAGCTTTTAGGTTATTTATAACATTACCAAATTACTTAAACAAAAAGTTGGATAAAACTGAGATGCCGATGACATCGAACGAATTTAGAAATAGAACACTATCAACGAAATTAGAATATCATCAAGAAAAAATATATTACAAAAAATATTTAATCAAACATGCTTAAATGAAAAACTGTAGCCCAACTTAACACCCCGCAACACAAACACAACACACACACATATATATATATATTTATATATACTCACACACACATATATATATATATATATATATAATATTAAGAATCGTATTCAATTTTTTCAAATATATTAAGCATTTTATATATATATATATATATATATATATATATATATATATATATATATATATATATATATTAGGAGAGGCTTGAAGGAAATGGACATAGCAAGCCGAGTTCAAATCTTGGACAATGCTGTTTGCATTTTACATAGCGTCCATAGTCTTGGGATAGTTATGCGTCCAATTATTCTCCCTCCAGCTATGGATAAATAGTAGGGTAGTCTGGGCTCTTTAACTTTGGTATGTCAACCGGTTTAGAAGAAGGAAAAACTCTGAAAAGATGCTAGCCTGCAGAGCACAGCAACATAAGATCTGAAACCTGTTAAACTCTGCTTAAAAAGGGGACCATGTGTTACATACTGCTCGTACAGAGGAGTTTTGGTAAATATATGCATACAAATATATACATGCAAATATATGTTCATACTTATATATATATATATATATAAAACTCCATGAAACCTAGGGATCGCAGTCTATATTCCATGAATTAAATAAATATATATATATATATATTTTTTTTTTTTTCTTTGAGATTTGAAAAGGAAATCACTAGACCAACGGTCGAGTGAGGGAAAATTTATTCTGCCCAAAATCATTTTATTCGACTGACTCCTTTTTCAGTCAATAATAGTCAATAATTTTACAATTCCAGGCATTCTCGTGTGTGTGCAGAACAATAAGTAGCAGCAAGCAATAGTTCCAAGGCGTACTGGAAGAAATCCGACCAGCGAGATCAAATTTGAAGCTGGTTTTGCAAAAGTTTTCATATTCATAGACAAAATTTAAAAAGTGGTTCAAAAACTAATTATTAGTATATATTTGCACCAAACACGATGTTGATATTAAGATGATTGAGATAATTATTGAATCTGAATAATCCTTTCCAAATTGTTCAAATTGTCTTCAATCTGGACAACAGAGATATTTTAGCCCCACTGTAGAAGCGTTAATTATACGAATGTTTATTATGACCGAACGTCCAAGAAAGAAAGAAAGAAAGAGAGAGAAAGGTTCGTCATTCTTAATTCCGTTTGTCAGATTTTCTTTTGATGATTGCAGTATATTTTGGGGATGCGACTTCCTTTTTCTTTAACCAAACATTTCGACGGTCGTCAGGTGCCAGCCACAAGACCAAAGAATCCACTAATGTTATTGTTAGTCATTCTAAGTAATTTGTGAATATTTAATGGAATGCTTTTGGGTTGTAAAAAGAATCAATTTTCCTTTTTTTATATTTGAAGATAAACGTTTCATTGTGATTTTTGATCGACCGACAGGCGACTAGAAGAATAACTTTAATTATCCGAATAGATAATTATCCATTTGGTAGAGCAATCAAAATTGGCTTGTGAACGTCAATGATACGGTGACCGTGTAATGATATTGTAACAGAACAAAGGGCCTTGAATTAAGCTAAACTGAGATGTTCAAAAACTTATCTCGTGTAATGAACGACTCCTTGTTCTTGAGGTGAAAAATTGATCTTTAAAAGACATTCATTACACGAGGATGTATGCTAGACACATATATAGGGAAAATCAGCTGGTTTCCATACAAAAAAAATTGTTCATTTTGTGCAAAAATTAGGCTCGTGAAACTGTCATTTTTGTTTTGCTTTTTTTTTTTTTTTTCATTTATTCGTTTGTTTGGTTGTTTAGTGGCATATCAACCTTCTTGAGTTATTTAATGACAAATCCATCCTTCTAGAAGAAGAGTTATGGTACTATTTAACCCCAGAGCTGGGAAGATAAGTGGGGTTCATATACCTTTCCCAAGAGTATTAGTCTGAAAAACGAAGTTTCTTCTAAACAGCGGTCGCGTCCATACTGCTATATTGATGCACTACATGGACGCTAACAAAATGAATGAAGAAAAAGCTTGAAGGCAACTACACAAGAATTCTGCGAGCAATGCTGAACAAGTCCTGGAGGCAGCACTCCACAAACAGCAGCTGTACTGCCACCACCCATCCCGAAAACTTTCAAAATTAGACGAACCAGATATGCAGTAGAATGCTGGAGAAGTAGGGACGAGCTCATAAGTGATGGGTCCCTTCTCGTCGCCGAGCAAAAGCAGGAAGACCTGCTCGAACCTACATACAGCAGCTCTGTGCCGATACGGGTTGTAGCCCTGAAGATCTGTCGGAAGCAATAGACGATAGGGAGGGGTGTCGAAAGAGGGTCAGGGATATCCGTGATGATGGCGCGATATGATGATGATGATGATGATGATGATGATGATTTTTCCGAAAGTGGATGTAATAGCGCGACTTGAGTTCGAACTCACTACAATTCCGCTGTCCATCGATTTAACCACGAGGACACCCGCTGCATTTATTGGCCAAGCAGCACCTACGAGATTTCGCAGACTACAATATTTGACTTGCCGCACAAAATTGAAAGAATCAAAACCTGAAATAATTTAAGAAATCTTTTCCATCCTAGATTGGTAAAAAATATACATTTTTAACCAATTAGAATAATAAATAAAATCAACTTTTTTTTAAATTTCGAAAGTAAGTCAACTGAATAAGTGAATAAATAGATTAAATATCCAGAAGATTCTATAAGTTTACACAAAAAGAAATTTTCGGTTTTATTTCTTTTAAGTAAAATCTTACATTCTGTTTCTTTAAGTGATTTCAGCATCACTTAATTGTTTTAAATGGAACGAAAATATTTTGTTTCCATAGACATACTTGAACTAAAAATCTTTTTTAGCTGCATCCGCTCACATATTAACGCATAGATATGCTTTCTCTTCAGCATAATGACATAGATCACACACAAAATATATCAACTAGATTTAGACAATGCAAGCTGCTACATGAAATGCATGAACCTTTATTTCTAGTTTTATAAATATTGAGTAATATTTACGGTCTAACTAAAAATCTATTTTAGCTGCATCCGCTCACATATTAACGCATAGATATGCTTTCTCTTCAGCATAATGACATAGATCACACACAAAATATATCAACTAGATTTAGACAATGCAAGCTGCTACATGAAATGCATGAACCTTTATTTCTAGTTTTATAAATATTGAGTAATATTTACGGTCTAACTAAAAATCTATTTTAGCTGCATCCGCTCACATATTAACGCATAGATATGCTTTCTCTTCAGCATAATGACATAGATCACACACAAAATATATCAACTAGATTTAGACAATGCAAGCTGCTACATGAAATGCATGAACCTTTATTTCTAGTTTTATAAATATTGAGTAATATTTACGGTCTAACTAACATTGTTTGTTTCTAACAAGAAAAGATTTTGTAACTTTTGTTTTTCAACAACCTTTTCACTCAAGTTTAAGAAATAAAACTTATTAATCTAGTTTTGTCTAATTATTTACACATTTATCCGTTACATATATTAGTCATATGTACTTTTAACTCCTCCATTTCTCTGAGTCCCCCCCACACACATACACACACACACACACACATATATACATATATATAATTAAGTAGTGACGATCAATTAAACGTAATTTCAATTAACCGACGAGGAGTTAAAAAAAATTGGAAGAGTGTTTAATAAGTAACTGATACATAGAATAATTTTATTTTACTCGCCTGCACACACACATACACACACACATATATAATATATATATATATATAATTAGTGACGATCAATTAAACGTAATTTCAATTAACCGACGAGGAGTTAAAAAAAAATTGGAAGAGTGTTTAATAAGCAACTGATAGATAGAATAATTTTATTTTACTCGCCTGCACACACACACACACACACACACACACACACACACACATATATATATATATATATATATATATATATATATATATATATATTAAAAAACAATAAATAATGAATGATAAAAAAATATAATAAGAAACTAAGTTAACACGGAGATTAAATGAAGGCATATGAAATGCGACTAGTTTAACGACGTTCCTTTTAAAGTCCCAGCTGCTGCTATAGGTGGGGTTTAGGGAGTTTTATTTTGCATTCGATAATATTTTTTCCTAAAAACAATGTTTTGTATCTCTTTGAATTCAGTATGAAGTCATCTGAAGTGGCGGGTCGCATCTGCGAGTTATCGAAATAAATTTATAATCGCATTGTAACTGTCTGTTTTCTTTCTTTTATTATTCATATATATATATATATATATATATATATATATATTCCGTAATTAAGTAGCATATATATATATTAAGTAATTAAGTTATATATATATATATTAAGTAATTCATTTTTATAAACCATTCTATCATTCTGCTGATGTGAAAAAACCGAGACAGTACAATTTGCAAATAAGAAAATATTACATAAACTGGTATCCGGGGAAAAATTCCATTAAAAAAAAGATTAAACGCATACGTACTACTTGAAAATAATCAACAAATAACACATGCCGAGTCAAAGAAAAAACACAGACAGAATTCCTTATGTTAAACGTAACAGTGCTCAATACACTATGAAGAGCAACATATATATATATGATGATCCAGTTAGATAAAACCTAAGTAGATACTTTCTGACTCCGTAAAAAACACAGACAGAATTCTTTAAGCTAAACGTAACAGTGCTCAATACACTAGGAAGAGCAAAAAAATATATGCCTACAGAGTCAGAAAAAAATCTACCTATGTTTAACTTAACCGGATCATCTGAACATATCTGAAATATCCTGATGATCCGTTTAGTTGAAACCGTGGTAGTTTTTTTCTGACTCTACAGGCATATATATATATATATATATATATGTATAAGCCAGACCTATCCTATAAAATAAAACGCGATTTTTTTCAAGCAGCAGTCATGTCAATACTACTATAAGAATGCACCATATGGATGCTGCTTAAGTGTATGGAGAAAAAGCTTGACTGCAATTGCACAAGAATGCTGCGACTTATATTGAACAAATCCTTGGGGCAAACAGTAGCTGTACAGCCATCTACCACCCATCTCGAAAACCATCCAATTAGACGAACAAAACATGCGGGACACAGCGGGAGAATTAAGGACGAACTCATAAGCGATGTACTCCGGCGGACCCTTCACACGGACGAGCAAGGGTTGGGCGACCAGCTAGAACCTATCTTACAACAGCCTTGTACTGATACAGGATGTGGCGTGGAAGACCTGCCGGGGGCGATGGACGATAGAGACGGGTAGCGAGAGAGAGAGAGAGTCAGGGAAATCCGTGCTAGCGACACGACATGATGAGGATGATAGATATACTGAGAAAATTTTTTATCAAAACGTTTGTTAAATCAAATGCTGGCTATCAGAAATGGATAAGACCTAAATGAAATTAAAATCGCACCCCTTTATATAAAATTTGACGAATCACCTGGGATAAAATCATTATGTAAAACTTAGCTTTATCAGATTCATCTAATCGAAATTTTATCTGATTAATGGTATTCTAGTAATGAGGCTATTATCAAAAGATTTGAGGTTTTAATTTCTTGTATAATATATATATATATATATATATATATATAGAGAGAGAGAGAGAGAGAGAGAGAGAGAGAGAATACATGGTCAGTCTTAAGCAGGTTACAACCGGTTTGAATTCAGAGTATTCCTTCTCCAAGATAGGTTGCCGTAGCAAAGTTAATGTGTAAGTATATTTGCAATTATTGATAGTTTTTTTTTCCGGTGGTGGTGGGTAGATTTTTGAATATGTCAAGTTTATTAATATCCTCAATTTAACCGTTGTTCAGCCGTATCTAACTGCTTTAAAATTTATCGGATTTTGATTTGCCCTACTTAGAAAGTCAGTTTAATGTGAGAATTATATACGAAAAAGACAAGCATAATGTGTGTGTTTGAGTGCGTGCGTGTGAAAGTGAGGGAAAATGTGTGTGTGTGAGAGAGAGAGGGGGGGGAATAATTTCCGAGCAGTTAATCAAATGAAACTGACCAAGCTAGTTTGCCCTAATCCTGACCCAGGTGACAAAATATTTGCCATCTGTCATTTTTGTGGATTGTCACGATGTGCCTAAAAAGTGAGGACATTTTTATTGATTTTTTTTCTTTTTTTCGTAAAAGTCGAAAACCACATTTTTGTTATTATTTTAAATTCTTTTTTCTTTCAAAAAGAATTTTGATTTTCTATTTTTTGTTTTTTTTGTTGTTTTTTTTTTTACTTTTTTGTTTGCATATTTTGTATTTTGTTTGGGCATTTTTCTTTGTTTTTTGTTGCTGTTTTTGTTTCTTTGTTTTATTTATTTATTTATTTATTTTTAGAGGGTTGAAGATGAAATCAACCGGAACGTTGTATTAATAACATCAACTACATGAAGCAAAAAGCATTGGTGGAATTAGTTGTCTGATCAATATTTGCAATTTAATGTTTTTATTTAAGCGACGGAAGCAAAAATTAAATGATTAACGGAAAATGTTCTTTGATAGATAGATAGATAGATAGATAATGAAAAGAATGTGATAGATAGATAAGTAGATAGATATGAACAAATCATTGAGATAGATATGTTGAAAGAAATCAATTTTTGACGAATATGTCAAAGATGATTTGTTAAGTGACTATCGTGGATTACTGTGTATAAGTCGATCTTACAAGGTTAAAATCCAATGAGACTGTTGGTTGACCCCTCTCTGAGCTAAACATTCCGATTTTAGCCCTGCCGTATAAGTCGACCATCTAGTTAGGTGAAGATTTGTTCGGGCTTAAAAAGTAGACTTATAAACCGCAATTTACGGAATTCTTGAATTAATCCGAAGAAAAAAAATTCAACTGTTGTCGCTAGATACTATAATAAGCTTTTAGCTTCCTTGGAAATATTTTTGCTTAACTTTTAAGGATCTAAATGAAGGATTTGGCCTACCGAATTCTTCCCTTCTGTAATTATTAAGATCTTAACTTTGTGACGTTATTTTAATAAACTGTAACTGCGCACTTAGTTTCCATGGATATTAAGTGTTAAGAGTTTATCAATTGATTTTGTTTTTTGTTTGTTTTTTTTTGTTTTTTGTTTTTTGTTTTTCTTTCCTTTTTTACTTTTGTTTTTGTGCGGGGGGAAGTTAAACCCTAACTCTCGTCCTTGTCACATCTAAATCAAAATACGTTGATGATAACATACAGACTGTGTTTATCGACCCAAGAAAGCTGCACCTTTTCACTGAGGGTTAATTTTTTTTGGCGGGGGGGGGGGGATTATATTAAAATTTATTTTGTCGTGAGCTTCGTCTAAACGGTAAATTTCAAGCATAATAAAGAATGGAATAAGCAAATAAATAAATGAATCAATCTTCTCCTGAAAATGGTATGTTAAAATATATATTATATATTATTCCACGTATGCACACACACACACACACACACACACACATATATATATATATATATATATATATATTTTTTTGCCCGGTTATTTCGACAATCATGATTGTTGTAATAAGATGGCATGAAACCAGCGGTCGCAGATAAGCACCCATGCTATTAAATATATATAAAACTTATATATTTATTATATATATATATATATATATACTTCATATATATATATATATATATATATATACATATATATGAATGTCATAAATATGTAAATACATAATATATTTACATACATATTATATATATACACACATATATATACATACACATCTTATTTATATATATATATATATATATATATATATATAGAGAGAGAGAGAGAGAGAGAGAGAGAGAGAGCCTGAACATGTCTACCTAGGTTCCACCAACAGGGTTAATCAGGACAATTCTGATTCTAAAGAAGGTTGGCCCAACGGCATTTTATTAATAAAGCGGCCACCAGAATGAATATCTTGGACATGAGACCAATAATTATATATATATATATATATATATATATGTCTGATTATCAAATAAAATTAAATGGACTTAAAACTGCTTTTCATATTTATCAAAAAACCATCGAGAAAATCTTATTGGGAAAAGTTGTCAACATAATAATATATCAAAACGATATATGCCTGGGGTCCTGCACCAACGAGCAATTGAAGAGTAAAACAGATCAAGTCCTTCGGAGATTAAAACATTTAGGTATGACAATAAATAGAGACGAATGCAAATTAGACTGTGAAAAATATCTTATCTAGGATATCAAATATCTAAAGAAGGAATATCTCCTGATGAAAGGCTAACCAATAAAATTGCGAAAATGGAAAAGAAAAAATTGGAATCCTTCTTGGGATTGATTGGCCCAGCGGTTAGAGTGTTCGCCAATGGCCCGGGAGACCTGGGTTCAATCCCAGGTCGAGTCATACCAAAGACTTTAAAAATGGAACTTGATACCACCTTGCTTAACACTCAGCATTATAAGGTACGGTTCAAGGGTAAAGTGGAGCATTCCAGGGAATGGAGTAGCGCCCTCCCCTACACCTTGGTGTAGTAGCTATCGAAAAGGGAGCCTTCGGGTCACCCTCGACTATGGTCGCTAACTTTACTTACTTATTGAACCTTTGCTGAAATGCATAAAAAAGTAGAATTTACATGGACGCAAAAGCAAAATAAGGCTTTCGAGGCATTAAAGAAGGTCTTGACAAATAAACCGGTATTACAAATTTTCGACTCTAAGAAAGAGGTTACGTTAACAACTGCCACAAGTGAATGCGGCATAGCAGCTGTTGTATCTCAAGAGGGTCATCCCGTAAGGTATCTGTCCATAAAACTCACGTCGGCTGAATGCAATTATTCTAACATTGAAAAGGAGGCATAGCTTAGTTTGGAGTATGGAGAGAGCATAGAATTTATGTTGGGCAAAAGGTTTCTCTGAAAATCTGACCACAAGCCCCTGGAATTTTTATTCAATCCGAAGAAGGAGTTACCCAGAGTCAAGAATCTTAAGGTGGGCAATCAAAATCATGGCGTTTGATTTTGACATTATATATGTCAAAATGTGAGAAACACCATCCCACACGTGGATGCACAATCCATGCTAAGATTTCAAAGGGAAAATGTGGTGGAACATGAAAATTCAGAGGATAGAATTATACAATGGGTGGAGACAAACGTACTATCTCGAAAAACACTCAGTAGAGAAACCCTACAAGACTCGATACTAAGCGGAATACTTGAACGTATAAGAAAAAATGTATGGAATAACTGTACTATAGCGGAGAGACCTTTAAAGAAGCACAACATAAATTAACGGTAGAGGGAGGCATTATATTTTGTGCAGACGCAATAATGCCGCCCCAAGTTTTAAGAAAGAACGTTATTAAAAGCGTGCACAACGATATCTATGGCGGAGTCGCTGTGACGCAAAGAAGATTGACATTACAGGCTTGGTGGCCAGGGTATTGTAAAGATGTTGAGGAACACATAAGAAGATGCCCTAAATCTACGAAGATCAAAACATTTAAACAAACCAAAATACATACGTGACCGATTGAGAGGGCACCATGGACAAGGGTCCATATAGACCAAGCACATATCCGAGACATTGGTTTATTCTTGATCTTAGTTGATTCCTTCTCGGGTTGGCCGGAAGTAATAAAGGTGAGAGATAGGAAAGCTACTACTGTAAGACAAATATAGAGAACAATATTTGCAAGAAATGGAATACCTAAGACCATTGTCACGAACAACGCATCGGAATTCAGCGATAAAAGTCTACTGTCGTGGTTAAGGAAAATAGGATGTATCATATTTACCAACCCCTCCGCTCGGGCAGGATATGACACAAGGTCAATTTTTTAAGCGGAGTTTAACAGATTTGAATTCAGAGTTTTCCTTCTCCTAGACTAGTTGCCTCACCAAGGCTGAAGAACCTAGTCTGTCCTACTATTTACCCATAGCTGGAGGGAGAATAATTGGATTCATACCTTTTCCGATGGTATTAGCGCTATGTGAAATGCAATCAGTCTCGTCCAGGATTTGAACTCGTGTCGCCGTGTTCATTTCCTATGACCATAACCATTACACCACGGGCACCTCCATGGGCAGGATATGACACAAGGTCAATTTTTAAGCGGAGTTTAACAGGTTTCAATTCAGAGTTTTCCTTCTCCTAGGCTAGTCGCCTCACCAAGGCTGAAGAACCTAGTCTGCCCTACTATTTACCCATAGCTGGAGGGAGAATATTAGATTCATACCTTTCCCAAGGGTATTAGTGCTATGTGAAATGTAATCAGTCTCGTCCAGGATCTGAACTCGTGTCGTCGTGTCCACATCCTACGACGATAACCATTACACCACGGGCACCTCCTAAAATAGGGTGTATGCCATACAAAATATTCCCATACCACCCTCAGTCAAATGGCATAGCGAAAAGGATAGTCCAAACTGTAAAAATGGGTTTAATGGCGTTTTCACCTTTCAACCAGAATACTGAGGCATAGATCCCTAATTTATTCTTAAGTTATCGAACGGTTCCTCATGTAGATAGAAAGCAAAGCCCATCAGCATTAATGGGCAGACAGATTAGAGCCCTAATAACCATGTCATTTGCCTCTGAGGAGAAAGTTTGGTATAAAAGAAATTAGGAGGCAGAGCCAGAGAGAGCAAAATTCATTCTACAAAAAGGACAGAACACGGCTGTACCAGAAAAAAAAGGGGCAACCAATATTGGCTCATGCTGATCAATTTAGAGCCAGGTTCGAGTCTGAAGATGTAGAAATGCTCGCGTAGGAACACGAGGAAACTGAGGAAGAGGAAATGAAACAGAACAAAACATGGAGAAAAGTGGGAATGACGTAACAAATTTAGAAGAAGATGAAGATAGACCAAGGTCTCCGTTAAAAAGGACAGAAGAACAAATGTGGAAGTGGCATAGACCTTCCAGAGTCGTCAGAAGAAGTGAAAGACCAAATAAGGGCATCAAACTTTGTAGATTCAGAGAAGTGTAGCATGGTATGCAAATGAGACACTTGAATAAATGAAGCAAACCTCGGGCACTTTGTACCGAGAAATCACGAGACTTGACGGGATTTCCAAGGCACAACAATTAGTATTAAAAAAGATACGTATACTTGATTAATATAATTGCTAACGTTGAAGAGTAATACTAGTATCAATTTAACCATATTTACCAACCCCTCCGCTCGGGCAGGATATGACACAAGGTCAATTTTTAAGCGGAGTTTAACAGGTTTCAATTCAGAGTTTTCCTTCTCCTAGACTAGTTGCCCCACCAAGGCTGAAGAACCTAGTCTGCCCTACTATTTACCCATAGCTGGAGGGAGAATAATTGGATTCATACCTTTCCAAAGGGTATTAGTGCTATGTGAAATGCAATCATTCTCGTCCAGGATTTGAACTCTTGTCACCGTGTCCATTTCCTAGGACGATAACCATTACACCACAGGCACCTCCTAGTAACAATTTAACTGTGTGTAAACAAATGAGCTATAACTCATTTAAAAGTAAAAGTTACCAACAAACTATTAGGTTACAAATCAGATAAATGTATAAACAGGATTTTGGATTAAATGACCATCAAGGGTTGGTTTGGTTTGGTTTGGTTTGGTTTGGTTTTTTGGCCGATCAACTTTTGTTGGTTATTAAATGCCAAATCCTATTTTTTTACATATATATTAAATACTAGCTATACCCGGCAACGCGTTGCTGTGGCTCAGTTTGTTTAAATGGGAAAAAATAAAATGCATGTTTCTAATATTTCTAAAGTTTATTAACGAAAGAAACCTTTTTACGTTGAAGTTAAACAGAAAACAGAAAATAAAATATTTAGTAAACAATTTGTTACTACTGAACCAACGAAATATGGTTTAAGAAAGAAAACTTTTTAATAGATGTCTTTCGTTAATGTTGAAAAAATATAAGAAAATATTTTGTAAATAATTCGTAAGAATTAAAAAAGAATTGCTTACTACTGAACCAGCGAAATATGGTTTAAAGTTTAGTGTCTCTGTTTAAGTTAACCAATAAAGCAGGAAAAAAATCACGTGTAAAATTTGTGAGGTTTCAGTGGCTGAGGAATCAGGGGTTAGGGGCAAGCCTGTGTTGCCGTAAGATATCTGACTCCATATTTTGATTATATTATTTTACCCCACGTTGACTGGCCGGCGCAATGCCTTGCCCAAAGAAAGTCCCAAAAGAAATATACAAAAAGAAAAGATAAAAATAGATAAGAGACGAAGACGTTTCTTTTATACTTTCCTTTATTTACTGGGTTCAACAACCATTCCGTGGATGAGGTGTTTTTCCTGAATTCATTGAAATGGTTGAATCCCCCAGTTTAAGGTGTCAAAAATACATTAATTCGTTTCATGTATGTATGTGTCTGCATTTGGTATTTCGGGCTTCAATAAGGGTTAGTTTTCTTTTGGAAGTTTTGTCAAAGTCCGGTAAGAATTAGTTTACAGTTCATTCGTGGGTCTTGTATATTTCAGCATAATGCTGACCAATAGAGAGAGGACTGCTACCAAAGACGTATGCGTGGTGCCCAAAACACCAGACAGCAAAATGGTGTGGTTGGTTCGATGGACACGGCCTGAAAGAGAAAGAATACTTTGCTCCATTTGTCAAAACGAAAGCCTTTTTTCTTTTACGCATGCGTCATCCCCTTTTCCCGTTATGGATATCTGGGAGTTTTCTGCAAATTTAATAGTTTTCTTTTTATTTATTTATTTATTTATTTATTTTTTAATTTAAAATTTTTTTATTTGTTTATTCGTTCCCTACAAATTCTTGGAAAATAGGAGTAATATTTTCCAACATTATTCGCGTTCGGCTTTTCTCGGAGAAAAACGACTTATTAAAAATATTTTTTTTAATTAGTGTAATATTTTTGGATAATAAGTATATAAAAACACTCCTAAATTCGAATAAAATAGTCTCTGATAATTTTAAACCAATTAGTGCAATAAAACTGGAGATTATCGGTTAGTAACAAATATCTAAATTTTTATTTATATAGATATGATTTGTCAACACATTTTGTAGACACACACAGTTAAATGATTCAACATTTCTATTTCAGACAATTCAATTTAGCATGAGTTAACAACATTAAATGGTTCCAAGTATTGCTATGTATCACTAAAAATTAAATTAAACATCAGTCATTTGTTTACACACAGTTAAATGATCCAGAGTTCTATTTCAAACAATTCAATTTAGCTAGACGTTTGTTTGCACTCAGTTTAAATGTCAAGTAGTTCTAGTTGACCGATTGATGTGACTCTATTAGGTGTTACCACTCCAGACTAAAGTTGACTTGGGAGTGATGGCAATGAGGGAGTACTCCGTATTCCCCAAAGCTCCAGCATTACTGGAGCCTCTCCATCCGATTGTTTAATCTCATATCCAGGACATTCATGGGTGGGGTCTTATCCCCCCACCCCGCAGCAGAAATGAAGTTGGTATATTCTACAGCCCCAGCCGACTGGGCTAATCAAGGCTTGGTATGTCATTAAGCGATGCATTCAAACCTGACCTAACCATACCCACAGTAGACAATGGACATCATGATATGAGAGGGACCATTAGGTGTAGGTAAGACTGTGCACTGGTAAATCCAGGCCTTGAAAGGACAAGATAATCCGAACTTAATAACCCTATAAAATTGTCAAATCTATTTGTATTATTCTAGATAGCAAAATTCTTGGAAATTTGATTTAAAAAACAAACAAATAAACAAACAAAGATGCCAGTTATTTGGGGAAAAGAGACGAGGAAGAAAAACATGGATTTTTAAAAAAGTAAGAAGAAATCGAACGCAAACTTTGAATCGTTATTCCCCACCCCACCCACCACAGTCTGTGGTAGGGTACTACGCATGTAACGTCTTTTGGGCGGGAATAATCTATCCGAGTTTATCCTATTTCCAACTCTACAATAGATTATAGTTGGATTCCAAAAGTTATAGCGCTACGTGAAGTGCAAACAGCCTCCTCCAGGATTTGAACTCGGGTTGCCGGGTCCGCTTCTTATAATGAAAACCGTTACGCCATGAATTCCAGGTCTTTTAATTTTATTTCCAGATTTAGGAGCTCAAAAATTATATTCTTTATTCATTCATACTTACAAAAAATTTTAAAGAAACAAAATAGATGTTTTCGTGTTTAAAAGAAAGAAAGGTGTCACAAGAAAGGTTTGCAGTTGAATAATTTCTTCAAGCACTTAACTGACTTTTTTCTCAATAAGATTGAAGGATAGTTTCCGAAATTGTAAAGGAAAACTTATCAACAACTTTTCTTTAACACAAAGGACTCAACAACTTTTCTTTTCTTAATGACAAGGAATCTATCCACAACTTTTCTTTAACACAAGGGACTCCGCAATTTTTCTTTTCTTTAACACAAGGGACTCCACAAACTTTTCTTTTCTTTAATACAAGGAACTTATTTACAACTTTTCTCTAACACAAGGGACTCCACATCTTTTTTTTCTTTCATACAAGTGACTTATTCGCAGCTTTTCTTTAACATAAGGGACCCCACAAACTTTTCTTTCCTTTAACACAAGGGACTTATTCACAACTTTTCTTCAACAAAATTGGCTCCACAAACTTTTCTTTCCTTTAACACAAGGGACTCTACAATTTTTCCTTTCTTTAACACAAGCGACCTTCACTTAAATAAAGCTTATCCTTGCACACATGGCGAGCTTCTCTGTAGGACCCATCTGTTGCCAGAAATTGATGTACCACAATTATTTCTGTACAACACGCACTCGTATATAACTCGACCTCATGTATAATAAGTAAGTAAAGTTGGTGACCGAAGTCGAGGGCGACCCGAAGGCTCCCTTTTCAATAGCTACTATACCGAAGGATAGGGGAGGGCGCTACTCCTTTCTCTGGATTGCTCCACTTTACCCTTGATACGTATCTTATATTGCTGAGTGTTAAGCAAGGAGGTATCAAGTACCATTTTTAAATCTTTGGTATAACTCAACCTGGGATTGAACCCCGGTCTCCCGGACTATGGGTGAACACGCTACCTACTAGTCAATGAGCCGGTATAATATACACTCCTAACTTTGGACTACAGAATTCTGGGGGGGGGGTCCTTGTGTATAATGCGCACTGACTTTTTAAAATTTGTAGCTGCTAAATTTAGCCTTTGTACAACTTTATATAGTTTGCATAAAGTCTTTAAACCGAAGGGAATTCCCCCATGGCGTAATGGAAAATGGCATCGAAGTAAGCGAGTTCGAACTCCAGTCGCGCTATTGCGTTCATTTTCTTTCGGCTTTCGGAAAGATACGAACTCTCTTATTCCCCTGTAATATAATGGCCGAGGGATTTCGTTTTATATATCTTGCCTTTCGGTTTAGTTCGGCTGAGAACCTTTCGCTTAGCGCATGGGTCAGTTAGGTGAAACATGAGCGCAGGTGTTCACGCACGCGGGGAGGATGTGTCATTCAGAGATGTCAAAATAAAACCCCAAATAGTAAATGGGACCAGGAGGTGTGAATGACGTCATGTACCGGAAGCGTGCACGGAGGATTTGGGGGATTTGAGAAAAGTCAGTGAGTTGAGTTTTAGCGTCCGAAGAAGACGGTTGACTTTCGGAGCTCACCGAGGCCTTGCGGCGGGTACCGCGCGTGGTGGGGGACAGATGGAAAAGTCAGCATAGAAAGATTGTGTATCTCTCTCCTTATGTCGAAAAACCTTTTAACTCAAAGGTAATAAAAAGTTTCGTGCCTGAACTAAGAAGTAAAGTTTTTCGTGTTTCGGGATTCCTATGTTTTCTATATATGATTTATGAACATTCTATGTACGTTTCACATATCCGTATTCATGAATGGCTATGTTACACCCCTAGCTCTGGGTTAAATAATATCATTGCTTTTTTTTCTGCAAGAATAGCTTTGGCATTAAATAACCCACGAAAGTTGATATGCCTCTGAACAAAGAAACCAAGCTAACAAAAATTTCGAGCAAACACACAAACAGGTCCACACAAAAAGGCATGAAGCTTATGATGAAAATAAGATCTTGTTAGGAGAAACAAAATTATAAACAAATACACATTCCAGAGGATATTTCCTTGTTATGGCGTAAAATATATTCGGTTGGATTATTGATATAACTTACTTTCTTTGATCCCGTCGCGAATATGGTAAAGCGTGTGACCGAATGAAAAGATAATAACATATTTCTTGTGTATAATACTCACCCCTAACTTTTAGGATAAAGCATCTGTAAGAATAGTGTGTCTTATACACAAATAACAATCAAGAAATCAATGTATTCTCTGATCGGTGGTGGAGGGCACCAGTTTTGATTTGATTTAATGTCAATCCGTCTAGGGTTATTTTATGCCTAGATGTTGGGGAATAAGGCATGTTGTACGTTAACAACGACATTTCTATTGGTAATGGTATTGACGATAAATTTGTTTACTTTTTAATGGCATATCAACCTTCTTGGGTTATTTAATGCTGAACCCATCATTCGAGAAAACAGCAGTGGTACGATTTAACCCATAGCTGAGAGAATAAGGGGGTTCATATCTTTCCCAAGGGTATTTGTCCCAAAGTGAACGTAATAGTGCGACTGGAGTTCGAACTCGCTTACTAAGATTCCGCAGTCTAGCACTTTAACCATTACGCCACGAGGATAGTCTCTTAACGTTATCTTAGTACCGTCGGAAATCACGTTGCCGGGTTATTTTGTATGGTATTGATCGGGTATATATATATAATTTGTTTCTCCCAAAAGAAACAGAATTTCATCTATGCTGATATTTTAAAAAAGATTTTTCACGTTATTTACATTGAAAATGTGTTTTCTGATGTGAGTGAAAGCTTTTCATTCTATGAGAAAGTGTTTAAAAGTGCAGGGTGTTTGACATGTTATACATCGAATTTATTGTTCTTGATTGAGTATAAAGGGAATGTGTAAGTCTTGTGTGACCAATGCATAATCAGGATATTGCGACTAGTTTCTTTCTGGGTTTTCTGAATGCTACTTTCCTGTCTCCCAAAGTGGGTTTAATTAAGAAGATCTTACTGTGAATGTTGCTGTTATATCAAATTAAAAATGTTATATTCAAATAACAACTGATCTTTAAAAACTTTAAGAACTTAAAAATTAAGAAATAAAAATAATTTTAGAATTCAAACAACAGAAAATCTTGAGATCTGGTAAATTAGTGTTGATATTCATACACAGCCATTCCATTAATCTTTAATTGCATCTTATCTGTTTAAGTAAATTTGTTGTTTGCATATTTGCTTTTTAAATTTTATATTTGCTTACAACATATCCAGTTGCAGGCATATATAAAGGACATAGGAAATATAATCTTTTTCTGAATGCTAGTCTCCTGTCTCCCAAAGTGGGTTTAATTAAGAAGATCTTATTGTGAATGTTGCTGTTATATCAAATTAAAAATGTTATATTCAAATAAGTAAAGTTGGCGACTCTAGTTGAGGGTGATACGAAGGCTCTCTTTCCAATAGCTACAACATCGAGGTATCGGGGGAGGCGCTACACCACTCCCTGGATTGCTCCACTTTACCCTTGATCCTCATCTTATAGTGCTGAGTGCTAAGCAAGGCGCCATCAAGTACCATTTTTTTGAGTTTTTTGTATGCTTCGACCTGGGGATTGAACCCCGATCTCCAGGACCATTGACCAACACTCTCACCATTATGCCAATGGCCCGGTTACTTACTTATTCAAATAATAATTGATCATTAAATTTTTTTTAGAACTTAGAAATTAGAAATTAAAAATAATTTTAGAATTCAAACAATAGAAAATATTGATATCCTAAGATTTTATTCATTTTAATGTAAAAAAATATATGACGATGGCAGTGTGAACATTGTAGCCAATTTATAAAGTTATATTTGGTCTAATGGATATTAACGGCATATCAACCTATCTGGGGTTATTTTATGCCTAGAGATTAGGAGTTTGTAGTTAAAGGTTTTGATGATATGCTAGCATCGTCGGGAATCATGTTACAAAGTTACTTGTATAGTAATGATCAGGTTTTTTAGTATAATTTTGTTTCTGTCAAAAAGAACAGAATTTCATCTATGTTGATATTTTCAAATAGATCTTTCACATTATTTACATTGAAAAGGCCTTTTCTGATGTGAGTGGAGGGTAATTGACATGTTACACATTTAAGTTGTTGCTTTTGTTTAAGCAAAAAGAAATGCGAAAGTCTTGTGTGACCAACGCGTAATTGGGATATAGTGACTTGTTCTTCGTTCGCATACCAGGTTTTGGCCGCGACCCTCAACATTCCACTTCCACCGATTTAACCCCCATATTCATAGCAAAAGTAAAGGGAATGATTGTACTGGTATTGCGAAAGGAGGTACCCGTGGTGTAATGGTTGGCGTCGTAGGAAATGGACACGGCGACACGAGTTCAAATCCAGAACGAGACTGATTGCATTTCACATAGCACTAATACCCTTGGGAAAGGTATGAATCCAATTATTCCCCCTCCAGCTATGCGAAAATAGTAGGGCACACTAAGTTCTTCAGCCTTGGTGAGGCAGCAAGTCTAGGAGAAGGAAAACTCTGAATTCGAACCTGTTAAATTCCGCTAAAAAATTGACCTTGTGTCATATCCTGCCCGAGCAGAGGGGATGGTAAATATAGTATTGGTACAGCGAAAGCCAATATATTTATCAAGTCTAAACCACAGTGATGTAATTGACCCTAAGTCACTGTCATTTGAAAATTGTTAAAATAATTAAGTATGATTTCTTAATATTACTGGGTACAGGGTATCTTTATAATACCTCTTCAAGCAGTCTGCACGGTATCGTCCAGTAGGAATTAACAAGGTTCAACCAAAGAACCAGTTTTCTCCCTGGGACCTTTGGCTTCTCTTAAAAGCTGTATTACCACCCCTGTAAGTTCCAGGCATCCGGGTAATCTAGGAATTCCACCCTTCCGTACTGACGTAATTATTCCTTAAAAGGAAACTTATAAGTCATCGCGTTCGTTTTAGTTGGTTGGGTTTTATGTCATACCAAAGCTTGTAGGTTCTTTAACGCCAAATCCTGTTTCTACATATATATTAGATGTATACATATGTATTAGATTTATATAATTTGCAAACGAATAGTTTGTAGATAACATTTCTAAATAAGTCAGAGGTCATTTGTTTGTACACCGTTAAATAGTTTCAAGTATTGCTGTTTAATATTAATAATTCTTTTTTTATCAAGTATAAGATCCTATCAAATACTACTACTGCGAGTCAAAGTGGACCTGGAAGTAATACTAATGAAGGGATATTCCACATTCCCCAGAGGTCCCGGACTGAAGCTTTATAAAAAGATGTTTTAGTGACTGATCCAGAACAATCGTTTGTGAGTGAGGGTCTTACCCCTCACTAAAGATGTAGTCAATATATTCTACAACCGCAGTGTACTGGGATATTATTTTGTTTATAGCTTGTTCTCTCTAAAGAGCAGTGTGATGAATCTAAACATTTCGTGTCCGCCGTAGGGAATATGTAACTATAAAAAAGACACATTAGGCCAAGTGGTCGAGCAATTTACTATGATTAGTTAATTCGGTATCACTTGCCGTGGTATGAACCAGTGGCCCAGTGGTAGAGTTTCGGCTTCTGCATACTGTGTTTGTTGGTTCGATCTCCAGTGGTGGAGATCACTGCATGTACTACCGATGTCGAAACAGCTGTTCAGTGCTCCGTATGTCACGTGTAGGTGTGTACCGGATTTTCTGGTCATGGTAATTTCTAACTTAATATATCAATTCATATATATATCTCAGACAAAGGTGTAAAAAATTGAATAAAAATACTGATTTATAAATGAATGAATCTTAATTCTTTAAATTGAGTAAGAAGTTTGTTGAAAAAAGAATAACGAAGTCATTTCTTGTGAGAAAATATGAAATTAGTTGAATAAAAAAAATTAAACTTAGTTTGTTTTTTTTTTGTCTTAATTTAATGGATTGATAAATCTATGTGTGCATGAGTTATATATAAATGAGTTATATATATATATATATATATATATATATATATATATATATATATACATATATATATATATATAGAGAGAGAGAGAGAGAGAGAGATTGATAGAAGGTCCTTCAAACATTTCTAAGCCTCCCCCAGAAAGAAGAGTATGAACCCCCTTATCCTCCCAGCTATGGGTTAAATAGTACCACTATTGTTCTTCTAGGAGAATGGCTTTGGCATTAAATAACCTACGAAGGTTGATATGCCATTAAACAAAGAAACCAAACCAAACCAGAAAGAAGAACCATTGGTAATGATTTTTCTTGGGGATGAGCAAGCTGTCAACAAGATGGATCCCAAAAATGCACCAGCTGAAAAAGGTTAACACTTCCAGGACACTTCTGTCTCTCCGTCTCCTTCTGCTAAGAACTTTTTGAACGACCCTTGTGTATATATATATATATATATATATATATATATATATATATATATATATATATATCGTTTCGAAAGAACAGACTTCGATAGAAACATAGGAAGTAGGAAACAGGTGTTCAAAGAAGGTAAAATGAAAAAAGGGTGAAAGTGTGCGTGAGCATGTTTGTTTGTCTGTTTGTCTGTCTGTTTGTTTGTCTGTTTGTCTGTCTGTCTGTTTGTTTGTTTGTTTTGTATTAGTGTGCGTTTGTGTGTCTTTCCGTCACTCAGTCTGTCTGTCTGTCTCTCAATCTGTCTGTCTCTCACTCTGCCTGTCTCCCCCCCTCTCTCTCTCTGTCCATGCATCGATGTGTGTCTGTCTCTTT